>OZ057398.1:111496041-112696041 GCA_964056695.1 Melieria picta
CTACCTCGAGGTTCCAACCATTTCTTCATTCTAGACGAATCAATTACATTGTCATATGGCATCTGAGTAACCTGACAATTTTCAACATCCGTAACAACATAACGATCATGACCTAATTGCTTACGAATTACATAAGGGCCTCTGTACTTCTGAATTAGCTTCTTATTCTTCCCTACCGTAGTGTCTACATTTTTAACCACAACTAAATCTCCTGGTTCAAATTGTTTCGCTGGCCTATGGCTCCTCTCGTAATATTTCTGATTGTACAACTGAGACTTCTGTATTGCAAGCTCTGCCTGCTCCCTTATTTCGGACAAATTAACTTCTTCTCTTGAATATACATCATGCAAATACTCCGTCAATTCATCAACTACTTTGCCGCGCTGCTCAACGCCAAAAAGCAGCTTACTAGGGGTCGTCTTTGTGGCACAGTGTACAGTATTATTCATTGCAAACTCGACATCCGTCAGTTTCTGTTTCCAATCTACATGGTTTATAGGGTCAGTCGTTTTGGCCAATATTGCTTTCAACACCCGATTCACCCTCTCAACCTGACCATTCGACTGTGGCGAAGCTACCGCATTCAAAACATGTACAATGTTATTGTTCCCGCAAAAATCCCTAAACTCCGATGACGTAAAAGCCGTGCCCCGATCATCTATAATTCTTCTGGGACGACTGTATTCAACAAAATATCTCTTCAACGCACAAATCGATTCTTTCGCACTACTATTCGTAGCATACATTTTGACAAATTTTGTGAAAGCATCAATCACCACAAACACATGTTTATGCTTTGAGTTCACACTCTCCAATGGCCCGAAATGGTCAATGTGCACTGTATCGAACGGTTCTGGCTTCTTTGGAATACTATATATATTACGCTCATTGCTTCTAGGCGACGTCGAATAATAAATGCACTTCAAACAATTTCTGATGAACACATTCAGCTTTTCGCGCATACGGGGAAACCAATAATGCTTCCGAATCTGATTTGCACATTTCTCAATACCCAAATGACCATATTTCTCATGTATCAATCGCATAATGTTCTCTTCCATCTCACCCGGCACATACAACTGTCGATTCTGACCACTGACACGAAAGACTAACCCATTCTCCAACTCATATCCTGGCACTTCCCCTTGCTCCAATTCTTCCCGCAGTTTATGAATCACAGGATCACGCGTCTGTATAATCTGAATGTTCAAATCAACCTCATTCTCCTCAATACTACACACAGCTGACAACCGGCTCAATGCATCAACATGCTGCATCTGTTCACCCTTTCGGTGTCGAACTGAAAAATCAAACCCGGCGAGACCCAATGTCCATCTGGCAATTCTTGGATTAATTGTTTTCTTCTCCAATGTCAAGACCAAAGAGTTGCAATCAGTCACAACTACAAACGGAATTCCATCCAACATAGTCCGGAATCTTTCCAATGCATTCACAATTGCCAATGTTTCCAACTCAAAGCTATGATAACGCGACTCCGGATCCGTCGTTGTTTTCGAATAAAATGCCACTGGGTGAAACCTGCCGTCATCTTGCTTCTGTAACAGTATAGCACCATACCCTCGCGAACTTGCATCCGTATGCAACTCTGTCTCCCGCCCTGAATCAAAGACACACAGTACAGGGGGCTCAGTCAATTTAGATTTCAAGGTCTCAAACGCATTCCTACACTCTTCTGTCCATTCAAACTTTACACCTTTTCGCGTCAAATAACTCAATGGGCGCGCAATCTGAGAAAAATTATACACAAATCGTCTAAAATATGAAAAAAGACCCACCGCCCTCTGCACCTCCTTTATGTTGGTAGGTACTGCGTAATTCTTTATCGCTACCAAATGATCTTCATTCGGACGAATCCCCCGTTCACTCACACAGTAGCCTAAATACTTCAATTCTCTATATGCAAATTTGCACTTCTTCAGATTCAAGCACAATCCAGCCCCTGACAATAATTTCAAAACTTCTGCCAAAACCACATAATGTTCCTCAATAGTCTTCGTGGCAATGTTAATATCATCTAAATACACCACAATCCTCTTCGCATCAATCAACGGCCGCAACACTAAATTAATAAACCGCTGGAACACCGGTGGAGCATTAGTCAAACCAAACGGCATAAACCGATACTCATACTGTCCCATCGGAGTCACAAACGCAGTTATCGGTATCGATTCCTCATGCATTGGCACCTGGTGAAACCCATTCCTCAAGTCCAACGTACTGAAGAAACTCTTCCCACCCAAATATTCAATACAATCCTCAACTAACGGCAACGGATAATGATCTCTGACAGTCAACTTATTCAACGCCCGATAGTCAACACACATTCTCAATTCACCGTTCTTCTTCCGCACTAACACAATCGGAGACGCGTATGGAGACGCACTTGGCTGAATAATGCCCTGAGCCAACAAATCATCAATTGTCTTCTGTACTTCTGTCTTTTCCCTATATGACAACCGGCGCGGACCACTGTACACCGGCGCATCACTCTTCAACTGAATTTTCATGCAATAGCCACTCAACTTCCCCCCCTTGTTCTTCATTTTCAAATAGTTCTCAAAAACAACTGATTTCAAAGCATCTGCATCTGTTATAGACAAGTTTTCGTCCACATCAATTAGATCACCAATTTCATCCATCTCAGTTGCACCTACCATCAATATTACTTCATCATACAAATTCAAGTCTTCTGTTCCAACTAAATTTACAACTCCGATACACGACTCAAGTCGAGTTTCACACAAATTTGAATCACCAATTACATTTACCTCTGCATTAACTGAATTAATTTCTGACTTGCCACACTTATCATCTGATTTCAATAACTTAACTCTGTTTGGAACCTCTGTTATCTTAACTACTGGACTCTTTAATAAATTAAACAACTTAAGTGCACTGATATTCAACGGAACTTCATTTTTATTGGCATTATTAATCTCCAGCAGAGTACGTCTACTATATCTCACTGTGTCCATTTGGCACAGGCTTATATTCATTGCCTTAAGTAAATCGCGTCCAAAAAGTAGGGGCACCACTGCCTCTTCATCTGGCAAAACAAACAAATTATGGTCAAATTTACGGTTATTAAACACAATTTTACAAGTCACAAGGCCGTACGTACTTAAATTCATATTTCCCATCCCCCGATACTCTGTCACAGTCAATTCACCCGTCACTTCAAATGGCACAAGAGAACGCTTCACGAAACTAGTCGGACTGCCATTATCAAATAAAGCAAAACACGGAATTAATTCAGTGCACTTATTCTGTTTCAAAAAGGCAACACTTACAAGATTTCGGTGTTTCAGCTGTCGGGCTAAACGTCGGACCTCCTCTACCTCCGTCAATGGCGTCCCTGCCTCCCACTCCTCGACCTCTGCTACTGGCTGCTGTTGTTTCGGTACGGCTGGCATCCGTGTTTGCGTCTGGTTTAATGTTGTATTCTGCATCCGACTACGACGTGGGCACTGCTGGCGCATGTGGCCTACTTCATGGCATATGAAACACGAGTTCGGTGGGCGTCGCGGGGCCCCGCACGCACTTTGATAGTGCCCATATTGAAAACAGTTGTAACACCTGACGGCCGACAAATCCGTGACTTTTGCAGCTGTGTCAGCAACTGGCACTGTTGTATACGACCTCGGCCTAGGCACGGCACCCGACATGACACTGATCTTCGGCACAACCACTGGCGCAGCTGCCCGACGCTTCTTCTCGTAACGCTCCATCAACCCCTTCAATTCACGCAAGGAAGTGGCACTGTACAGCATCGAAACCATATTCGTATCGTCGTTAAGCCCCTCGATGATAATGTCGATTAGGTCCGTTTCTGACACATCGGCGCGGCTGGCAATGTACTGCATCTCAACAATATATTGTCGTGGTGTTTCGTCTGGTCTCAGGACACGGGCACGTAACTGTTGCAGCACATCTCGAACCGTGAATATACGACGGTATTCAGTCATCAAAGCCATCCTTAGCTCACCATAGCTGCGAACACGAGTTATGTCCGCGAACCGCTTCGCTTGCCCAGTTATCAGATGTCGTGCGGCAACCAGCTGGTCTCGCTCACTGTACTGGAAACTCTCGAACACATTCTCCAAGTCGGCCAACCATTTGCTAACGTCCTGCAACTCCGAACCATCAAATTTGCTCATCATCGCGTCCAGTACACCCAGGTCGATTCTACGACTCTCGAACTCGTTCAACTCACGCTGCAGCTGGACAAGCTCACGTTTCTTGCGCATGATCGCCAACTGCCGATCTAACTCAGCCTCTTCAGCCTCAGTACTGGTCACATTCACCACACTCCCTGCATCAACTGTATCATCTTCTGTATCTGGCACATTCATGGGTCGCTCCCTCTGGCTGGCTCCTGGCATCTGTCGTCTAGTCGTCTGCACACTCTGGCTGGCATCTGGCATCTGTTGATTCAGCGGAACATCAGGCTCGCTATCCGCTCTGGCCGCTCTTCCGCTACCTCCGACACGACCTGCTACCGCTTGTTCATACATTGTCCGCAACTGAACCATCGTGGCGTCTTCCTCGAATTCAGCTCCCGCAGCCCGTAGTGCAGCAATAACCGCATTGCGCGTTAATTTGTTCGCCATTGAACCACAATAACTTTAGAACTTAGATAGAAAAAAAATTCCTGCTCGAACCCCACACTTGACGTTGTAATGAGCACTGGGATGGATTTAAGTCCTTTTGATATAAACAACTGTGTAAACTTTTAAGACAAACTTTATTTGCGTGTTCTAACAATGGCGTCACAAGTAAAAGTAAAGGTAAAACGTAAAGGTAAAGGACCAGCATGAACTTAGCTGCAAGCCCGAGTTGCCACACTGCTTGACAAGCCCAACCACAACAGGGTTGCATTCACCATGGCACCACCTCCACCAATACACTACAAGTTATACATTTTTTAATAATCGCCAAAACGTTGCTGAATTTATATTTCTGAACATGTAAAGAGTTCTTGAAGAGTCACAACTAGTTCGGTGCCAGGTTTTAATTATACTTACCTAAGGGATGTGTGCAAATTCTTATGACATTTCCCTCTAAGCCTCAATGAATGCAGATTGTCGCATATGTGCTACTGCTCTAATATTTGAATTCGCTACCTGTTGGAGCAACACCAACAAAAATCTTTGATGAAACTGTATTCACTTGCAACCCGTTATTGTTCTTCTTAAGACCACACATGCACCCACAATCAAAGGAAATAAATATAAGAGGATTTCGCATTGGCAATGCCGTTGCTAGTGCGTCGACCGATTGGCTCGTGTTCGGGCGCAGAAGTTGGATCCGCGGTTTGGCTATTCATTTTCCCAATTTGATTAAAAATCCTTATAAATAATGCAAGAAAATTGTTTATAAAGTGCTGATGCTGTAGTATATAACCATATTCAGCAGCTAACGAACGAAATTCGCCGGGATGTGCATTTGAAAAGTCGCTGAGGAGGAAAGCTCCGCTACAAAATACAGTTTTCAGCTGCCAACACGAATCACACACAAAGCAAACAACACAAAGCAACAAAAAACGCAACGAAGCAGAAGAAGGAACAGGCTAAAAGGCAGCGGAAAAGCAAGAAAAAAAATAGTGGAGTTTTTGAAACGGCGGTCGTCGAAGAACTCCAAGTGAAAGAAGAAGTGGGAAAAAAGAAGAGAAGGACGGCATACTGAAAATGGCGTTCCGTGTAAGTTTTGTGGCCGCAGCGAGCCCTTTCCCTTTTCGGCCGGCCGTGTGTGTGATGAAATGAAGTGAGGGATTGCTGCAAAATTTATGCAAATTACACGAAAATGCATAGAAGGTCTGAGCGTGCCTACTAGTTTCATAAGAGGGGAAAAGTGCGTGCAAAGAATTGAAAGTGCAGCTAGGCCAGGTAGAGTGCCGTGTAGCGGATCGAGATAAAGGAAAATCCGAATTGGGAATCAGTATTTGCATTGTGTACGGGTGCATATGTGTATAATGCGTATGCAAGTGTGCGTACGCGCTGTAGATGTGTGAATGTGCATGCCAAGTGGAAAAATTGACGAATACGGAAATAAAGACGAATTTTAAAGAAAAATATATATTACAACAAAGATATGTGAAAAAAGCTATTCAGATTAGTGAGTACAACGATAATTGATTGGAACCCTGCGAAAAGTTGTGCTTCCCAGCCGCAAGTGCAGCAGCGCGGCACTCGACTTCGCACGGATTGCCTCCCCCTCCCACACACACGAGCACACCATCGACGCCTCCACTAAGCGACTGACATTAGAGACAAGAAAAAATGCCCAGCGCTTCCTTCAACTCATCGCGCTCATATGTGCGCCGCTCCAGACGAAAAGGTGCCAACCGCATTGCATTGCCCAATCGTCCGACCGGTATGAAGACTGATTACCCTTTGTTTTAACATTTGCCTAATTCACTCTGATTTTTGCACAGGTAACATTATGGATCCCATGCTACAGAATATGCCCGCTTCCGGTGCCGCATCCAGCACCAACTCAGCCCCATCCCCTTCCTCATCTTCTACAACCCCGTCAACACAGAACAGTAACGGCGCCTCGACATCGGCAGCGGCTACGTCAACTGCGACAAACGCCTCTGCCGTGCCCTCGGGCTCCTCAACCTCCACATCGACGTCGTCGTCCTCCTGCTCGTCTGCCGCCACTTCGTCGCAGTCAGCAACGATCGTGGTGAGCACGTCTAGCGGAGCTGCACCTGCTGCAGCGGAAATGTTTGCTGATCTCTCCGGCGCTAGCAGTTCCAACTACTGGTCCTCGGCTGCACCGTCTTCTTCTGTCGGCGTCAGTGCTTCCTACTCAGCCACAGCTACGAACAGCGGTAGCAGCAGCGGTTTGGGCGCATTAATGACTTCCAACTCAGGAAACCCAGTGCTGGAAGTCTATTTGTCGCGTTCTCATATGATGGATGCAGACAATGATGTCGCCAGTTATGTAGGAAGCTCAGGTGCAGTCAATAAAACTTTGACTAGCCCAAACAGTTCCATGAACTGTAATAATAGCGCAGGTAAGTTCTTGATCATTCCGAAAATAACTGTCGGCAAAAGAACATAAACATTTGGTCCTTTTACAGCTTGCAACTCCATATACGTCGCCTCGACGCTGCCTAGCACTTCTTCCGCTGCTAGCACCGCCCCTTCAACGTCGTCCGCCTCGTCCATTGGGTTTATGCATCAGTCGCCGTATGATTTGCGGCGCAAATTACCTGCCAACAGTCATGAGCAATGGTGCAGTCCAAGCACAACTTCGACGTCGGTTGGCGGTGCTGCCTCCACTTCTGCGCTCTCTAGTAACATGCTGGGTGCACCGGCCAGTTCGCCGCCAATTGCGGGCGGCAGCGGTGGCTCCTGCAACGCTTCTTCCTCGTCTGCCATTGTACAAGCGCCATCGACTAGTGCCACATTTCCCGTGAACAATGCGCCTACTACAGGTGCCCCTTCGGCACCGCCGCCCACAGTGCACAGCTCCATACCACAACAACACTGCAGCGCCTTGCCAATTGGTGGCATTGCTGCCACTGAGGACAACAACTTCATGTTGCCCGCTCGAAAACGCTCACGTCGCTTGTATGCGCAGACCGCCGACACGGCCTGTATGCTGGCGAGTAGCGCCAGCGCCATACAGACTGGCCCAACCGCAGCGCAATACCTGCAGTACGAGATGCCCGACGAGGTGCTATTGGCCATATTTTCATACCTCATGGAGAAAGACCTGTGTCGTTTGGCGCTCGTGTGCAAGCGCTTCAACACCATAGCCAATGACACGGAGTTGTGGAAGCGTCTTTACCAGTCGGTGTTCGAGTACGATTTGCCGCTGTTTAACTCGGAACTGTGCAAGTTTGTGTTTGAGAAACCGGAAGAATCTGAGTATACGAATCCGTGGAAGGAAAGCTTCCGGCAGCTGTATCGGGGCGTTCATGTGCGGCCCGGCTATCAAGTGAGCTAGAAAATTCACCATTTAAAAGCTTATTATTGATGTACGTTTATGTTATTTAGGAGAAAAAGTACCCAGGACGCAATATTGTATTTTTCAACACCATACAAGCGGCGCTTGATTACCCCGAGGAGCGTGCGGCCGCTGCTGCTGCCGTTGTAACCGGTGGAGGGCATTCGGCAGGTCTTTCCAATCCCATGGCTAGTGGTGGTGCAGGTGGTGCTAGTGTTAATGCTCTGGCCAACCTCTACGAGGACAACATGCCACCCACCGAGCATCCTGGTCCGCTGATTTTCCTACACGCCGGTCACTACAAGGGCGAATATCTCTTCATTGACTCGGATGTGGCACTGATTGGCGCGGCAGCCGGCAATGTAGCAGAGGCAGTGGTACTAGAACGTGAGGCCGGCTCCACGGTGATGTTTGTCGAGGGAGCCAAGTACGCCTACGTGGGCTACTTGACACTCAAGTTTTCACCAGATGTGACATCGACTGTGTCGCACCACAAGCATTACTGTCTGGATATAGGCGAGAATTGCTCACCCACCGTGGATAATTGCATCATACGCAGTTCATCGGTAGTAGGCGCGGCGGTGTGCGTTTGTGGGGTCAACGCAAACCCCGTTATACGAAACTGTGACATTAGCGACTGCGAGAATGTAGGTCTGTACGTCACAGACTACGCTCAAGGCACGTACGAACACAACGAGATTAGCCGCAACGCATTGGCAGGGATCTGGGTGAAGAATTTCGCAAGCCCCATAATGCGCGAAAATCACATACACCATGGACGCGATGTGGGTATTTTTACCTTCGAGAATGGCATGGTAAGAACATTGATCTTGACTAACATTGTGAGTGGGATACGAATCTGCAATTGGATTTGTATTGAAAGTGGGTCTAATTTGTATATGTGCATCTATTTTGTTGGCGAATACCATCATCAGTTATTGGACGTTGGAACTAATGAGTTCGTTCTTTTTGCCTGTAGGGGTACTTCGAGAAAAATGACATACACAACAACCGTATTGCCGGCTTCGAAGTAAAGGCGGGCGCGAATCCTACTGTGGTAAAATGTGAAATTCATCACGGACAGACGGGCGGTATTTATGTGCATGAGAACGGCTTGGGACAATTTATTGAAAACCGCATACATTCCAATAACTTTGCAGGTGAATAAAAGTGAAGGAAATTGATGATTTCATTAAAACATACTACAACATCAGAATATATAATATGAAACTAAACACTTCGAATCTCCCTATTTAGGCGTTTGGATAACTTCGAACAGCAACCCGACCATACGTAAGAATGAAATCTACAATGGACATCAGGGCGGTGTCTACATTTTCGGGGAAGGACGAGGTTTAATAGAGCACAATAATATTTACGGCAATGCCCTGGCTGGCATACAAATACGCACAAATAGCGACCCCATTGTTAGGCACAATAAGATCCATCATGGGCAGCACGGCGGCATTTACGTGCACGAGAAGGGACAGGGTCTGATCGAGGAGAATGAAGTATATTCCAATACGCTGGCCGGCGTATGGATCACCACCGGCAGCACGCCGGTATTACGACGCAATCGGATTCATTCGGGCAAGCAGGTGAGTGTCAGCGGGTTTCTTTTAAATTGAACGCTGCCAACTTTCACATAAAATCGTTTTGCGTTCGCAGGTTGGTGTTTACTTCTATGACAACGGCCACGGGAAGCTCGAGGACAATGACATTTTCAATCACTTGTACTCGGGCGTACAAATTCGTACCGGCAGCAATCCGGTCATACGCGGCAACAAGATTTGGGGCGGCCAGAATGGCGGTGTACTGGTGTACAACGGTGGCTTGGGGCTGCTCGAGCAGAATGAGATCTTCGACAACGCCATGGCCGGGGTGTGGATCAAGACTGACTCGAATCCGACGCTGAAGCGCAACAAAATCTACGATGGCCGCGATGGTGGTATCTGTATTTTCAACGGCGGCAAGGGCATACTCGAGGAGAATGACATATTCCGTAACACGCAAGCAGGCGTCTTGATCTCAACGCAGTCACACCCAATACTGCGACGCAATCGCATTTACGACGGCCAGGCGGCCGGTGTGGAAATCACTAACAACGCCACTGCCACACTGGAGCATAATCAAATATTTAAGAACAAGTTTGGCGGGCTATGCCTAGCGAGCGGCGTTCAGCCGATAACGCGCGGCAACAACATTTTCAACAACGAAGACGAGGTGGAGAAGGCTGTGTCGGGCGGCCAGTGCCTCTATAAGATCAGCAGCTACACGTCCTTCCCGATGCACGACTTCTACCGGTGCCAGACGTGCAACACGACTGATCGGAATGCGATTTGTGTGAATTGCATCAAGAATTGCCATGCCGGACATGATGTGGAGTTCATCAGGCACGATAGGTGAGTACTGCCCACACCGGTGCAGCACAGCTCAGGTTGCTGTGGCCGAATTTAACGTTTCTTCATGTGCTTAGATTCTTTTGTGATTGCGGTGCCGGCACGCTGTCGAATCAGTGTCAGCTGCAGGGTGAACCTACACAGGACACGGACACGCTATATGATTCAGCAGCGCCCATGGAATCGCATACATTAATGGTGAACTAATTGCTAGTATTAGCTTAGATATTACACATAAGTTATACAATACAATGCGTGAAGTATTTCGTGGGTATTTCTTGCTGCATTTGGTTAATTTGTGTTTGTTTTAGTCTGTAGCAGTGATGTCCAACCGGTAGCGCGAGGGCCGTGCCTTGCCCGCAATTGTTCACATTTGTGTTTAGTAAAAAAGGCAGCAGTGCCAGTGCTTACTTGATTGTTTTTGTGCTTTTTAAGATTTGGATTACGAGAAGGAGAGTGGGCAACTGGCGCAACTAAGCAACGCGGCAAATTGCTTGCCGCAGCGAAAGTATACTTTCGGCTGAAAAACGGAATCGTTGGACATCGCTGGTTTTTTATTTACAAATTTCTCATAGTGTCAGCAGTTATATTAAAAAAACACAAGTGAATATGTGAATGCACTCCGAAACGAAGCAAAACAAAACAAAACGATGTGAAGTGAAATTGAAGTGTTTATAAAAATTGATACTAATTGTACGCGTATTTATATTACTAAACTATATTACTTGCAATATACATAAATTCTTACATACACGTGAACGACATATTACGCTCTTAGTGAATAATGCATCTAATACTAAAAATAATCAACACACTAATTAAGATATGCGTCTAGCTAAGTTAAGTTTTACCCCCTAATTTCGCCTTAACTAATTTACGATTTTCCAACAACTAATGAATATTTTGCATATACAAATCACAAATTTATGTGTAAGATTGCCAATTCCCCAACACACAGACCGCTACCGACTAAAATTGACAACTTGATGTGAGTTTTAAGATTTCAAATGAACTGTGCATGCTAATCACTAAACGTTCCAAGTTCCACAAGTCCGCGTACGGAGGCAAAGGCTCCCGTATCCATACCCGATATCCCGAATATCCCTGTGACCCCCGCAATTTGTGTAGACTCGAACTGAAGCAATTGAAACAATTTTATGTAGGCATATATATATATATATGTGTGTGTATGCAGCATTGAAGAATAAATGTAAACAGTGCAGCAAAACTTGATAAATTACACATAAGACATTCAGAAATGGATTTATATAAAATAGTGTTTAAAGTTTAAACTGATACAGATGTTGAAAGATACATTATAAACAACCCAAACATACACATATACATACAATATATATACATACTTAATACATGCATAGACATGGTGTAAAAACAAAACAAAACGAAAACTCTGTCGTTTATATTGATTTTATTTGTTTTACTTTATTGGGTAAAGCGGAATATGGATGGCTACCAAATGACAAAATAGGCGCACTTCACTTGTTAACCATGTAGCCATGTGTGCCCGACATCGTGTAAGTACCGACTATTGTTATGCTGGTCCACGTTTGGGGCCTACCTTGCAGATCCCACAGATTTTCGATTCCATTATTTTCTGTAATCCTCTAATGGAATATTAGAATTATATTGCATTTATAAATTTAACATTTCAGACAGTTTTTGTACTCTTTGAACAAATGTTTTCAGAAATTTAGTGCATACGTTTTTAATCATACTGTTCTTAGTTCAAATTTAAAATTTGTTTATTATAGAAATAGTTTTGTTAAACATGTCTAAGCCCTCATTTCGAATTTTGAGATCATTCGATAGTTTTTGCCTTCAAAATGAGCAGCGAAATAGAAGTGCGTAAAAAAATTATTAGACTGCGCAATGAAAATCCAAATTTGACTTTCAAAGCATTGCTCGAAAAGCACGGGTTTCACGAAATACCGTTTTATCTGTTATTAAAGTATACAATGAACATCTGACTATTAAGAGAAAACAAAGAAGTAGCAAAAAAAGGGGCTAAGTAACCCTGCTATGGGCAAGAAGGTGATAGCTCTTTTGAAAAAAAATCCCAATGCTTCAGGCACAAAAGTGGCTGAAAAACTAGGATGCTCTGAAACTTTTGTTAGAATAGTTCAGAAGGAGGAAGGGCTGAAGTTATACAAGGTCCAAAAAGTTTCAGACAGAAAATCGAAGAAGAACACCGAGGCAAAAGAGCGAGCCAAAATATTGTACCGTGATTTCATACGGAATTTTGATTGCTGCATTATGGACGATGCAACCTAGGTACTGGGTGACCTTTCACAGCTCCGAGGTGTGGATTTTTATGTTGCAGATCATAGAGGAAATGTACAGGAGCAGTAAAAGACTCATAAGAAGTCTAAATTCCCCAAGAAGTTCTTGCTGTGGCTGGAAATCTGTAGCTGTGGTAGAGGAAGCAATTCATTTGTAACAACTGGGACAATCAACACCGATATATATATCCAGGAGTATCTGCAAAAAACTTTTGCCATTCATAAAGCAGCACGCAGTTTCTACTTTCTTTTGGCCTGATTTGGCTGCGTGCCATACAGTAAAACAGCAGTTAAGTGATACTAAAAGAATAATGTAACACTTGTACGCAGATATGCGAATCCACTTAACTGCCAAGAGCTCAGACCAATAGAAAGATATTGAGCTCTGGTGAAAAGGACCATGAAAAGAACAAAACTGGTTGCTGACCCCATTACTAGTTTTTCCAAAAAGTGGCTGCCATCAAGTAAAAAAATTGTTGATTTGATTTATTTGATTCATTTTCGGCTAAAAAAATCAAAAGTTTTTTCGGGGCATATTTCGACGTCGTGTAACCAGATCAATGGATTATTTAAATAGCAAGCAAATATAGCACAAATGTTTTGCCTCCAAGCATCAAGGCTTATTTTCGAATTTGAAATCATAGATTTGTTCCGATAGTAATTTAAAAAATGTATTATTTTCCTGCAAGCATTGCCTACAATACAAGCTTATACGTACAATGGGGCTCAGAAAACCTAATCTGTTTCTAATTAAAAAAACAGGCAACTATTTTCTTCAAATTTAAACTGCCATTACCTAATCTACAGTAATTGATAGAGAATTTAAAGCAGCCGTGGGGCTGTGTTATGTACTACAACCACAAGTTCGAGGTAAACTTTACCCAGGAAACTGAAAACCCAATTCACTTAGTGTCTTGAAGTAAATTCTGCAAACCTAAATTTTACTGATCGATAAGTAAAACAAGCTATTTAAAAATTTGCGAAAATTTGCTAAATACACAAATCGGACCCGATTGTGATTTGGAATACATTTTCAGTGGCAGTCGATAAATCGAAAGCGATACCTTTTTTGAAGACAAATACAGAACAAACAAGCAATTCTCAACACTGACGGCACTAAAGTGTTTTATTAAAATTTTTTACACCAACACTGAATTAGCGACACTTATCAATTGAACGGGCGCAAATAAAACTTTTCTCGCAATTGGCGCTTTTGCAGGGCGCTAATCAATGTGTTGGGTTGGCAACACTCGCATGTAAATAAAAAAACAACAACGTCAACATTTACTTTTGCAACACGACATCAAATTGGCGCAGCACCACAGCAGCAGCTTTTCCAATTCGTCTGTTGCGTTCCAATTGTAAGACGGCATCAGCGAAATTCGTTTCGCGACATTATCATCGCCATTCAGTGGAGTAGGAAATATCGTCGTTTTGTAAAATCCCATAGAACCGAGAAGCGAACTGAAAAACGAAAAAAATTGCAAATAGCCACAGGAGGAATGTCTTTGAATTGAATCGCGCGCAGTGAGGGAACGGAAACCAGCCAAAAAAGCTACTGGAGCGGCAACAGTGGCAGTGGAAGACGCCGAGGGCGACGACGACAGCAGCGTCGGCAGCTGCAGCAGCCATAGCCACAGCAGCAACCACAGCCATAGCAGCGAGATGGCCTACTTTGCGCACAGTGGCGATTTGGTGAATCTGAACGTTGGCGGGCAGCGGTGAGTGTAGAGGGAACGGCGGGCTGAGCGAGATGGAGGCCATACAAATTCATTTTGAAATTTGATTTATGATTTTTGTTGTTCGTTTCGGCACGCTTCGCAGGTTCTCCACATCGCGCCAGACGCTTACATGGATACCGGACACATTCTTCACAGCGCTGCTGAGCGGGCGTATTTCGAGCTTGCGCGACGAGACGGGCGCCATCTTTATCGATCGCGATCCAGCGCTTTTCTTGATCATTCTGAACTATTTGCGCACCAAAGACATTGACATCAAAAACTGCGAGATACGCGCGCTGCGCCATGAGTCCGAGTACTACGGCATCACACCGCTGGTGAAACGGTTGGCGCTTTGCGAGGACCTGAATCACTCTTCATGCGGCGATGTGTTGTTCTACGGTTTCCTGCCAGCCCCCGTTATGCCGCCGAATGATGCATTGATGACTGCAGGCGGCGGCGGAGGAGGGGGCGTAGTGGCAACTGGCGGCAGCGGTGATATATCTAACAATGTGAGCAGCAGTGCAGCAACATCCGTCGCTGTCTCATCCAATAGCGCAGTATCTGCGGCTGGTGTTGGGGTGATGCCGGGCGTGGGTGCTAATGTTTCAGTACCCTTGGAGCCTTGCTTGCCATCAACTTCGTCCGGCCTGGTGTCAGGAGCCGCTACGAACGCTCGTCCCGGCTCCATGGTGCGTGTACCGGAGACGGCTTCTACATCCAGTCGCCACTCTTCATCGCACTCGCGTAATTCCTCCTGGGATCTGCGTTGCGGCCGTTCAACTGGCACTGTTAATGCTGATGTGCGTCCCTGGGCTGCCACTGGGCCTCCGAGTCATTCGCGCACCGCATCATTGGACTTTATGCGTCATTCGCGCAACTCTTCGGCCGATCTTAATAAATTGATACGCAACGATGTGGGCCTGGTATTCAGCCCCACGCTCACCTCCAATTGGGTTGATCCGCTGCGTGTGCAAATCATCAAGGCGCATCAAAACTGGATCGCGGTGGCGTACGCCCACTTCGTTACCTGTTATCGTGTGAAAGACTCGTTTGGCTGGCAGCTGGTTTTCACTTCGCCACATATCGACGCCACCATTGAGCGTATGGCCATCAACTCGAAGGTGAACACGTCGACGGCCGAGCCCATACCCAGCAAAATGGTGGCCATCTCCTACGGCAGCCAGATACGACTGTGGAGCATACACCAGGGCGGCAACAAGACCGACATCGGCGTATTTAATCTGAATGTGCGCGTCGAGTACTTGTTCTTTATTGGCAGCCAGCTGGTGGCGCTGTCCTCGTCGGGCAAAATCGGCGTTTGGCACGCCATGACGCAGCACTGGCAGATACAGGATCTGGTGCCGGTGTTGTCGTTCGATTCGGCCGGTTCGTTTCTGCTGCTCGGCTGCAATAACGGCTCCATTTATTATATCGGTTTGTGGGAGAGCGTTTTGCAAAGATATCTACAAATACTAAACGTTTGTGGACCTTTCTGCTGTATTTTCTTGCAGACATGCAAAAGTTTCCACTTCGCATGAAGGACAATGATCTACTGGTGACTGAACTCTACAAGGATCCCACATTGGATCCCATCACTGCTATATCGGTTTATCTCACACCAAAAACCTCAAGTTAGATACAAGCATTGAGTCACTTAAGTCTTTTTCTGAGTGGTATTTTGAATTGCAGGCATTAGTGGAAACTGGATTGAGATTGCGTATGGCACCAAGTCGGGTGCTGTACGCATTATAGTGCAGCACCCAGAAACGGCTGGCCATGGTCCGCATTTATTCGAAACATTTACCGTGCATCAGAGCCCAGTCACGAAGGTTTGTGGCAGTTTAAAACACATTAATTAATTTGATAAATTGTGTTTCAACTATTCCAAACATTGTCTCGTCACAGGTTACACTATCCGAGAAATATTTGGTGTCAGTCTGCAACGAATACCATCATGTGCGCACTTGGTCTCTAACTCGATTCCGTGGCATGCTGTCCACCCAGCCGGGATCCACGCCGGAAGCCTCGTTCAAGATCGTCGCGCTTGAGGCAACCGACTCGCATTACAGCTATGCCGCCGGCAACGACTTCGGTCCCTACGGCGATTACGACGAGCAGATCTTTGTGCAAAAGGTTGTGCCCGAAACCGATCAGCTGTACGTGCGTCTGGCCTCGAATGGCGACCGCGTGTGCGTAATCAAGTCGGTTGACGGCTCCACCATCACTTCGTTTTGCGTGCACGAATGCGAGGTGTCGTCGCGCATGGGCTCTCGCTTCATACTGACCGGCCACTGCAACGGCGCCATACAGATGTGGGACCTCACGACGGCGCTGTCGTTATTTTCGAAAGATGAACCCCAGCAGAAAACCTCCGGCGGACCCGACACCCACGAACTTCTCCGCCTACTGGACCAATGTGAGATCAGCAATAGCCTCAGCTCAACGCCATGTATTTCGCCGTGTCTCTCAGTGGTTGGAGGCGTGGCAAACGCCACAATAGCACGCATGAAAGCGAGCAATGTAGCGCTGCTCAACCAACAGCAACATCAACCACCACAGCAGCCGCTGCAGCAGCAACCGCAGCAACAGCACTCGCCACCAGTGGCGGCAGCGCAACAGCCACTGGCGCAGCTGCAATCGCAGCCGCACCAGCAGCATTTACAGCTGCAGTTGCAGCAGCAGGGCGCTGCAGGCAATGTGAGCGACTGAAATGCGGAAGTGGCGTGTGCGGCGGCGGCAGTAGTGGCTGTTGTCGCTGCAGAGGCGGCGTTGGTCGGGCGTGTTTCGTCGTTTCTTACCTTCAGCCTGGTGCTGGAGTATGTGGGCAAACTGTTGCAAATCATGCTCTGCTCGATTATTTACATTTGCATTTTGCGCTACACGGCCTCGTTGACACTGCGGCGGCCTTAAAAAGACCTGCGGCAGACGCGGTAGCTATGTGTGAAACGCATGAATATCCATTATCCATTTTATTTTTCGATTGTGTACTTGCGAACTTTTTTTGTGTGTCTCCCATATTCGGTGTTTTCTGATTTCTAGTGCAAGTGTGGTGTAATTTTGCGAAATTTATGCAGATGGCGAAAACATATACATGCATCCTCATACACAATATACACGCATTTATATGTATGTATATCTCGAAATATATTTAAATAAATGATAATTGATTGCTAGAATTGTGCGTGTGGTATTTACATAGATACATAAATGTTGTTGAAAACGTCTTACTAAATAAACGAAAATATATAGAAGAAAATTCTTATTCGATTATATAGACGTTTTTGTTTCATTGACGGATGAAGGAAAAACAAAACAGCTGCAGATTGGTAGAGTTATATGGTTGACTAACTCGTTCGAGTTATTCAACAATTGATGTGGCTATTTCGTAAGCGAAATGAAGGAGCAGATTGAATGACTCTAATTAAACACGCCGCAGTTGGTTTCTAGCAAAGGCAGAGCATGTCTGTCAAGCAAATACAGCTACAGCAAATACAAGCGATACAAAGTATTGCATACTTAGTATCGCATACTTACTTTTCTCAAATTTCAATTGGTATACATCTTTCCATATTTTATACCACTTTCAAATGAACAATGCATCTATCTTTAAAATAGTTGTAAATAATTTATTTTTTACAAAAAATTAATATAGTACATTTTCACTTAATTTTAATGCGATAAAATAAAATTAAGCCAAAATGAAAACAAAAAAAAAATACATTGAAGGAATCAGAGGCTCAGACACAAGTACATAAAAAAGTCACATATACATGGTACTGGAAATATTTTTAACAAAATAAGACGACATAACGTAAGAATGTTGCTGTTGTTGCTATTAATATTACAATATTGCTTTCAAAACCTTTGCAAAGGTGCACTTGGCACTAAAACCCAACCGCTCGCCGGGACATAAAAACGCAAGAAGTAAGCCGCCATCCAATAACTATACTAGTCCATAAATACGAAGTAAATACCCCCTACACACATGTATACGTCAGCAAAAATAAACATTTATCAATATTAATAATAAATGTAAAATATAGAAATAGCAATGATTGCCTAAGGTCTACATTTGCTTATCAGTTAAAATGCCTTAGCGACGCGCACGCAGTAGCTGCGCTCAATCAGCAGCTTTGCAAGTCTTTCGATTGGCGGCGTACTGGAATTGTTTAGTAGTTTCGTTTCAGAGTTTTTCTATGCGTTTTCCTTTGCTCACTTCCTAAGACTTTAGATTACATTCATAATACTTTGTACAGCAGAGAAAAACATTGCATAATAAAAACATGTATGCGTGTATATATTTTATTGTATATAGTATGTGTGTATATAAAGTTTACCGGGCGGTAGTGGCGTACCGTCGTACATTTAGAATCGCATGCTTAAGTTTTCACACTTTCAGTTTGTGTGGTGGAATTTGCATTTTTGTTGTTGCCCAAAAATGTGTGCAGCTTGGCGTGCAATGGCCAACAGCTTGTGTTGAGAAGGGGGGGAGTGAACAGACAGTTGAGCGAATTTTTTAGCGTGCAGGCACCAGGTATATATCCGAAGGATTCATAAGCGCAAATCACACATCAACATAACTTAGATGGAAAATTGTCTACCGCACAAGGAGTTAAACTGGCCGCTGAGAGTGAAGTAATTAATATGGAATAACACCAAATTGGAACAAAGAGTTAGATGTTCTTGCATTAGGAGTCAACAGTTTAATCTTAAACATGCCAACATATAAGTTAATAACATAGTTTTTTTTTTACTAAAAATCTTTACACAATTATGCATGTTATAAATTTGCAATATTCGAAATATGAAAGTTAAAGATACCGTTAAATTGTTGACTTCTAACACAAAAAGTGTATGGATATAAATTCAGACATTTCACAAATAAATCAAGCAAATTACAGTCGATATAAGGACAGCGTCAGTGAACTAAGGTTTTAGGGTGTAAAATATAAGTCTGTGTAAGATTCAACATTAGCTGCAATCATGCGCCAGTTGCCAGCACGCTTTGACCATTTTGTTGTCTCAAAAGTATTAACTAAAGTCAAATAATTTCACATTTTCTACACTTGATCTATGGTATTCTATGGTCTCATTTGCTCTAAGTTATTTTATCTTTTTTTCATTTAAAAATTAACAAAAAAACCATACATCCACAGTTGGAATGTTTTGTAAATACCTAATCAAATATAAATTTAACACAAAATAGCTCAATTAAAAATATGAAAATATTATTGCGGCAGTCTTAGCTCTGAATTTTCAAGCGAAATTGTCCATTTTCAATTGAAGCTATTCGTCACATTGGCCCTGCAATAAATCGCTTTGTGTTGCCGCCGACATATGCAATGAATGCATGACTTATTAAATACCCCAGCATTGTACTTTTTTTATGTATTTTCGCATGTATGCAAGTATGTTTGCATGTGTTTATGTATATGAAGTGCGCGTTAGTTGTGTGTGTGCATGTGCGTTTTATACTAAGAATGAAAAAAATATACATTTGAATTATGTATATAAATAAGTGGCATAAATGCAGTATAGTGAACTCTCGTGAAAAGATAAATAAGTATGTTGTTACATAGAGGTTTGGATCGTGAATCTAACGAACTACAAATTTTGCCTGGGAAACGCCAACAAAAGGCGTGGCCAATCAATTCTTAATCGATTTACACGATATGGGTATCACATTAAAGGCCTTTTCCATACCTTTCTATTGGTATGCAACATTAGATATGTAATATGTACAAATAAGAAGTTATAAGCAAAACAATATTTTTTATATAAAATTCAAAAATACAGATTTTTTTCTTGAAAAACCCTATTATTAAGTTATAATATATAGCCTGTGGTATTCCCTTTACAATGAAATATAAAACATTTGACATTTTTGTATTTTTGCTTTTACATTTGAATTTAAATTTAAATTGAGTTAAAAGCATTTTGAAATATTGAAAGCAATATTGAAATGGCGCTTATGAAAATTATTGCTTAGGCACTATCTTTTACAATCATGGGATTTAAATACAAAAATACTGAAAACACTTTACTGATCCCGATGCCGCAGTTACTCCCATGAGGGTTATTTTTTTGAAGCCCAGCCGAAGATCGGCTACACAAAACGTATTTGAATGCAGAAATACTTTTGGCCGCGAAGCCGAAGTTACAATTATAAAAGTTATTGCTTATTATCATCAATAGAAAGGCATGAAAAAGACCTTTCGTTTGATGTCCATATCGTGTAAATCAGTTGGAAACTAATTGAGTTTTGTTTTGATAAAAACTTTGAACTTTGACCCCAAGCCACGCCTTTTGTAGGCGTTTCCCAGACAAACATTTTAGTTTGTTAGATTTACGAAAATAAGCTCTATATAGCCCAGTTTTTCGTTTTTTTTTTCATGAGGGTTCGCTATACTGCATTTGTTCCTAAATAAGTTGTTCCTCTTGGGTCTTCTTTTCTTTTAGATCATACGTTGGTATTTAGTTGTTGTTGCTGTTGCTTAAGGAATTATGTTTGGGGTTCTTATGGAAAACATTGGCTTAGCTTTGTTTGTTGCTATATTTTGGGAAGCGAGTACACCCTGTATAATGTCAAATAATTAACTGAATTCGGTTCTTAACAAAAGCACAAGCATTATTGCTACCATTTAAGTAATAAATACTACTTAGTTAGAAAGGGGGCGGAAGGAACTTTTTCAATTTTAATTTCAATATGAAAGACAACGCATGCGAAATAAACTGGTTGGGTGGATGAGTATTAAGTTGAATGCAGCTAAATATTGCATATTTAGTTGAAATTGGCTTCAAGCCAAGGAAAAAATTCCTTTAATATAAATAATTTCATTCATAGCTGCAAAGTGACACTGCAAGCAGCCATTATTTTTCAGCCACCCAACATTCGGTCATGTGCGTCTTTCCTGCGGCGTTCCATAGTGCTCTGTTTTGGATGCACAACGCCAACTGATATGTCTCTACAAAAAATTTGCTAAGCAAGCCTTATCGCAACTGAGTACTGCACGGGTGTGCTCACACTTTAGACAGGAGGTGCTGCACCTCCTCATCACTCTTAGACGTTATGTACTTAATGGAAGTCACTATACTTGAAAGTAATCATCGACTACCACATCGGTGGCACTCGGTTCACTGGTATTCACTTTGGGTCCGTTTGCGGTGTGTGCTGGCGGTTTTATCACCACCGTGGTGGCAGCCGAACTGGTTGCTGTTCCTGACGATGTTGTTGTGCTCAGCCGACGCTGCTCCTCCGGCGTCAGCGGACTGCTGAGCTGTGTGTCTGAGTATTCGGGTTGTAGTCGCTCGTAGGGATTCTCGCGGCTCGTATTCAAGTAGCAAACGGACTCGTAGTTCGGATCCGTGTCGCTGCCCGTGAGTGACTCATACTGTGATGCTGAGGAGGGTGTTTGGCGCGAGCTGATGGTGCTGTTGGTGCTGCTGCTGGTCAGCGCATTCGTCGATGAAATAGTCGAGCTGTTGTGCAGCAACGAGGAGGAGTTCACCGACGAGGGCGATGTGATGGGCAAATCGGGTAGACGCGGTGCGCGCTTCTCGCCATCAGCATCACCGTTGACGCCCAGTTGGGCGGGTGCTGCCACCGTGAGCAGTGCCAGATCTGGCGTTGCGGGCAGTATTCGTGGCGCTTCTGCAATGCGTGCATAGTGATCAGACTCCTCGACATCTTGAGCTGCATTGCCGCTTATTTCGGCTTTAGTCTCGAGTATGCTGGCGTAGTTGTGATTAGCATCGGCTGCTATTGTGCTGTAGCCACCGGTGGCACCGTCCTCGCCATCCTCATGCTCACCCTTGACCTTGCTGTAACCGTCGGTGGAGTCCTCGTCGATGGTGAGATGTTTCTTCTCCAGCACCTTGGCGTAGCCGTCATCGGAAAGTCCAGCCGACTTGGGGTTTTTCAGTACTTCGTAGTTGGGATCATAGTCGGATGATTTCTTTTCGCTGTCTGGATCGGATTGGTTTTTTGGCTTTAACAACGTTTCGTAGCCGGGATCAGTGTTGCTGGTTGAGTTTTGTGGACCGGCAATGGTTTCATAGTGCTTTTCACTGTGGTAGATGCGTTGCAAGTCTGAGTCAATCGGTGGTTTGGCGTTGTGGTAGTCGAGCGGCAACGGTGGATTCGGCAATTGGGCTAAAATTAGGAAGTGAGTTATTGACTGCGTTGGTGTGTGCACATTAAAATGAACAGCGCACAGTTGCCAGAGATAGAGGAGACAAAGTAAATAGGCGATTAATTTGTTAGTGGAAGAGTGCGTATGCATGCAGCAATTGTGACTGCTTTTTAATAAAAACTGTAAGCACATTTTAACTCTGCGTTTTATGTGATTAATTACAATTTGGAATAGTAGATTATGGTAAGAAGTTCAAAAATTTAATAGTTAGTTTATGTGTATTAATTAAATTATAAATAACTGCTAACTGATCAGTGAAGTTAGCTACAACAGACCCTGGACCCGGCTCTCCTATTACTGATATTAATTGATTATACTAAAGTGATTAGTTTTTCATTAGGTAACAATAGCGACTATTTAAGTTTAAGAACTATGATGCATGCAGTACTTCTAAAAAAAATCCTTAGTTGAAAAGTAGTAGTAATTCAACACTTGTGGGATTATTAAAAAGCGTTCATATACTAACCGCTGCCTCCAAATAAAAAATGCCGAAATTTTCGTTGATTTAAATGAAAAATCGTAGAAATTTCTCATTTTCGTAAAACTAATTGATTTTTTTTTGTTTGCAACAAATGTTGATTGGGTAAGGGAAGGAGAACAAATCAAAAACACAGAAAGTTTGAGATAAGATAAGAACGCTTACAGAGAGATAGCTTGTAATACAATATCATCGAATGCAGAAAGCACAAAAATGTGCTGCCTGCGCAACGCGCACTTACCAATGCCCTGCTGACGCTCTTTCTGCAGTATGTTGGCATAGCAATCCGATTTGCGGTTCTCCATGGTTGCTACCGCGGTGCGATGCAGGCCGTCGGCTGGTATGGTCTCGTAGCCATGATCCTTGGCGCCGTAGCTGTTGCTACGCGCGCGGCTCTTATCGCCCGTAGTCGCAGTGCTCATGGTGTACATGTTCACTTTATTAGTGTCTATCAGTTCGGCGGCTGCAACATCCAGCGGACTAACGCCGAGAGCGGCAGCGTGTTCTACATATTTGCGCGACATAACGGGCGAATTGTTTTGTGAGGAGGGTGAGTGACGTGAGAATTTATTCTTTTTCATGACCTGAAAACGAAATTATTTCACTTCCAGGATACATTTTACCGAATAAACAATCTCACCTTTGCATACATGCCCTCTATATCTTTGGATGGACTGAGACTCTTGGTTTTGTTCTTTTGCGGCGATACATCGGCGACCGTGCCGGTAGCAGAGCCTGTATTGGAAGTATTTGTACCACTATTTGCCTCCAGAATGCCGCCACACTCAATCACCGATATGACAGAATTGCGGCCCGAGGTTAGATTGGACTTTGGTGTGGGCGGCAGCGGAGAATTCGCCTGCCGCTTCTCCGGCTTCGGCGAGCCCAAATTACCCACCGATGAGCTATTGTTGGATGACGACGATGGTTGACGTGAGTGCATTTGTGCGCGCAGACTGTCCACGGGAGGCGGTATGGGTGTAGCGTGATCAGCAGCGGCGGTGGCGGTGCGTGAGTGAGCATGATGCACTGGGTGATGATGCGTGGTCGCCGAGGTTGCGGTGTTGCCGTAATCGGTGAATTGAGTGCTATTCACTGATGTATTGGAAGCGGGCATGGATGCGTTCGAGACGCTGTTGATTTCCACCGATACTACAATGCAGTTGGACTGCATGGGCTGAATTTGCGCGTACGTCTCGGAGCCGCTGGTGTAAATATCAGCAGCGGCATGTGGATTAATGCGGCCGGCTGTAGGGTCCTCGATGGCGGCATAGGTCTCGTCTACAACGGGGAAAATTATTATTAAATATTGGCGTATCGTTTCGAGGAAAATTGATATAAAATTGCTTTCTGCTGAGCATTTCACATTGTGAATATATCGTGAAAACAAGCCAACCCATGCAGGTAGTGCTATCTGAGTACCTGAGTCATCGGAGACGGTGGCGTAGTGCGAATCGCTTACATCACGCGCCAATGTTGCGTTCCTTTGTACCGGCTTTGGTGGCTGTTGTGCGAGTATATTAGCCAGCGGTTCACGCACACTAATGCTGGTGTAACCTTCTGGAAAAAGTCAATGTTTGCCATATGAATGGAAATAAAACGAGAACTGGCAAATTTACTTGACGAATCCTGCGAATCGCCGCTAAAGTGCTGCCCTGCTATGGGTGGCGTCATGTAGGGCAAGTCTTGGCTCGCCGATATCATGCCGGCAATAGCAGAGGCGGCTGGTATTTCCGCCTGTGGTGCAGCATCGCTGAGATTTTGCGACGAGTTGCTGTGCTGAGAGTTGCGCGCCAACGAGTCATTGTTTAGCGTTGCCTGACTGCTGTGGTTGTGTGTTGGTGGGCCGCTGACACCGTTGCCCGTGTTTGAATTGCCGCCAGCAATTACTGCCGCTGCAGCGGCCGCTGCGGACGTGGAAGGTGGATTCAATTGCGCGTATGGATGCTCAGTGGAACGTACCTGCAAAAATTACGTAAGCAATTTTAATGATAATTGAAATTGCAAATTCGATCGTAAATAAATCATCTTTATGGGCCGACCTTGGCATAGTCATGCGGTGAATTGCGCACGCGCGAATAGGGTGAACTCACATCGTCGGCTTGACTTATGGAGCTGTGCTGCGAGACGCTAGTCTGCTTCTTCAAGCTCGGAGCCGCTATTTTAATGAAGACAAAATGCGAAATTACAATAATATTTGACGAAAATGTAAGCACAAAACTGACGACTCTTGTTGGGGTCATTTGCCGTGCACGCTAATCGCTTGTCCGCTACGGTTTCATAGAGCTCGGAGCCATTATCGCCGCTAGCATCGACTACAGGTATATCGGGCAGGCTACGATGTGCCGCTGTGCTGGCGCTGTGACGGAGAGAACGATTAGATTGAACCAAAAGGAAATACGTTCAAGTGATACTTACCGTTTTTCTGAGTCTGCATTGGAGACAGTGGATACATTTAAATCAGCCTGCGATTCGCTCTGGCCAACCGCGTTGCGCACAATCACCTCGTCGGGATTCTTCAGCTTGACCATGCCCTCTAGACCAAGCAGTTCATTTCTAGTCAGGTTCAGAGATAACAATTCATATTTTTAATTTCATTTTTATTAGAAATCGATATAAGCCAATTGGACAAGAGCCATACATGTAGTACTCAAGATTAATCGACTATATAAACCTTTTGTAGTACTACATATATGACAAGAGCAAACATTTGATTGTCGTTAGGAAATTGGGGAATCGCCCTATGGGCGCATTATATCTAATCTGTGAAAGTCATTCATCAGTACGGACAGACAGAAATACACAATCGCTGCTATGATTAAACCGAATCATTTTGAATCGATGGAATGAAGCTAGTGTGCGTAATGATGTCGTTTGTTCCAGAAACTCAACATTTCACTTAAATTTGTTATTATCTCTCATTTCCGCGACGATTGTAGGCTTTGCCAATTGTTATCAGCAACGATTGCAGCACTTAAGAGTGGCTAGCGCAATCGCGTCGGTCACCCTGTATGGGAGCGCGGAGCTGTGGACAGGCCCCGCCGCCCGATGTGCAATAATTTGCATTTTTATTGCATTATCCAAGTATTGCCAGCAACGGCAGCGAAGCAGAACCGTTGGTCAGCCCCAGCTCTGCAGCGCTTTGCAACGCCACAACCCCGATGGACCCCACCCAGCGCATATATCGCACCACTTTTACGTGCCAGTTTCGAAACTTTGATGTCGCAGTCTTGGGTGGGGATCGAGTCCAATCGCTTGACCTAACCTGTCAGTCTGTTGGACTGGCGTTGCTCTACTCACTTGGGTGCCTTTCGCCTGCACCACAGACACGCCGCTACCAGCACCACCAGCGAAAGCGAGACATTCACCGTCATCAGCAACGCGTAGTAGTGCATTGGCGTGCGCTCCAGCGCCAGCTGCTCCTCGGCTACCATTTCGATCGGTGTTTTGAATTGGCGTGTTTCCCGCTTCTAACTATATAAAGTGCTATTTTCGCCTTGCTGCTGCATTGGAATGTCAGCTTTTCGGTGCGATTTAAGTTATTATATCCTATGTGGCTTGTGATCCAATTCTTTTCGGTTGCTCTTGCACTCGGCTATTTCGCATTTAATTGACCTTTTCTTTCACTTTGCACTGGCTAACGTTTTGCATTCGACACACGAGTTATTACTAATATGGTTGTTGCACTGCTCTCGTTCACTTTTTCAATGCGAAAATGCATTTTAAATGAGTAGAAAATTGTTAAAGAAAAAGGTGAAGAAACAACGAAAATACTTTCCGTCTCCCTGCGTTTGGCATTTGACGCACACACACGCACGTATAGACGCACATGCACACGCCTTTGCACCGTCGAAGCTGTCGGCTGTCAAATGGAACACAGTTTGGCAGCATTCAGTGCAAGCGAGATGGCTAGTGTGTTGCTCGTTATTCGGTTCGGTGCGTTGTTGTGTAAACAGAAATGACGAATACTAACTGGTAACAATACTTCAGGCTGCATTTCCACACAGAAAGTTTTCTTTGCAGTAATATTTCCTATGAAAAGTAGCATGAGAGAAACCAACAGAAGGCATCACTCAAGCTTGGTTTTTGTAATGGTTTGTTTTTTTTTGTTGGTAAGGGTTATCTGTCTCTATTTTTGTTTAATAATCTCGATTGAAATTATTATCTATTTTTAGTCTTTTCCTATTGGGAGTGTCTGAAAACCTGCCTCTCTATGCAGCACAGCCTCTTTTGATAGTCAGAATTGTGCATATTTTTAGCACACCGCTGCTATTCCCCAAATGAATTCCATTTCAGTTTGGAAATAAATTTTCACTTGGCACTTCCCTAGTGATCGCGGCACGCGAATCTTCAAGAACCGTGGACAATTTTGCCGCATTTTCACACTGTTCAACATCTTAACATTTCAGCGTATAAATAGCGACTGCTGCATGGTGCAAGTTCAAAAAATTAGATCATACACTGCGTGATTTGAGCGCAGGGAACTTTAGCGCTGCCTTTAAACATTCAAAGTACAATAATTTCTACAACGAAAATGGCTAGCATCGAAAAAGTGTCAGCGGACAAGCACGAAGGCGATGCCACTTGCCTGGTCTACCACAACAATCAAGTGTTATCCGGCGGTGCCGATGGTAAAATCAAAGTTAGTGCCACTCTCATTCGCATAACAAATTGCCAGTGATATAATAAAACTGTCGGACATTATTGGCATGACAACAAAAAAGAAATACTACATATACACCACTCCAAATGGATGAAACCAAAAATGTGAAGTACCGTCGCTAAGCACAAACAGTCGACACACAAATGCATATATGTACATATGTAATGTGCTGCTGCATAAATGCACTAATCCCAATTAATTTGCTTCTTTATAGATTTGGGATAACGACCTGAATATAATTAAGACGGTGGACGCGCACGAGGCCTACATGTACGCGATGGCCGTTAGCGCCGGCACCGGCAAAGTCTACTCCAGCAGTTGTGATGGGTGCGTTAAATTTATGCTGCCGCCGTACGACCGAGCGGAACCGTTGTTCAGCTGCGAGGATGCCATACAGGCGCTCTACTGTGACGGCGATGTGCTGTACACGGGCGACGATAAGGGCGTCATTACTCACTGGGAGCACGAGAAAATCAAATTCAAGTTCAATCTGGTGGAGGAGGTAAAGTCGCTGGCTGTGGAGCGGTCGCTGATTTACAGTGTGCGCGACTTGGATGTGGTGGTGTCCGAGGTGGTGGCCGGCAAGTCGGGCAAGTACAGCAACAAGGCCGTGGTGCCGGGCAAATCGCCGCTGGCGTTGGTGGGGCCGCTCGTGGAGGGGAAGCGTACATTTTTGGCGTTCGCCGATCGCACTGGCAAGGGGCTGGCGCTGGTAAAGAATTTGCCGCAGCAGAAGTTCGCCAGTGTGTGGAATTTGCCGGCAAGTTGGATGTTGTGTGTCGAATTTGCGCGTTACTCACTGAATAGATTGAATTGTTCTGTTGCAGGACTGCCACGAGATGATTGTGCTGGCAATGTGCGGCAACGACAAGTGCCTGTATAGCGGCGGCTATGACAACAAGGTCAAAGGTTGGACCGATTTGGAACAGCCGCAACCGCGACCGCTGGGCGTGGTCGATGTGGGCAGCTGCGTGAATGCCATCTGCTGCGGCGACAACAATTGCGTGTATATAGCGAGCAGTGACGGTGTCATAAGGCGGGCGAAATTTCTTTGACCGCGTTTCTAAAAATTCTTAATCGAAGCGGAAATTAGCTTTTCGTATTATAATTGAATTTTTTTTACAATTTTGCACATGCTTTTACTTGATAGAATTTAATGAAAATTATACACTTTAATGTTTACGAAATAAATATGGGATCGAATCATTATGTTGAACGAATAAGTAAAAATATTTCAAATTGAACTTTATAATATTCCAATGCGTTACTAAATTCCAATGCTTTATTGCCTTAAGGTATTAACCCTAGTAAGATAACGTTATTTTTTTGTACTGAAAAGATAACGATACGTCTGAGAGACGTATGCTAGTTTATATCCTTTTAAAAGTGTTGTTAGAAGGAATATTGATAATTTTCTTATTGAGATCTTTTTTTTAATAAATTTCTGTTAACTTTAAATAATTTTTGAAGAAAAATAATGTTTGTTTAGTAAAATAAAAAAAAAATTAAAATTGACGATTGAAATAGAGAGAGCAAAAAATGCAAAAGGCGTACGTCTCGCAGACGTATCTAAGCAGAGTTAAAGTAATCTAAAAAATCTCCACAATCTATCTTTACATTTACCTGCATTATCCTAAAAAACAAACACCATCGTCAACATTTTTCTTTCAAATTTGTTTTGTTTATTTATATTTGTGAAATAATTCATTGCGTTTTCAAAAAAGAACAGTTAGTTTGCTATTGGTATTTTCTTGTGGTTGCTGTTTTTGTAATGCAGTTGTTCGGTTTTGCTTCACTTCTGGGTTAAAAGTTTTCACTTTGGTTTTAACTATTTTGAATTGTTTCTTACAGTTAGCCATTTAACTGCAATGCAATACATTTTTGTTGCTGTTCAGTTTGTTTGAAAATCGAAAGGGAAGAGGCAAGTAAATGGTTGAATAAACACAAACAACTCACAAAATTTATCACTGAAAGAACGCTTCGAACAATTTCAGTTTGCACATTACTGAATTTTCCTTGCTACTTTCATACACGTTGCACACATACACGTTGCCATTTGTTTTTATGTGTATTTGTTTCTTTTGTTTTACGATTTGTTGATTTCCAATAATTTGTCGTGGATTGTCATGCTGCATAAAATTATGTTGTTGTTGTTCTTGTTGTTGTCTTCTTATCAATATTCACTCTGGCCGCGCAGCTTTTCATGCAATTGTCACCAATTCGTCGCATGTCTTTGAAACTAACCGTTGATTTCTTGTGCACTCGCTTCGTTCGCCTTGCTTTTTGTTGATAAAACTAATTTCTATTATTTGTTAACTAAACACACACATTTACACCGTGTAATGTCACATTGACTCTTATGCGTACATAGCTACTTGCAACATGCTTTTGCGTTTGTTTACTCTATACCATTGTTGTTTTTATTGTTTTTTAATTTGTTAATATCTTAGTTAAACATTTAGCCATTTTACCTACGATAGTGCTTGCTTGCGTGCGGGGAGGGGAGTGAGAGTAGGAGTAGGAGTGGGAAAGGGAGCGTCGCCCGTCTTTTCCGACATGGCGCGTGGCACTCGACCGTTTGCTGCCTTTGTCATTACACCCACAAATAATGCAAACAGCTTACATACACATACAAACAGACAGTTAATATTTACTCTAGGGGTTCCTTTTCGGTTGTGATTTTGTTGTTGTTATTTAAACGTACCTAACAACGCTATTTACACTCGTCCTACTTAAGTTGCTAGTAAAAAAGTGTGTTATGTTGTGGTTGTATTTAGTTGATGGAATTTCTAGTTTTTGGTTTTTGTTGTCATATTGCATAGACAAATGTAAAATTAATTTGTTTTTTTATAGTAATGTGTTTCATAAATGTTATAGTAATAGTGTTTCATAATTTCGTTGGCTGCAAAATAGTTTTGTTTCGAAAAATCTAAATCCAATATAATGCTTATTAACCCTGGAACACTAATTCTTGTAACTGTGTTACAACATCTTGGCGACGTTGGTCGAATCAATTGAAGTACAGTCGTGTCTGGGTATAGTGAACACCTCGATCTAGTGAACACCCAAATTTTGAAATGGAGCCTCTAAGTTATGAACAAAATTTTGAAAGCAATTTCAAGCAAAAAGCAAAAAGTGTATTTTGAGCAAATAAAACGAGTTTTTGAACAAAAATGTTAACCTTGAGTGTGAACAACCTCAATACTGTGAACAGGCCTTGCAATAATTAGTTCACTATATCCAGATACGACTGTAATATGCATTTCACGGTTAAGAAGCATCTTGTTGACGTATGGAAAATAGCTCGAAGAATTAATACAAATCCGAAACGGAAAGAAAAATTTCTGATAATGATATATGAAACGCCAATTAGCATATTGTTGATCACAAACGCCAACTATCATAATGTCTGCCTTTATAATGTACATATATTTTTTGAATGTAAAATCTTAGAAAGAATAATTGCTGTTTGGGACCATTTTTGAAAGTTTAAAAACAACTTATAGTATGGCTTGTTAGTCTCTTGGAATGATATGAAAGCTGTGAAAACAGCTATACAGTTTTACAAATAAAGTAGATAAACAGACAGAATATACCTAATATATCTTTGCTTGATATAGTGTAAAGCGCTGTTTGATTGGTTTTTAAACAAGCAAATAATACTTTTAAGAGTTTGAAAAAAATTACACAACTTTTCAGAACTGTGCCCAAAATTGTTTGCAAACAAAACCAGCACCACAATGATTTACGACATTACGACAATCAATGGTAAGATTTTAAGTTTTTAAAGTATAAACTGAGATTCTAAATTATAATCTTGATTCAGACATTGTACTCCACTTTGACGTAAATGAAGACAAATTGAAAAACAAAAACTGAAGTATCAATTGAAAATTAGAGTAAGAATTGCAATTTCTGTCTGAAAATTGGACGAAAGTTTGGAAATTGCACAAATTGGCTACATTGTTATAAAATGGTACAGTCACAATTATAAATATTTAGGATATTGAAGCCATGAATAGAAAGTAGCAAGATGATCTGATCAAAGACCCTAAACAAATACTAACCCTGTAGCGCCTAGCGTGACTATATGGTCACACTACACCACATGCACTGAAAAGATGTATTTTTTTCAATTATGCTTCATATCAAATCGATCAGATCGAGAGAAAAAGAATTCCGGCACACTCGGCTTAACCCTTTCGACCCTAAAGTTGCCTGAGAGCAACTTCACCTGTTTGTCATCTTATAGCAAAAGCTACGATTGATTTATGTGGTTAATTTAACTAGGCACCAACAAATTAATATTTTTAGAAGTGAATTCAAAGCAAATTACAAAAATGTTACTGTTATCCCAAAATAATTTCCAATAATTTGCAGCGATATCAGAGAAAGTTTGTGTTCTAATTGAAGTCTACGAATGAATGCGTTTGATCAAAACCCTGTTTCTTTAATAATGGTTAAATAAAATCCAAAAGTGATAATTTTGTATTTTTCCATAAATATTAAATAATGGTTCTGTAATTAAAAAATATTGATACAAAATTTATTTAACCCATCTTAAGGTAAAATTGTTCAAAAACTAAAAAGTGACAATTTTATATTTTTCCATAAATATTAAATAATTTTTCTGTAATTAAAAAAATATTGATACAAAATTTATTTGAGGTAAAATTGTTCAAAAGTAAGCTAGCTCTAGAACTTTAACAGAGAGGCGTGGCAACTTCAAATGTCGTGTGCACACTTCTTAGACAAGTGTTTCATGACTTAAAACCCAAAAACTAATATCGAGACACAGGGTAAGATTCGGGGTCGAAAGGGTTAAGACAAATGTAGCGCTTTCTCACACTTTTCGTACTAAACTTGCTTCTAATAATTTTCGCTGCATTGATTAACACTAGAAACACCCCCAAGTTTTCCATACCTACAAATACTACATATTATATTCGCTGATATCTCGAAAAGTACACAACGGATTTGGCTAATTGTAATTGTAGAACTCTATTTATAGAACTAATTGTAGGATCCGATAAAAAAATAAAAGCCATCAAAGCAAAAGTTGATAGAAATACTAAAGAAAATACAAATATTTTAAAATTAAAAACCGTCAAAATGACCGCAATGGTCTTTCTAGTGTTAACCTTCACTCTGTGCATGGTTTTTACACCCTAATCCCGTGCAATGGGAACTGAGTTCCCCATTTTTGAACCAGTATAGTTTGTATGGGAATGAGTAAAATAATAGTTTTTTGGGAAATAATTATATTATCATTATAGTATGAAATATTATTAATGTTGTTGTTGTTTGTTTTTTTGTATTAGTATTTTTTTATGTTATTTTTTGCACACCGTCTTAGAATCTGTTATTCCACCGGTGAGTGTGCTCCTGATTTAGAACTTGAGTGGTTGGGTAGAACTTGGATAAGTTTTGCATACAGAATGTATTGGTATAAATAACGGGGTCATTTATTCCCCGTAGCACAACAAACAGTTTGTGTGCAATATGTGGGTATACTGGCCCAATCACACTAAAAAAAAAAACGGATTATGTTTTTAGAATCTTTTCATCAATAGCTATCCAATGATATATGTATTAATATATCGTTCAGAAGGAAATACCTTCACAAATTCGTATTTTCTGTGGCTATGGGGAACTGTATACCCCATGCACAGAGTGAAGGTTAAGGAGCGAAAGAAAAATGTTTCTACACACACATGCCTGCATAGTTTTTAGAATGCCCGGCAGTCTCTGCATACTTTTAGGGGCGCGTTTATTTTGAAAAGTCATTTGGCGCACAACTTTGGTGCACAGAATTAAAAAGAAGAAAGTATGTTGGGTATGTGTGTTGTGTAAATACAAGACCGTATACATTAAATATTGCTCATTAGCTAACTGTTACTTACTAGCTGTTTACTTACTGCAACACCCGGCGGATGTGACAAACCTAAACACTAAGTAACACTTTTACTTGACTGTTAAGTTTGGCGCTTAACTAAATACTTTTACATCTAACTATGACTAGTCACCGTTCTGTCTCTCAGGTGATTACTACTCGTTTTGTTGCTTTAGTATAAAATGATTTTAGCTAGATTGCACCCACATCTTGCCACGTTCAGCAGCTCTATAAATAAGAAACAGATTATGCTCGCCACACTCGTCCTTCACACACAACAGACACAGCAAAGTAGCTACTAACCTAAATTATTTGCCCGTTTACATTAGATTGAAATGAAAAGTAGAAATAGTTTTTGTATTGCTTTGCGAAAAATTCTACTACATCGCTGAGCTTCATTGCCGCCGACCCGCTTTTGTGCACATCAACGAATGAAATGCCTGAACGAAATCCATGTAAAAGCTAGCGGCGAATTCCTTGAGGAGCAACTCATCGTCGATACAACATTTTGCGCAGTATATATAAGTTCCAGTTAAAAAATAATACTTTTATCACATACATAAATATAGCTATGGCGGCCTCTTATGTTTTCTGGGAAACTTCCAGTACAGCGTACTCGGGTGATGGGTGGTGGGTACGAGTGGAAAGAAGAACTTACGGCTACTGGCCTACGCACTAATACTACACATAGTAAGCATTGTAGGGGTTCCGCTTCTGCATGCAGGGCAATACACACTCGAGCGTGTTGCGGAACGCCTCGCGGAAGTCGCGGTTGAAGTAGGCATAGATGAGGGGGTTCAGCGTCGAGTTGAAGTAGCCGATCCAAAATAGCACGACCACAACAACATCGGGACAGGGGCAGGCCGGGCCGCAAAGCGAAGTGATCACATACCTGCACGAAATGCACGAAATGAAAGGGAAATGCCAAACATTTTATTAGTTATTCATTATTTTGAATTTTAATTAATTAAATTCAATTTAAACATATTTTATATGAAATATTAAAGTAGGTTGTGCTTACCAAAGAAAAAACGGCAGCCAGCAGAGCAGAAAGACGCCCATGATTATGCCCAATGTGCGCGCCGCCTTGTGTTCAGCCTTCCAGCCTTTGGTCGGCCGCACCGAGCCGCCTGTAAAGTTTCGAAAGCAACGCTGCGTGAGTGTGTGCGTGTACAACTTTCAGTCGTGTGCAAATTCTCAGTATATAGAATGTATATAAATATTTATATATATATAATAAGTATATTGATATGCAAATGCGAGCTAAACTAATATTGCATGTTAAATATAAGTCAAAAACTGTTGATTGAATTTTGAGAGGGGCATTCAGTTTTTCGAAAATGCGCATTTAATTGCATATTGAACGGATAGTGGTAATAGCACTAAAATATATATATATATATACACACACATACAAAGGCTGATGCGAAAAACAATGAAACGAGTAAACATAGTTATAGAGATGAACGAGGCAAAAGGGACATTGAGAAAAGTAAATGTGTGTCGAGCGCACAGTTTGTAGACAGAATAAGGAAATGAACAAGAGTACAAAATTGTTTAGCATAACAACAACAACAACAACAATAACACTGAGAAACCATAGCACGAAATGGGTTTAATGAGCGCTTAAATGGGTTTAATGCACAACGCAGCCACTCCACAATGATGCCTTAACCACCGCCCACTGTACTGGAATTTGCATAGCAATTTATATACATATAATATACATGTTATATACTGTCTAATATAATAAAACAATTATCTTAAAGATAAAAAATAATGGTATACAAAGCGAAGCGGCAGTTGGCGTCTTTAAACCGTTGAGCTTTTAAGGCGAATGTTGTACCAGATATGACAAAGTGCCGGCGCAGAAATTTGTTTTAGAAAATAGCACAATAAAAATAATTTGCATTATACAGTCGTGTCTGGGTATAGTGAACTAATTATTGCAAGGCCTGTTCACAGTATTGAGATTGTTCACTATATTAAGGTTAACATTTTTGTTCAAAAACTCGTTTTATTTGCTCAATATAAACTTTTATTTTGCTTGAAATTGCTTTCAAAATTTTGTTCATGATTTAGAGGCTCCATGTCAAAATTTGGGTGTTCACTATATAGAGGTGTTCACTATATAGGGTGTTCACTATACCCAGACACGACTGTATATTTATTTCAAATATTTGTAGCAAGAATTCATATTAATTAAATGTATTTTTCATTGTATTTATTATGAGTGAACGCATGTTTTTAACTATATCCATTACAAGTCACTAAAAAAGTGCTGCTCGCAAGAAATAAGAAAAATTAACAATGCGTTTCCAAAAAAACCACCTCTTAGGATTAGATTCTAACACCCAGCAGTTCTCTTTGTTGCGCCGCTTGTAGGCATTGCTGCTGCAGAGAGCCCTTGCGATGCACATACATACATACGTACGAGTATATACGTTCTGCTGGCCAGCTATCGTACGACTTTGTTCCGTTTTATAGCCACTAACCTTTTTTCAGTGGCTTAGTAAATTGTTGATTTTGTATCTAACCGATTGGCATTTTCGATATCATTCTCCTTCATACTTTATCTTTACCTACGTTACTGTTCAGTCCTCAATCAAAATTGTATGTGTTGTGGTTACGAGAAAGTTATAAAATGTCAACAAAGGTCAGTGACCATTTAATTTTTGCGTGTGTCAAATATTTAAGTAGTTACGCACTCTGCCATTGACACGTTTACGTTTTATTTTGTCTGTAAATTGTTAACCAAATGAACAGGAACGTAGTATTTGTAATGCTCAAGGTTTTACATCTTTATTCAACAATGATTCTCCTAAATCTAAGAATGTATATAACACCATGCGACAAAAATTAAAAAAAATTTTCACACCGGAAAAAATCCATACGTTCGTGAAACTAGAGACCAAACATAGTGATACTGCGTACTCAGTTTTTTATTTCTACATCCTTTGTCCTTTTAAAAGGACTTTAAAATTTTTGAAGGAGATACAAAATAAAAAAATATAAAAAAAAACTTAACCTCGTTAGAACATGGCGATATGTAAATCAAATGAAAGAGGAAAGGCTCAAGAATTTAAATAAAATTAATTTTTTAACTATTTGTGAAAAAAGGATATGAAAAAGGTCCTTTGAAAATTTTAATCCTTTATATCCTTGAAAATTTCCAAAAAAAAAATTTACAGAATTTTCTTGAAAAGTTAAAACCCCATGTTAAAACCCCAAATCTCCTTGATCACGTGTCAAAATTTCATTATTCTCGCTTCATTGATTTTGTATCTTTTTATTATTTAAAATAGTGATACTCAAAAAATTAAAATTTTTGTACTTCATTAGAATTGCAGCTTCCGCCTTTTTTTTAAATAACTTTCGAACTAATAAAGTTAGAGTAATGAAACATGTGGATTTTTCCCGGTGTGAAAAATGCTGTCGCACGGTGTAAATAAACGCTTGGCAAAATTTAGTATAGAAATTAAGCTGTGATCAAAGCAAACAATTGTTTTAATATTTTTTGGATCGGCTTTCAAATATTAAAAACTGATATGCTGCAAAATAGTTTTCTCTATCTGTTCAAGTTTTTTGTAAATGTGGCAGTTTACTAAACTTGACATTAAAATACAACAACAAATAGTATTTTTCAAAAGTTAATACTTCAACCAAAGCAGGTAGCCAGTACTTATTATAAAATATTTTGAAATACTTGAAAACTATTGTGCTTTAGTTCTTTGGATAATTTCACACCGATCTAATTAGTTGGATTCGATTGTCACCTTTTGAAATTCATAAAAATGTGCAACGGAATTGTTTAGATTACTGATGAAGTTTCGATTACATGTGCAATGGATTGATACATTTTCGTCTTTTAAGGGGTATTCTAGTCTAGAAAATTGAAAAAATCAATTTCATATTTTAAAAGTTTAGACCTTTAACAATAAGCCTCTAAGTGGATTTACGGAGATTCGAATTATTTTCGGTGTTATAGTTAATTTCGTGATGCCCCACTCAGACTGCCCGAAATGAGACTGTAAACTTTAAACACGTTTTTCTCGAAACGATTTTTTTCGATTCGGTTTACATGATATCTCAAGTTCTAATGCACCGATTTACTTGAAATTTGTAATAGACTTTCTTAATACTATCAAAATTGTCTCGACGTAGGGGTTTTTGCAATTTGCTTTTGTTTTTTACTATTTTTTAAAAATTACCAAAGTTGAAAAAAAGGAGGCAAAAAATTACCTTTATTTTCAGAAAGACGCCATTTTGTGTAAAAACTTTTTTTTAAATAGATTGGAATCACGTCAACTAGGAAACACTTTTTTTTGAGTGCCCACTTTGCCGGCCTCTACCGACTTAAATTTTGATTGTTTTTTTAACTACTATTCTTTGTAAGGTGCCACCCCATAGCTTTTTTGCGCATAACTCGTTAGAAATAATATACCCTTTGGAAAGAGGGTTTAAAGAGCTATGATCCAAGGTAACACTTCATTTGAATTTTTCGTAAATACGAATTTTACAGCCAATTTCCCAAAGTGTTCAAAATTGACACCCTAAAATTTTTTAATGTAAAGTAAAAGTAGTGTAAAGGATTAGAGAAAAATTGACTAAGAACACTTTAAATCCATTTTAATGACGATTCCGAGCAATAAAAAATCATTTTGCCGATATAGGATCACAAAACAATGAAAAAAGAGGGGTGGCACTTTAAAAAGAAAAAAAGGTGGCACTTTACATTTTCACGCCATTTTGGAAATCATTGAATAAATGTTCTCCTCTTACGATATGCTCGGATATCATTTCGGAATATGAAAAGGCATTAAAAATTAAGTCCAATACTGATATTTACCTTAGTTTTTTATAAGTTTTTGGTTACTTTTTCACCGCAAGAAAAACCTTCAGTTTTTATTTTTAAGTTTTTTCTTAACACAATTTGACACTTTTTTTTACCCAGACCGTGTTATTGCGTCTGTTCCCTCAAAAACCACATTAAAAATGATGTTGTCATATATACCTTAAAAGACGGTAGGAATTTTTTTGCTTGGATTGCTGGAACGTCAAAATCGAGCAGGGGTGGCACATTACAAAGAGTGGCACCTTACAAAGAATTCCCCTACTGTTTTTTTTTACTACGCTCGTAAAATCATCTCAAAATCGAGCCTCTAGACTAGAATACCCCCTTAAAATAATGATAATAACATTTAACATTGTGACACATATAGAAACGGGAAAAGATAGCCTTACCATCTTCGAGCAGACCACTGCCAGTCTGATCTAACCTAATAAAAAGTTCCATCAATGGATGGCTGCAAAAAATGATTTATGGAATTTGATAGATTAAATTTTCCTGTTGCTTATACCGCTTTGTGATAAAAAAAAATTGCTCTAAGTCTTTCAAAAATCTTATTCAAAAGGATTCTATTTGTCTTCAGTTTTCATACACAACGTAATCGTTCGCGGTCAGTTTTGTAGTCACTGAAAGTCACTGAACCAACCAAAATTACTTTCAAAGAAAAACTATGCACTTAAAACTTTGTTTCAGTTTCATGCTCCTTAGGCGACACACTACTCGTATATGTATGTATGTATGTATGTTTAGTTTAGCTTTTCTTCCGAAATCTGTCGTTGATGCAGTCTCCAGCGATTATTTTCACAGCTATTAAGCTGACATGATGTGAGTGGCTGGTGGCGATCGAGCTTCCTTGGTGTACTCGTGCATTATGTGCCAGTGGTGGTGTTTATAACATTTGACGTGCTGTGCGTTGGCTGCATTTATGGCGTAAATTTAATGACGGGCAATTTGACGCGCAGATTTTACATCGAAACCCCGCAGCAGCTGCGAACGCTTTGCGCGACCATAAGAAAAATGTAACGAACGATTTAACGGCCATGGCGATTATTGAAGCATTAAATATTAAAAAACGTTTACGGCAAAAGTAAGGAATGGCAGCACAGGCAGAGCTAGCAAGAGATGATGAAGAAAGCGCAAGACAAACGGGCAGGCAAGCAGGCAGGCAGGCAGGCAGTCAGTCAAGTCGAGTTATAGAAGCTGACAGGTGAGCGAGAAATGGGGAAAATTTGCAAGGAATTTTACGTTTACCTTGAATAATTTTTTTTGGGAGTTAGTGAGCAGGCAATTATGAAAAAGGTGGCAAATATTTACAACTTTTAAGGTAGCTTTTTGGTATATTTTGTATGGTTTGCGTATGAAATCAAATGAAAATATGTACAAGTGTGTATAATAAATAAGTTAAAGTGGAAAGTAATGAACAGTCAGCTGCTAGTCAAACCGTTGACAAGGTTATTAAAATAATGGCAAAAAGTAAAAACGGCGCATATGTAACGACAAAAAAACAAGCACACAGAGAGCATTAAAGCCACATTGAAAAGAGGATGGAATGCGAGATAGAACAACAAAATATAGATGCAATTTTACAGTCCTTAAACTTTGGGGAATGCCAACAAATAGCAGAAAATTTTTCAAGTTTAGTAACAAAGAGAATTTAACACAGCGAGGGTTGCCGGAGCGATTGAAAAGAACTAAACGGTTCTTAACGGTAGAGATAAAGTTGCTGTACAGTGTACACAGTCGTGTGGGCAGTAGAGCTTACAGTTGTGTGTGTCTAATTGTTGTTGCTGTTTTGTAGTGATTGTTGTTGTGTTGTGCTGGTAGGTGGGATAATGCAATTTACGATACGTGTACACAAAACCAAACACTACAGCACGCACAAGTTCGCTATTTCAGTTCTATTTACATGGTGCAACGAGCAGAGAAATGTGAGAAACTTCTCAATGTTGACATTCTTCCCGAACTAACAACGCCACACAGTGTCGCGATCCCATATAAGCCGTGGTCAAAAATACTTAACGTTGTCCTATCTCGATGAAACTTGGTGGGATTGTTTCCGTGGTGGAAATTAAGAAATTCACAAAAAATCATTAAAATTGGACCACTGCCACGCCCACCTCCCATACGAAAGGAACTGTAAAATTGAAATAACTTGCTTAATATTAGTGATAACTAGAATTATGAAATTTTGTATTTGAGCTTAAAATAATGACTTAAAAGCTCACACTAAATGGGCGGTCTGCCACGCCCACTTTAAAAATATTTCCATTTTACTACAACTCAAATTGTATTTTTAGGAGGCTGGTGGGCGTGGCAGCTGGACCATATTTATTAAGTGGCCAAAACTTTCCCTTTATGAATTCGTGTATTAATTTTTTCACCTTGTAATACCATATTTTGGTATAAATGTTTAGATTTTTAAAGTGGACGTGGCATTTCGCCTACTTTTGATGATACGAACAATGTGCCAACTTTGTCCTTTATAGAGCTCATCATTGCAGCCGCTGCTTTGGCGCTACTTTCATTGTGCGTCGGAAGCCATACTTCGAAAAAATTACCATTTTTTACTGTAGGTGCCACTACAAAAAGTAAATGTTTAGGTGGGGACGCAAACTTTGCTTTTGTTCATGATTAACATCAACGCCCGTCTTATCTTTAAGTAAATTTATAAGAAAATCAAGTTTTATTGACCGCTTTCTGGATTCAGCTTTACGCCACACTTCGAAGAAATCACGTATTTTTAGTGGAGGCGTCACTAGAAAAATTCAAATAACCACCAAATAAGCACTTATAAGTAAAAAATTACTCCGGATTATGTTAATACATACTTTTTTGAGTAATTTAGGGTTGGAACTAAAAAAGTGTTTTTTGGGGTTTTTTTAACTTTTTTCCACCAAACTTTTGGTTCTTTGTTAGAAGTAAACCGAAAAACGTAGTTTTTCAATGTAACGGAATTTCACAGTTATTTCAAAGCACAAACCAAAAAATAGTGCTGCCACACAGGAAAAATTCCAAAGTTTTATTTAATATATAACATGATTATATTAGTACATAAATTATATTTTTATTCGATTTTTCATTCAGTACAAAGAATTACCCACAAACTTGGAACGAATGCGTATTTTTTAACATCAACTTTGAAACTACATAAAAATGGAACGGAATAGGATATTGAAGATCGGAAAACGGATTTTTCTTAGTTGAGATATTATCTGTCGACTGTCATATTCATTTTAGTCATTTTGTAATATTGATTTTTACCATTTTTGGCCACACTCGCGACACTGTGCGCCATTGTGGCGTTCGTTATGTTGCAAATGTATGCGTATTGTGTGTGTAGGTGTGTGTTGTGAGGCTGGTGGCAAAGAAAGCAAAGCAAATGTATGTTGTCCTGCACTGCACGAATACAAGTACGCGTGGCGGTTAGTGATAGTGATAACGCTAAGTGAGAGAAAGAGAGAGCACTATGCGAAGGAGTTGTTTGGTGTTTGGCAACGCGCACAGTGGAGCAGGGGGCGGGGCATTCATGGATTTTGCAAACCGTAGCCGCAGCTCTGGCACTCGTCTTGATCAATAAATCCAATGACATTGCAAATTGCTGGAGCGGTGCTCACTCGCTTGCCGCGCTCCACTGGGCGTGCGGCCAAGACTAAGCGGTTGCTGCGTCTAGGAAGTGGTTAGTGGTTTAGTTAATTTAGTTCAGTTTGATTTGGTTATGTTTAGGTGTCGGCCACGTGTCTTTCGGTGTCGGGGAGCAAACTCACCGGTAGCGCCGCATTGACATCCCGCCGCTCGTTGGTGTCGGCGTTTTTTGTGCCACCAGCGATTCGTGTGCCAAAATCGCGTGCGTTTACGTTTGCCGCTCGTTTTGTTTTTGTCGGCCGTCGCGGCACTTTGAACGTCGCCAGTGATTGTGTCACTTTCGTGTGGCTGGCGCGCCTGCGCGGTCAGGTCGGCGCCGCACGCCGGACACTTGCCCGCCCGCAAGCGGATGTTGGCGCTGTATCTGCCGGCCGAGCTCGCGTTGCTGATGCCGTTATCGAATGTGATACACTTGCCTTGGCCAGTCTTTTGCTCAAGCATGCCGACCGCCTCTTCCTCATCGACAAATATACAAATGCCGCCGCGCCGCTTCAGCGACGACTTTTGCGCGAGGTCGGGCTCGGGTTCGGGCTCTACTTGCGATATTGTTGTTGTTGTTGTTGGCGGAGTTGATGTCAATTTTTGGTGTCGATTGATGTTTTGATAGCAATTGGAGTTGGAGTTGTAGGCAGTCGAAGTTTGTTTGGTGGTTGAACAGAGTTGGCAGAGATTGAAGTTGGTTCGATTTGAAGTTGGAGTTGAGGTGGTGGTCGTGGTGGTTGTTGGAATTTGAGGTACAGAGATGTTTTGGAATATTATTATTTACATATGTACAAGGTACGAAAGGTAGTAATAAAATGAATCCTAAGAACAAGAAATGCTGGGATAAAAATCTTACACAACGTATTCATGTAGCAAATATGCAATAACAGTGGAAGTAGAGGAATTAGCGATTAATTTTGAAGTTGGCAGCAATTAGTTCGAATGCATGCGAGACATGCGAAAAATGTTTATCGTGTTTCATTGACGTGTTGCGTTTCAAACTCCAAATTTAAATAATAAATTACATTGTAAGAAAAAGGAATTCACATCGAATACTCAATGCCATGAAATTTTTATTGTGGAGGTTTCATAACTGAGGTATGGGGGATTCAGTGTGATCAATCAATCGAAGTCTGATTTTGGGGGAAATGATTCCTGATCGATGTTCGTACACAACGATTACACTGCACAACAGCATGTCTGTTGCATGAAGTTTTTTACATGATTCTGAATAGTTTTTCCACGCTGATTTCAAAACCATATTTCGTTTTTATGTAACAGCTCTAGTTTTCGCAAAAAATGGGCGTGTCATTTTTTCGAATTTTCCTCGACTTTTTTCACATTTTTGACTGTAATTTCTGAACCAATAATCCTATCGACATGATTTTTATATAGTTGCACTAACATCTCACGCCATCTTTTCTGACATTAATTAATTTTATGCGTTCTATATTGGCGTTGTAATAAGGTTTCAAAGTAGGAAAATATTGAATGTCAAGGCGTTTTTTTTGATGGCGAAAATCGAACAGATGTTTCATAAATCAAGTTACGAAGTATATGAATATCGTAAGAAGAAACATCAAGCAATACAACACAGCCAAATCATTTGGCGGAATACACATTCGCATCGAAATAATAGCAAAAATATACCATAGCCATTTTCATCACTTCTCATACTGTTTGCTTAAAAAATTAGGAGCCTCAAAATATGCTCTTTTATATGCTCCATTTATAGTCTGAAATACAAGCAAAAAACACAAAAATTTTGAATTGCTCGGAACAAAAAAAAATTAAAAATGTTGCATATTTTGAGGCTCCTATTTTTTTAAGGAAAAAGTACGAAAAGTGATGAAAATGGCTATACTACATTTTTACTATTATTTCGATGCGAATGCGTATTCCGCCAAATAATTTAGCTGTGTTGTATTGCTTGATGTGTCGGCTTTCATTATACACCTAACTCGTTAATTGATTTACAAAAAATGTGTATGTTTTTGACCATCAAAGAAAACGCCTTAAAATTCCATATTTTCCGACTTTGAGGTCCAATTACCGCGGAATGTTAAAACTTATAAAAATAAATTGCATCGAAAAAGAAGCCGTGCGGTGTTGTTAATGCGATAAGGTAAAAATCATGTCAATCGGGTTTTTGGTTTAGAAATTACGATCAAAAATATGGAAAAAGTATAGGAAAAACTGAAAAAATGACATGGTACCTATATCTCACTAACTAGAGCTGCTAGAAAAATTCTGAGGATAGACTCGAAATCAGCGCACCCAAATTAGTAAGAAACAGTAGAAAAACTCCATGCAACAGAAAAAAGTGCGATTTTGTTGTCCTGTGTTATGATTGAGGAGGTTTTATGGCTGAAAAATGCATGCTTAAGTAAATTGTTTCAGACTTTTTGTGGTTTTATTTTGGCAGATTGCCTTACATACACTGATACAATGTGGTGGGCGTGGGGGGAAAAAATGAAAATCAAATCTTAAAAATCTCATTGTCCTTAAACAAAAAACTAAACGCAAAACTGACAAGTGATGAATGTTTTGAATATTTCCATGACATAAAATCAGATTGGCAGAGCCCAAATTGTTCAAAGTGTACAAAATTGTGTTTTTAATAGGTATATGTATATATGTAGATTTCTTTGCCATGAATGATGCTATCCTAAAAAGTGTAAACTCTTACTGACTCGTTGCAAAGCAGCACACGTGTTTGTTTCGCTAAAGTGTTGAGCTGGACTACTTCGCAGCGCGTGAACATTTCGCTGTAGGTCAAAGTTCAAAGCGAATCGAACAAATGCAAAGCCAAAATTGGATTTGATTACTTCAGCCGCCCAACATTTAGCTACCCACACGAGATATACACACCCTCCACATTTACACCACTTAAGGACACAGAGTAGAGGACAATGACGAGTGAGACACTTAACGAATAAAAACCAAAGTACGTGAAACGGAAAGGAAACACAACAAAACTAGTAGAATTAGAAGTGAAAGTGAAAATGGAAAAAGTAGCAGAAGTGACAGCTGCAGCGACAGAATAGAGTAACACATGAATTGCCCTTTGCCGCACACGTGCGAGCGCCTCACGCCCACGAAGGTCGCCCCGTATTTCGTGTGCATGAAGTCATCGATGCATGACAGCGGCAAAATCGTTAAGCTGCGGTAATTATAGTTTGCGGTGGCAGTCGCTCTGCCCGCTTCATACATATACTTCAACTTGGCTCTTAGACTACACACATACAGTACATACAAATGTGGTACGTACACACTCTGTGGTTGTGGCCAGTAGGCATGTTACTGTACTGTTCTAATGGAAGCCAACCGAATTATCGGCGGCACTTTGTACTCACTTGCCGAGCTGGTCGATACACGCCCCATTGGAATGTAGCTGCGCGTGTCGCTGTTGTCCTGTGAGAAATTGATGACATTGACGTCGTACGTCACCACCGAGGCCTGACGTTTGCGCACCGTTTGGCCGCTGCCGCTGCCGTCGTAGCCGCCGCCACCGGCGAGTAGACTGCTGCGATGACGCGTCGCCGACACGTTGGTGAGTGCGGCATCCGGCTCGCTGTCGTGTCGCTTGAACAGCGGCGATGCCATGTCGTTCTCCTCGCCGGCCAGTGAGCCGCCGCCGTCGATGCCCCCGTTGCCGCCGCTGTGTATGGACGTTGGCGACAGCGTCGAGTCGAGTATGATTTCGGGCTTGGGCGATGTGGGCGCCATTGACGTTTGCTGGTGCTGGTGCTGGCTTTGATTTTGAGGCACAGCCAATGCGGTGAGCACGTCCAGGGAGACGGTCGAGGTGTCGCTGGTGAAGGGGTTGCTGCTGGCGCCTGGCGAGTTGTTGCTGGTGAAGGGGGGCAGCGTGGCTGTGGGTGGGGGCGATAGGAAGTAGACGTTGACGGTGTTGGCGTGCGAGCCGTAGTAGGTCGAGGGCCTGATGCTGGGCAGGTTCTGCGTCGAGTTGAAGTTGGGCGTGGCCGGCGGAGACATGAGAAAGTTGGCGCTATTTTTGGTGACCAGCACCTGGTCGCTGAGAGTGCTGAGACGCTGCTTGATGTGCTGCGCTGATTTGCCCTGCGATTCGGTCGAGTTGGAGGCGGAGTGAAATTTGTGGCGCGCCGAGTCGATGGATGTCTGCTCGGAGATGGGAAAACTTAGAGACCGAAACAGCTCGACGAGATCGGTGCGTGAGGTGATGAGTATGTTGCTCCTCTCAGGCAGTTCAAAGGCGCGCCTTTGCTGGTGCTCCTGTTCGCTTGGCGCATGGTCCACCAGTGAGGAGGGCGATAGCGAGGGTGGCGGTGTGGCTGGCACTTGTGGCGAATCCGTGAAGCACTCAGCGTACTGTGAGATGTCCTCCGTAGTACCGCCGTAGTCCTGCGTTCCGCCGAAATCAATCAGCTGCACCGAGCCGTTATTGCACTTGGGCGTGGTCACAATTTCGAACTCGTGCGTCTTCACCGAAACGTTGTCCTTGTTGGCATCGTCCATCTGGTCGTTCAGCACATTGATGTCCAGCAGTATGTCGGGCGTGTTGTAGCGCGTTGTTGTCGAGCTCTCCTGACTGTCGCTCGGCACGTAGGGCAGGTACACGAACCCCACATCGGAGTCGGTGTCGCTGTGCTGTCGAGCGCGCGCCTCCGCCTTGCGGTCGCGATTGCTCATGGTGCCGTTGTAGCTGTGCGACAGTTTGCGATTGCGCGAACGCCGAAACAGCTGTGCCCGGCTGCTGCGTATCTCCTCCGAATTGGCTTGGTGGCGCTTCTTCTCTAGAGAGAAGCATTCGGTGCTGGAGCGTTTCGTTTTCGCCAACAGCGATTTAAAGTTGAAACCCTTCTCCTGCTTGACGACGCCCTCCTTGATCACGCCCTCCTTTAGCGACTCCAGCTGCTTTCGCTTCGACTTGGATTCGTTCATGGTGCGCAGAAATTCCGAGTCGCTGAGCGCAAACGGTTTCTTGCCGCCACCATCGCCGCCGCTACGGCTGCTGTTGCGGCCGTTCTTCATCTTGATGAAGTCAGTCTCGCTCAGCGCCGGGTACTTGCCCTTCGACTTGGCCTTTGCTTCCGGCGAGCGTTGCGCCATGTCGGCGCCACTGCCGGCCTGCTTCTTGTAGTAGAGGTAGTTATCCTCGATCAGTCGCTTTAGCTCTTTGTTGTCCTCGGCAATGGGTAGGCAAGTCGTGGGCGCCTGCTGTTGCCGCTGCTTGATCTTCAGATTCAGCACGCTGTCGTAGCAGTCGTTCGTCTCGCTGTCGTCGCTCTGTATGCCGAAGATTTGTTGGTATTGTTCTGTGTCACAACCTGTTTGCTGTTGATTGCCACTACCCGCGTGCGAACGCTTGGGTGAGTTGGCGTGCGAATTGAGCGGTGAGGAGGAGGAGGTGTTAAGCGGTCTAGCGTTTACTGGTTGTTGAAGGTCGTTGAGGCCTTCGGACCAGATTTGCGGATTGACAGTGGTGTCCTGACTGTTTTGCAATTGTTGTTGTTGCTGTTGTTGGGTGGCATAGTGCAATGCAATCATAGAGGGAGCGCTGTCGGTGTGGGTGACCTTTTCGTAGCGTTCCTGCTCGAGATCGCGCAAATCGATGCTGCTGCGACTTAGTCGACGCGGCGGAGGCGACGGCACGCGCAACTCGTCGCATTCCTCCTTCTCGTCGTCGTCGGTTTGTGGAAGAATGTCCTAACGTTTTGAAGAGCAAATATGGAAATCAATAAAAAATGAGCGAAAGTGGCGAAAATGTTATAAAACTTGTAAAATAAATTAGTAAATACCCAACAAACAATTTCTCGATATACATTTTTAGCGACAAATTCTCGAAATAATCTCGATAATGCTTGAATTTTTTGCCTTGAAGAATTTGAAAATTTTCAAGTCAAATGAAATATTTTTTTGTCAAACGAAAATTTGTCATTACGCGAACGTGCGCGCCTTTAAAAACGAGTTCATGTGTACTTATAATCGTTATTTGATTTGAATAATGGACTGGCCATGCGACAGTACTGTTAAATATGCGTTTTATTTCAATGTTCAGAAAGAAAATAAGTTTTCGTAAAGGTATCCAAAATGCTATTGAGAACAAGAAAAATGACGCTGTCGAAATGATATCGAAATGTTCAACATTTTCGACATCGTTACGATATTTCGAATAAGATAATTACAATATCGCAACGATATCAAGATTTTCGAATTTATTGACATCGCACAGTATCGCGAGTCCATAGTAGCGAGGGACAAAAATAGAAGGAATAGTCGTACGACAATAAAATTTTGTACATATGATTTTGTTATAAAGAGAAGTTAATACGCCAAAAATTACTTCAATCGCCCCACGGACACGCCCATCTCCCATACAAACCAATAACTAAGTTGACAGTACCTCGGAAACTATAAAAGATATATTGATGAAATTTGGTGCAGCAACTCATATCATCAATATAAAGGTATATACGGAAAATTGTTTCGATCAACCTACAAATACGTTTGTCATAAAAAAGGAAATATTGGAAAAACTACAAATATCTGTGCATACTTATGGGCACCTAAATAATTTTAAACCCAAATAAAATATAATAACACCTCTCAGTAGAGCATATATTTCCATTGAAAATTACAGTTTGTTAATTTGTACTGCTAGGATAATCGGTTTTCGATCATGAATTATTGGCAATTAAACCCTCTACATCTATTTTTGACAAAATTTAAAAACTCCTTTCTTCAACTTCCTCAGATATTATATATTGCAGTATATCAGAGTTTCGGTTTTCATGTTTATCTTTAATTTTCCTATTAACTGCTATAATTGGTTATGAAGACATTAACAAGTTTTGCTTCTTTTCGAAAGTTGCCTTGATTCGATGGCATGCCACCCAGTATTAATTACCGAAGCCTTCCATCAAATCTACCTTTTTTTTTGTAATTTTTCTAAATCAAGTGGTGTTTGCATATTATTACAAACAAAAATTTATAGCTCAAGCGAAGCGCAGCAGTGGTCGCTATGTTTTCCTGCCAACCATGCTGCAAAAAGGATCCTATTTTTGACTGCATATGGCACTGAAAATGCTAAATTTCTTAAAAACGTGCAAGTTTGTGCAGCTAAAGTCCATGGTTTCTATTAATACATACTTTCAGCTATATCACACTGTAGAATCTCGAAGTAGTAAGAAGTAGTTTTTTTTTAAGTTTATCTAAAGTTTGATGACACTGCACTTGTATTCCTACGAATTGACGTTTCTTCAAGTAGCGGTACAAGGAATATGGAAAGCAAAACAAAAGAGGGAAAGCTTCCGCAGAGTTGCAAAAATAGTACATTTATAGAATATATTTACTTAACATAAGGTTCCATGGGAAATTTTTCAATAAGAGGCCTCGAACTTACATTCAACAAATTGCAATAATTTTTACCCAAGTCACCAACCTTCACAAAGTGCAAGTTTGGTGGCCTGCCATCGGTATATAAAGTGATATTTTTTAAATTCGTTTTCACCTTTTAGTAAATTGAGGTATTAATTTCAGTACTACAAACTTATTTTTCTACATTTACGACATTAATTTTTTTGATTTTTGTCCCTACTCGCGACACTGTGCATCGTTACGATAGTGTCATTTTTCTCGTTCTCGATATCAATTTAGACACTTAAGCAATACTCGAAAACGAGAAAAATTCTCGCTTTAACGATGCCGTTTCTATATTGTTTCGATATCGTTTGGTTTGCTGGGTATGTATGGAAAAAATTATCTAGTTATAGTATGAGTTCTGGTATTCAAAACTTTTGTGGTTTGAATTTCATTGGGAAGTTCTTTTGGTACTCACCTCTAAGTTGCTAATGGCACTATGGGTCTCCTCCCTTGTTAGCGTTGTATTGAGTTCGCAGTCACTGGGATGCAGATAATTCAAATTGGTCGAGTGTTGCGTGTGACCCATGTGAACACTATTCAGCAGAATATTCGAACTTGTGCGACTCAACGCTTTGCGCTGTCTTACCGCCTCCCTGCAGGCGACAATAGAACACGTTAGACGACGTCTGACGGCTGTTTGCCGTAGACACTCGGGTACTCACTTGTAGATGCGCCAGTACATGCAGAGCATCACAATGCCCGGTATCCAGAAGCTGACCGAGCTGGAGATGAGCGCGTAGGCCTTGTTGACCACAAAGGAACATTGATCCGGGTGCAGCGAGATCTCTTGCAGGTGCTCGGCCGTCGTGTACCAGCCGAAAAAGATGGGTGTGAACGATATGAGCGCTGGCAGTATCCAAACGTTGGCCAACATGAAGCACACCGTCTTGTGCGTCATGTTGAGGGGGTATTCCAGGGGCCGCACAATGGCGTAGTAACTGCGAATAGTCGAAGCGTGCATGTCACGAGAGTGAGAGGTAAAGATAGCTATAAGTTTTATTATATCTAGTTGGGTTGTTGCGTGATGTGGTGCGGCGTGGCGTGTGCCTGGGGCCCATCTGCACTTTGCCGATAAGCGCACACAAACTAATTAAGCACACCACGAGCAGTGTGACTCGTGCTCACGCTTTTAGCTTTTAACGTTTAGCAACCTGTGCGAAACGTCTCGCAGGAATTTTGCGATTGGCGTTCCGGTCGTTGCTGTCGCTGTCGCCGTATCGTCGTATTTGTACGTTTGCGCCGGCGGCTGCTGCTGCGGCTGCTGCTCTTATTTATTATTGCCGTTGCAGAGCGACCGCAGATTGCGGTAACTTTTTGTGGTCGCATTTGGGAAATCGCATTAATCATTTCATTTGCCACATAATTTTCATTTGTGTAGGTGGCCGTTGGGGTGTGGTGCGGCTGCTGCTGCGCCCAGCTGCTTACACGGCAATTTGTGAACATTTTATTTATAGTTTCAACAACTGCTCTAAAACACCTCGACACCCGAGTGGGTACGTGCTTGACGACGAGCTGGTGCGGTGAAGCGATGTGTCTGCATTTAATTAATTTCATTTCCTGCATGAATGTGTTGAAGGCAGCTGCTCGAGTGTGTGTGTGCCTGTATCGGAAATTGTAATTGGTGTAGTGCGGTATCGGAGGTTGCACGAAGGGGACTCGTGCGCAGCCGTTGGCAGAATAATTGTACTTTGTTGGCAAATTTGATTAAAACTGATTAATGAATGTTGCGCTCTCATTCAAGTTGCACTAAAGGATAACAGAGCTTGAATGGCATTTAAGGAGTATTTTATACGATTATTAGAATAATTCAGGAAGAAGTGTGTGGGCGAGATTTTGGCAGCAAGGATATAGTATAATCCAATTTAAACAAAAGTTCAAAAAGTTGGCTTGGGTGTTGAATTCTTAATTACGTTGTACAACACAAAAAAAATAACAAGGTTCTGACAATGGATTCTGGTAGAGGGCGCCAAAAAAAAATATACGTGTATCGGCGTTTTGAAAGTTTACGTCTGATTTTTTTTTAAGGGGGGTCAAAGTTTTCCCCTTTTTGCACATTCTTATGGTGAATCGGCATACGAAAACCATGTAACCTCACATTTTAGGTATATGATTTGTTCAGCAATTTAGTGTAAAATACTACGAAGAACATTTTTGTGGAGCATTCTAACCCTGTAGCTCCTACTTGTATGGGTCAATTTGACTCTTTTTTCTAAAATGCCAAAAATGTCCTGTAAAACAGGACTTTTTAAGGACAAAATGTACCACGAAAACATTCGCCATAAAATTCTACTGTATTTCTCTGAATACATCAAAGCTCAGAAATTAACTTGAACGCCAGAATTAAGCCAAAACTGAAAATGTGTTTAAGTGTTTATTTCGTACTACAATGTCCTACAAAACTTGCACGTGGAATAGCAGATGGAAGGGCAACCATTTTTTTAATTTTTTTTGGCCCCCTCTACCAGAAGCCGTTGTCATAACCTTGTTATTTAAAAAAAAATTTGATTTTGTTGTGCAGTGTTATTTGTTAGTTTGTCGTAAAGAGAGTTTGGCAGAAATGCTGAGAGATCTCTTAAACAAAATACTTTTTGTTTAGTTTATACTGTATTGAATATTTCGTATATTATTCTGGCAATAAAATATAAATAATACTCTATAAATAAAACTCTGTGTTACCAAAAGTCATAAAAATTGAGAGGTGTATTGCTTGCTTAACTTTTACATGGCTACTTTAGAATTCACTGTAAAATTTTATGTTAAAGATGTGTTTAGATGTGTTTTAAGCCTTTCGACCCCAAAGTAGGCACCAACAAATTAATATTTTTAGAAGTGAATTCAAAGGAAATTAAAAAAATTTTACTGTTATCCCCAAAATAATTTCCAATAATATGCAGCGATATCAGGGAAAGTTTGTGTTCTAATTGAAGTCTACGAATTGGGCGCGTTTGATAAAAACCCTGTTTCTTTAATAATGGTTAAATAAAATCAAAAAGTGATAATTTTGTATTTTTCCGTAAATATTAAATAATTTTTCTGTAATGAAAAAATATTGATAAAAAATTTATTTAAAATTGTTCAAAAGTAAACTAGCAAGAGTAAACTAACTAGAACTCTAACAAAGAGGCGTGGCGACTTCAAATGTCGTGTGCACACTTCTTAGGAAAGTGTTTCATTATTTAAACACCAAAAAGTAATATCGAGACACAAGGTAAAATTCGGGGTCGAAAGGGTCAAGATTACCAAGAGGGTTCATTTCTTTTCATGCAACACAGGGTTGTGGTTTAGTTTACTGTTCGCACGCTCTCTAATTTAGAAGCTACAGCCTGCTATTTGAATGATTAGAAAGAACACTTTGTAAATAGATCTTCAGCTTTTATTCTTAAAATTATTTGTAAGTCCGTCTCTGTTATCGCTGACACGTAGAAACCTCCCACCCACACGACGACCACGTAAAACACGTTCCAACAGCATTTGTCCATCACTATAGTTTCATATTAAATTATTCACTTAGATATATTAAATTAAAAACAACAACCCCAGCCACAACCACAACCACAACAACAACGCTTTAATACAAACAACTGCGAGAATGGCAAACGAGAGCGTTGCGCAGCGCCTGAAATCGCAGCGAAACTTACCGATCGACCGATATGCAGCACAAATGCAAAATGCTCGCCGTGGAAAAGTAAACATCGAGGCTGTTGTACACGTTACACATGAACGGGCCGAACATCCATTTGCCACCTGACAGCTCCACGGATGCATTAAATGTCATCGCACAGAGCGCAACCAACATGTCAGCCATGGCCAGTGAGACAACAAAATAATTTGTTATAACGCTGCAAGCGATAGAAAAGTGCAATAAGTTAGAATCACTGTGTGAATTTGTGTGTGTGTGTCTGTGTCTGTGTGGGTGGTGACTGTGTGCGTGCGGGCGTTTAAAAATGTCAGCGCCGGCACATTAAAAATACGCAATGAAACATGCGTTCTTTGTATGTGTGAGTGCGTATGAATAAGTGCGGCAAGGCTGCATAAATCAAACAGATTGTTGCTGTTCCATTTGCCGCCTGCACCCCACTGCTGCTTTGTGTCGAGAAATTAAGTTTTCTGCTTTGTTTGCGTTAAAACGGAAATTCTCAGCAAAAACCGTGCTATAAAATTTCCGGTGGCGCAGTCTGGCGGCCGGCTGCAACGTGTTACACTCGAGCAGCACCGGCGTCGGCAACAACAATGAAGTCGCACTTGTCAAGTTAGCGCACTCGCAACATGCCTTCGCGTCGGGGTTTTTTTTGTAAAGCTCCGCATGGTGCGGCCCCCATCGCAGTGTTCGGCAGCATGTCGTGCCGCTTCGGCTAAGTGCTCGTAAATTTTATTTGCGTTAATTCGCGGTGCGCTTCGAACGCTGTCTGCGCGTTGGTGTGGGCCGCCGCTTGCTGTTGTGCGCGTAAGTGCGAGTTAATGAGGTCGTAAGTAAAATTATGAAGCGGAAGGTTATTTGCAGTTCATTGAGGCAGAGCCGTGCAGTGCTACTGGCCCAGATGGCACGGAAATGGCCGAGCAGCATCAGCTGCAAGTGCACAGAATGCGTTCCAACATAAAAGTTTTGCCCAAAGGGGGTTCAATAAAAACTGTAGGCATGGATATTTGAAGTTGAAGACAGGGAAACAATTTATTCATATTTTACAGCAACAAGAAATATCAAAAATGAAGTTACGATTGTTTGATAAAAATGTTGGAACAAATGGAAATAGCGAAAACTCATGAAAAAAAACGAAAAATTGGGCTCTATAGAGTTAGTTTTCATGAAACTAACAAACTGAAAATTTTGGCTGGGAAACGCATACAAAAGACGTGGCTCGGGGTCAAAGTTCAAAGTTTTTATAAAAAAAAATCAATAAATTTCCAATAGATTTACACGATATGGGTATCAAACGAAAGGTCTATTGCATACCTTTCTATTGATGTACAACATTAGATATGTAATATGTAGGGGAATTCTTTGTAAGGTGTCACTCTTTGCAATGTGCCACCCCTGCTCGATTTTGACGTTCCAGCAATCCAAGCAAAAAAATTTCTACCGTCATTTAAGGTATATATGACAACATCAATTGTAATGTGGTTTTTGAGGGAATATACCCAATAACACAGTCTGGGTAAAAAAAAGTGTCAAATTTGGTTAAGAAAAAACTTGAAAATAAAAACTGAAGGTTTTTCTTGCGGTAAAAAAGAAATCAAATACGTGTAAAAAACTAAGGTAAATATCAGTGCTGTACTTAATTAATTCTTAATGTTTTTTCATAATCCAAAATGATATCCAAGCATATCGTAAGAGGAGAAAATTTATTCAATGATTTCCAAAATGGCGTGAAAATGTAAAGTGCCACCTTTTGTTCTTTGTAAAGTGCCACCCCTCTTTTTTCATTGTTTTGTGATCCTATATCGGTAAAATGATTTTTTATTGCTCGGAATCGTCATTAAAATGGATTTAAAGTGTTCTTAGTCAATTTTTCTCTAATCCTATCATGAGGAATAAATTAGTTCAGTTTTGTTTACTAATTTCCATATAATTACCGTTTTATTCGTTACCATTCATTTGCTTTCGATCATTTTCTATTCAATTAAAATTAAATTCAATAATGTTTCGTAAATTCTCGAAATCCATATAATTACCGTTTTATTCGTTACTATTCAATTTGCATTTTACTTTCGGTCATTTTCTATTCAATTCAAATTAAATTCAATAATCTTTCGTAAATTTTCTAAATCATGCATTTTTACTTGAGATTTCTACGTTGCTAGCTATTTTTTTTTTTTTACATTAAACAATTTTAAGGGTGTCGATTCTTAACACTTTGGGAAATTGGCTGTAAAATTAGTATTTACGAAAAATTCGAATGAGGTGTTTCTTTGGATTATAGCTCTTTAAACCCTCTTTCCAACGGTATATTAACATTGGCGATAAGTTGAAAGCCATGGGGTGGCACATTACAAGGAATTCCTGTACTAATAAGAAGTTTTAAGCGAAAAATATTTTTTTTATACAAATTTTTGAAAAACGAATTTTTTTCTCGTAAAAATTCATTATTAGGGTACAATATGTTTGTTACCATATTAAAGTTTGTGGAATTCCCTTTACAATGAAATATTGGTCGGAGATCGACGGTGAAGGAAAAGCCTTGTCTTCTTTGAAAGTATCTGAAGGTACTTGGATCGAGGTTTTGCAGCGGGCCGTGGCTCCGTAGCCAGTTAACTCATTTTCGGCCGCTGGTCGATTTTTCGACCAGCCACTTTGAAGGAGAGTAGCTCTGCACTTAGACATTATATCTGTGAACTTTTGATGCATAAAATAGCTTTGGTCTTTTGGTAACCCCTCGAAATATAAATTTTTTTTAAAAAAGATAAACTTAGAGATGTTGGCGAAGGCACGAAAAAAAGCATTTTTTTAGTCATATTTTGAATATTCTGAAAAATATATAACCTTTTCAAATTATTGATTTATTATTGATTATTTACGAAACCTAAAGACCAAATTACCACAATCAATTGATATCCATAAGATTATGAAAATATTTTTACCTCTCAGCACCGCGTACTTTTCAGTGGTCGAAAAATCGACCATTGGCCAGAAGTCGTCATGTATGTACTCGTACATATGTATGCCAACAATTGTTTGTTTTCATGCTTGATTATGATTTGACCAAAATTATATACATATATATTTGTTTTTATTTGAAATTAAATTTTTATTAATTTATAAAAAAAATAATTTAAAAAAAAACACAAAAAAAATCCATAAATATTCTTGATTAAGGTCCTAAATGTAAGTCCTTAAAAGGAATTAAAAAAATATTGGCTATTTCTGGTAGCGGCCGAAAATGGGTTAAGCAATCATGTTTGTTTGTGTGTGTGTGTGTACGAGATATGTTTTTATGAATTTGTTGAGATGTACACTACTTACCGCAATTTGCGATTGCGTTGCACCGATATAATGACCAGTGCATTGCCCAGCACGGCGGCCAGAATAATCAACGAAAAGATAAATCCCTTTAAAATGAGAATCGACAGATTCCACCAATTATCGTCGAGGATGTCGACGCTGTTGTCAATGGCACTGCTAGTGTTGCTGCTGTTGTAACCGGCATCGTTGGTATTATTGAACATGGACGCCAGCGATGTGGTGGACGACGACGACGACGACGCCGATGCAGAGCTGTTGTTGTTGGCTAGTGTCGTTGTTGCCGCTGTTATGGCCGTTGTTATTGCTGTTGTGAGTGTGTCGTTGAGTGCAACGCTGCGTAGCGTTCGCGCGGCGGCCGTTACGAGGGGTGTAGTTGTCGATGCTGTTGCTGTTGCCGCCGCCTCTGTGGTGATGGCAGCAGCAGCAACAATTGCTGTTGTTCTTGTTGTCGCAGTGGTAGTTGCAATGGAAGTTGTCAAATTGGCAATGACGGGCGCAAAGGGCGTTGTTGGCGCGGCGACAGCGACAGCGGCGGTTGTCGTTGCTGTGGCGCCCGTATCGAAGGCAGTGATGACAGCAAAACCGGCAGCGATGGTGTTCGGGATTGTGGTGACGGTCGTGTTGGGGTTGCTTGTGGCGCTGATATTGTTGTTGTTGTTGTTGTTGGTGGTGGTGATGGCGTTTCTATTTGACGACGCAGTTGCAGCGTTCCACATCGTTCGTTTGTCACACGCTGCACACTGAGGTCGGTACGGGGTGCGATAGTGGCAATCGCTGCTGCGGTTGTTGGAACTGTGCGCGCGCGTGTGCGTCGCTGCGTGAATGGGCGCGTCGCTGGCGCACGTTTTGCAGGTGTTTGTTGTGCGCTGTGTACGTGTTGCTACGCTTTATTAAAAGTCGCTTTATTGCTGTTGTCGCCGCGTCAACACTCCCACTGTGCGCCGTTGTTGTTGCCGCTGTTGCTATTGCTACTTTTTCTGTTGCTGTTGCTTGTATGTTTGTTACTCTTATCGAGTTGTTTTTTGTTTTTGCCTTTCTGGTTATTGTTGCTGGTCTCTTTGTTGCGCTTGTTGTTGTTGTTGATAGCGGCAACAATGGCCATAATAATTGAAAGAATGCGATTGTCGTTGTTCTGGACGTGGCCAGTCGCACTGATGCTGCTGCTGCTGTTGTGGTTGTTGCCGATTTCTTAATTGTAGTTTTATCTGCTACTCTTGAAGCTTGACATGCAGAGGGCGCCACCAGCATTTTTACATTTTCTTCAATCGGACTTGTGCAAACGAAACAACGAAAACTTGACTTGAACTGCTGTAAGTAGTTGCTGCTGCTGTTGCTAGTAGTTGTTGCCGACGTTGCTGTTTAGCTGTTGTTGATTAAACAATTCAAAATTGCATCCACGATATTTCAATTACTGCATCCAACAATAACAACAACAATGACCATGGCATTTCCATATTTAGTTGCAGTTTCAGCGCAATTTCTTGCCGCATCGACTTGATTAACAGTAACAATGGCGACGATATCCCCAGCAATATGGTCACCAACAACAGCAACAACAACACCAACAACTTAATGTGATCAGTTAGGGTAATGCCGATTGCCGTGTGTTTGTTGTTGCTATAATTATGTAAGCGCTGGTGGTGGTGACCTTGAACTCGGTGCTCGCTTGCTCTCGGCAATTGTCGTCGATTGCTTGGCGCTTTAGAAGGATGCCAGCAGGATATGGCAAGTGGCAGGCGAGTGTAAGCGACAGCGGCGATGCGCTATCAGCGGCGCTGATGAGGGCCGCATCAAACTGAAGTGGATAAATGGTCCGAGCTGCTTATCATCCAAAGTCGGGTCGCAGAAGCCACTCCGCTTGTGTCTAATCAGGCGTGTGCGAGCTGCTTTTAATTAAAGCAAGAAAAAAGCGGGACTCTGCAACGGAAATTAAAAAAGCGACACGAATTAGTGGGGTAGGAAAACATTGAAGAATAAGGAAGGAGGAGAAGAATTGTTGTGTTATTTAAATGATTTCCATGATTTTTATGTGCTGGCTTTTGGTAGAGATGAAAAGGGTTGGCTGTCTTTTTCAATACCGGAAACAAAATAAATGATTATTTATGGTAGATGATTATCGTAGATAGAAAAGAATAGAATAGAATTTGATAGGGTTTGTTGCACTGAGACCAGAAATGATCCATTGTGCCCCCTGCAAGTGGTTCGAGAACATCCCCTTGACCCACCGACCTAATGCAGCTTAGTAACTCACGGGGGTTTAGGTGCTTGATGTTCTCTTCTTTAAGCCAGAACTGGCCCAGGTAGCGCATCCTGCAGCGAAATGCCACATCACAGTGTATTATAACACCGTGCGACAGCATTTTTCACACCGGGAAAAATCCATATGTGGGTGAAACTAGAGACCAAATATAGTAATACTGCGTACTCAGTTTTTCATTTCTACATCTTTTGTCCTTTTAAAAGGACTTCAAAATTTTGAAGGGGATAAAAAATAAAAAAAATATAAAAAATACTGAACCTCATTAGAATATGGCGATATGTATATCAAATGAAAGAGGAAAGGCTCAAGAATTAAAATAAAATTCATTTTTTATCTATTTGTAAAAAAAGGATATGAAAAAGGTCCTTTGAAAATTTTAATCCTTTATATCCTTGAAAATTTGCATAGAATTTTCCTGAAAAGTAAGTATGTTAAAACCCCAAATCTCCCAAATCTCTAGCTCGCACATATCTCGCAAGCTAATTAATTGCCGCTCTTTGCTTGCGTCACTTGGAAGGATTTACTGCAATAATTAAGCTGCTAGTCCTTTTTGACAGTATTCAATTACGATACGGAATGCAAAACGCTTCAACAATAGAATTAACAGTAAAAAACAAACAAATTAATAACAACAGCAACAATAAACGGCAGATAACTGGAGGCAAATGCTGTGGTAAACTGGTGGCAAAATGTCGCCTGAGGGATTGAGGCGTTTTTTATATTTTTAATTTGCTTGTAAAGCAACGTATAAAAATTGCGGAATTTATGTAACTGCTGCCAGCACACATGTTGCTATAAATATGTGCGCATACGTGCGCTAACGTGTGCGCCAGTGTGCGTGGGTGCTGGGAAAGGATAATAGAATACGTGCGTAAGTCGGCACAGCGCAATTGAGTAGCGTCGTAAAGCACGACAAGACAGGAGAGCAGTAAAAATGAAGCGGCAAGGGAGCGCGAGTTACGATTGTTGTGATTTTGGTCACAACTTTTGTATAAAATGAAAATGTTCCGATATAGTTTAGATTAACGGAAACTTTATTACTATACTCGTTGAGATGAATCTTAAGACTAACTGGTCGATGGAGCGGCAGCTAACGTCGAAGGCAATCCAGTGTACCTCTCTTATCTTGAGATAAGTTTACTCAGGTCTTTGTGTATGATCTTGGGACCAAACAAAACCGTGAGCCGAACATTTGCAACTATTTACATTCGAATGCATTATCTTAAGATTTGTTTGTTCGGGTGTCTGTGTCTAATCTTCGGACTAAACAAAAACACCGAGCGAACCATCTGCATTCATCCGCATTCGGATGCACTTTCTTATCTCTTGACAAGGAGGTGCGAATTGTTGCTTATTCTGTTAGTTCGTATTTGCTTAGGATCGCCTGAGACGTTGCTGACGTAACTCCTCTACCACTTGTTTGAGAATTCTCCTGAATTCTGTTTACAATTCTATTTTTAATCCTAACATTTTTTGTTCTTAGACATATAAGTATAATTATAATTATTGCTAATACAATAAATATTGTTATATTAATTCCATACGATACATTTTTGTGAAATTTTAATTCTTTGATTTCCTCAATATTTTCGAAATGTTGTGTAACAATGTCGTTAAAATGTAAAGGTTTAATATCTATCTTTTGTAATGGTTTCTCGTTCGAGTAAAAATATTTGTCGTGAATAATTTTTTTATTATTAGCGTATGTTTCATTCCTTAATTTAAGTTCACAATTATTATACGTAATTAGTATATTCTTTTTCAAAATTACATCCCTATCATCGCAACTCTGTATTAGTTTTTCGGCTTTCGCGTTCTTTATCAATAATGTCCCGTCGTCAATCTCGTCAACTTGTGTTGCGTTATTAAATCTAAATTTACATGTGTTCGTCCATATGCAGTTTTTACTTTTCTTTAGATTCTTAAGTAGTGTATTATCCTCATATTTATATACCTTGTCTTCTAGTTCGATTATATATTCGTCATTTGTATCTGCTTCGAAGAACTCTGTATTTGGCAAAGGCGTTATTAGTTTGAGGTCTGTTCTAATATAGAATTGCGGTATTTGGATAGCTATTATTATTGAATTATTTTGATACGTCATGACCCCTACTTTTAACAATTTAATTTTAAAAAAGTCAATGTTAAATTCTTCGATTTCCTGAACTGTTAATATGTTCGGGTGTATTATATTATGTTTAGCTGCGACAATATCATCTTGGATTTGGTCAATCTTAGTTTCTATATTTTTTAATTTTGTCAATTGGTCTATTAAAAATAGTTGTTCTACAATTTCATCGTTTTTACCTCTAATTTGTTTCATGGCGGCCTCAACCTTCCTTCTGTCATCATCGACTGCACTTTTCAGTGTATTGAGTGCATCATTGAAATGGGAATTTATAATTATCTGTTTGTTTAAAGTTGCTATTGAGCGATGATTGTTCTCGTTTAGTGTCGCCAAATGTTGCAATATTTCTTCTCTGTCACTATCGTCCATTGTTCCAAAAAGCCATTTTTCTGCGGATCCCACAAAATTTATGAGCCCTCTCCTTTTCCTATTAGGCCTCGGAGTAAGTGTTTTTATTTTTGCTTTAATAATATTTATCTCAGTTTTAATTATTTCTCTATTCTTAACATTCAGTCTCTGGGAGTTTTGACTTATTTGGTCAATGATGCATAATATATCATTCGGATCGATTAGATGAACGATTGTATTAGTTTTGTTTGCTATGTGTACCTCATGGAGTTTTATTTTAACAAAGCCGGTTTCCTCGTGAATAGGGCTAATTCGTAGTGTTCCTTGTGCCGGTATAATTAGCAGCAGCAGTACCATCATCATTATGCTGGTTATCTGAAAATTTGAATGGTCTCTTTATATTTGTCGGGTGAATGTTTTCCAGCTGTTGTCTCCTAAACTTTGGTTTCTCCTTATGTCTTACGTTCCTGTAATTCCTTATAAATCCCTCCTTTCTTTCCTCTTCATAATTCTCCCTTTCCTTATTTAATTTTGATATAGAGTCATTTTTTGCTTTATCAATCCTGTTTCTTATAATTTGTTTATCAATTTTGCTGTGGTGAACCTCAAGCGGTGTAGCTTTTATAGAGGAGTGAAATGTGTTATTATAACTTTCTATAGCTTTCAAAACCTGTTCCTTTATTGGGATTTTTTGTTCTAAGTTTAACACACGAATTCTTTCTGTAAGAGTGTTATTTAGCCTTTCAATGTCGGAATTGCCCGTGTGGCTGTTCGGTTTAACAAAATGGATCTCAATGTTTTCATCCTGACAAAATTGTTTAATATTAATTCTGTTAAATTCGTTATCACAAACAATTTTTTCCATTTTTCCCTGTATTGATATATATAGTTTAATTTTCTCGATTATTGTCTGGCTATTTCTATCTTCGAGATAAAAGCTAGCGACATGTTTAGAAAATTTATCAATAAAATTTATAAACGAATATTTTGAGTTTACATACGTATCGATGTGGATTATTTCGTTGATATCTGAAGGCGTTTCTGTATTCTTAAATTTGGGTTTAATAGGGTTCCTATCATATTTTGCTGCAGTACATAAATCACAATTATTAACTACTTTATTGATTATAATTTTTAAATTCGGATAATATATTTTGTGCTTGAGCGCTTCGTAATTTGCAATTATGCCAGAATGGCCCGATTCCCTCTTGTGAAAAAGAGCTACTTGCTTTAATGCTTCTTCTTCTGTTTCCAAATCTCTTGCAAAGTGGCTACATTTTACGAATTTGAATCTTGTGCCGCTTGGAAACAACCTAATGAGTTCCTGTTGGAGCTTGTTATATGTCGTGTCGTCTAAAACGGAGTAAATGGCGACCTTCCCGCTCGATAAGTGTCTTCGGACAATATCGGCAAGATTTGTTGAGATATCATTCTTGTCGATATAAATTCTGTTATTACCCAACACTTTTTCGCACTCTCTTTCCTTCCTTTCTACTAGAATTAGCTGTGTTTTAAATCTATTCACTATCGTATCCAAAATAGGAATATGATCGTGCAAATCCTCTTCCTGTGAATGTGCAGTTTGCCCATCCGTTGAAATATTATCATTAATATTTGCTTCAGCAATATTAGTGTCCAATAAATTTATTTCATTTTTATCGACATTAATCCGACTGAGAAAGTCAGCAATTTTGTTGTCTTTTCCTTTAATGTAGTCTATTTTGGCATTATATTCACCCAGTTGAATTAGCCACCTCTGCAGCCTCGGATTGATATCCTTTCCGTTATTTTTAGCTTGAAGCCACTTAAGTGGTTGATGGTCCGTGTGTAAATCAAACTCTTTACCATATAGATACGGTCTGAAATATTTACAGCCCCATACTACTGCTAATAACTCTTTCTCTACAGTGGAGTAACATTTCTCGTGGTCATTTAAAGTTCGAGAGGCAAAGCATATTGGATGTCCTTCTTGAGTAAGGACGGCACCTAAAGCAAAATTGCTGGCATCAGTTATTAGTCTGAATCTTTTATTGAAGTTCGGATAATGTAAAATTGGTGAATCAGTAATAATTTCTTTTAATTTTTCAAAAGAGGATATGTAATTTGGATCATTAACATTGATTTTAGAATTCTTCTTTAAATATTTAACCATGGGAAATGCAACCTTTGCATAGTCCTTAATGAACTTCCTGTAGTAGCCAGTTATTCCCAAAAATGATTTGATTTGTTTTTGTGTCCTCGGCAAATTTAAATTTCTTATGCTTTCAATTTTCTGTGGGTTTGGTTTCACCCCTTTCTGTGTTAAAATATGCCCTAAATACTCAGTTTCCTTCTTTAAAAAATTACATTTATCTACTTGAATCTTTAATCCTGCCTTCTTAAGAGTTTCAAAAATTATCCTTAGATTTTCTATATGCTCCTGCAAAGATGTACTAAATATAAGAATGTCGTCCAAATATACTACGCAAATTTTATTAATGTATTGTTTCAATACAGAGTTCATTAACCTTTGGAAAGTGGCCGGAGAGTTCTTCAATCCGAATGGCATTCTCACATATTCGAAGTGGCCAAACGGAGTGGAAAAAGCAGTTTTCTTCCTATCCTCAGGATCTACCATTATCTGGTGGAACCCTTTGGCCAAATCGATTGTGGAGAAATATTGAGCTTTCCCCAATTTGTCCAATATATTATCTATATTCGGAATTGGATACTTGTCACTAATAGTGCATTCGTTTAGTTTCCTATAGTCTATCACTATCCTCCACTTTTTATTTCCCGAGTTATCTGATTTTTTGGGAACTATCCAAAGGGGACTATTGTAAGGTGAGTTGCTTTCCTTTATTATCCCTTGCTGCAACATTTCCTGTATCTGTCGTTCTATTTCCTCTTCGTGTGTCTTAGGATATCTATAAATTTTCGCATAAATCGGCCTATCGTTTTCTGTAATAATTTGATGCTGGATTTCGTGGGTAAAAGTAAGTGGGTCCCCTTCCATAAAAAATGTATTCTTATACTGTTTTAGTAAGCTAAGCACTTTCTGTTTTTCTTCACTATTAAGGTGATCCATATTTATCCGTTCAATTACATCGTTTTCCACAGGTTCAAGTGAACATACGTCGTTTATATAAGAAGGGAAATCATAATCCGTAAAATAAACTTTGGCTTCCCTTAGCATAACACATTTTTCCCCTAAATCGATCCTCGCATTAAATTGGGTCAAAAGGTTTTGCCCAATGATCGCATCATAATTTCTATTTGGCAAATCGACTACGTTCCATGATATCGTACCCACAGCACAAAATTCCTTTGGTATTGGGGTAATCACCCTTTCTGTGATTTTGTTGATACCAGTAATGGTAGAGAAAAACTTCGGTTCTTCTAAAGAAATTAGTGGATATCTGCAGGCTACCTTTGGGCTAATTATACAAATGCTTGAGCCAGTATCTATTAAGCCAGTAATGATATTATTACCTAAAGTGAATCTGATCAGTGGTAGTATGGATGTCGAGCCTGGTTGGTTAAAATTCATAACTTCCTCCTGTACATTCCCTATATCCATTGGCTCAGGACCCGTGTTTTGATTAAAATACCCTTGCCTTGTGTTAGTACTCCTGTTTTGAACCGTGTCTCTTCCTTGGCTAAAGTTATTCCTTACTTGCTCTGAATTTATATAATTATTACGGTATTGTCCCGTCCTTCTCTGTACCGAGTTCTGTTCTTGCCTTAAGTTATAGTTTCTAAATTGACCAGAATAATTATTTGAATATTGTCGTGGTGCGTTATATCTTGCACTGTCATTCACATGACCTTCATTATAATGGTCTTGATTTGACTTATTGAATTTTCGATTATTGAGACCATTTTGCATACGTTCATTATTATTAAAATAATTGTTTGTTTTCTTATGGCTGTGGCTTATTGCTCTATTGTCATCTAGTAATTTTAATTTAAAGTAACTATTATACATTTCCGTTAAGGTAAAGTTCTCGTTAAGATGGGTCCTAAAATTGCCATCAATTTTCTCTAACATTATATCTTTTAAGTCCCTATCTACATTTTTTGCCGAATAAATTTCGGGCTTTTTCTCGTCAAATTCATATATTTCATTTATCTCATAACTACTTCTAATAAATATATCAAATAATTCTCTAAGATTATTTACCCTTACTAAACGGCAGTAATTGTACACTTCAGCATACGTCCTTTGTGGCTGGAAACGCTGCTTCAAACGTATTTTCATCCTCTCCCAGCAGTTGTCGCTTCCCATTTGTTGGATGCATCTTCCTGCATCGCCGTTCAGCTTCTCGTTGGCCACGATTTGCGTAGCGAATTCTTCTAAAACTTGATTCCCTTGGCACAGCGAGAGCGCTCTGTCTACTGCTCTTATAAACGAGAGTAGATTCTCGTCCTTTCCTCCGCCATAAGGTTTCAGGTGCCGAAAATGGTTGATGATGCTGTCGTGGCTCATTGTTGGTTGTGGTTGTTGTGGTTGTTGCTGTTGTGGTTGTTGCTGCTGTTGAATCGGCCGGCTTGCCATCTGTTGTCGCTGCCTCTCTATAACCTCTTCTTGCTGGCACAGCGCCGCTTCCAGACGTTGAATTTTCATCTGCATCTCTTCCATATTGTTGGACTTGATTTTCCGGTTTCGATCAAATATATTTTTCCGGTTCATGCACTTTTATTATTTATTACACTTTAAAAATTTATTTATTATATAAACGACTTTGTTCTTTGCTGATTATTGTGTTGTATTAAGTGTCAGTTTCAGTTTTGCGGTTATTTTCGATTTACCGATAAAGACGGGTTTTTAAATTTCCTTTGGGAAATTGATACGTTTCACGTTTGCTTTAGCAACGGAAAAGATCGTATGTTCGATTTCGCGATTTCTTCAGAAACGGAAATGACCGACTGCGCCAGTTACGATTGTTGTGATTTTGGTCACAACTTTTGTATAAAATGAAAATGTTCCGATATAGTTTAGATTAACGGAAACTTTATTACTATACTCGTTGAGATGAATCTTAAGACTAACTGGTCGATGGAGCGGCAGCTAACGTCGAAGGCAATCCAGTGTACCTCTCTTATCTTGAGATAAGTTTACTCAGGTCTTTGTGTATGATCTTGGGACCAAACAAAACCGTGAGCCGAACATTTGCAACTATTTACATTCGAATGCATTATCTTAAGATTTGTTTGTTCGGGTGTCTGTGTCTAATCTTCGGACTAAACAAAAACACCGAGCGAACCATCTGCATTCATCCGCATTCGGATGCACTTTCTTATCTCTTGACAAGGAGGTGCGAATTGTTGCTTATTCTGTTAGTTCGTATTTGCTTAGGATCGCCTGAGACGTTGCTGACGTAACTCGCGCGGCAATGAAGCGACGAGTAGTAGGGCGCACTACTTGTTGTTACTTGGTTGGCTGTCTGTTGGGTAATAAATTTTGGTCAATTTTTTATGGCTTCAAAAAACAAAAAAAAAGGGGGAAAATATTCGGTGGTGAACATTAAATTTACGTCACTTTCTGTTTTGGTTTATTTACGCTTTTGGCTTACTTTGTTTTTTGCTTCTCTTTGAACATGTTTTATTTGATTTAACTCTTCAACTCTTTAATTGGTTGTTAACATGCCAGGAAAAATGAATGAATGAACGAATGAATGGATGGATGGATGGGGGGATTGATGGTTGGTTGGATGAATGGATAGGAATGGCTCCCTCTGTATTGATTCACCTATTTACATATATTGTAAAGATGCATGCATCATCTTTTTAGTTGAATGAAATGTATAATGCTTGAAGTGATTATGTATCGTGATGGGTAAAGCATTGAAGAATGAATGAATGGTGAAATTTTCTGTGGTAGTGTGGTTTCATGAACATACGTTTGAACGAAAACGTTTGACGAGCATAAATTGCCAAATTAATGGTGAGTTAAGTGATCAGATGAATGGCTGTGATTGAATTGATGGATGATTGTATGCATGAATGGAGCAATTTTTTTATTAACAGCTGAATGTGGACCGACTGACATAGATGAATGGATTTTGTGTTTGCGGCTATGTAAAAGATGCAGGTATATGTGGATATTTTCAGGTGAATGCACATACAAAAATTAAAAGGTAAAAATCGCTATAGATGAAGATGTCTTGAGATTGATGCATTGGTGATGGGTTTGTCTATTTCTTCATATATATATTCAAAAATGAATGTCTGTTTGTTTGTTTGTTGGTCACAAGACACTAAAACTCAAAAACTAGATGGCTGATTGAGCTGGATCTTTCACGGAATGTTCATCTTGACTAAATATCGGTAAACCACATAGTGCCAATACCACCCAACAGGTGGGTGTGGTATCTCCATACAACCTAAATTTTTAATATGGAATATCTGTGCAAATTACACCGTGCGACACCATTTTTCACATCGAGAAAAATCCATATGTGCGTGAAACTAGAGACCAAATTTAGTAATACTACGTACTCAGTTTTCACTTCTACATCCTTTATCCTTTTAAAAGGACTTCAAAATTTTGAAGAGGATAAAAAATAAAAAAATATTAAAAAGACTTAACCTCGTTAGAATATGGCGATATGTATATCAAATGAAAGAGGAAAGGCTCACGAATTTAAATAAAATTGATTTTTTATCTATTTGTAAACAAAGAATAAAGAGAATGAAAAAAAGAATGAAAAAGGTCCTTTGAAAATTGTAATCCTTTATATCCTTGAAAATTTATATAGAATTTTTTTGAAAAGTAAGTATATTAAAACCCAAAATCTCTTTGGTCACGTGTCAAAATTTCATTACTCTAACTTTATTAGTTCGAAAGTTATTAAAAAAAGGCGGAAGCTGCAATTCTAATGAAGTACAGAACATTCTAATTTATTTGAGTATCAGTATTTTTTAATAAAAATATACAAAATAATAAAAATAATAATAAAAAGATACAAAATCAATGAAGGGAGAATAATGAAATTTTGACACGTGATCAAGGAGATTTTGGGTGTTAACATACTTACTTTTCAAGAAAATTCGATGTAAATTTTCAAGGATATAAAGGATTAAAATTTTCAAAGGACCTTTTTCATATCCTTTTTTTACAAATAGTAAAAAAATTAGTTTTATTTAAATTCTTGAGCCTTTCCTCTTTCATTTGATATACATATCGCCATATTCTAACGAGGTTAAGTATTTTTTATGTTTTTTTTTATTTTTTATCCCCTTCAAAATTTTGAAGTCCTTTTAAAAGGACAAAGGATGTAGAAATAAAAAACTGAGTACGCAGTATTACTATATTTGGTCTCTAGTTACACGCCCATATGAATTTTTTCCGGTGTGAACATTTTTTTAATTTTTGTCGCACGGTGTTATAGGTCCGACACCACTAAACGGTACAGGGCCACCGTTTAGATGTGTCGTTTCACTGGTAAAATTTCATAAGCGTTTTACAGGGGCGTGTCACTTTTCAAGCGACCCAAATGTTTTGAATAACTACAGGTCACACATCAATGCCATTTGGCACTTACAATTTACTCGTGCCCTTCGATAGGTGAAATGGGGTGGGTATTGGGCAAAGGGGCATGGCACCGCCCATACAATCCAAAGTTTTAATATGGAATAGCTACGGAAGTATGAGTCGGCCAGCATTGAAATTTTGTATACCGTTATCTCAAAGATGAGTCTTTTTACTGATAAAATTTGATGGGCTTTGTTCAAGGGGTGTGGCAAAGTTTTTGTGACCAACATTTTCCGCACAACTTTGAAACTGTAAGTCACACATCAGTGAAATCGGGTCGCACTGGACTTCGGCTGGAAGAATGGGTGGACATTGCACAAAAGGGGCGTGGCACCGCCCATGCAACTCAAATCAATATACTACTGTGTCCAAAAAATAAGGTGACATTTGAATTTATGAATTATAAATTATGAATGCATTATGAATTCCTTCCGCCGGGCCAAACAGTCAACAAGGAATATTATTTGAACGTTATGCGTCGTTTGCGTAACGCTATCCGCCTAAAAAGGCCGGAATTGTGGAAAGACAATTCTTGGTTTTTACACCACGATAATGCACCATCCCTTACTGCACTCGTAATTCGTGATCATTTCGCCAAAAACTCAACCCAAATCGTTCCGCAACCACCGTATTCACCTGATCTGGCGCCGTGCGACTTCTGGCTGTCCAGCAAGCTCAAAAGACCGCTCCGGGGACACCGTTTTGATACGATAGAGGAGATTCAAGCCGCAGCGAAGACGGAACTGAAGGCCATCCCGGAACGTGACTACAATCAGTGTTTCGAAGATTGGAAAATCCGTTGGCATAAGTGCATTGCATCGGGAGGGGATTACTTTGAAGGGGATGAAATTGATTTGGAAGGATAAATAAAGAATTTTCAAAATAAATACAATGTCACCTTATTTTTTGGACACAGTAGTACATACAATTGTTTGCCCTGACTGATTGGCTGATTGATTCATCACCGCCCATCAAGAACCGCTAAAGCTACAAATATGAAATTTGAACTGTAGGTACATTTAAAAAAATAAACTACCGCTAAGACAGGATTTTTTTTGAAATTCGCGGTCTAAAGCGGCACAACATGGGCGAAAGTGTTTTATGAAGAAATTTGATTTATTGGGCCCATTGATTTCAAACTTGCGTGCAAAGTCGCGGGGCCCTGCTGGCTATAGTAATAAATGACCAAATAAATAGGAAGCCATTGATCAGTTTGAATGAATTTAAACAGAATGTATGCAATGAATAGAGAAATTATGGGACTAGCAAAATGTTAGTATTTCTATAAGCTCCGACTTGTCTTAAATTGGAGTGCACCATAAATTTTTTCAACTCCCCTTTCCCACGGCTTACAGTGAAAAGAAAAATGAAATACAATTCCATTTAATGTGCGAATGAGAACACCCACGAAAATTTGCAGCGAAAGCGAACGAAAATTGCTCATGATTGCGGGTGGTAAATTACACTTTGTCCTTGCTAGATTCATAAAATATGTTGGCAGCTCGTTCCGGCCGCACACGCCAGACACGTTCGACAAAAATAGCACACATGTATAAATATTATATTTGTGGCTATTATTGTTGAGGTTGTCGTTAGCGTTGTAGCGTTTTGATTTTTAACACATAACACACACACTCACACACCACACAAGCATACACAAGCACACATAATCAGTGCACGACATTGCCAAAAGCAAACAAACACAAACTCATTTCGTCGCTCTGCACTGGGTTTTGTTTTGAACGGCGACGACGGCAACTGGCTGACTGCTATTGCCACAGCGTCGCCGAAAAATGTATCTGCGCGATGCGGAAGCTAATATTTTTTAATGCCAGCGGATTATGTTGGGATAACAGCAGAATTTGTCAATATCAATCAATATAATCCGACAAACTTGACGATGGCGCTCAGCCACGTTCACCCCTCAACCCTGTGTCGACTGCGCACTTTGCAATTTATTGTCTGCCAAAATATTTTCATTGGCTTCGCTTGAGCGCAGCAGCTGTAGCGGCAGCAGCGGTGCGTGGTGGGCGCCGAGCGGGTGTTTGTGTTGGTGGGGAGAAATTCATATTCGGCTACAATAAATCTCGTAAATTTGCTGCTATTTAATTTTAAGCGCCAATGAGTAAGCGAGCGGCAGCAACTGGGCTAAACGAAATTGAAATGTTGCTGCTTCAATTTTCAATTGTCCTCGCCTTGGTCCTTGCTGCTCGACGGCACGTCGTCGAAAAAGGCAGCGAGCCAGAGCACAAAGTGAAAATATTGCAAGTGGCTGAAAATTGATGACTGTTTGTAATTTTATCAAATAAATTACGCTGCGAATGCCAGAATGTCAATTAATTTTTTTTGTTGCTGCAAAAATGAAAGCAGCACAGGCAGACGACCAAAGCGAGACCAATGGGTGTCCACTTGGCCTCTATGCGTGCCTCCTTCAGTTGGCCAGTGAGCACAACATAATAGCAAAAATAATAAATGTGGATATAAAAATAGCAACAACAAAATAAAACATATAATAAAAATAACGCAATGAAAAAAAGACAAAAGCACTCTGCACGCAGGACTTGTGCGCAAAAGTGCGCATCAATTTGCACTTGAAACAAAAATACATAACAACAACAACAACAAAGAGGGCACCTTTTGAGCAAACAAGAGCAAGGGGCAGGCATGTGTAAGCTGCTGGAATACTGTAAATTTTCGCACCCTTTTCGACTCCGTGTCTGGACGCTTCATCACCTGGCGGGCTTTCCAAAGTCCATTTTAAGCTGTTTCAATTGTGTCCTTCACAGCGCGGCTGTGCGCGTGGCACATTGGTCGCCCCCCTCCTCCTGGCGCCGGACCGTGCTTAGGCATTGGATATTTTTGTACATTTACATTTTCATTTTCATTTTATGTTTATTTTCATTAATTTTTATTGGGAACTCGGAAAAAAAGACACCGGCGTAATAATGACTTTTGGTTTGCTGCGTTCGCTGTATTTTAATTTGCCAACTGGTGCTTGTCAACGGGTTTGGGCGGAATATGCTAATTTCGGCTAAGTGCTGCGGTTGTATGCAAATTTTGCAAAAACCTAAAGCCGGGTTCGCTGTGTACGGCAGCGTACAGTCATGGAAGTGGTACAATAAAATCGCATTATTTGTCATAACAATGGCTTAGGCTTGAAATATTTTTCACATTTTAATATTAAGAAAATAATATGAAAATATTTAAAAATTCAAACAGCTTTTGGTAACATTGGAGTGGAAATTTAGAAAATTGCACAATTTAAGTGGAATTCGATATTTGGAATTATTTGGATTTTTGGTCACAGTTACATTTATATGTACTCGTATGTGCATATCGCACACTTCAAAAGTGTAACAACGTAAAATTATTTTTTTTATTTTACACTAGAAAATCCAAAATTTTGAGTTATGACTTTTTTGATGATATTTTAATTCAATTATTACCGAATTATATGCGATATGTATGCGTTGAAGAGGGGAGCGAGAGGGATTTAATGTGGCTGAACGTATGAAATCCTTGTTGTCATTACTTGTCGTACTAAGTATTAAGATTTGTCACAAAGGCAAAGGGCTGAAAGGCTTCCCAACGAGTGATATGGTTGTATGGCAAAGTCGCCCACTAACCTTAACCCGGAAGAGTCAAGCGTCATTATATCGCACACCCACTTCAAAAGTGACACAACTCAACATTTTTTATTTTCGGGTTACTGTGCATAATGCATCTATCTACCAATAAGCAAAAGCTCAGTATATTTTGTTGTTGTTAACTATTGCCAAAAACAGTTAGGTCGAGAAGTTTGATGCTATTTGATCGCTGCAACTCAATGCAAAATAGTCCTAATTCAAATTGTGACACTTTTGACGAAATAAATCTTTGTTGGAGTTAAATCTAAGTAAAGTTGTGACAATTCTAGTTTATATTTTCAAATAAATAAATAAATTTCGTATTTTCAAAATTTTTCTTTTAACTTTTTTACAGTCATTTATAATTTTTAAATATAGCAAAAGTGACATAAAATAATTTCGTAATTATTGAATTAAAATATCATTAAAAGAGTCATAACTCAAAATTTTGGATTTTCTAGTGTAAAATAAAACAATTTAAAGAAAAAGTGTGACAGTTTTAGTTTATATTTTCAAATAAATAAATTTCGTATTTTCAAATTTTTTTCTTTTAACTTTTTTAATGTAATTTATAATTTTCAATTTTAGTAAAAGTGACATAACTTAAAATAATTTCGTAATTATTGAATTAAAATATCATCACAAAAGCCATAACTCAAAATTTTGGATTTTCTAGTGTAAAATAAAATAATTTTAAGTGAAAGTGTGAAAGTTTTAGTTTATATTTTCAAATAAATAAATAAATTTCGTATTTTCAAAATTTTTTTTTTAACTGTCTGTCATTTATAATTTTCAATTTTAGCAAAAGTGATATAACTTAAAATAATTCCGTAATTATTAAATTAAAATATCATCAAAAAAGTCATAACTCAAAATTTTGGATTTTCTAGTGTAAAATAAAATAATTTTAAATAAAGGTGTGACAGCTTTAGTTTATATTTTCAAATAAATAAATAAATTTCGTATTTTCAAAATTTAGTTTCTTTTAACTTATTTACAGTCATTTATAATTTTTAAATTTAGCAAAAGTGACATAACTCAAAATAATTCCGTAATTATTGAATTAAAATATCATCAAAAAAATCATAACTCAAAAATTGGGATTTTCTAGTGTAAAATAAAATAATTTTAAGTAAAGGTGTGACAGTTTTAGTTTATATTTTCAAATAAATAAATAAATTTCGTATTTTCAAAAATGTTCTTTTAACGTTTTAAATGAAAGCATTTATAATTTTTAAATTTAGCAATAGTGACATAACTTACAATAATTCCGTAATTATTGAATTAAAATATCATCAAAAAAGTCATAAATCAAAATTTTGGATATACTAGAGTAAAATAAAAGTAAAAAGTGTAAATAAAAGTAAAGGTCTGATAGTTTTAGTTTATATTTTCAAATAAATAAATAAATTTATTATTTTCAAAATTTTGCTTTTATTTTTTAACTGTCATTTATAATTTTTAAATTTAGCAAAAGTGCCATAACTTAAAATAATTCCGTAATTATTGAATTAAAATATCATCAAAAAAGTCATAACTCAAAATTTTGGATTTTCTAGTGTAAAATAAAAAAAAACTTTTGCAACTTATCCTAGAACAAAATCTGTAACGATTTTTTACTAAATGTTAGTGTCCGACCGAATATTCGGTTTCGGTTTCGGTTTCGGCCCAAATCAGTGGTTTCGGTTTCGGTTTCAGTTTCGGCCAAAAAATGGCCGAATAGCCGAAACCGAAACTTTCTAGAATATTTTTTACATTTTATTGTGTAGCAGATATATAATGAAAGGAGGAATAATTTAGATGCCACCAATGTAAATAAATTTATTTTTTTAGCATATAATATTAAATTATTTAATTTTGAATATTAGCGAGTAAGGTACGAAAGGGTGATTTTTTCATGTTTACGTTTTTAAAAAATGAATAAATTGTTTTTTTTTAATAAGTATTTATTTATTTATGCTATGTTTGTTTGTTTGTTCTTTATTTACTTAATGTAAAATTCGTTTGTTGAAAAAAGTGCTTGATATGGTGATTTTTATTTCAACTAGAAAGTTTCGGTTTCGGTTTCGGTTTCGGCCGAATATTAAAAAAAAACCGAATATTCGGTTTCGGTTTCGGTTTCGGCCCAAAAAAGTGGTTTCGGTCGGACACTACTAAATGTTCTGTACTTTATTAAAAATGTTTATTCAGCTCAAAAACAGTTTTTTGCGTTTTCTGAAAAATTGAAAATTTTGAGTTTTCTCACTTTTGAAGTGGGTGTGCGATATGGTCACATTAAACATGCTCGAAAAAATCTGTTTTTTTAATTATGCTTCATACTAAATCGATGCTAACATGTTTTTGCAAAATTCGCGAGTAAAAGAATTCCGGCATATTCGGTTTGAGTCCTTAAGGCAGACAAATTAATCTTCTTTTGGTAATTAGAATTTTTTCAGTCACTTTTGAATTTGCACCTTTTTATTCAATTCAACATTTGGATTACCTCTACCCAAACATACCAAAACTTTGTTTGTTTAATTGTTTACCTTCGAACCGCAAAGCTCGACACTGCTCCCACTGAACAATGTTTGCGACTTGCCTAAGCGCTCAGATTAATACTTGAGCCGAAAATCTGAGCTGACGTCCCTAGAGAGCGAGTTGTTGACATAAATCGCAAGGTTTAAAGCAACAGTCGAATCAATGCTATTCATAGTCCAGCAACACTTTACTTTACGAGTCCTTTAAGTGCCGAACGGAAATGCGCGCCAGGCTATTCGAAACCAGTCGACCATGCGCCAGTCGCCATTTTGTGGCAGTACCTATTTTTCGTGATGGCAAAAAGGGTTAGCACGAAGTCAGAAACGCGCACAAAGCAAACATGGATGTCCGGTTCAAAGTACATAAAGTCACATAAGTATATAAGGTAACTGCTAATGCAATTAGTGTGCGTCATTTTTCCAGCATTGTTTCGACGAAGCCCAGCAGCGGTCCATGACGCAAGCTTCGCGTATTTCGATTGCATTTTGTTGGGCCTGTCGTAATTTAAGTACTTGGCAGAGATTGTTTGTTGTTGTTGCCGTCGTTACTCATTATTTTAAAATAATTTGCTGATTAGGAGGCAAAGTATGCAAATACTGGAAGCAGCATAAGGCGGCAGCAAGCAGCGGTGTCGATAGCTGCGGTGGCCCGTCGCTTTGAAATGCAAATGTAACTAAATGTGACCAGTTTGGGGTAAACAAAGGCAAAATCAAGTAGAAGCAGAGCGCACAGAAAAGGTTCAAGTGGGGAAAAGTGAAATATTATACGTTCGGAAGAGGTCAAAGCAAAGTGGCATAATGCGGGAAGCGGCATAAGTGGGGGCGGGTCAAATCAAAAATCAAATGTAAATAATGGCAGCACTTGTCGACGCCAATTGGGAATAAAAAGTGAAACTGGCTGAACTGTCAGGCTGAGGAGAAGTGGGACAGCGAACACAGAGAAAAGAGAAGCCAAACGAAGAGCGAGTGGGAGGAGGGATTGCGGCTGTGAGCTGTTGAAGTGGAGCAGCAGTAGAAATCGTCTAAAGTGCGGCATTAAACGCTTATGGCGTACTTCATAAACAAGTGGAAAATGAAGAGCAAAAGCTGAAAAGAGTATTAAAAGTGAAATTGCTGGGTGCTGGCACAAATCGGGAAAGTATGTACATAAATAACATAACAGTAAATTGTTAAAGCGAATAGCAGTAGAAACAGTTGCAATAAATATGAACGTAATAAGAAAAGTGCCAAGAATATAGTTGATTCAAGAAGGGTTCGAGCAGAAAACATTTGAAATTATATCATAATTTCTAGAAGAATCGATTCGTGCTGCGTAAATCATAGCTAGGAAAATGTAACACATGATTGTTTCATAAGAAGTTGACTAAAGTTAAAACTTGAAGCTTTCATCCTTTCGATCCCAAAGTTGCCTGAGAGCAACTTCACCTATTTGTCATCTTATAGCAAAAGCAACGATTGATTTATGAGTTTAATTTAAGTAGGCACCAAAAAATTAATATTTTTAGAAGTGAATTCAAAGCAAATTACAAATATTTTACTGTTATCCCTAAAATAGTCTCCAATAATTTGCAGCGATATCAGGAAAAGTTTGTGTTCTAATTGAAGTCTACGAATTGGGCGCGTTTGATCAAAACCCTGTTTCTTTAATAACACCATGCGATAGCATTTTTCACACCGGGCAAAATCCATATGTGTGTGAAACTAGAGACCAAATATAGTAATACTGCGTACTCAGTTTTACATTTTAACATCCTTTGTCCTTTTAAAAGGAGTTCAACACTTTGAAGGGGATACAAAATTAAAAAAATTTAAAAAATAGTTAACTTAGTTAGAATATGGCGATATATATATCAAATGAAAGAGGAAAGGCTCAAGAGTTTAAATAAAATTGATTTTTTATCTATTTGTAAAAAAAGGATATGAAAAAGGTCCTTTGAAAATTTGAATCCTTTATATCCTTGAAAATTTACATAGAATTTTCTTGAAAAGTAAGTATGTTAAAACCCCAAATCTCCCTGATCACGTGTCAAGATTTCATTACTCTAACTTTATTAGTTCGAAGGTTATTAAAAAAAAGGCGGAAGCTGCAATTCTAATGAAATACAAAAATTCTAATTTATTTGAGTATCAGTATTTTAAATAATAAAAAGATACAAAATCAATGAAGCGAATCAAAAAGTGATAGTTTTGTATTTTTCCATAAATATTATATAATTTTTCTGTAATTAAAAAATATTGATACAAAATGTATTTAACCCGTTTTAAGCTAAAATTGCTCAAAAGTAAACCAGCTCTAGAACTCTAACAAAGAGGCGTGGCGACTTCAAATGTCGTGTGCGCACTTCTTAGGCAGTGTTTCATGATTTAAATACCAAAAAGTAATATCGAGACACAGGGTAAAATTCGGGGTCGAAAGGGTTAAAGCTTTCGAAGAGGAGCCATATGATGATTTTTTTTCATTTTAAAGAAGTTGACTTAAATTGAAACTTAACGCTAACAAAAGGAGTCACATGATGATTTTATTTTCTTTGATCATATCAACTTAATTTAATATTGGATTTTTTTAGTACTCAACAACTTGTGTCATGTAAGCGAAAGTACTCCTTGTTCTTATAGACTACAACATAGTTTAGGATGATGATTACACCGTGCGACAAAAATAAAAAAATTTCAAAACACACGAAAAAATCGGTATAGAGAAGGGTATTAAATTTTTTATATCTTAAACTAATAAAGTTTGAAGCACGAAATTCAAGGATGTGGTAGTGTACATATTAGTCCTAAAGATATATTTTCTTAAAAAAAAACGATTGGAAATTTTCAAGGATATTCAAGGATAAAGTTTTAAAAGGACATTTACAATACTTCTTCGTCCTTTTGCCCAAAAACATTAAATTTTCTAAGATTCTAAGCATTTTGATCTTTCAATTGATACCCATATTGTTATTCTACAATGCGCTCAATTTTTAAAATAATTTTTTGAAATAAACATGTCCTTGAAATTTCAAAGTCTTTTAAAAAAAAATCCTGACGTTAGAGAGAAAAACTAAAAACACAGTTTTACTACATTTGGCCCCTAGTTTTGCGAGTATATCGATTTTTTCGTGTGTAAAATTTGTTGTCGTACGGTGTTATACGAAACGAATCGCGAATTTCGAATTTCCGCGATTTACGCATATTCGATTTTAGATTTTTTCTGGCGTTATGTTGGTACTCATGTCCCTCATTTTTGCCGACAAGTTCGGCCATTTTGAATGTTCAGTTAATTTTTGACAGCTGTTTTGCTTGGACGTGTTTTGGCTAGTCTGCTCTATTTCGACCAAAAACAGCATCGCATCGAGCTGTTGGACTCTGTCCGCGACAACCCAAATTTGCTCCAGAGTGTCATAGCTGGTGATGAATCATGGGTTTTTGGTTATGACGTGGAAACCAAAGCTCAGTCATTCCAATAGAAGCTGCCTCACGAGCCAAGACCGAAAAAAGCGCGCCAAGTTCGGTCTAATGTGAAGGGTTTGCTTACACTTTTCTTAGGTTGCAGGGGCGTGGAGCATCATGAGTTCTTGCCACAGGATAGAGAGGTCAATAAGGAATATTATCTGCAAGTTATGCGCAATTTTTGTGAAGCAATGCGCCCGAAACGCTCGGATTTGTGGAAGAACAAAAATTGGCTTTTGCACCATAACTTGTCCACCTGTCCACACAGGCTCGCTGCTTGTGCGAGAATTTTTGGCCAAATACAACACACTAATGATACCGCAGCCACCGTATTCCCCAGACCTGGGCCTCCTGTGACTTTTTCTTGTTCCCGAAACTGACGAGACCGATGAAAGAACGACGCTACGCTGCGATTGAGGAGATAAAGGCGGCATCGAAGGAGGAGCTGAACAATATTAAAAAAAAATGGATTTGAAAAAACGTTGGCACAAGTGTATAATATCTGTTGGGGATTACTTTGTAGAAGACAAAATAGATATTCATGAATAAATAAATAATTTTTGAAAAAACACAAAATTCCCGATACTTTTTGAACAGACCTCGTACCTGCAAAAAGGTTTGTGAATCGATTATTCATGGCTTACGTCCACAGGTCGACTGGTGAACAAATACTACTTACTTACTTTAAGGTGGAACTGCTGTAAATTTTGTTTTTGTTTAATTTAGCATTTCCTTTTGAATTCCATGTGTTTAGGGGTTCTTAGCTTCAAGTCTAAGTTTATAACAAACACACTTAAAGCAAACACTTGTGGCCTTTATTAGCCCATTCAGTAATTCAGAAGTATTCCTACTACACTACAAAAGTGCGTCAGTCGCAATTTGTTGCCATTTTATCTTTTTGATCATTACTCATGCATATAAAAAAATACTCGAGTGCAGCATATGCGTTGGTATTAGTAACTGTGTGCGTACACCGCAGCCGTTGCAAAGCCGCAATGTCAAGTGAGAGAGGATTTGAGCAAAAATGTTGGCTTTTTCAAATTATGCGGCAGCATGTACCAGCCAACGGCCAGCAGCAGCTAAATTGAACAAACCCAACGCCAAAAGGGGACTGTCGCAGCTACGTGTTTTGCGTCCTCCAGCTGGGCGCATCTATGTATGTGTGCGTGTCAACAATAACCACCGCTGACCGCACGCGATGCAAGAGAATGTCATATTTTCATTACATTTCCTGGCATTTCAATATGCGCGCCGCTGTTTGTGTGCGTTTCCGCTTAACTGTATTTGTGTATTTGCATTTGTGTTGACCGACAGCAAGAGCAACACTCACATCCACACCCACACAGCCACATTGGCAGCACTTTAATGCGACTATAATTGAATGCCAACATTTACACACACACACACATTCGTTTAGCTGTCAGTCTGCGGGCCTGCAGCGCAGTCTTGGTCGCTTTGTGCGCATTGGCAACAATTGGTGTCATGTTGTCCTGCTGGCTGTGAGCTTTGACTGTCTGTCACTGCACATATCTGTCTTTGTGTCTGTCTGAACGTGGGACTACTGTCTGTTCGAGCCACATGCGTTGCGTTATTGCTGTGCGGTTGCTGTTTCTGATGCCATTTTTGATTGCGTGTGGCTTTGTTGTAGCGTTCGTTGCTGTTGGCATGTGACTTCAAAAAGGATTATGAAACATTCAAAACACACATGCGTAGAGTATATTTGTGTAAATATGTATACACATGTGCATATCTAATAAAAAGCAAAGCCTGTTGATGTATTGCGACATCACAAACATCACAAACAACTCGACATTGAAATCAACTGGGACAACAATTTGCTAGAGCACGTGGATTCAACTTGATTGCTTGCCAAAAATTCAGTTGCAACGTAAATAGTGAATGTTTCACATCGGTTAGTCGATTTTGAAAATCAGAATTTAACAGACATGGACTAATCAAATACGATGATTGATGTGATTATTGATACACATAACCTGAATAAATACTCAACAAGTTTTTATGTCACTGTAACTTTGCAGTGTTGCAGGATTGTCTCTAGAAGCAATGACAGCAAAACACGCCTCATTTCCATTCTATTGACTGATGAATGACATTCAAGGGGATGGATGCGTCCTTGAGGTGCTTGACTGCACTTATAATCAGGACTTAACTATTATAAGTTTTTTAAGAAAATAATTGGAATGTAACTATTTCAATACAACATAAATTTGTTTGGTTGATTATAATTATTATTTTCGACAGTTAATTTTTACGTTGCGTAATAACTGTTATGAGAAACACATTTTTTTTTGTTCTCGATAATTATTATTTTGGGATTTTTTTTTGTTTACGTTGCTTCATAACTTTTATTTATGATTTTTTGTTATTTACGTTGCCGATAACTATTATTTGAAAGAACATTTGTTTTACGTTGCTTCATAACTTTTATGAAAGACATTTTTTTATTTACATTGCCTTACCACATTTTGAGTATGAATTGATTTTTAATTGTTTAGTTGTTGGTGGAATTTAGGTTTCTGCAGTTAATTTGCGTTTGTCAATTTAAAAAAATTAAAAATCAATTCATACCCAAAATGTGGCAATTCAACGTAAAAAAATGTTTTTTCAAAATAATAATAATTATCGGCAACGTAAATTTAAAAAATCATAAATAAAAGTTATGAAGCAACGTAAAGAAAAAATTTCTCAAAATAATAGTTATGGGTAATGTAAATAAAAAAAATCATAAATAAAAGTTATTAAGCAACGTAAAAAAAGACAAATCCCAAAATAACTACTTCTTTCTTATAATAGTTATTATGCAACTCAAAAATATTTATTACATGATAATAGTTACAGGCAGTGGCGGATTCAGGGGGGTTTCGGGGTGAACCCCCCCGAAATATTAGGATCAACTTTAACCCTACTTCCTACATACAAATTAAAAGGCATTTTTGGCATTTTATGAATATTAAAGAATTCATTTTTGGATGCCCCCCGAAATATATGTTCAGTCCACCCCTGGTTACAGGCGACATAAAAAATGTATTATTTGGAATAATTATTATAAAGCAATATTTTTAGAAATTTCTTAAATGAGGGCATATGGGCAATATGCATAATAATTATTTTAGGTCTCTGTTTATAATAGATGTCTTATATAGCGAGAAAAAGTATGGTAGAAGTTTGCTATATGGTTTAGGACTACTTTAAAACTGATAAGTTTAGATAACACCATGCGACAGCATTTTTCACACCGCAAAAAATCCATATGGGCGTGAAACTAGAGACCAAACAAAGTAATACTGCGTACTCAGTTTTTCATTTCTACATCCTTTGTCCTTTTGAAAGAACTTCAAAATTTTGAAGGGGATACAAAATATAAAAAAATATAAAAAATATTTAACCTCGTTAGAATATGGCGATATGTATATAAAATGAAAGAGGAAAGGTTTAAAATTTTAAATAAAATTGATTTTTTATCCATTTGTAAAAACAGGATATGAAAAAGGTCCTTTGAAATTTTTTTCCTTTATATCCTTGAAAATTTATATAGAATTTTCTTGGTAAGTAAGTATGTTAAAACCACAAATCTCCCTGATCACGTGTCAAAATTTCGTTACTCTAACTTTATTAGTTCGAAAGTTATTAAAAAAAAGGTGGAAGCTGCAATTCTAATGAAGTACAAAAATTCTAATTTATTTGAGTATCAGTATTTAAATAATAAAAAGATACAAAATCAATGAAGCGACAAAAATGAAATTTTAACACGTGATCAGGGAGATTTGGGGTTTTAACATACTTACTTTTGAAGAAAATTCTATATGAAGTTTCAAGGATATAAAGGATTAAAATTTTCAAAGGACCTTTTTCATATCCTTTTTTTCACAAATGGATAAAAAATCAATTTTATTCAAATTTTTAAACCTTTCCTCTTTCATTTGATATACATATCGCCATATTCTAACGAGGTTAAGTATTTTTTATATTTTGTTATTTTTTATCCCCTTTAAAATTTTGAAGTCCTTTTAAAAGTACAAAGGATGTAGAAATGAATAACTGAGTACGCAGTATTACTATGTTTGGTCTTTTTGATTTTTTCCGGTGTGAAAATTTTTTTAAATTTTTGTCGCACGGTGTACCTAATAGTATCAGATTACTTTTGTTATTTTCATAGTTTACATTAAGAAACTCTGTCATAATCGATTTATCATTCCTTGCCAAGAGTTTAAGTTATAATATAAGAAATTATTTCAATAATATGACATAAGAGAACATTAAATCTGTGGTTTATTATTATTTTCGAAGTCATAATATTTATGCCAATAGTTTTGTCCAATCCAATCCAATTAAACTTCCCAGGAGAAGTGTGATCATTGAATTTTACACACACTAATTGTGAGTTTGTGTAAATAAAACCGCTTCTCATCGAGTTTAATTTTACATTTGAAATTAAAATGAAAACGCAGTGTTAATTTCTCGCACATTAATAGAACTTTCCTGCGTTCACCACGTTGTGCCTCGTCGTCCAGTGCGCAGTTGACACGAATTAGTTGCGCTAAAATATTTAAATTTCAATTAAGACTCCACCAGCTGCATGTGTGTAAATGTCGAACAGCGGTCGAACGTGTCGTCTCCCACACGCGAGACCACGCTGCGAGCACATGTGGGCACGTGCAAACATGGCGACAGTCTGTGCTCGGAGGGCAGCGGCAACGGCTCAGTGTCGGCCAGTGACAATGGGAGCCGGCCGTGGCAGTGGTTCAAGTGGGCGTTGGAGCGCTTAATTGATTGCTAATTTTTTAACACTACCACTAGGAATGACAACGCTTAATGCGGCGACTCGAAAGCGTGACAGCAACACGTCACAAGAGAAGTGGACATAAATGCGCGCCATGGCTGGAAATTGCAGGCGACAACTATGAATATTGTAGCATTGTACAACATTTGAGCGGCATTTGAATATTGCTCGCAATCGGAAGAAGTGTTGCAGGCGGTGTTCTTCGATTTATTTACGAACGACGTGAGCACATTTGCATTGGATTTAAATATTTCTTTCGCTCTCTAAAGAAAAACGTACGCCTACTTTGTTTGCTGTGCCTACAAATCGGCCATCTCAGCGTTTACACTTGTGTAATATTTTGCATGTAGCAGCCAAAAATTCTTAGAGGGCAAACACACAGCCGAAGATTGTAGCCCAGCTATTTCTGTTGTTGCTAGCTTGTAGCAAATGTTGCTGTTCTGCTGTTATTGTCCTTTCCCAAGCGACACCCTGCAGCGTTTCACAGCAGCAGCCAAAGCAACAGATTGACATCAATCACTGCTAATGCGACTGAACAGTGCAGCACATACAAAATTAAGCCTGGTCCCTCGTTCCAGGCGCTCAACCCGCACAGATCACCAATAATTGCCCAATCATTGCTGACTATAAAAAATCAAACATTGCCCTGTGTTGCCATCAGTTGCCAGCAGCAAGCAGTCGTGTGCTATTCGCGTATTTTGCTTTCTTGAAATTCGTGAAAAAAAATAAGCGAGGGTGTGGAACGTGTGTGGTTGCTGACGCTAACAATGAGCTGTTCAAGAGTTGCCACCTTATTGTTCATTGCTGCATCGTGCTATGTGCTTTGTAGCTCGAAAGCAGTGAATGGTTATCAGGCAAGTTAGAAAAAGAATGGAACATAAAAAGATAAAAAGCGGGTTGAGATCGCCTTAGTATGGTATAGCAGCTGCTATGGCTCATTGGTTAGTGAATTCAGAGGGTTGTGAGTTCGAATGTCGAGCGCAGTTAACATGAAATACAGAAAACGGCATAAATGCAGTACAACGAACCCTCGTGAAAAAAATAAATGAGTATGCTTTTTTATAAAGGGGTGGGTCCTGAATCTAACAAACTAAAAATTTTTCCTGGGAAATGCCCATAAAAGGCGTGGTTCGGGGTCAAAGTTCAAAGTTTTTATCAAAAAATTTCAATTAATCTCCAACCGATTTACACGATATGGGTATCAAACGAAAGGTCTTTTTCATACTTTTCTATTAATGTACAACATTACATACGTAGTATGTACTAATAACAAGTTTTAAGCGAAAAAATATTTTTTTACAAATTTTTCAAAAACGGATTTTGTTTTCGAAAAAATCCATTATTAAGGTATAATAAGTTTGTTACCATATTGTAGCTTGTGAGATTTCCTTTACAACGAAATATAAAAATGGATACTTTGGTTTTTTCTGAATATATTTTTTAATTTTTTTCTAATTTGACTCTGGGTCCAAAGCCATTTCATATTCACCTTCGCCATCACTTTCGGGCAACGAGGGCTGAAGGGGGTTGTACAAAGTACCTGTCATATTAAAAAAGATTTGAAAAGATCTAGATTTCTAGCTTTGCATTATTTTAAAAGCTTAAATTTCGCCAAATAGCCATTAAAACCTTTTTTGCTTTTATGGTATTGTGGCATTGAATATTTTGCGTGACATATAAATCAGTTGGAGAATAAATCAGTTCAAAAACGTTGAACTTTGACCCCGAGCCACTCCTTTTGTGGGCGTTTCCCAGGCAAAATTTTAAGTTTGTTAGATTCACAAAAATAAGCTCTATACGGTCCAATATTCAGTTTTTTTTCATGAGGGTTCGCTATGCTGAATTTGTTCCCAGAAAACTGCTGCCTACACAGAAAATGAAAAAAAATGAAAAAGCTCTGGTCTGCATCGCTCTGAATTGGCATGAAACTGCAGGTTACTGTAAGCCTTTAAGGTCGCATGAAAGCAAACAATCGGCCTTGTGGCCACTCATAGAATCCATGAATTTTATTAGATATGAACAGAATTCTGCTCAAGTGGATCAATATTGCCCAGCCGGTCACTGAAGCGAAAATGCCAAAAAGCCAAATCGGCGCATAGGCAGATATCAGCATAAGCCTGCGGTGAATGCTTATTATAAAATATACAAAAACAACTTGTCGAAGTTTAAAATTCAGCAAAAATAATCACACGCAACATTTCAGATCTCATCTTATTTCATTGTTTTCGATTTTTTCTGCTGCAATGTAGGCGCTGGCACCGGCGAGTGCGCCCAACCGTCACCAACAGTACACGGCCAACATTCAGCTAGACTCACGCCAGAAACGCGCCCAACCCGACTTTGGCGAGTACCGCGAACGCAACGAACTGCTGGAAAATGCTGGCGCCGGTGTCGTCGATGTCGAAGCTACCGATGCATATTTCGAGCAATTGTCGCCGTCTGCCTACAACCAGCTGGTGAATTATCTGTGGTGTAAGTAGTCGTCAACTGTTGCACGTGTGAGCATAAAATGGATTTCAAGATTTTCTCTCCACAGCACTAATGCGGGAGCCGCCCAAGCCGCGACCACGCTTGGGACGCCGCAATTCGCCCGAAACCCGCCAGAGCGACAGCCTCGTTCACGAGGACAGAGCGAAGCCGAGCAAAGTGCGGGCACTGTATCCGCCGCGTCTCGGAAAACGCACAGAGATATGCAACTGAAGTGGCACGCCCATAAGGTTGGGGTGGGCGAGTGATGTGGGAGCGTATTGTTGCCGTTGAGGTGAGACTGAGGTTAAAATCGGCAGACAACGTAATGACGACCATAATTGGAGCCAACCTGGCATAATGCGTTGAGCAACATTTACCCCAGACATGAATATGATTTCAATGCTAATTACCAAATAATTATAACGCACACCAGCCTACACGCACACACACGCAAACGCACAGGACACAATGTGTGTGTGTGTACACAACAGTTTACAAGGCGGCATATTTTGTAATTGTCACTACTTGTGAAGCCGAATATTTATCTTAAAATATTAAACTGTTACTGTCATAAATAACGGCCTATTTAAAGTACTTGTTACACTTTGTGATTCCATATATTTAATTAAGTAAGACTAAACCAAAATATAGCCAGCCTTTAAAAAGATTTGCAAAAGGAATATGGAAATTTTTTTTGATCTTCTTGAGTTATTGTTCAAATTAGACAACCCAAAAAATTTTTTTGTTAAAAAGTTTTTGTAAAATTTATATTATAAAAAAATAAGTCTATGACTATATAACAAAATAATAGTTAACCTTAAAAACAAATAAAATTAAGATATGAATGCAGAGCGAAACGAAATGATGACTTTTTAATTAAATGAAATAGGAGGCAATGGAACTTTGATGAATTTAGTTAAATACTAGCAGGGCCCCGCAGCTTTGCACGCAAGTTTAAAGTCAATGGGGCCAATAAATCAGGTTCTTCTTAACCCTTTGTTGATCCCGTCAGATTTTTATGAAAAAATAGTTATCTAGTTATTTCTCGATTAAAGTGCTTTTGCCAAGTTTGAAATCAAAAGGCCCAATAAACTTGTTTCTCCATACAAACGCTTAATCCATTGTTGACCCATTGTTGTTAAATTTTGATTTTTGAAAAAATGAAAAACACGTGTCGAATTATTTTTCACTAAGAGTACTTTTACCAAGTTTGCAGTCAATGGACCCATTAATTCATGTTTTTTCACAGTTTCTTCATACAAACTTTTAACCCGTCGTTGACCCCCTCATTTTTTTTATTTTCAAAAAAATAAAAACACGTATCGAATTATTTCTCACTAAGAATATTTTCACCAAGTGAAAGGCGTAAAAATCATATTTCTTCATAGAAAATTTTAACCCCTGGTTCACCCCTTTAAGTTTTGATTTAAAAAAAAAAATGAGAAAATTGAGAAATGTCAAATTATTTTTAATTTGAAGTATTTTCACCAATTTTGAAATCAATAGGCCTATTATATCAAATTTCTTCATAAAACAGCTTAAACCATGTTTTGCCCCTTTAGACCCCGAATTTAAAAAAATTCCGCCTCTGCGGAGGTTCATTTTTCAAGATGTACCTACAGTTCAAATTTCATGTTTGTAGCTTCAGCGGTTTGGGCTGGGCGATGATGAAACAATCTGTCAGTCAGTCAGTCAGTCAGGAGAAACAATTATTATGTATGTATATAGATAAACTAAAACAAATTGAATCATAAACGCTAAAAATTAATGACTAAATTTTTAGTTTAATAGAAATAAAATAAAAACTAGAAACAAAAAAACATAAATAAAAATAAAAAATTATTAAAGTTTAAAAAATAAAAGTGAATTGAAAGTTAGAAATAAACCATTTAAGAAAAAAAATAAAGAATTATTAAGTAATAAGAATAAGAATATAAAATAATATAGGCGGTTTTTTGAGTATTGGGAACTTAAAAGAAATACGCAAAGTGAGTAAATGTATTCAAAACTTTTCTTTTTTTAACGCTCGTTGTATAGCATCAATGAATAAATATTAATTTTGTTAAATGACCACCTCGACGGTTCCTGACAAACTGAATTCTCTTGGTCCAATTTTTGGACATATCTGGTTTTATCTCTTCTGTAATTTGCTGCAACTTGCTTAATTTTGGCTTAAAGTTCTTTTATTCATTCATTCATTCATTCATTCATTAATGCATTATTTCATTTATTAATTCATATTTCATTCATTCATTCATTCAATTTATTTATTTATTCATGCATTCATTCATTCATTTATTGATTCATGCATTGATTCATTCAGTAATTTATTCATTCATTAATTTATACATTCATTCATTTACTCATTCACTCATTCATTCATTCATTAATTAATTTATTCATTCATTTATTCATTCATTCATTTAATCATTCATTAATTTATTTTATTCTTTCATGCATAAATTTATTCATTAATTTATTCATTCATTCATTAATTTATTCATTCATTCATTAATTTATTCATTCATTTATTAATGCATTCATTTACTCATTCATTAATTTACTCATTCATTCATTTATTCATTCATTAATTTATTCATTCATTCATTCATTCATGCATGGATTTATTCATTAATTTATTCATTCATTAATTTATTAATTCATACATCAATTTATTCATTCATTAATTAATTAATTTATTTATTCATTCATTCATTTACTCATTCCTTAATTTATTCATTCAAATAAGAGCCAAAGAACACGGGGTGAAAACTTTTGCGCCACGCTGTAGTTTTCATAATTATTCAAGCGAATCACGTAATGAAATGAAAATAAAATTGAAATAAAATTGAGTAATTTGAGGGCATCGTTAGGGGTCTGAGCTTTTCCATGATCCAATAGTAAGCTTTGAAATATAAAATGGTTACCTAACAATGAAAGTTGACTGGCGGGTGGCAAATTAGCCTTGTTGAAAGTTTAATTACAAAACAAAAGATGCCCTTTAAAAGTAAATTAAGAAACGAGTTGGATTTTACTCATCAAGCGACTTTCGTGGTTTGCATGCTAATCAAAAGTTGTAACCCTAATTCCCTCCTGAATAACTTTTTGTTACACCGTGCGACAGCATTTTTCACACTGGGAAAAATTCATATATATATATATATATATAGAGACCGAATATAGTAATACTGCGTACTCAGTTTTTCATTTCTACATCCTTTGTTCTTTTAAAAGGACAGCAAAATTTTGAAGGGGATAAAAAATAAAAAAAAATATAAAAAATACTTACCCTGGTTAGAATATGGCGATGCGTATATCAAATGAAAGAGGAAAGGCTCAAGAATTTAAATAAAATTAATTTTTTATCTATTTGTAAAAAAAGGATATGAAAAAGGTCCTTTTAAAATTTTAATCCTTTATATCCTTGAAAATTTATAACATATTTTCTTGAAAAGTAAGTATATTTAACCCCAAATCTCCCTGATCACGTGTCAAAATTACATTACTCTAACTTTATTAGTTCGAAAGTTATTAAAAAAAAGGTGGAAGCTGCAATTCTAATGAAGTACAAAAATTCTAATTTATTTAAGTATCAGTATTTTAAATAATAAAAAGATACAAAATCTATGAAGGGAGAATAATGAAATTTTGACACGTGATCAAGGAGATTTTGGGTTTTAACATAGTTACTTTTCAAGAAAATTCTACATAAATTTTCAAGGATATAAAGGATTAAAGTTTTCAAAGGACCTTATTCATATCCTTTTTTTAAAAATTGATAAAAAATCAATTTTATTTAAATTTTTGAGCCTTTCCTCTTTCATTTGATATACATATCGCTATATCCTAACGAGGTTAAGTATTTTTTATATTTTTTTTAATTTTATATCCCCTTCAAAATTTTGAAGTCCTTTTAAAAGAACAAAGGATGTAGAAATGAAAAACTGAGTACGCAGTATTACTATGTTTGGTCTCTAGTTTCACGCCCATATGGACTTTTTTCGGTGTGAAACATTTTTTTAATTTTTGTCGCATGGTGTTATAAATACTTATATAACTATTTTTGAAGTTTTTAGAGTAGCAATGAAGTGCTAAAGTGTTTTGAAATGTTTTAAATGACATAACAATTGTCTTTTTCCCCCCTTGCACTGAACCAAAAGAAACTCAACTCAACTTAGGAAACTTAATTTTATCCATCACTGCACAAATAAGGCAATAAACCAACCTTAAGCAATTTGCTGCAAGGAATGTTGAGCCCTTAAACAATTCCCATGACTGAAATACGTATTTACTGACCAAAGCTCCGCTCACACTTGTCCCTATGCCGACTTATTCTATTAGCCACATTTAGCATTTCGTATGCTGTGTGCAAACTGGATGAGCGTAGCAGTTGGCACGAAATGATTGTGATAAAATATTTACATTTCAATTAAAATCCCCAACGCATCTGTTGGACAGCAGCCGACAGCAACACCTGTAACATCTGCAAACAAGCAAACCGGCCAGCAAATGTAATCACATGGGCACAGATATACCAACAATGACAATGGGCTGACGGCAGTGCCAAAGGGTCACCGCCAACACACAATGGCACGGTTTGGCTAATTTGAAAAAGTGTCCCATAGGGTTCAAGCATTTAACGCCTCGATGAGCTTTGCTGCAAAGCAGGTGTGCCTAAGAAGCAAAAGGGATAAAATCTATGCCGAGCTACACAAACAATAACAACAAGAATTGACAAAGGGATGTGCAACACGGGCTGCGGGTGAGTGGGCAGAGGGGTGGATGCTGAAGCTTTCAAAGGTGCCTATGCTAAGCCAGATGTATGGCACTCACACACACACACACATACATAGACAAGTAGACAGCACGCACCTGTACGCACGCACATGGCGTCAATTGTGAGCGACGTCTATGAATAATAAAAGCGCAACGACGCACGTCATTTAGGCAGCTGTGATTGATACGTTGCGTGGCGCCAACATACGACGCCACAATACGAGCGAGTAGGCGAGTGGGCGGGCATGTTCTAAATGCTGAATAAAGGCGCCGCACAAAAAAAATCGGTATGTGTGTGTGTGTGAAGAGCTGTTTTGCATAAAATGCTACGCTTAATAAGAATGGGCAAGCAAACGCGCATAGACGGATTTCACCTCGGCAGGATGTCGCATCCGACGGGCAGACTAACCAACCAGCCAGCCGGGTGGACGCACAGCCCAAAGCAGCAAATTGTTGTGTCGTTGTGGTGGATGTTGTTGCTTACACGGTGCAACAAAAATTAAAAAAATTTTTCACACCGAAAAAATCCATATGGGCGTGAAACTAAAGACCAAACATAGTAATACTGCGTACTCAGTTTTTTATTTCTACATGCTTTGTCCTTTTAAAAGGACTTTAAAGTTTTGAAAGGGATAAAAAATTAAAAAAAATATAAAAAAGACTTAACCTCGTTAGAATATGACGATATGTATATCAAATGAAAGAGGAAAGGCTCAAAAATGTAAATAAAATTGATTTTTTATCTATTTGTAAAAACAGGATATGAAAAAGGTTCTTTGAAAATTTTAATCCTTTATATCCTTGAAAATTTCTATAGAATTTTGTTGAAAAGTAAGTATGTTAAAACCCAAAATCTCCTTGGTCACGTGTCAAAATTTCATTATTCTCGCTTCATTGATACTCAAATAAATTAGAATTTTTGTACTTCATTATAATTGCAGCTTCCGCCTTTTTTTTAATAACTTTCGAACCAATAAAGTTAGAGTAATGAGATTTTGACACGTGATCAGGGAGATTTGGGGTTTTAACATACTTACTTTCCAAGAAAATTCTATATAAATTTGCAAGGACATAAAGGATTAAAATTTTTGAAGTACCTTTTTCATATCATTTTTTTACAAATAGTTAAAAAATTAATTTTATTTAAATTCTTGAGCCTTTCCTCTTTCATTTGATATACATATCGCCATATTCTAACGAGGTTAAGTATTTTTTTTATTTTTTATCCCCTCCAAAATTTTGAAGTCCTTTTAAAATGACAAAGGATGTAGAAATGAAAAACTGAGTACGCAGTATTACTATGTTTGGTCTCTAGTTTCACGCACATATAGATTTTTCCCAGTGTGAAAAATGCTGTCGCACGGTGTTATAGTTGTTGTTGGTGTTGGCATTGGCATTGTTGATATATAGTAAGCGTTAACGTTGCGCAAATGATATCCTGCAGCGTTTAACAGCAGCTGCCGAAGCGACAAATTGACATTTATCACTTTTCTTACTATTGAGCTTTCCGTTTGTTGTTATTTTGTTGGTGATTATTGCTGCTACTGCACGGATTACAGTAATCAGTTCAATGATATGACAAATTGTGCACTGTCTCGCTTAAGCCCGAGTCAAATGGACAGACGGATGCCGCTTGGAGGCTATAAAAATTCAATGGCTGCACGTTGCCGTCAGCAGTTGTTCAGATTAGTTAGAAGCGTGCGGCACAGTGCGACTGTGTTTTGTGTTCTTATAACAAAAATTTGAAATAGGTCATAGCAAAGCTTCGTGCAAGTCCAACCCTTTGAACGATGAGCAATTTGAGCTGTTTTACGTTGCTGCTCGTGGCCGTTGTATGCTGCACGCTTGGCAGCAGCTCCAAGACCATCGTGAACACGGATCATCAGGTAAGTGAAAACGTGCAATGAACACTAACCTGAGAATGCCAGCAATCAGAAGATATAAAATTAAATCCAATATAAAAATTGTAACGTTTTGTTGTGCTTCGAGTTTTGCTCTGAATTAGCTCAATTTGACGTTTGCTGCACGCTTTTCTCTGCACATGCACCCAAATACAAACACAAATACATGCACAAACACATGCACAACTACTTGAAGACATTGTGAATCCCTTCTTTTGACACGCACTGCAAAACTTTCTCTCACCCCCTAACCCGAGCTATGGCATTCGACTTCGACTTGAATTTATTTGATTTCTCTGCGCCGACTTTCATTGCATTTTACTTGGCCGCAGGCACAGTGATTCGTTCCATAGACAAAATTCAAAAAATAATTTATAGTCTCAGAATTTCACGATTTTTATGTTTGATAATTTTGATTTGAAAGGTAAAACTCCAACTAAGAAAACCCAAAAAAATCTGTGCTAAAAATTAATTAGTGTGTGTGCAAAAGCGGCTCAAAGTTGAAACTTTTTTCACAAAAAAATGTAAACACATATTTTCTGTTTTTTAGTCTATTGATTTTTAAAAATACATGGTTGCTACATACAAGAAGTTGCTAAAACTTTCAATATAGATTAAGAAATGATGTGACCATTTTCGCTTTTAATGTTTTCTCAAAATTTGCAAAGCTGAGGCTTTTACTTCACTTTTAATTTAAAATATTTTCATAAATTAAAAATCTGAAAATTGTTAAAACTTAGAGGAAAATATCTTAAAAGTATGTGAAAGTATGTTCCTGGATTTTTTTTATTTTAAGAAGCATTCTTTCTTTGTCGGATAATGTAATTACATCCTCCGATATCTTCCGATCTCAGAAAATAATTCAATTTGAAAAGTGGTCTAAACACCTATTTTTCGACAAAATTTATTTTATTCATCCCTAAAAGTATGCAATCAGCATGAAAAATTGAAAAATCTGCATAAATACAAAACATACATCTATTATTACCATTTTTATTGCAAAACTAAGGGGTCCTAATACAATTTCTATTACTTTTCGCAATTATCAATGTTGACGTAACTGATTAAATGTAAAATCGGGAACTTGTTGCTATAGCTTTCCAAAAATGTCGAAAATTGCCATTAAGTCTCAGCCATTGCCAAACTACAAAAGTTTAAGAAAAACAAAATGGAGATTTCACTTCAGCAGATCATGATTAACTAGTATACCAAATTTTATGAAGAACGGACCACTCCTTCTAATTTTGTCCCGCGGTTGTATGGAGTCGCATCACTGTGGCATGTTGCATGTTTTATTTCAATTTACTGGTCGCCTGTAACTTGAGCGTCCCCATAAAACTTTTGCGTCACTGTGGCAACTAAGTCACACTTCGATTACTTGGACTTGTATCCAAGTTGGCAGCAAAAGTTTCGACTACTTTTCATGCATTTCTGCGCTTTCATAACATTTTTTTGCCCAGCTATGCACACAATTCTCTCCTCCGGCCCCCGCCCACTGCAGTTCCAATTAATGCAATTTTGCGCCTGCACTATTTTGTGCGACAGTTTGCCGCTTTGGCGAGCACTCACGCATCGCTAAACCGCCACATAGCTGTGTTAAAAATAGTCTCAAACTTGATTTGTTGTTGTTGTTATTTTGTGGACAAATTGCTGTCAATTTAATTATTCAACTGAGTGCATTACATTTAATATGTTTCATTGTATGCAATTTGCATTTTATTAATAAATATTTCAATCGATTTAAATTGTCGAGAATTTGATTTCGCGTCGAACATTCTGTTTTATACAATTTTTTCAATTTTCGGTATGGAAAATTCATAATTGGAAAACAAATTAATTCAAATTTGTTTGCGCAGATGTGCAGCTCTACGATGATTGATTACATGATAAGTTCAGCAATTAGCGCTTTATTAATTAAAATACATTATTCATCCATTTCCGAGAGCGATCATAGCTTTGTATACATTGTCACTTGCTAAATTTGATTTTCAATAATAATTTGATTTTCAATTTAGATTCAGCATTAAAAACTTGACTTGAATTTTATATGCAACTAGAAATTTTTTTTCGATTGTTATAAAATGGCGTCAAGAGTTGCACAGATGAGAAAGTGTGCACAATATAAAATTTCCAGTGACATTATCATATTTAATCCTTACGCTGACTCCACACTCTGGTTTCAAGGTTCTGACGAAGTTAACCCTCTACTGCCCCAATTTTTTTTAAGTCGAAAAATTGTTCACCATGTAGTTTTTAAAATACAAAAATTTGCTTCTGTGTGGGCGTGAAACCTATATAAATTTGCGTGCCTTAAGGCCGTACTGGGCACATAAGCTAAAAAATTTAACTGATGAACAGTTTCACGTTTTATTGATTACACTACTCGGCACGAAAAATTGACCTAAAAATAAAAATGTTTTCCAGACTTACTTTAGGCCGCTGAACATGAAACTGAAAATCAAAAAATTTCCGTAACAAGCAGTTTCGAAATATCTTCGAAAAACGAGTTTTTTCCCTGTTGTTTCAGTTATGAGAACATATCTCGTAAGCGAATCATCCGACTAACACAAGTTGTCCGGCGGTCAGAAGATAATACCTTAGCCTTTCCAGCAATATATAGATTGTCTAAATCAGATGAGATTTGGGAAAGTTACTGACGGTGAAAGTTGTAAAAAAGTAAATTTTCGACCATTTTCAAAAATCATAAATTTTCGAATGATTTTTTTATGGATAAAATAAATTATCTCCTCTGGTTTTAAAATTTAGGATGAAACATATGTTATTTGAGCAAATATTAAGCCTAACATTAATAGAATCGAAAGAAAAGTGACAAAGGTATGAAGCAATGAGTAATAACACCAACTTTACATTTATTACACCGTGCGACAAAAAAAACATTTTTGCCGAGACTCATCCGAATGTTGATATAGACGGTCATTTATAGATATAGATTATAGATATAGACGGTCATTTATAGTAACTTGGCATAGTCAGTTTTTCATTTTCTGTCCCAAAGTCCTTTTTAAAGAAACCACATACAAGACCAAATGCATTAAATCTTTTCGCTTTGGTGCCTGATGCTGCCTAAAGGCAGTCTGCTTTCCCAAGCCGAAAAAGTAACTGTAAATCCTTTTTTTTTCACTATAAAACACTTCAAATCAATAAATTACATTACAAGGTACTCACGCATAATTTTCTTGTTTTAATCTTTTAACGAAAAGTATTTTTAATATTTTTTTTCTTTTCTTTACTTTTCACGAAATAATTATTTCTACTAATTTCCACGAAGTTCAAATTACAACTGATAATAACACTGTGCAAGTCGAAAATTCAGACATGGGGGGGGGGGGGGGGGGACCTTCAGAGGACTTTTCTATAGGTATACTGAGTTGAGATCGCCGTTTGGCTGGATTGGCTCTAGTTTAAGAGAAATCCGATTTTGAAGTTTGCTCATTTTAGTGGAGTTCGTCGCTTAAGTCTTCGAACGTTTAAATGCTAATAGGCCCTAAATCGTTCCGAATATCGCTTTACTGTCTTCGGCAAGTTTGTAGATATTTTAACGACCAACAAATTTGCTTAAGACACCAATCCAAAAAAAATACATTCAAACTGTGTTTTCGACAAAAATGTCCCAAAAACCCCACTGTCGTCGAGGCATAAAAACAGTATAGCGAACCCTCGTAAAAAAAATAAATGAGTATGCTTTTATATAGAGGGTTGGCTCCTGCATCTAACAAACTAAAAATTTTGCCTGGGAAACGCCCATAAAAGGCGTGGCTCGGCGTCAAAGTTTTTATCAAAAAAACTCAATTAATCTCAAACCGATTTACACGATATGGGTATCAAGCGAAAGGTATTTATCATACCTTTCTTTTGATGTGCAACATTAGATACTAATAAAAGCGAAAACAACATTTTCTTATTAAAATTTTTTGTTTACGGATTTTTTTTCTCGAAAAAATCCATTACTAAGGTACAATAAGTTTGCTACCATATTGCAGCCTGTGAAATTCTCTTTACACAAGAAATGAAATTAAGTAAAGTTCGATACTCGCAACTGTATTTCATAGAAAAAGTGTAACTGATTTGTTCTAAATAGATTCGACATCAAATTAGTTACGTGAACCTTGCGTATCTGTGCTGAAAGTGAGAGATACTATTTTTGTTAGTGAATTAATAAAATATTGCTCACTAAAAAGTAAGAAAACTTTTGAGACAGGCCCAACACAATTGACAGAAAATCGGTTGAACTTTACAGCTGAAACGAAGAATAATTTTAATATATGTGCCATATTCTTTCACTAAAGATCTTCAAAACTCTTAAACAGGACTTCATACCAAAGCGTGAACTATCTAAATATTTTAACTGACAAAAAATTGTTTAAAGTTTGCCAACTGATAGAAAGGATGACGTATCATAAATAACTGATTTGTATAAAATTGGCCTTGTACCTCATTTTGCAAATACTGACAGTCACGAAAATTTCAAATTCATGCCACACCTGTGTCCTCATACGAAGTCGTAAGTAGAAGCCTGTGGAAATGTGGAAACTAAGAACACTTTTCTCTACTTGCACACTCATTTGGTGTGAGTTTATTCACTCTATTCGGCGATGACATTAAAATATTCGTTCAACCGTTAAATGACTAACATTTTGAGCACTTTTCGCTGCAGTCATGGCCAATGTGAGAGTCACGGTCCCGAGCTCAGTCTTCGATACATTCGAACAATTGATTTTTGGTGAATATGAAAAATGTGAAGAACGGTGTTGGCATGCAAACACATTGCACAAGCAAACAAACACACACACACACACAAACACAAACACTCACCTACACCAACAAAAACGACACTCACACATGTGCGAGTGGCGACACAGCGCGACGGCATCATAACTTAACGCTTGTCGACAGCTGCAAAAGCCGGCGTAAATCTTGGCAGAAATGCGTGCGAAAAGCAACCAAAAAAGCCAGTCCGAACCAAAGATTGCCAGCAAATAAAACAATCACCGAAAAAGCGCAAAAAGCGCTGGCAAACGGAGGCGCAGCAAGTAATTCGCACTGGTTTGTTGTTGTAGTGGGGCAAAAGAAAATCCAAAGAGACTAACGTATATTTTGTTTTTGGTATCAAATGTATCCGAAACACCCTTTTGACGTCGTTGTTCCGTCCTGTTTGATATTTCGCTTTCACTTTCTGTCTGTTTGCTTTGTTTGCTTTAGGCCACCAAACCGGCAAATCTACCAAATCGCGTTGGCGCAGCGGCGGCGGTGGCGCAAGAAAAACACCAACAACAGCAGCAGTATAGCTTCAAGGCAGCGCAGGCACGACAGAAACGTTCGCAACGCGACCTGGACGTGTACGATGAATATTTCAGGGATATGTCGCCGCATGCCTACAATCAAGCGCTCCAGACCATATTGCAGCACTTGCAGAGTGAGTCAAAGCCAAGCAAAGTGACGAAAAGATAGCAAAGCCAATAAAACGACAAATCGGCTAAAAGCGAAAGCTTTGCATGTGTGTGTGTAAGAGTGTGTGTGCAGCTATTATGGCCATCTGTTTGGGAACTTTTCCAGTAAAAATTGTCCAGTAAAAAATATCAGAAGAGTAAGCCAGCTTACGCTCCCAAAAATCAAACTATCCAAAAAAGTAAACAAACATGAATTTGTAAGAATTTGCAAGTTTTAACTCTTGGTTACACCAGTGGGACTTGGCACATTCACAATATACACAAAAAATGGAGTAAACAGGGGGGTTAAAGAAAGAAACAGCTGAGCTAAAAGTTTCTTTTGAGGTTTGAAGCGGTTAAGAGACACATAAGTTTAGTCAAACATTTAATGCAAAAGGCAAATGGTTCGTTGGGCTCAATCTGCAAAAAGCTGAGCAAGACGGTTAAGCGTCAGCAGACTTGCGAACGCACATATTCTTTGCTGGTTCCATTTGCCTCCAAATGTTTGCAAAAATTATTTGTCTTTGCAGTCGATCATATGGCAGCCAGTCATATGTTTTTCTTGTTCTTCTTCTTACTGGCTAAAAGTTACTGGACACAATTTCTCCAAAACTTCTCTAAAAACTTGCAAGTTCTCACAAAATGAACTGTAATTTTACGCTCTCAGTACCTCTCTCGTTGCAAGAGATTTGGCGTACACAAACAGGATCCAAATTTGTACAAATTACACCGTGCGACAAAAATTAAAAAAATTGTCCACACCGGAAAAAATCCATATGGGTGTGAAACTAGAGACCAAACATAGTAATACTGCGTACTTAGTTTTTTATTTCTACATCCTTTGTCTTTTTAAAAGGAAGAGGATAAAAAATAAAACAAATATAAAAAATACTTAACCTCGTTAGAATATGGCGATATGTATATCAAATGAAAGAGGAAATGCTCAAGAATTTTAATAAAATTAATTTTTTATCTATTTGTAAAAAAAGGATATGAAAAAGGTCCTTTGAAAATTTTAATCCTTTATATCCTTGAAAATTTACATCGAATTTTCTTGAAAAGTAAGTATGTTAAAACCCCAAATCTCCTTGATCACGTGTCAAAATTTCATTATTCTTCATTGATTTTGTATCTTTTTATTATTTAAAATACTGATACTCTAATAAATTAGAATTTTTGTACTTCATTAGAATTGCAGCTTCCGCCTTTTTTTAATAACTTTCGAACTAATAAAGTTAAAGTCATGAAATTTTGACATGTGATCAAGGAGATTTTGGGTCTTAACATACTTACTTTTCAAGAAAATTCTATATAAATTTACAAGGATATAAAGGATTAAAATTTTCAAAGGACCTTTTTCATATCCTTTTTTTACAAATAGATAAAAAATTAATTTTATTTAAATCCTTGAGCCTTTCCTCTTTCATTTGATATACATATCGCCTTATTTTAACGAGGTGAAGTATTTTTTATATTTTTTATCCCCTTCAAAATTTTGAAGTCCTTTTAAAATAACAAAGGATGTAGAAATGAAAAGCTGAGTGCGCAGTATTACTATGTTTGGTCTCTAGTTTCACGCACATATGGATTTTTCCCGGTGTGAAAAATGCTGTCGCACGGTGTTATCCGTACCCAAACAGACCTAATGTCAGCCCACTCACACACGCACATTCACACACACATATTAGCGGCAGTTGTCGTCGGCTCGTTTGCGTGCTGTGTTTACTGTGTAAATTTGCTTTTCGCTTTCCCTCCAGCAGCTCAGCTACAGCGGCTCGAATCGGTGAAAATGCGCCCGCGGCTAGGCCGCAGTCCGGCGCTAATGAAACGGCAGCTGCTGGACGACATGATCGACGCGAGCGCCGGAGCTGGCGCTGACGAGGCCGCCGATGACGACGCTGCCGGCGCCGAACTGTTGGACGACATTGGTGTGCCGTTTCAACTAAGCAAGCGCGGCATCAAGAAGTCCGTCCCGTTCAAGCCACGTCTGGGCAAACGCGTCCAGACATGCAACTGAACTGAATGCATGCAGCTGCGATTTGGGCTGCAAGGCTGCGGCCAGCGTTGACGACCATAATTAAGCAATGTCAAAGGGACACGAATGCATTTAAGAAGTTATATGCGGCCAGCCTACAAAGGTCGCACACATTTTTATACACACATACATATATACGTATGTAACGATGTGTTTTATAATGTGCTATACACACGTACATTGCTGTGAAAATATAAAAAATACGTATTTGTAATATTGAGAGGAATAAAAGTTTTTTGTTTTTATTGTTATTAATTTTTGAAATCTCATCAAGTTTTGTTTTTAACAATTTTGTACAAGTTGTTTGGTTTCCATAAATAGTATTGTTGTTCTGAATAGCTGCTAAAAGAGCTGGCGAAATAAAGTGAGATGTTTTATTGGACATTTGGAAGTGGTTCTAAGGCTTCGCGATTCTGAAATTTATTTAAATATCATAAATAAAACGTTCTAAGCTTTCAGTCTAATCAAATTTTTAAGTCAGTACTTGACATCTTCTCGTTACTAAGTTTCTTAAAATGAAAAATAAAACGATTAGAAATTTTGCAGAAATTTGCACAAAGCCAATTGAAGCAGTTACCTGCAAAGACTTTGAGGAAAAATAAGAAAGACAAGTGGGAAAAAGCAATTAGAAGACAAGGCGCACAACTAGATATTTTATACCAAGAAACATTGCGCAACATTGCTACTCAGAAAATGTATTTTTTTTGTATCTGGTTGACTTTTATTTTTAATGTGTTCAACAAGCGTTAAGTCTCAAAGATGCGTCTCGACGGTTGGATACTTATGTGCGCAACAAATTGGAAAAGCATCTTACAGGCAGACGTGTTAGTAACTAGTTCGAAGATGTTTTCATAGGAATAATGTTTTTTTTTTATAAAACCAAAAATATTGCACTTTTAATTGAAAATTCTAGATTTTTTTAAGCTGTTATTTTCAGCTGAAAAACCTATAAAATGAAATGTTAAAAAATTAAAATTTCGTAATTGGTATTTGAAAGTCGTATTTAATTGAGAAATCCTATATATATGTATGCAGTTATTTTCAGCTGAAAAACCTATAAAATGAAATGTTAAAAAATCAAAATTTCGTAATTGGTATTTGAAAGTCGTACGTTCCGGAATTGAACGACTCAGTAAGTGCACATAAATGCTTCATCAAAAATTTACTAATAGCGCACGCGTCGCATAAGAAGCCAGACTGGCAGTGCCAACTGTTCATTTCTCAATTCCAACCACAACAAACAGAGGCACAAAGCCTCACTCTAAGCTACCAATGACTCAATTTGCTAATGTGAAATAAATGAAGGCAGTTTGCTTCAATTTAAGCCTCCAATGATTCCATTTCTTACTATGAAATAAATAATTGTCTGTGATAGGAATCAGTAATATGAAAAACAAAATTTATTATTTGAAATATTTTGACAAACGATAATGTTTAATATGTTAGAAGACAAGAAGAAGACATCAAAATTAAGTACCGTAAAAATTCTAAAAAAATGAGCAGCAGTAGAAAAAATGGCGAAACGTTGCCGCAACGAACATGCAAACCTGTACAAATCAAATGAATTATGATATGTAATAAAGCAAAAGTAGCAAGAAGCAGTGAGCAATGTGAAAAGAAGTTAGAGGGCCGGAAAAGTTCTTCGAAATAAATCGCTGGCAGCAAAAAGAAATAACGATGAGCAAGAAATTTGCAAAAAGTGCATTAAAGACACGTACGGCACTCCTTATGGTAGCGATGCGGCAAATTTAGGGGGGGGGGCGGTGGCGGGGGTGTAACAAGAAAGGAAACCGGCACACACACAGCCACACGAAAATGGCATCATTTATTTGTAGGGGCGCATTTAGAAAAATATTTTGAGGGGGGTTTCAAGAAGTAATTCTTTAATATTCATAAAATGCCAAAAAATGCCTTTTAATTTGTATGTAGTTTTAAAGTTGAGCCTAATATTTCGGGGGTTTCAACCCCCAAAACCCCCCTGAATCCACCACTGTTTATTCGGAATGGCTGCGTTGACTTGCAAGAAGCGCGCAAAGTTACAAAGCGAAATTTGAGGCAATGAAAGCGAATCACGATAACCAAGAAATACAGAAAATGTAGGCGAAAAGCGAAATAATGCTACGCCACGACATACACGCAACCTAACGCAATGCACGCACGCACGCACACACGCAGACAGGTGGGCTGGCCAGCATGTGAGCGCATACACGCACAACCGGCCAACGCTTAGATGCCACCACCACCGGCGGCTGATGGAGCGGTGTGTAGGCAAAGGCAAACGTTTTTATCTTAAATTCCAATAATAATTTGAGGTGTTGCTGGTCTGGTCGGACGCGAGAAGCGAGCGTACGTATGGACGGTGATGGAGCGGAACCGTCGCACAGTGTCGCGATCCCATATAAGCCGTGGCCAAAAATACTTAGCGTTGTCCTATCTCCGTGAAACTTGGTGAGATTGATTTCGTGGTCGAAATTAAGAAATTTACAAAAAATGATTAAAATTGAACCACTGCCACGCCCACCTCCCATACGAAATGAACTGTAATATAGGAATAACTTGCTTAATATTAGTGATAGAATTATGAAATTTGGTATTTGAGCTTAAGATAATGACTTTAAAGCTCACACTAAAAATGGGCGCAATCCGACCATAACCACGCCCACCTTCCATAGTAAGCAAAATTTCAAATTAGCATAACTTCTGTTTTATGAAAGGTAGTGCCACGGAATTCGGTGTATGCACCATTTTTTTTTAACACAAAGGAATGGTAAAAAAATGGGCGCAATCCGACCATAACCACGCCCACCTTCCATAGTAAGCTAAATTTCAAATTAGCATCTTTTTTGTTTTATAGAAGGTAGCAGTGTACCAGAGCTTTCCTCAAATTTCAGTGCCTGTCTACCACGGCTTGTGCTCGGTGTCTATTTAAATTTGTATAATTATTTACTTAATCTATATATAGAAGGGTATTTATAAAAAAATCTACACATATATCATTGCATGCAGCCAATATGAAATTAGAGTCAAGCCAGTCGGAATATTTTTGGTTAAAAACAGCATAGATATGTCCGGCTGGTGGAGGCCCAAAATTTGGTAAACTTTAATTCAAGTAGCCGCAAACTTTGCTTTTGTTCATGATTAACATTAACGCCCGTCTTATCTTTAAGTAAATTTATAAGAAAATCAAGTTTTATTGACCGCTTTCCGGATTCAGCTTCACGCTACACTTCGAAGAAATCACGTATTTTTAGTGGAGGCGTCACTAGAAAAATGCGAATAACAACCAAATAGGCACTTAAAGGCAAAAAATTACTACGGATTATGTTAATACATACTTTTTTGAGTAATTTAGGGTTGGAACTAAAAAAGTGTTTTTGACGTTTTTTAAACTTTTTTCCACCAAACTTTTGGTTCTTTGTTAGAAGCAAACCGAAAAACGTAATTTTTCAATGTAACGGGGTTTCACAGTTATTTCAAAGCACAAACCAAAAAATAGTGCTGCCATACAGGAAAAATTCCAAAGTTTTATTTAATATATAACATGACTATATTGGTACATAAATTATATTTTTATTTGATTTTTCATTCAGCATAAAGAATTATCCAAAAACTTGGAACGAATGCGTATTTTTTTACATCAACTTTGAAGCTACATAAAAATGGAACGGAGCAGGATATTGAAGATCGGAAAACAGATTTTTCTTAGTTGAAATGTTATCTGTCGACTGTCATATTCATTTTAGTCATTTTGTAACATTCACTTTACCATTTTTGGCCACACTCGCGACACTGTGCGGCGTGCGCGCAACGGAAGCAGGACTCAAGCAATGTTGCAGACGGCGGAAATGTGCCGGTCTGCTCGCCACTTGTGCCGCGGGCGTGCGTCTTAATGATGCGAACGTGTGCGTGGCCGCGAGCGCGAGCGGGAGCGAGAGCGTGTAGGTGCCGGGCATTAGTGGCGTTGCACAGGTGCGGCAGCAACTCTGTGCGTGTGTGTGTGCGCAGTAATGGCATGATAACTCAAATATTGAAACCCGATAACTGCAAGTGGCAATAAATTTAAATCTCAACCCAGGTCAAAGTAAGCACACACACATTCGCACTCACACACTCACGAAACTTGCCATTCTACGTACGCGTGTGCGTCGGTTCCGGTGTTTTCGGCAAACACTTTCCCTGATTAAATGACGCAACGCTGCCGTCACATATAATTGTATTTATTTATTTCGGCTTTTTCCGTGCTTGCAGGGACTGTTGTTGTTGTTCTGGTTTTGTTGTACTGTATGAAGAGATTGTGGTGGTTTTAGTTGCCTGCGGCGTATGGAAAAAATGTATTTTTTTGTGGTTGCACGAGTGAAAGCGCAGAAAACACCTGCTGCACGTACCGCTCGTTGGCAACATTTTGCCGTTTTGATCAAATTTGACCTTAAAATTATATGAAAAGCATTACACATACCTGCCCACACACACACCAATGCAATGCGCATGAGAAAAGTACGCGAAAGTGGGAATTGTGAGCGTATGTGTGTGTGTGTGTGTGTGGCGGGCAGCTTTTGGTGATGGCTTAATGCCAATACAGAAGCAAACATTAATTTTCGTAAAATTGCAACCACACACTTTACATGAATTTATACTTATTTATTGTTGTTGCTTTGTATTGTTAAGCTACTATCGCAATCCATAAAAGCCGCCTGACCCTAATGCTTTCTGTGTAAATTTACTGTTAAATTCTAAATCTGATCTCGTTCTTATTTGGCTACATTTCATTTCACTTCTCCATATTTATTGTATGGCTGCATTGTTGTTGCGTGAAAAAAGTTTAATCAAATTTCACGCACGCTTCGGTTTGTTATTTATGTGTGCGTGTTTGCGTGTGTGTGTGTGCATTTGCATGTGCGCCGTTGTCTGTGTTTGATGGGGTTTCAGTAAAAGGATTTTGGAATTATGCTCAATGTCCTGCTGCGCAGCGCTGGCGTCGACGCAAAGCAGAAAGGATGGTCGTTGGCATAAAAATAAAATGGAAATGCTTTTACTGTTCCTTTTCCTGTTTCTTGAAGCAATTTTTATTTATTATCTCAGTCATTTTGTGTTAAATTTTTTGCGGACATACATTTGCAGCTCGCTGTTTTATGATGACAAACACACACAAATACATTGCGGTGTGTAAGTGTGTGTGTGCAGTGGGCTGTTCACATTTGCAGAAAATCAAATTAAGTGCTCGAAAAAAATTTGTTTTCATATTTAACGACTTTGGATTAAGACGAATTGCTGGCTAATAAAAATGTTTGCAAAATGCGGCAGCGGAGTTTCAGCAAATTTATTGCTCCATTTGATCATAAAGTATGTATATTTTATTTATGAAAAAATGTATCCAATTCAATTGGCAGTCGACATCAATAAAAGTTAATTGTGAGGTACATACTGAAAATTCGTTTTGAAATTTTAAATTTTTAGCTATATTCATGATACAAAAAAGAAGAATATTTCATTGTTAATTTGTATGATTAAAAAGCAGTTCTTGAGGTGTGATCTTACTGTCAATTTTTTAAATAAGTTTCTACCATATTAGCAAAATATTGATAATGGAATTTTTAATTTTGTTTAGGGAACTTTTTTAGGAATATGTTTTCTTGATATTTGTCGTTAGGATTGTTCCAAGTTATTTTGATTATTTATTGTGGCAATATTTTGAACGTTGAACAATCAACAATAATGACGCTTTGGTAATCGCTTCAGGAACTCAGGTAAGTATGTCAGATACTCAATATGGCTGCTGAGAAGAAGCATAAAGCTTCATGTATCATGGCTAAATGAACAGCTTTGTGTTATTCAAATTCGAAATCGAAATTTTATACTTTGTAATTGCTTGCATTAGTTATTGCTTACTTGGTAACTCTTTAATGTTACTCATACGCACTGTAAATAGTGAAAGTATTGTTATTTTTTTTTTGATAACAAATTATTGTGGTTGCAATGCGCGTTTGAAATTTGATTAAAATTGCATGCCATTAAAATTGCATGCCATTTTTTACTCAGCAATTAATTAATAATTATTTTTTTTCTAATTTTATCTTCTAATTTTTCATGTTAATATTATAATTATTTAACTGTAGAGAGGGTCCAGAAACGCAGGCACGTCAGCATGCACATTCCTCCTTGCGGGCTCACTTTCGCTAGCGACTATCATCGCCCCGCCAGAAGTGAATTACTTTTAAGAAAGAGTCAACTGCGCACAGTGTTGCAAGTTCATATAGCAGAGTGACAAAAATTGAAGGAGTGTTCGTATATAAATGAAATTTGGTACACAGTAATTATTGTATAAGTAAAGAACTTACTGTGCAAAATCTCATTCGGACCAAAATCTCGACTACCTCTCATACAACCGGATTTGGAAAAACTTCTTATTAACAAAGAAAATTATCTGAAGTCACAAAAGCTTCATTCATAATATTTGCATATTAAAATAAATTTATTTATAAATGTGAATGTAAATAAAATGCGCTCATTTGAAAAGTCATGGACATTAAAAATTCGACAAATTGCTCCACAGCTGCTCACAAATTGCTCTTAGAGAGTTAAAATCTATGAGTGACCCCCACTACTTTTTCCTCTTGAATATTTTAAAGTAATAATTTTCAATGAAATTGGCTCCCCACTTGTAGATGTAGTAAAGTATACATATCTCGTATATCTCGATTTATTCAACAATCTTCAACATTCCTAAGCGCAAAAAATACAAAATTAATAAAAGTTCAAAAATTCACCACCAGAGGGCACGACCTATACAAACGAAGTTGTGAGGTGGTTAACTTTTGAGCTTTGATGAAGCAAAAATTAAAATTTATTGTCAAAACTCCATTAACCCCCCCTATTCCGAATATAATTGTAATCGTAATTGATTTTTCGAAGCTATCTTCAACAAATTTATCCAGCAACAACAAAGCATTAGTTGACCGATTGCTATTGGCATCTAATCAAACGTTGAAAATATTGCAAATTTTTATTGCGCAGCTGAAAATTTAATGTATGTACATATTAGCCAAAACAAAATAACAAACATTGTATTTCTTATTATTTTATAAATATTTAATGTTATTTTAATTTAATTTCTATTTAATGTTATTTTTAGTTTTTGAACTACTTTGCACTAATTTATATTTAATGTGATTTTAATTGTTCGATTATTGATTATTCATTACTAATGTACTCTTTTTGTAGCATTTAAAAGAGCAATCTTTTATGCTAAGTCAATGTTAACCCTTCGCTGCATGGCATTGCATATATGCAATGTTAACTTTTCATAGATTTGGAAACTATTCTATTCACCATTTTACAGCCTTTCATTCTTCAGTTCTGTCTTTTATGTTAAAACATTTGATTACTAACGGATTTTTGCGAATAACATTGAAAGTATGTGCAAAAGAATCGAAAAAACAAGAAGTGTTTCGGTTTGGTGAAATAATTTTGGTTATTGATGGCGATGGTGATATGGTGGTCGCCGTCGCTCAGCTGTTTAGTGCGTTGAATTACGAGTATACAGTGACGTCTGACCTCTGTTCGACTCCTCATAGTAGCCAACACTGAAACATAGATAAAACTGACTTTCATTTCGGCGGTAGCGTTCTCACCAGGATACGGAAAATGACCGCAAAACTTCTTTCATAGATACAGGAATTCAACAAAATTTCATTTTTACCATCAGAACTTAACAAGCAACAAGAATTATACGACAAAAATGTTTTTTCTTCACGGAAATTAAATCATGCAACGAAGGGTTAAATAAATACATAAATAAATAAATGAATAAGTAAATAAATAAATAAATTAAAAAATAAATAAATATCATACATAAATAAATAAGTAAATAAATGAATAAATAAATAAATAAATAAATAAATAAATAAATAAACAAATAAATAAATAAATAAATAAATAAATAAATAAATAAATAAATAAATAAATAAAAAATTAAATAAATAAATAAAAAATAAATAAATAAATAAATAAATAAATAAATAAATAAATAAATAAATAAATAAATAAGTAAATAAATAAATAAATAAATAAATAAAGAAATAAATAAATAAATACATGAATAAATAATTAAATAAATAAAATATGGAATATACATGTTTTTTGAAGCACATCTTTATGGAATTCACACAGTTCTTATATGATCAATTAATGCACTGATGTTAATCATACGCACCATTGTTCTATCAGAAATTAATTAAATGTCACTCATACGCAGTGTGGAAATTGAGAATTGGTATTAATGCTATACAAAGCCACAAAGGGCTTAAGGGCTTTCTGGACACTTGCTACACTTTAATAATAATAATTAATAATAATTATTTGAATGATTGATAACACAGCACAACAAAATCACACTTTTTTCTGTTGCATGAAGTTTTTCTAATGTTTTTTTTACTAATTTGGGTGCGCTGATTTCGAATCAGATTTTTTGTAGCAGCTGTAGTTAGTGAGATACAGGTACCGTGCCATTTTTTCAGATTTTCATCTACTTTTTCCATATTTTTGATCGTAATTTCTAAACCAATAAACCGGTTGACATGACACCTTGTTGCATTAACAACACCGCACGGTTTATTTTCCGATGTAATTTATTTTTATAAGTTTTAAAATTCCGCGGTAATTGGACCTCAAAGTCTGAAAATATGGAATTTTAAGGCGTTTTCTTTGATGGTCAAAAACATACACATTTTTCGTAAATCAATTAACGAGTTAGGTGCATAATGAAAGCCGACAGATCAAGAAATACAAGACAGCCAAATTATTTGGCGGAATACACATTCGCATCAAAATAATACCAAAAATGTGCTCATGTCAATTTCAACTCTTATCAATGATTTATTTAAGAAACAAAGGGCCTCCAGATATGCAAAGTTTTTTATTTTCCTTCCCTCTTTTGTACAAGTAAAAAAACCAAAAAAGATTTGAATTGTTCGAAGGAAAATAAAAACAAACTTTGCATATTTTGAGGGCCTTTTTTTTTGAAGCACATCTTTATGGAACACAGATCTTATATGATCAATTAATGCACTGATGTTACTTATACGCACCATTGTTCTATCAGAAATTAATTAAATGTCACTCATACGTAGTGTTGAAATTGAGAATTGTATTAATCGTAGACCTACGTTGGGGTCGTTTTCGACCAAATTTTTTTTTGTACTTTTAATATTTTTTAAATTTGTTATTATTTTTAGCTGTTTTTTATGACTTTTTTACTTGGACTATTATCTATCGAGATCAAACCGTTTCATAATTTAAAAACTAAATTGGCTTGCATTTTTTGTAATTTGTGTCATTTTTGTCAATCTGGGTCGTTTTCGACCCGTTATATGTCGAAGCTTTTTGTATTAGAATTTCATCGTGATTTCATAGCAAACGTAAGTAAAAGTGTAAATTATTATGTATTTTATTTCAAATAAAAAAAGTTTACTGTGATAAAATGTCAAATTGTCAATGTCAAAATAAAACAGAGCTTGTCTACTGCGGATGCCTAGAAAATATCTGCAAAAATAAGCGCAACCGTAATGTGTGTAAAATGCCTTGAAAGTGTTAAAAAACTACAAATAAATATTTCCATTGTATTTTATTTTAAGTTTTTGAATAAACCGTACCAAAAAAGTTTGTTTTTTTTAAATAAACGTTCACTAACTTCCATATATGAGAGTCGAAAACGACCATAACGTAAGATTAGTCGTTTTAACGTAGGTCTACGGTTAATGCTATACAAAGCCACAAAGGGGCATTTTAATAATAATAATTATTTGAATGATTGATAATCATGTGTTTGAAATCTCTAAATATTATGACAAATGTATATGGGCAGATATTGATTTGCTTTACACTAAACATATATATAATTTTAACTTTCTTTTTTTTTTTGTTTGCACACGGCACTTGCATCTCAAGTGACTTGTTTCCGACTACATCCGAATCTACTTCAAGCGTCATTCTGATGTTGTGTTTAAAATTAAGATTTTCGAAATACTGGAGGAATGTTTGCCGCTTTGAATGTCTGCTGGCTTGAGAGTTAACTGGAAACTTCATTTGAATAACCTCCATTATAAGCAATTGTGTCGATGCTGGAAATGACAAAAAATTAAAATGTCAGCAGCGAGCGCTCACGCACAAAATGCAAAGAAGAGTTCAGCAAAAAGCAGGCACCCTTCGTTATGAAGGCGAGTTTGCGCAAAGGTGATTCCGAGGAAGTGACATCAGTGGCAAAAAAAAAAACACAATAGTTGAGTACATATTTGTATTCACACACACACACACACACACACAGCTACACCCATATGGATGCGGACGTGTCGACATTTACTGACACCGACAGGTGAGCCAAAATGCTGCGCGACGTGTTGAAGTGAGCGGCAAGACGCGAGTTACGCCCTCAAGATAAAGTGGGTTGCAAAAAGCATGCGAATAGTAATAAAAGTGAATGTCAAAAGTTTACTTAATCCTTGTCAGGCTTGAAACACTTAAACACAACTGCAACAGCCTTGACGGCGTCGTTGGCGGAGCGGCGCTCGCAGCGTGTGTCGAGCGACGAGTGGCGGCGTGAAGCGGCCGCAGGTGGAGCGAGAGCGAGCTGGGCGCCGGCAAAACAAAAGTCGACAGCGACAACGAAGCCAACAGCGCACAGCAAGTGCTGCTGATGGCTGAGGAAATATGAAATACTTGCAAATAAACAAACCGAAATACCCTGTGGGTATTCACGAGTCGGAAAGACGATGTGCGAAATTTCAATTTCCGGCGCTGTCGCTGCTACTTCAACGATTGCTGGCTAAAGATTTGGCTGCGATGGTTCCGTAGTGCATAATGCACATTCTAGTTGCTGCCACTCGATGTTGGTTAGCGTGGCTAATGTAGGTTGGTGGCGCTGGGGATAGTGTTGGGATTTTTTCAGAGGTTGAGAGCACAGCTTGATGCTTTTGGCCAAAAGAAACCACACACTACAATGACCGCCCATTGTTCGGGCCCAATCGGCCGAAGTGCGTAAGTGTGTGAATTGTGTCAGTGTCCTGCTGGGCTTTGTTTTCTGATCGATTGTTTTTGTTGCTTGTTGACGCTTAATGCGTATATTTGTTTGCTGGTTTGTTCATTTGTTACGTTTTGCCTATTGCGGCAAATGTGTCTAATTTGCTTTCGAACACAAAAAAACCCGGCACATTTTTGGCAAAAAAGCGAAAAAATTTAGATGGAAATAAAGCAGAAGCGTCGAAAATAAATCACAAACACATTACCACATATACAGCACACATACACGCACACTCATACACTCGTTCACACATGGCCAGACACGAGTGCGAGTATGTAAATAGTACAGCAAAGCGCAATAAATAAATCATTTTCCATGACATTAATAAGCGCCACTGCGCTCGCTAACTCACTCGCTACGACCGCCTCCTTTCTGTCCTTCTGCCCTTCTGCTCGTTGAAATCCAGCGGCGTGTGTGTGTGTGCGCGCAATTTTCAAATAAGCAATGCACGGCAAGCAAATAACCCACCACGTCTGTTCGCCTGGCCTCGTCTGCGTCGCTGGCTCGCTGTTTGGCAATGGCAATGACTAAGTAACGTGTATTTTTATGCCCTGATTTCATCTTTAACCTTTGCCAAGGCTGAAGCGATTTTTTATAATTTCATACGTACACGCAGTGGCCATGTGTGCGTGTGTGTCGCGCAATGAGTGAGTGAGTTCTGTAGCAAAGTCGCCGCTACAGTGGTGCGATTTTGACGTCTGTGTGCGAATTTGTAGTGTAATTTGTTATTTGTTTTGTCGAAATTTATGAGCACACATCATTTTTGCATTGGTGCGCAAACATATTATTAGAAATACAAAGCTATGCTTTGTCAGCGTTCATAAGTAGGTAATAATTGTGGGCGATGTGAAAAATTATTCCGATCAGTCGACAGTCGATTTTATTGTTTGAATATTTGATTGGGCAATATAAATGAATGGAATTGACTTTGCGAAGGCATGAAGTTAAATGCTTTGACTTTCTAATGGTTCACCTTAAATGGAGAAAATAGAATTTAAATACATTGTAAGCGCATTAAGAACAGAAATTGACGGAGGTGTTGGAAACGCTGCACAGTGATTGGTTCTATAGACAAAATTTAGAAAATTGATAGTCTCAGAATTTAAAGATTTTGATGCCATTTGAACGGTAAAACCCAAACTATGAAAACTTCAAAAAATCTGTGTGTGAAGAAAATTAATTAGTGTGTGTGCAAAAGCTGCTCAAAGTCGAAACTTTTTTCACAAACAAATTTAAACACGTGCTTTCTGGTTTTTAGTCTATTGAGGAAAAAAACTTAAAAATATATGGTTAGCAAGATATTACTAAAACTTTCAATATAGATTAAAAATTAATGTGGGAATTTTTGGCTTTCTATGTTTTCTTAAAATTAGACTTAAAACTTAAAACTTTTTTCACAAACAAATTTAAACACATGCTTTCTGGTTTTTAGTCTATATTGAGTAAAAAAACGTAAAAATATATGGTTAGCAAGATATTACTAAAACTTTCAATATAGATTAAAAATTAATTTGAGAATTTTTGGCTTTTTATGTTTTCTTAAAATTAGCAATATTTTTCAAAACTAAAAACCTAAAAATTGGCACAACTTGGAGGAAAATATTTAAAAAGTATTTGAAAGTATGTTCCTGGATTTTTTTTGTATTTTAACACATTCGAGACGACGATTTTTTTCGAACGCGGTGGACAGGAGCGAAATTTTATTTTTCTTTGTACTGTACACAGTAAAACCAATGCCAAATTTATTTTTCCTGTACTTTACAGATTTCATTAGTTCCAGAAAAATCTTATTTCGACGACTAGTTTACTCAGAATAACTGATAATTACACATTACTGTCTTATAGCCTCGGAAAGCCATTGCACACACGGTGTGCAATCGGTCTCGAATGGGTTAAGAAGCCTTCTTTCTTTGTCGAAAAATTTCAACGCATCCTCCGATATCTTCCGATCTCAGAAACTAATTCAATTTGACTATTTGACTATTTTTCAACAAAATATATTTACTTCATCCCTGAAAGTATGCACTTAATATGAAAAATGAAAAAAACTGCACAAATGCAAAACATACATACATCTATTATTATAATTTTTATTGCAAAAGTAAAGGTTGCAATACAATTTCTGTTCCTCTTTGCAACTATCAATATTGACGTAACTGATTAAATGTAAAATTTGCAAAATCTAACCTACACTTTGTGCTATAACATTGCAAATTTAAGGCTCAGGCCAAACTACAAAAGTTACAAAAAAATTGAGATTTGAATTCAGCAGACCAAAGTTAACTATGCCAAATTTTATTAAAAACAGACCACTCCCTCTAATTTTGTTCCGCGGTTGTATGGAGTCGAATCACTGTGCGCTGTGTCAGTCTTTTTTTACGTAAATTTTTGTTTGTATTTCTAATGAAGTATTGAAATAGTTTTAAATATTTTTTTTACACACATATTTATACCAATGACGCAAGTAAAAAATATACTTACAAAGCAAACGACCTGAACGTTGTTGTACAATCTATGTAGTCGGAGATACATATATACATATATGTACCTAAATAATTGGCACCAAACTCCGTTTCCGGAGATTTGTACGATATATCGTAAAATTGTTTCTAAGATTTTTTTTTTTTATTTGCCAGCGAACGCATTTTTTATGAAACGGCTTTCTAATTCTTATTAATTAGACTGTGTTGTATAATTTTGTTTAAAAACATAAATCATAATAGCCGTGACTATGCAGTATGAGTGAGTTTTGTAAGTAGCTCTTTGCAAGAATTTGAAAAACCAGCAAGCGACGGAATTTCTGCGTAGGAATTTTTAAATATGTAATTTTTTTGGCAACAAAAAGCTCAACAATTTCAAAGTTTAAATCTCAGTTGATTTATAAAACTTAATAAATTAAAAATTTTTTAAATTTAAATATTTTTCCTGATTCTTTAAAAAAATTGTACGATATATCGTACAACGGAAGGCAAAGGTTGCAAGTTGTGCTTGAATTTTTTTTAAGTTGTGGGTTTGGTAACAGCAGTTTTGCATTTGCTTGAATGCCACGCCCATCAGTAAATCGCGCGAAAATTTCGGTTGAGAAATGGAGTTTCTACGCGATTTTGTGTTTTACTGGACAGGCACAGGCTACGTACATAAGGCCGAATAAATATGATTCAATTGTTTATATGTATGTAATTTATATAAGTTTCGATCAAAATTATATTACGGTTTGATTTTTTGTTGCTATTATTTATGTTTTCTTTCAAAAAATTCAATGAATTGTTGATAAAACTTAAAAAAACGAAACAAAACTTTCGTGGGTTTTCATCCCGTTGTGAACCATTGTACGATATATCGTACAAAATTAATTCTTAACCTAAATGATGTTTTTTATATTTTGTTGTATTTTATTGCTAAAATGTTCAATGAGAGTCAATATTTTGAAAGAACAATTTTTATCTCAAGAAATGCGGAAAATTACCGGAAAGGGTTAAGTTTAGCTTTCTGCAAAAATTTGCATTGTGTGTTTGAAATATATAATCGGATTGAGGTATCATCGAGGGTTCATATGATGATTCCGGACGGCGAGGTGGAAGCTTTTTCATAGACAATTTTAAGCTCAGAGGTTTGCTATTGGCTGCTGAGTGAACAGTTGCGAGTTTCTCTATATTTTACTCAGCCAAAAGTTCCTCCGCTAATTGAATGATCATACGACAACGAAGCCGAGATCAAGCGTCGCTTTAGCCTTACGGTCTTACGGTCTTAGACTTACGAACTTACTTACGGTAAGCAATTTGAACGAAAATTTTTCACCTCAACCTCGTAATTCAACAAGTTTGTTTGCCTGTTTCATTCGATTTCTGATCTGAATTTTGGTTTATTTAGTAATGTGACTTTATTTGATATGATTTTATTTTATGTTTAATTTGTAACAATTTTTTGTTACAAGCATGTAAATATACAATGCATCCCACTGTGGATGTCAATCAAGAAATTTGTCATTCGTAAGCAGAAAAAAAGCAACGACTCATTCATGAATAATTTTAACGTTCAACGAAAATTCAACACAAATCAAAATCCAATGCTTCAGCATAAGAAATGCGGATGAGCGCTCGAACGCTTCGGCTGTCGAACCAACTTTAGTGTGAGTGAGTATTGGTGTGTGTGAGCGTTTGTCCAAAGTCTTATGGGTGGAATAGGTAATTGCGAGAAATGCGCCATCACTTTATCGACCGATCGATTGACTGGAAAAACTGCAGTCTTGCAGCAATCACAGCAGAAACAAGAATCAGGCAAACATTTGGTGCGGACGTTAGAGTTCAACTTGTGACGTGCAGAGTTTGGACGAAATGTAAACTCATCGATGCATAATAAAAATTTGTGCTAATCATTGAAATTAAATGGCACACTAATGTTTTCACACATGCGCGGCGTGTGTTGACATTGGTCGGTCGCTGTGCAGAAGGCTGTCAGCAAACACGGACGGCCACGAGTTGGTCGCTCACAAGCGCTGCACGCCAACTCTCTGGAGTCACAATTCTATGAAAAACAGCACAGCAGGTCAGCAGCGCCTGTGGAGGACGTGTGCATGTCGTGTGCAGGCGAAACTGGCTGAACGGCGAAAAGTCAAGCGACTACTGAAAAAATCTGACCCTGCTGGTTGCGTGTGTGCGGAGCCGCAGCGCAATTTAATGCAATTACTGAGAGGCGTTTTGGCTAATTAAATTTTCTGACGGCCGGCGATAAACATGAAAATTATGTTTGGACAACCATGCAGAGCGCTTTCTGAAAAATGCAGTGCCACACATTTTCTTGAGGAAGCTTTAAAGTGGGTAAAGATGCATTTCGGTTTGCTAGTTGAAAAATCTTCTTATTTGGAATTATTCTCGCACTTTTGGGCGGCTTCCCTTGATGTGTTTGTTTAAATTGTATGGAATTAAATTGATGTGTTGCACATTAAACACGAACAATAACACCGTGCAACACAAATTAAAAAAATTTTTCACACCAGAAAAAATCCATATGGGCATGAAACTAGAGACCAAACATAGTAATACTGCGTACTCAGTTTTTCATTTCTACATCCTTTGTCCTTTTAAAAGGACTTCAAAATTTTGAAGGGGATAAAAATAAAAAAAAATATAAAAAATACTTAACCTCGTTAGAATATGGCGATATGTATATCAAATGAAAGAGGAAAGGCTCAAGAATTTAAATAAAATTAATCTTTTATGTATTTGTAAAAAAAGGATATGAAAAAGGTCTTTTGAAAATTTTAATCCTTTATATACTTGAAAATTTACATCCAATTTTCTTGAAAAGCAAGTATGTTACAACCCCAAATCTCCTTGATCACGTGTCAAAATGTCATTTTTCTCGCTGCCTTGATTTTGTATCTATTTATTATTTAAAATACTGATACGCAAATAAATTAGAATTTTTGTACTTTATTAGACTTGCAGCTTCCGCCTTTTTTTAATAACTTTCGAACCAATAAAGTTTTTCTCGCTTCATTGATTTTGTATCTATTTATTATTTAAAATACTGACACTCAAATAAATTCGAATTTTTGTACTTCATTCGAATTGCAGCTTCCGCCTTTTGTTTTAATAACTTTTGAACCAATAAAGTTAGAGTAATGAAATTTTGTCACGTGATCAAGGAGATTTTGAGTTTTAACGTACTTACTTTTCAAGAAAATTTGATATAAATTTTCAAGGATATAAAGGATTAAAATTTTCAAAGGACCTTTTTCATATCCTTTTTTACAAATAGATAAAAAATCAATTTTATTTAAATTCTTGAGCCTTTCCTCTTTCATTTGATATACATAACGCCATATTCTAACGAGTGTAAGTATTTTTTATATTTTTTTATTTTTTATCCCCTTCAAAATTTTGAAGTCCTTTTAATAGGACAAAGGATGTAGAAATAAAAAACTGAGTACGCAGTATTACTATATTTGATCTCTAGTTTCACTCACATATGGATTTTTCCCAGTGTGAAAAATGCTGTCGCACGGTATAATTAATTGAATTAATTGGTTCAACATGCTGCACAATTCAGTATTAATTTTTAAATTCAATTCGTTAATTCAATTCAGAAATGCAAATCAAACGCCACACGCTGCCACAAGCAAATTAAACACCGCTCTTCGCCTTCGGCGCAGCTAAGCCCCCGAGCACAAAATGCACATTGCGTGCGACGAGTGCCATTTCGTCAGACATTTATGCGTAATTACGAATTTAATTTGCGAAATCATAATTAAATTCGCAATAAATTTTAATTCGTGTCGCATGATGTGCGGTGGACGACACGGCTGTTGGCGCTGCAATTAAATGAGATTCTTATGTTAATTATAAGCGACGTCGTCTCATCTGGACTGGACTGTGCGGCGCACAATCGAAGTGAACTTGCTTAGATTAGATTGGAATGGGCTGGGATGAAGCGGCGTGGAGTCTGGCGTAGTCTTGCCCGTTGGGCGCTGATTTGTTGAACCTGTATGCGTGTCGCGTGCAATGGTCCCAACATGTAACGAACAATTGCTGCTGTCGGAATTGTCGCCCACGCCACCACAATGCAATTACAAATTGAGCAATTTGAGTGATTTGTATTTGGTGTTTTCTTTTTGGGTTGTTTTTGTTCGTGTTGAATGTTCGCAGCATGCGGGAAAATGCGGCTGACGAGAGAGACGCATTTTAAATTGCCACCCAAATGCGCGAAGTTACTTTTCATGCTGGCGGCAACTATAGGCAGGCAGTAAGTTAGAGTGTTGTATGTGGAAAAATGAACGTCAACATTTGTTGCTGGGCTCAGCTTTAGTCAACGTTCGTTTTATTTGCGCTTGACGTTGGACATTTTGCCATTTATGCAGATTTGTGTGGCATTTTTGAAGCTTGGTTTGGGTTTGGCACATTTATTTTATGAGAGTATAGTCTGTTCTTAAAGCGCACTAACAAATTACTGCGAATAACATCAACTGAAGAGGAAAGCCAAATTAAAGTGAAGTGAAGGGAGAAATGCACACTTGTAACTTAACCCCAAAAGTATGCAGCATAGTAAAGAGAAACTACGACTGAATATTTATTTATATTTTTTGTATGAAAAAAATAACTGGAATAATAACTCTTAACCAGCGAGCTGTAGAAGCAGAATTCAGATTTAAACAATGATCACGTAAATAAAACCAAAAGCCAACCAAATGTGTAACAACAACAAGAAGCTCAACGTTCACCAAATTTATACCTTTTTGCCGCACTGCTGATAAGAATTGTTCAGAAAGAATTTTTAAGTTAATAATATAATATACCTACAATTTTCACAAAATTAATTTCCTATAAACTATCTCCAACACATATAACTCTTCTACTTACAAATAACTTTTTTACTAACAATTCTAAAAATAGTAAATTTTTTACTTGTGACTTAAGTTTTCACTCATTTATTTTAAAATGAGGAAGCTCCCGCTGCAAATATTGCAAATATTGTGACGCTCCAGCACAACAACAACAACAACAAAAACAACTGGATGGATATGTGTCGGCCGCAACAGCATTGTCTACTTTTAGGAGCGTGGCAATTTCAACGGAGTATGGCAAAGATGGTTCGAGGCCATGCTGGAATGTTTGAGAACGAGGCGTGCTCCGGTCAGGCAGGTAACTAGAAAAGATCGCCGGGTACAGTGCAGTGCGTGCAATCTGATTTTGACAAGCAACGGAACAACGCGGAAGAACTTAGTAGAGTGCAAGTAACTAGTAAAAGTTAACCCTTTCGACCCCGAATTTTACCCTGTGCCTCGATATTAATTTTTTGTATTTAAATCATGAAACACTGCTTAAGAGGTGTGCACACGACATTTGAAGTCGCCACGCCTCTTTGTTAGAGTTCTAGAGCTAGTTTACTTTTGAACAATTTTAGCTTAAAACGGGTTAAATACATTTTGCATCAATATTTTTTAATTACAGAAAAATTATTTAATATTTACGAAAAAATACAAAATTATCACTTTTTCATTTTATTTAACAATTACTAAAGAAACAGGCTTTTGATCAAACGCGCCCAATTCGTAGACTTCAATTAGAACACAAACTTTCCCTGATATCGCTGCAAATTATTGGAAATTATTTTATTTTGAATTCACTTCTAAAAATATTAATTTGTTGGTGCTTACTTAAATTAAACCCATAAATCAGTCGTAGCTTTTGATATAAGATGACAAATAGCTGAAGTTGCTCTCAGGAAACTTTGGGGTCGAAAGGGTTATGGGTAAAGTGTAAATGCAGTGACTACCAGTGGTGAACTGCGCTAAAGAATTCAAAGTGTTTTATTTTGGGCACTATCCAGCGAAACGAAACACGCCTGCATTGACCAGCCGAACTGAATTTTAAATTTTTCCGAAAAATATGCTATACAAATCAGCTTGAATCGTAAGTTGCGACTTATAGAATTTTTTCAGCTTCCAGAAGCTACCACAGCTTTCGCCAATCATTGGCCAACATTCTACGCCAAATCATGTTCAGCATCACTTCAAGTGACAAACCACATTTGCCTTCGTAATCAGTGCAATCGCAGCCATTTACAGCTTAGTGCTTTTGTGTGGAAATGCGACGTTCGATTCTCTGCCACTTCGCTTCCCATTTCCGTTGCTATTTTACGAGACTTTTATTCGCATCAAAGCATATAAATTAAATTGAGGATGTGAACTCACAAGTTTTGCTACACAAAAATATTCTTTTCCGATGTTCCCTGTGCATTTTTTCTGGAGTTGGCCGACTGAAAGCCCTTATCTATGTGTGTGTGTGTGTATGTGTGCTTGATGTGCATAATTGAATGTGTTTAAATTTGCACTAACAGCGAGAGAGTGTGGGGTGAAAAAGTGAAATTAAATTACGCTGTTTGCGCGCTCTCAGAAAGCAGGCGAGCAAGCAATAAACAAAAATTGAGGGGAAACCTGTAGTCAAAAAAAAAAAGAAGAGGAATAAATAAAACGAAGCAAAGCCGTAAGGAAAACAACATTAGTAGAAAAAAAGATTTTTCATTCATTTAACTTTAAATTACAACATCAAATCCACATGCACATACATACAAACACACACAGCCATACGCTCGCATGTACATGTAAATGCATTTATTTATGCGGCACCGTAGTCTCACGGTGTATGTGTGTGTGTGTCTGCGCGTACAAGTGAAATGTAAATATTTTATCGTGTACAAAAAATACAAACACACACACACATGCATAAATACATTCATATGTGTGCTGAGCAAATGTACCGCCAACGTGTATATTTGTATGTCACTGGTTTGGTATGCACGCACACACACACACATTCGCATACTTAAGCGTGAGTGTGTGTGTGTGTATTTGCGCCTGGAAATCCATTAAGGCGAACGCACTCAATTCAAACTCATCGAAGAGGGAGAGAAAGCAGAAAATGGCAAGCAAAATAGGAATTTAAATTAACTTCAGGTGTGTGCGTGGGTGTACGTTTGACAAATCGCTGCACAAATACCAGCGCACAGCCACACACACACGCACGCACCCTCACGCAAAATCAATCGTTGACAAGCATCACCAAACGCCACTTCAATCACGACACTTCAATTTTTACAGACGCTACAGTCAGGTGTTGCTGGCTGCGGATGTCTTAATACCAAGTGGGCGTGGCTATTATGCAGCAATGATGACACACTTAATAAATGACCGCCTGTCGTTAGATGTCGCTGTAATAGTAGTAATAGGAGTTCATAGTCAATGACGACATTACCGCACTTCCGGTCAGAGAGCTGTGGGTCTATTCTGCTTGCTTTTTTTTAATTTTCTTATTTATTTTTTTTTTGCCATTGCAACTGGTTTTAAAGAGAAACTAAGAAGCAATTTTTATCTGACATTATATAATATACAATATAATTCAATTTACAGCTTTCTCAAGGTCAGCTTTTGATGCGAGGCCACTCGGTTTGGTTTGTTTCTGGTTGCTGGCATATAACACTACTCGACAAAAAATGGGTTCATCGCGTGCTCCTAAAAACAAAAGTATTTTTAGATGAATTTTCGGCTGCTGAACACGAAACTGAAAATCAAAAAATTTTCTTAAGAAGCGTTTTCGAAAAATCTTCGAAAAACACGTTGTTTTCGTCTTATTTCAGTTATTAGCACATATCTCGTAAACCAACCATCCGACTAACACCCGTCGTTCAGAAGGTAATTAACTAACCTTTCCAACGGTATATAGATTGTCCAAATCAGATGAGTTTTGAGGAAGTTACTGACGGTGAAAGTTGAAAAAATTGAATTTTTTGACAATTTTCAAAAATTATACATTTTCGAATGGTTTTTTATAGATAAAAAAAATTATTTCCTCAGGTTTTAAAATTTTTGATGAAAGATATATTATTTTTGCAAATATTAAGCCTAGCATCAATTGAATTGAAAAAAAATTACAAAGTTATGATGCACGGAGTGAAAACACCAACTTTTCATTTATTACACCGTGCGAACAAATTTTTTTTTTTCCAAGACCCATCCAAATGTTGATATAGACGTGAAACTAGAGGTTATTTATAGTATCCTGGCATAGTCAGTTTTTCATTTTCTGACTCAAAGTCCTTTTTAAGGGACTTTAAAATTTTAAGGACATACACATTTCAAATATTTTTTCAAATATTTGCGGTTGTGCAATGATGAAGAAATGGGTATAAAATGAAAGAGGACAACTGTCTCCTTTTAACTAAATTTTCTATTTTCAACTTTCAGAACTTTAAAATAGAAAACAATTTAGATGTATGAAACTACAGACTGAGATCCAAAACATTTATGTTTTCCATACCTGACATATTTTGGAATATAGATAGATAGATTTAGTCTAAAAACCATTCGGTATTATTTTCAATGAATAACTAACGGCACCAAAGTTCAAGTTCATACAAACTGCTTTATCGATTCGCAAAGCGCTCCCTCATAATTATGCAAAGTTTAGAAGGAGCTGAGTAAGAAGAAGAATAAGATTGAGTAGCTTCCGCAACCTTGAGGTATGCTCTACTTTACAGCCCATAAATGTACATAGACATCGGATCGAATCGCCTGTAACGCTCCAACTTATATAAATTTAATTTTCTTGTATTTTCTTTCCATTTCATTTCTCACTTTTTCCACTCCAGGGATTCACCCTTTCGCCACCTGTGTCCTTGTCACTTATGCTCAATGTTTTTCCTATCTTCAGCGTTTTGCCGTTGAAATTGTTGGTGTCTTGTGAAGCACAAACATTTTGTTTTAACACCACGTCGTCCATTGTTTTGAATTCGATTTTCTCACTTTGCACTTTCTTTCAGTGGCTTACGGCAAAATATGAAAACCTTATACACGTTTTGCAATATTAACTGTTGTCGTTGTTAGTGTTGTTGTTGTTGCTGTTGGTTCATTTTGAATTTGCAATTTTTATGCATACACATCGGAATGGCGTTTTGTTCGTATTGGACGTTTTAGGGAAGCGGCAGCATTGGCGCGTGAGTGGCTGCGTGTGTGTCAGTTTTGAAGCATACTTGTAGGCGCGCGTGTGCGGTAGAATTGATGAGCTTGTTGTGCTGCCGTTGTGTCGGTGCAACGCAGCAGCGTCGACAATTACATAACAAATTTCACCGAACATTTGATATTTTCCTTTTCGATTTCAATTTTTTCATGGTGAGCATTTTGGGCGCTCGCGGCAAAACAACGCTGCCAAGTGCTCTCGACGCTGCTCAAGTGTTGTGAATCAGGGAATAAAAAGTTCATATGAAATCGTTGTTGTGCAGAGTATTTGTATGTTTTTGTATCGCTGTTGTTGTGTTGCGTTTGATTTGTTGCTGGTGGGAAAAGTTTTTGTTCTAAATTGTGTACTTTTCGTGCGGAAAATGCTGTACAGAAACACATAGAATCGGCTATAGAATTGTTGGTACTTGTTGTTGTTGTTGTTGCTGCTGCTGTTGAATGTTCCGAATGCATTGGCAAACTTTGGTTTTCTCGTTTTTGTGACGCATTTACGTTGCATTTGCACAGTGTTGTTGCTGTGGCATTTATTGTTGTTGTTGTCGTGTAGCTTCATTTACTTTGGCATTGTGTTGCAAATGTATGCGACACAGCTGCCGTAGTTGTATGTAGTTGTGTGAGTTGTTTTTTGCTGCCCTTAGGTGCGCAGAGAAATTGTTGCTGGCCTGAGTGGTCGTGCGGTGTGTGGCCAAGCGTCGAACGAGCGGCGAGTGGCTCGTTGAGGTGCGCGGCGGTCTGCCAGCAGTGCTGAAATATTTTGCGAATTCACTTTTTATTCATTGTGGGCAAAGTGTGCGGTTGAAACGGTATTGGGAGGGGGACTGACGGGTAAATTGTTAAACTTTTGTGGTATTTCAGTGGCCGGTGGCAGCTGTTACGAATTTCATTGAGGAATTTTCAAGTTGAACTCACATATTTGCAATTGTCTCGAGTTGGCAGCGAGTGAGTTTTAAGCTCACACCGAACTGACAATATGCCAAAATTGTGTTGTTTTAATCGCTGCTGGCATCTTCAATGGAATACAAAATTCGAAATTTGCAGCGGCAACTTTGATACAAATAACAACGAGAGATGGTTTAACGCTATGTTTTTGATTTGTTTAATATTTGGCCGTCAAAACTTTGCAATGGTTCTAACTTGAACAAAGTTTTAGAGTGAAAGGGAAAGTTTGAATGGTGTAAAAATTTGTATTTATCTCTTTTCATATGCTATGAAATGTTGCTAGCGAAATGTTTTCTTTCAGTTTGTGCCCAACCAATAAAATCTAACTGCTGGGAAAATGATAACGCAAATAAAAATAAAGCTTTTCCAATTTCCATTATGACGAGAGTGGCATGAAGAACTAAAATCGATGATATTAAGCAGAAATGGATCCAAGTAAGAATGAATCAATGTAGGCCAAAGTATATGTGTTTTCAAATTATTTTGCATAGAATCAGTGAGGAGGCCACACCAGTCCATGACTAAGAGCGTTACCAATCTTTAAAGTGGGCTTTGACAGCTTAATTTCTGTGTATATCACCGTGCGACAAAAATTAAAAAAAATTTTCACACCGAAAAAAATCTATATGGGCGTGAAACTAGAGACCAAACATAGTAATACTGCGTACTCAGTTTTTCATTTCTACATCCTTTGTCCTTTTAAAAGGACTTCAAAATTTTGAAGGGGATACCAAATAAATAAAATATAAAAAATACTTAACCTCGTTAGCATATGGCAATATGTATATCAAATGAAAGAGGAAAGGCTCAGGAATTTAAATAAAATTATTTTTTTACCTATTTGTAAAAAAAGGATATCAAAAAGGTCCTTTGAAAAATTTAATCCTTTATATCCTTGAAAATTTACATCGAATTTTCTTGAAAAGTAACTATGTTAAAACTAAAAATCTCCTTGATCACGTGTCAAAAGTTCATTATTCTCGTCTCATTTATTATGTATCTTTTTATTATTTAAAATACTGATAGTCAAATAAATTAGAATTTTTGTACTTCATTCGAATTGCAGCTTCCGCCTTTTTTTTAATAACTTTCGAACTAATAAAGGTAGAGCAATGAAATTTTTACACGTGTTCAGGGAGATTTTGGGTTTTAACATACTTACTTTTCAAGAAAATTCTTTATAAGTTTTCAAGGATATAAAGGATTAAAATTTTCAAAGGACCTTTTTCATATTCTTTTTTTACAAATAGATAACAAATCAGTTTTATTTAAATTCTTGAGCCTTTCCTCATTTATTTGATATACATATCGCCATATTCTAATGAGGTTAAGTATTTTTTATTTTTTTTTATCCCCTTCAAAATTTTGAAGTCATTTTAAAAGGACAATGGATGTAGAAATAAAAACTGAGTACGCAGTATTACTATATTTGGTCTCTAGTTTCACGCATATATGGATTTTTCCCGGTGTGGAAAATGCTGTCGCACGGTGTATTTAGGCCAAATTTTTAAAGTAGTTCCTCAGCCACTGCTGAGGACTAAGTGCCAGTTAAATAGCATATCAGGATCAGAAATCATAGGTGGAAGCCTTAAAGTTACTTAAGTGGCTGTTGAACGACATAACTACGCCTTGCATTGTAGCTCGATGCTTCGTCATGATTACGTAAGTGTTTATATATAATGTCACACAAGTTTGCCAGCAAATCAATGAATACGAAACCTGTCATTAGGGCGAGTAGGCGCAAGTTCATGTCTTTGAATAGTTGCTGTGCTAATAAATGATAACACTGACAATGTTGATACAACAATGACAACAACGTGCCAATGATAATTAAATTGTTGTCTGCCTATAATGCTGTCGAATATCGTTTGCAAATTAAACACAATGAATACGCAATAAATATGCAAATTAATGCTCCGTTGGGGCGGCAGGGCGTATGAGCAACATTGCATTTTGGGTTGATTTCGCGCACATTAGCAAGTCACTCGGTTTATGAAACATTTATGCTAACAAATTGCTCATCTATCATAATTTGTCATGCATGTGTTAAGCGTTTGAGCGTTGCCTTATCTGCTAAAGTGTATCTTGAAATGAAACAATAACAACCATTGGCCTTTTGCATAGTCGTCACTTTGGGGTTAATGTGAATTTAAGTTCGAAAGGTTAACTAAAAAGTAGCAGAACAACAACATAAACACACACACACACATGAGCATAAAACATAGAGCAGAATTTAGAGATATTGCGGGAACGCAGCAGACTGTGACGCTGTGCATGTCAGTGCGAACGTTGGCCATAAAGCAGGCAGCCAATCATTAGTAGCAATCGAATAAAATTGCCCCCTGCCCCCCACATGTTCTATCATTAATTCATTTATCTCTATGGGCCTCTGCATTGCTTCAGTTTACAATGCCGGCCACATTGTCGATGAGTGCCGCAGTGCCAGCGGGACGCGCGCAGTGTCGCGGCCGAGAGCACTTCAATTAAAACAGTCAATAAACGTGCGCCGCGCGGCCTCTGCTTCCGCGGCTGCATTGCGCGCATTAAGTGCCACTATGCAGTCGACGAGTGCTGCACCGCGGCCAGCCGTGCGGTGGGTGAGTGCATTTGTTGGTGTGGCCAGCAATTGAGCGGCAAATTTGGCTGTGCTGCTAGTGTTGTTGTAATTAGTAAAGCATGTCGTTGTTGGTGTTGTTGTAGAGGGTACTGCGCGAAATATTTGACTTACGGCCTTGCGGCGCATCCAACCATTCGTCCGTGCAGCGAACGAGCGCGCTGAAAGCAATTTTCAATTGTTGGCGCTGACGCTGTTGAAAACAAAGATAGAACATCAACGACAACAACAGCACTGCAATGAAATCGATTGTGCATTTTTCTGTCCAATATCTGTGCCGGCCTGCCGTGCACTGCCATTGGCAGCAGTTCAATTTTATTGCAGTCAATTTAATTGAGCGTAGTCGGTGTTGAAATGGCGCAATGTGTCGTTGCGAGCAAGTTGGCGGCCATGGCTGCCAGTGAGCGAATATTTTATGCGATTTGTTGTTGGAATTTGTTCGCACTGTCACTGTGCGCTTCAATCTGTCCCGAGTGGTATTGAACAATGTTGGTAATTTTGGTGAGCTTGAGTGACAGCTCAAGCAAGAGATTCATATGCAAAGAATAAGCATAGAAACGTGAACTGAACGAAAGTTTGTACGATTCCATATCAGATATTTGTCAAACTACGAAATTGTGTGTATATTTGTAATATTCTGTGTAATCCTATTCTTACATTGCGTTGCTGAAAAAGGCAGCGCTGACTTGTTTAAAGCCAACAATAAACACGCCAAGCACTAACAAAATATCTCACGCCGTTATCGTCGCCGTCGTGCTCACCGTCGTCACCGCCAGCAGCGCACAATCTGCAACTTGCTATTACAACAGCAAATCTGGCACATGTCAAAACTTTTCAATGTTACTCAAATTAGGCACTTAAAACTCGGTTAAAATGGGTTAAGCTGCAAGTTTGGCGTCTTCGTTCTACCGCCACTGCGTCTGACATTTTATCGCGCCAACAGTCAGACAGCAAAATATATATTTCCTTATACATATATACTGAACGGTATGGGCGGCATTTATATTACGCAAAGTTGGCTTATTACGGTTCCAGCTGGCGTGCTTTACAACTGCTGTTGCTGCATTAAATATCGCTCATACGCCGCGTGGCACACTCACCCGGCAAAGTGGCACATTTTCAGAGTTAATAAAATTTTGCAAAATTGCCATTCGGCAGTAAAAAGCACACTAATGATATGAGCTGCCGACTAACAGTGCCACTGTAATAACAAAAACAACAACAACAATTGTTTATGTGTGCGTGTGTGCATAGTTGAGAATGAAGCAGCAAACGCGTGCAAGCGTCAGAACCACTGAAATTGCTATCGTTTGTCAGAACACAAGCCACCACAGCAGCAGAAGCAGCAGCAGCAGTAGCACAAAACGGCACACAGTGGCTGGTTCTGCCGACGCAGGTTGCAAAAATCAATTTTGTCATGTTCGATTTGGGGAAAACTGTTCTACTACTGTGTCCAAAAAATAAGGTGACATTTGAATTTATGAATTATGAATTATGAATGCATTATGAATTCCTTCCGCCGGGCCAAACAGTCAACAAGGAATATTATTTGAACGTTATGCGTCGTTTGCGTAACGCTATCCGCCTAAAAAGGCCGGAATTGTGGAAAGACAATTCTTGGTTTTTACACCACGATAATGCACCATCCCATACTGCACTCGTAATTCGTGATAATTTGGCCAAAAACTCAACCCATATCGTTCCGTAACCACCGTATTCACCTGATCTGGCGCCGTGCGACTTCTGGCTGTTCAGCAAGCTCAAAAGACCGCTCCGGGGACACCGTTTTGATACGATAGAGGAGATTCAAGCCGCAGCGAAGACGGAACTGAAGGCCATCCCGGAAAGTGACTACAATCAGTGTTTCGAAGATTGGAAAATCCGTTGGCATAAGTGCATTGCATCGGGAGGGGATTACTTTGAAAGGGATGAAATTGATTTGGAAGAATAAATAAAGAATTTTCAAAATAAATACAATGTCACCTTATTTTTTGGACACCGTAGTACTTTTCCGATAGGTAAATGCTTGAACCTAAGAAATCCGAAAACCTTAATTAAATTGGACAAATCGTTTTGCTTGTAGAGCTCGTCAAAGTTGAGCAATTTTTAGAGTGTGAAATAATATCACCAATTTGCACTTTTTGGGTAAAGCTGAAGTTTTAAAATACGGAAAGAAGCAAATGAATTGAAACTTTTTCCACCAGTATCGTATAAGAAGGCTGATGTAGTAAATAATTAAATATAGGAAAAAAAAGTTGGTTGTTGTTGTTGTTGTCTTTTTATAGGCACTCCTTTGAAGCACTGTTTTTATCACACTTTTTGAACTTTCGATAGACTTTAAAAAAAGGCCATACTTGCCACGGTTCCGTCTTTGGGAAAATTGTTCACTAGTCTTCTGTGAGTTCTGCCCTAAAGAGATTGGGTGCTCGATTGCGCCCGTCTGGATTTTACAGCGATTTTTCTATGGCCGCTTCAAGCAAATTTGTACTTTCGGGTGCGTGCGTTCTGACAAATTCGTCAATATTTTGATAGTGAATCAATTACATGCGATTATAATCTTTGCCAGGGCATGCAAATTTGGATTTTGGCTTCATTTAAGATGTGATACGAGCTGAATATTAAGTAGTCTTTTTTTTGGCGTATATTGCTGTAAGCTTGAAGTAAAGAATACTTTTGCTGAATACGCAGTTCGCACGTACAAAAAACGAGTTGGCTTTCATTTCCGGCAATCAGCCATCATGTATCCTTTGATGTAATGTTTTAGCTTTTAACAAAATACCAACACTGTGTCTGGCAGTCCACTTCTGCATCTTTGAGTTGAACTGCGCCAATGAAATAATTATGTATTGAAAAACAAAAAGCAGATTTATTGTTTTACGATCATTTGTACATATGAGTTCATGTGTCCGCAATCTTAAAAACACCAGATGTTCAAAAATCCCTAAATGCGGGAAAACCTAACAACTGTTTAGGTACCAGCTAGTATTTTGTTTTTGAATGCATATACAAATCATATTAATATTTAAAGGAGTTTGGAGCAACAAAGTTAGTTTCGAATTTAATTTGAACTAGACATCACTTCAACTCCGCTACTGCAACTAAACCAAAGAAGATTTCAGCACAAAGATGTTTTTGAAAAATTCCAAGCTGAAATATTTGCTATTTCGAAGACAAAGAAGACGTTCGTTATGGCTGTCACTGAGGAAATTGGTTAAATCGAAGGTAGTTTGCCTGCAGCCAACATATCTACGACTAAAGAGAAGATATCCAGGACTTATCGCATTATAAAGTTTAAATGAATTGCGGCAAACCGTACCAAATTTAATTTTGTCCAGAGTAATGAGGAGTGGTTGGAAAAAAAATTTAGTTCTATGCAGGCGATGCATGTAGCATGAGGGATGACCAATCATCGACATAAAAGGCGGCAAAAGGAAGGCCGAAAAAGTCAATTCAGGACTGTGCGTCATTTACAAAAAAAAGGAAGCTTTTGGAGGCAACGGAAACAATAACTACCACCCACCTGCCAGAAGCTTTGATCATAAAATAAAATAAGGATCAGGAGAAAATGAAAGGCGTTAGAGTGAAAGCAGTTTTACTAGCAAGCCCGGGTCATGTTAAAAGAATAAGAAACAGTATTCCCACCACACCCAATAGGCTACCGACCAAATATAGTCCTAATAAAGCTTTAGCATTGTTTTTGAACTGGGATTGTCAAAAGAAAAATTGCCTTTTTACTTAAAATTTTCGAATTCTGGTTTTCATTTTGAAAGCAAAATTAATAAATTTTTATCTTTAAATTTGACTCTTTCAGCTTTTTTCCATGATACAAAAATATACAGGTAGATTCAATCGAGCAAAATTAAAAGTCATTTGCTTTTTTGACAAATAAAAATAAAATTTTAAGGGTGCAAAAAAAGTAAGAATGAAAATAAATAATGAAAGTAGAAATGAAAATAGTAGTACAAAATTTGTAAACAAATATTTTTTTCAAATTGCCAATTTTATTTTTATCTGTCGCATTGAAACTACCTGTCTATTTTTGTATCATCCTTTTTTCTTAAATTTTGTATTACTTTTAATCTTTTTTTAATGTATTTTCATGAATTGTGCCACCAAAACTCAACATTGTTGCTCTCATTTTTTCTTATTTACAGTAAGCCGAACTTTGACAAAGTATTACGTAGCACCCTGTATCTCGATTGAATTTATTTTTTGAAATACAATAGCCCGATGAATTTCTTATTAATAGCAACAAAAATCTTTCAATTATCTCTATTCGTTCAGAAGTTATGATTTTCGCAACCTAAAATGCCAAATTGAGCCACTGTGCGGCATTAGCGATGGAATTGCGAACGTCGGAAACGTTGTCGACAGTGTTCCGCTGACTGTCAATACAAAAGCAAAGTTTCGCTCGATTTACTGCCACACTTGCTGCCACTTGGGCTGCCAATGCTTCACTCGCACAGCGTCGTGCAACCAGCGGATAGCAGTGTTGCCAAAGTGAAAGGCATATTTTGTTGGTAGACGGAAGCGCGCGCTCGGATATAGAAAAGATATGGCAGTTGGTTTAGTTCACGCTGGCTGATTTTTGCTCAACGATTTTAGGCTTAAGTGATGGCAATTTATAAAATTGTAATTAAGCATATGGCTGTGGAAGCGTGGAAGGGTGCAAGCTAAGCCAGAAAAAAGCAAAAAGGATAATGCAAGCAGCAACACCAACAAGAGCCACAATAGCAACAACCACAATAATACATAAAAACGACTGCAAAACGTAGCAGTATTGAAGCGGAAAATGTCAGCTTTGAAAGACAGCGAAAAGCACCGGCCAGAAGTGCTGGAATTAATGAATGGACGAGCGAACGTCAGCTGGCGTCGAGAGTGAGGCGGCTGGGTGGGCCGCAAGGCCCATTGAGCAAACTAGATTAACGGGCGGTAAGTAAGCAAACAGTCGGCCAGACAGACAGACGGCCTGCTGGCGGTGACCGAACAAGCCCGTCGTCAAGCCGTTGGCCATGGCCGAACGATTGGAGTGCCGCCTGCGGAGCGAGCGCAGCGGTGGGCCGTTGACGTTGTTTTCAGTTGAAAAAGCGGTGTGCACTGGACGATGGGCAGCGGTCACAATCGAAAGGTTAAAAATGTGCTGTTTACCAATGTGCAACAACAACAATAACAGGAGTGGAAAACAGTACAGCAGCGGCCAACGACAATAATGTGAAATGACTAAAATCAATCAATGTACTTTTATGTAGTTGTGTGAGTGCCAATGTCCATGTGTGCGAGTGTCCGTGAGTGTGTGCGTTTGCATTGGTGCACGTACTCGTACATGTGGGTGTATGCCTGGCTACTTGTTTGTTTGTTTGTTTGTTTGCATGCTTGTTTGTCTGTGTACTTTGTCATTATTGAGGACATCAAGGATTTCGATTTGGCTTCACTCGCTATTTTGCAGTTGAACTTGAATGTTGATTTTGCTATTGTTGGTTTTGTTGTTGTGCGTAGTTCTCATGGCTGTTGTAATTATAGATTGTTGCCCTAGCTATTGTTGTTGGTATATTGAAATGTTGCATGAGTAGTAGTTGTTGGTGGATGGATTATAATTGGCAATATTATTATAAGCTGTTGAAATTGTTTAAGTAATTTGCATTTTTGGTTTTGTTGAATGTTGCAGCTGTAATAAAAGCTGATGTGATTGCTGCAATTGTTGTCAGTTTTTTACGTATGTGTTGGTTGTGTTGAAAATGTTGCAGCTGAATTGCGCTCCGAATAATTTACGGATATAGCAGATTGTAACTGTGAGGCTGAAAGAGCATGAAACGAACTGAAACTCTGCTGTTTGTGGGCGTTCAACTCATGCCAGATTATCCATCAAACATTGATGCATACAGTCGTCAAGCGTACAGACTCTGGACAGTGGAGTAACATTACAGCATATACATAGAAATCTGGCCATAGTTCTAGCTTCATTGGATCAAAAACAGACAGACGACAGAGAAAAATTATCGGAAAGATTTCCTTAATAGTAGTGTCCAACCGAATATTCGTCTTCGGCTTCGGCTTCGGTATTCGGCCTATTTGGCCAAATTTAAATCGTTGGCTTTGGCCAAAATAGCCGAATATTTTAGCCGAATATTTAGCCGAATATTTAAGCATAATATTGTAACCGAATATTTTTGCCGAATATTTAGCCGAATATTTAGGCCGAATATTTTAGCCAAAGGTTTTTGCCCTGTAATGCAAGTCAATTTGCTCTGTTTTGAAGTATTTTATCAAATACCGGGTTTTATCGATATTTCGGACATCAAGGTAGCGATTGCCAAAAATAAACTTTAATCAGGTATTTATGCCAATTGAATTTTTTTATTTTTGTTAAAAACTGAACTGTAAGACTGTTTTTTTGTTTACTAACATATGTATATATGTATATACACCTAATTCTGTTTTTACACGGTCTTATTTGACACGGTTTGGATTTAACACGGTTTGAAAATAAAAAAATTTTTAATTTTTCGTGGAATAAAATCGGTTTGAAAAGAAAAAAATTTTTAATTTTTTGTGCTAAATTGAATAAAATCGTGTAAAAAAATTACAAATTTTTATTTTCATTTCGTGCTAAATGGAATAAAATCGTGTAAAAAAATAAAAATTTTTTTTATTTTCAAACCGTGTTAAATCAAAACCGTGTAAAAAAAGACCGTGTAAAAGCAGAATTAGGTGTATATATGTATATGTATTTTATTAATTCTGAAGTGGAGCAAAGAAATGAAAAAAAAGAAAAGCTAAATTTTATCAGTTTTTTCAGAGACCTAAAATAATTATTATCCATATTTTTGGAAATACAAATTTTGCTCTAATTTAAAAATTTTCTATAATTATTGCTTTATAATAATTATTCCCAATAAGAAATTTTATACGTCGCCTATAGCTATCATGTAATAAATATTTTTGAGTTGCATAAAAACTCTTATATGTAACAAGTATATTTTCGTTGTCGATAATTATTATTTTGGGATTTGTTTTTTTACGTTGCTTCATAACTTTTATTTATGATTTTTTAAAGTTACGTTGCCGATAACTATTATTATGAAACCATTTTTTTTACGTTGAATTACCATATTTTGGGTATGAATTGATTTTTAATTATTTCAAATTGACGAACAACTAAGCAATTAAAAATCAATTCATACTCAAAATGTGGTAAGGCAACGTAAAAAAACAAAATTTCTTTCATAACAGTTATGAAGCAACGTAAAAAAAATTTTCTTTGAAAAAATAGTTATCGGCAACGTAAATCAAAAAAATCTAAAATAAAAATTATGAAGCAACGTAAAAAAAAATGTGTAATAATAGTTATGGGTAACGTAAATAAAAAAAAATGAAAAATTAAAATTTTAAAGCAACGTAAAAACAAAAAATCCCCAAATAATAATTATCGAGTACGAAAAAAATATTTATTTCTCATAACAGTTATTATGCAACGTGAAAATTAATTAATCGCAAATAATAATTATAACCAACAAAAAAATGTATGTTGCATTTTAATAGTTACATTGCAATTATTTTCTTATAAAACTTATAATAGTTAAGTCCATGGTTTTTTTTCCTTAAAAGATTATTATTCGGCTTCGGCCTAATATTTTAGTTATGCCGAATATTCTGTTTCGGCTTTGGCCTCGGCCAAAAATCTACCTTTGGTCGGGCACTTCTTAATAGGTCTGGATAAGACAAAGGCTAAGAAATTTACCTTGTTTCCAGTCTAAACCGCATTAATTCTAAGAATAAGTTCTTACTGTGGTATCACAATGGATCAACTAGGGTCTAAATATTACCCACCTACGGTCGGCAATCATATTCTGAAAGCTGTCTAAGAGTTAATCCATACACTTTGCATTTAATTCTGGCCTCAAACACCAAATGAGTAGCAGAAAGGTTCCCCTTTCTAAGATTCTTATCTTATAATTGTGGAACTATAAACAACATTGGGGTGTGCCATTTTCGTGTTGTTTGTATGTAAAAATCCTTATTCAGCGTTTACGATGTTCCGTAGAGACGATTAAAATCTAGTAGAGACAGTTTACGAAGCAATATATTTGTTGTTGTTGTTTTCGTGATACATGCTGATTTTGCCATTGCTTATAGTTGTTGTAGTAAGTCGTTATTATTGTTATCGTAAGTCTCTGCTTTGGTTGTTGCCTACTTTGATAAGTAAACTATTCGTTTTATTTGCTTTAATGCTATTTTATTTTAGTTGCTGATGTCTGTGTTTTCGGCAACAACTCTCATTGTTTTAGCTACTGATTTATTTATGCTTAATTAAAGTTACTTTGCCGTATTTCTTGTTATTGCTTGAACTAATCTTATTGCTTAAGAATAGCTTATGGCAAGTAAAATTAAGCAAAACCTTTAGCATAAAGATTTGCTATTATAGCAAACAGTGTTGTTTGTATTGTAGTTATAAGTGTTTAATTACACTGTGCGTGAAATTTACCCTCAAAAATTCAGACATGGGGGTGACCTACAGAGGAATTTTCTATAGGTATACTGAGTTGAGATCCACAAGCCGTTTGGCTGGATTGGCTCTAGTTTATGAGAAATCCGACTTTGAAGTTTGGTAATTGTCGTCAAGTTTGTCGCTTAAGTAGGTCCTAAATCGTTCCGAATATCGATTTACTGTCTTCGGCAAGTTTGTAGATATTTTAACGACCAACAAATTTGCTTAAGACACCAATCCAAAAAAAATACATTCAAACTGTGTTTTCGACAAAAATGTCCCAAAAACCCCACTTTCGTCGAGGCATAAAAACAGTATAGCGAACCCTCGTAAAAAAAATAAATGATTATGCTTTTATATAGAGGGTTGGCTCCTGCATCTAACAAACTAAAAATTTTGCCTGGGAAACGCCCATAAAAGACGTGGCTTGGCGTCAATTTTCAAAATAACCTAACCTAATCTCCAACTGATTTACACGATATGGGTATCAAACGAAAGGTATTTACCATAACTTTTTTTTTGATGTGCAACATTAGATACGTAAGATGTACTAATAAAAAGTTTTAAGCAAAAAAACATTTTTTTATACAATTTTTTTTTTACAGATTTTTTTTCGAAAAAATCCATTACTAAGGTACAATAAGTTTGCTACCATATTGTAGCCTGTGAAATTCCCTTTACAATGAAATATAAAACATTTGATATTTTTGTTTTTTCTGAATATATTTTTTAACATTAAATTGATTGCGAAGGTGAATATGAAATGGCTTTGGACCCAGAGTCAAGTTAGAAAAAGTTTCAAAAATGAATTTTCGACTTGCACAGTGTTATTTTTACGCATTTGTATTGACACTAATTGCAGTTAACGTAGTTGTAGTTAAGTAGCACAAGTTCAGTAAAATTTTGATTTGTTGTTGATTGTGAACTGAAGTTTCATTTCGTTGTTACTGAAAATTGCTGAAAAGTGAATTGAGTTACTTTTTCTTACTGCAGATATTTTCATCATTGCTGCTATTGTTCCTATTATTAATGTTGTTGTTGTAATCATTGACAAGCTGATCGCTGGCATCGTTGCAGGTCACAATCATTTGCAGTATTCATTACCTCAATTTGTCTTTTCTTTGTAGCTTGTTGCTGAATTTCGTGTTGCTGTTGAGTATGATTCGCGCTGACAGCATCGATTGCACACATACCTACATATATACTTCCCATGTATCCTCCATATATTGAATGGCAATTTTAATGCGACTCCTGGCCGGCTGTCGGGGCGTATACGCATCACTGAGCGCATATTTTGTTCCCGTTCATTTGGCTCCGTTCTCTTTGGTCTTTTCATTTTCTTCCGCTTTTTATTTTTTACTCTTAATTTTTTATTTTCTTTTTCCTATTTTCCCGACTTGACTTTGTGGGCTTATTGTATTTTTTGGCTGTGTTGATTTTGTCGTTTAGTTTTTGGTTTATTAGCTTTGTGCACATCGTCTGTCGTGTGGTTTGGGCTTTTGTGTTGTGTTGTGTTGTGTGCTTGTGTGGCTTCGTATAAGACTTTGATAATAGATATTTATTCTCTGTGTTTCCAACTTTTATTTACTGTTAAATTGACAGCCACGAGCACGACCCCTACAACAGTTCGCCAATCAGATACGTCGCGGTGGGACAACAAATATCCAATGACACGTTTGCTTAAGTGTGCGCCCGCATGTCAGTGGCAAGTGACATTATTATGACCCATCGAATGTACGCCGAAAAGTGTAGTTTCATAAGTGCTGCAATGTGAACGCAATCAACTAAATGGAAGTTAAAGTTCTAACCTTAATTTCGAAAAATGCTTGCACGATTTTTGCTTATGGCAAATTCAAATAAGTAGAGGAAAATGTGAGTGGATTGTAAGAGGAGATAAGGCAGCCCACTCCGGCCGCTTTGTTGCGCTTTCATTATTCTGCGCAAACAATGGAGCGCCAACGACAATGATCCAGAGCTCAACAATCGAGTTGTCGCACAAAAGCTGAAGCTGTATCCATCAGTCGCAACACAGATGTGGCCGCCGTAGTGCAAACAAAGCAGGGATTAGGCGCTGTAGGCTGCCGCAGGACATAAATTTGATTAAGCGGTACGCCTCCGTCTGGATTATGTACGAAACATTGGCTAGGCGCGCTTCGGTGCACGAGGCGAGCGTCTTTCAAAGACAAAAAAACGTCGGCCCACCTGTTGCAACTGCGAGCGGCAGTGACAGTGTTTGCTATTTTCCGACCAACTGGCACCAAATGCACTAACGCTGAAGTTGCAACAATGCTCGACTATGAAAGCATAGTTTTCAGCCAAGCTAACTCAACACAAATAACATTTCAATATTGATGTAGAATTTCTCAATTCCTAACCACGCTTACTCATAAATTTGTCTTTATTTTGCTTCACATGCGGCAAATATATGTGTCTGTGAATGTGGCAAACAATTCTGTAAAAACTATGGCATTGTTTTTTGTCATCTGTGCAGAGCTCAGCAGAGGATTTAGTGCGGAAAAAGCAGTAACAAAGTAAATTTGCTAATTGGAAGATTTGTGATATTGTGAACAAAAGTGGATGGAAAGTGAAAGTATTTTTTTGTTTTAATTAAATCAGATGTGGGGAAATATACAATAAAATCAATTTTTGCATGCAATAAAATTTGGAAAATGTGGCTTTGTGTTTTACGCTTCTTTCAAACTGTAAAAATTGATGAAAGTTTTATGACTTTTGGTAGTGTTTGGTTCGTTAGACCTTTGTTATTTTATTGTTTTGTTTTTGAATTGAGTACAGTAAAACACAAAAATGGCATAAATTGCAAAAGAAAGTCTTGTACAAGATTGTACAAGAAAAATCCAGAGACCTAAAATAATTATTATCCATATTTTTGGAAATAAAAAAATTGCCCTAATTTAAGCAATTTCTAAAAATATTGCTTTATAATAATTATTTCCAGTAAGAAATTTTTAATGTGGCCTGTAACTATTGTTACGTAATAAATATTAAATAAATATTTTGAGTTGCATACTAACTGTTATAAGAAACAAATATTTTTTTCGTTTTCGATAATTATTATTTTGGGATTTTTAGTTACGTTGCTTCAATTTTTTATTCATGATTCAACTTTTATTTATGATTTTTTATTTACGTCACCGATAACTATTATTTTGAGTAATTTTTGTTTTACGTTGCTTCATAACCTTTATTTATTATTTTTTTATTTACGTAGCCGATAACTATTATTTAAAAAAAATAAAAAAAATTTTACGTTGAATTACTAAATTTTGGATATGAATTAATTTTTAATTGTTTTAAATTGACAAACGCAAATTAACTGCAGAAAACTAACTTCCACCAACAACTAAACAATTAAAAATCAATTCATACTCAAAATGTGGTAAGGCCACGTTAACAAATTGTTTCTTTCCTAAAAGTTATGAAGCAACGTAAAAAAATTTCACAATCAACAATAGTTACATTGCAATTATTTTCTTAAAAAATTTATAATATCATAGTTAAGTCCCTGGAAAAATCGCAAATTTGAATACATAAACGTTGATGTAGTGGAAACTCATTTGTGTTATTATTTTAAATTGATAATGAAACTCAATGATTTTAGATATAAAAAAACATGAATTGCAATTTTTTAGTACATAAACTTTAATGTAGTGAAAACTTGTTTAGTGTACATTCGTAGTTTTAATTGAAAATGAAACTCCATAATTTTATATATAAAAAACAGAAATTTTAAGTTTTTAGTACATACGCGATGTAGTGAGATTTTATTGTTTTAATAAAATTTTTATTTTATTATTTCGTACATATTCGTAGTTTCAATTGAAAATGAAACTTATTTTAGATAAACAAAAAAATTTAATTAAAAATGTAATTTCCCTTTGTATTTCTAACTGAAAATGAAATTCGCATTTGTGTGCAAAAATATTATATTAAAATTTATTTATTGAAAAAAATTTATTTATTTATTGAAATTGAAACACCATAATTTTAGATATAAAAAACAGAAATTTCAAGTTTTTAGTACATAAGCGATGAGTGAGATTTTATTGTTTTAATAAAATTTTTATTTTATTATTTCGTACATATTCGTAGCTTCAATTGCAAAAGAAACTTATTTTAGATAAACAAAAAAATTTAATTGAAAATGTAATTTCTCTTTGTATATCTAACTGAAAATGAAACTCACATTTGTGTGCAAAAATATTATATTAAAATTTATTTATTGGGCGTATTTGTAGTTAGTGTTAAAACGAAAAAAAAATATTTGAGTGGTTTCGTTGAAAACTCAAATCATTTTAAAGCCATAAATTGCGGTCTCACTACTTCCCAACGCAACACGAAGCAGTGGAAATTGCTGTAAGGCGAGAGAATTGAATTGAATTTCAATTCGATTGCAAAACGTGTAATGGGCGAATGTAAAAACCAGCGAGCAAAATATTGTATTTTTTTTAGTAGATTTTTATCAGAGAAATGGAGAAAATAAATACCAAAGTTTACTCAAAAAGCATGGAATTTGTGGAATCAGTAGAACATGAAAACTTTACAAAATTAGTGTATCTGGTGTACTGCTGAAGCAATCGATAGCTTTAAAATTCAGCCGGTCGGCAAACTAGAGCACTTTGAGAGCAAAAGCAATGCTCATGCCAAGTGTCTTGGACCATGTCGAAACGAATTCAGCTGGTGGATCTTTCCAATATTTAGAGCAGCTTGCACCAGCTGTTGCTGCTGCTGGTTGAAAATGAAAGCAACGCAAATTCCGACAACGAGCCAACCGAACATTTCCATCTATCAATGCCACTTTAAATAAATCAATTTCAATTTGTTGTAAAAGCAATGCGCACACAACACACATTTACCTCTTGCCATGGCTGTCACATTCAGATAAATTTGTGTATGTGTGTGTGTGAAGCAAATGGAAAGCGTACACAAGCCTCGGCATACAAACAAATGCACGAATACACTTAAAGCAAGTAAATCAGATTTAATGTAACGTCAAATGTGTGTGAAAGCGACGATGAAGGCGGAAATCGACAGAGAGTCAAATGTATCCAGAGATCTGCGCGCAGCCCTTCTACGAAATGAGTAAAATGAAATCAAACCGACGAGGCATTAGCCAACAAGCAAAACGATTCCGTATGCGGCCGAGCGTGGCAACTGAAGCGACGCAAATAGATACCAAACGTTTTGTTGGTAACGGTGCGAGGACGAAGAAGCGCGAGAATCTAAATATTTTATAGTTTTAAGGCTTTGACGATGCGTGCGGTCGACCGAGGGACCGATACTGGGTTGTTCGCTGCGATGATGGCGATGGCTGGTTGGAATGATTGCGTGTCTATTGTCAAATTGGTGTCGTTGTCATTGCGCCATTTTATGGTTTTGATTCGACTGTTTCGTTGTTCATTTCCCAGTGCACACAAATCGAGCTACACCACTGTGCGGTTGTCTTGGCACATTGCAAAATGAGAGCCAAGTCTTTTGACTACACCGTGCGACAAAAATAAACAAAATTTTTCACACCGAAAAAAATCTATATGGGCGTGAAACTAGAGACCAATCATAGTAATACTGCGTACTCAGTTTTTCATTTCTACATCCTTTGTTCTTTTAAAAGGACTTCAAAATTTTGAAGGGGATAAAAAATGAAAAAAATATAAAAAATACTTAACCTCGTTAGAATATGACGATATGTATATCAAATGAAAGAGGAAAGGCTCAAGAATTCAAATAAAATTGATTTTTACTCTATTTCTAAAAAAAGGATATGAAAAAAGTCCTTTGAAAATTTTAATCCTTTTTATCCTTGAAAATTTATATCGAATTTTATTGAAAGATAAGTATGTCAAAACCCAAAGTGTCCTTGATCACGTAAAAAAATGTCATTATTCTCGCTTCATTAATTTTGTATCTTTTTATGATTTAAAAAACTGCTACTCAAATAAATTAGAATTTTTGTACTTCATTTGAATTGCAGCTTCCTCCTTTTTTTTAATAACTTTCGAACTAATAAAGTTAGAGTAATGAAATTTCGACACGTGATCAAGGAGATTTGGGGTTTTAACATACTTACTTCTCAAGGAAATTCTATATAAATTTTCAAGGATATGAAGGATTAAAAGTTTCAAAGGACCTTTTTCATATCCTTTTTTTACAAATAGATAAAAAATCAATTTTATTTAAATTCTTGAGCCTTTCCTCTTTCATTTGATATACATATTGCCATATTCTAACGAGGTTAAGTATTTTTTATATTTTTTTAATTTTTTATCCCTTTCAAAATTTTGAAGTCCTTTTAAAAGGACAAAGGATGTAGAAATGAAAAACTGAGTACGCAGTATTACTATATTTGGTCTCTAGTTTCACGCACATATGGATATTTCCCGGTGTGAAAAATGCTGTCGCACGGTGCTATCAGTCATATTAAAAAAATATGATATTAATTCAAGCAACTTTATAGCTTAAACCAACTTTTCTCAGTTAGGTTTTGGTCTTTACTTCTTCATAATACTATTATTTTTATTTATTTTTAAATTTTTTTTAAAACCATTTTTCAGCTTATTTTTCCCTTTTTAAACTATCTCTTCAGTGCTTTTCCTACGAAAAATTAGCCATTACACAAGCACAGGCGATTGATTTTTCCCCATGCCGCTGCGATTGTGCTTCCGTACGACCACATCCGCACTACATGGCCCGTCTCTGGCGACTCGGTATTGAGTCATAATATTCAAGGATTGCATAAAAAGCAAACAGCTGATTTTTCCTTTACTGCGCCCACCGCCAGTTCAGATTTACGTTGTGGTTGTTGCTAGTCGCATTGTTGGTCGGACTTTCATTGAGGGAAAAATGTAATAATTTCAATGGTGCCAATGTCATTGTATGTGAATGTCACGTGCGCTTGTGCCACAGCAACGGGCTGTCGCTGCGAGCGTGTTGGTATTGGTGCCTTCGGGCAAAAGAGCGACAACAACGTTTTCCAAATTGTTGGCCGCATGCCAACAAGCAGGCAGTGAAAAAATTTTCGGGTGCTCTTTGGTCCCGATTTAGCTACAATTTCGGCACACACCCCCTTCCGTTCGTCGCTGGTGTATTTATCTGGGGCTGATATTGTTTTTGCAGTCTGTCATTCGCTGTGCACTTTTATTGCGCTGCGCATTCTGGCAGCGTGACATGGAATTTTGTTTTCTCCATTCAGCACCGGCCCACCTACACTGGCAACATATAAAATTGCGGCATGCAACTTCGTGTGCTGCGGCAACCTTGAAAGTGCAGCAAATATCCGCACAGCCTGTCGCGCGCGCATGCTGGAAATTTTGTTGCTGCTCTGTCTTTGCATTGTTGCCGTTGTTGTTGTTGTGCCACTTTGTTGTAGGTATTTTCATTTTCAATTTCAATTTCAATGTAATGTGCCGTGTGCATTCACACACACACACACATACACGCTCACCTACACACACACGTCGATCCAAACCCGGTAAACGGGCCACTGCACACACACACTCACTCATGAATCGCTTATGTGCGCTTATGCCTTCATGTAAGTTTTCTCTTTTGCTTTCTATGCGCTCAATGTTACGTTTTAATTTTCAGTCCTACACACACACACACATACAAGCCTATTCAGTTGCACATTGTCGGCCTGCGTATGGCATATATGAACTTTTATTTTCGCCACTTAAATTTACCGTTTTTCTTTTCGCTCTCTGCACGATAATCCGCCTACAGGGTCTGCCGGGCGTATACGTTACATTCGCTCAAATTGAAACTTTGCTCTTCCGCTACTGAGTGCACTGGCGAACAATTCGGCAACAAAGCACAAAACACAAATGCCGAAATTCGAAACTGTAATTCCAAACTTGCTAGCTAACAACAAACATAGCGAACATGCCGCTTGGTGTTGTAGTTGTTGCGCTGTAGAGATGTTGTGACAGCAAATGTCGTACACATTGTGTGCTCACAGTGCATGTCTCCGGAGTTTCGTCTGCTTTTTTCTTTTGGTTTTTTCGGCGGGTTCGTGTTTTGTAGTTGGCGGATTTGTTGACGCTAATAGAAAAGGGATGCGGCCTCATTAAATGTGCAAGCCGCATTCTAAAAGTGCCCATTGTCAGCAATACGAGCCTTTTTGTTTGGATATTTTTGCGGCAAAGTTTTTTAATAAAATTAACAGAATTTTGCCGCTTGTTTTCTTCTCTTTCTTTTTGTACAACAACACATGGTGCGCGGTTTTGTTTTGATGCTTTGGTAGAGTTGATTCTTAATTTACGGTGCGCAGTTGAGACGACATTGGCCCCCCAATGGACAGCGTCAAGTTGTGTATCACTCAAAAAAGTTGCTCGAGGTTGAGGACAGTCGAATTCTGAAGTTAATGTAATGTAAAAAAGATATATTGAAATATAATGAAGGCTGACTGAGTTTTTTGGAATAATTTCGCATGTTGAAGGCAAGAAATGGCTGACCAAAGAACAGCAAACAACTCCAGACGGCTGACACACCGTCATTAGTAACATTGGTAGTTGGAGAACTTTAGTAAAGAGAACTATGTAATGACGAGATGAGATAAACTACGAGCAAGTAATGCTAACGATTTCAACTTCTTATTGTATTATTAATTTTTGCATTTTATTACAAATTAATTACCAAAAATCAATTTATATTTTATGAATGAATTTAGCTAAAAGCAAGCGCTGCCTAGAAATGAATATTTCATCATAAATAAAGATTTTTAACCCTCCATTACTATCGTTGGGGTGGAATCCACCCTGTGAGTTCAATTTCTTAGTAAAATATAGATTTTTTTAACCAAAACCAACATAAAGCTATAATGTAATCCACATTTGCATATTTCGGAAGGTTTTAGAGTACATTGCAGTTGCATAAATAATGCTGATGCTTTTATACAATTGTTTTAAAAAGTAACTGGGTGTATTACACCCACGATAGTAGTGGCGTTATAAAATTGCTGGATGCTTAACACCCATTATTAGTAATGAAGTTGTATTTTTTATAAAATACATTTATATATTTTTATTCACTTTTTGGCGACAATTTTTTAAGAAAATTATTTAGAAAATCCCTAAAAATTATGCTCAAGAATAAGTAAAACAATTTTTATAACATTAAATTTGTTATGTCTTCAACTCATAAAGTTAGAAAGACGAAATTCAAGGATGTAGTAGTGTAGATTTTAGTTCTTAAGATATATCAGGTGTACAACTTTGCTTCCGCCGTTTTCCGATAGGTGGCTGTACCGGCTGAGGCTGGTTGAAATACATAGATGGTAATGCCTTTAAAGTGAGTGTGGACAGTGCCTAACGAATTGTCATCGCCGTTTCAGTGACAGTTGTTCTTGTTTTCGTATTATTCACGCTCGAAAATGTCCGTTTATGTGCCCAATTCTCGCCATTTGCGGGAAGTTTTACTTTTCTGTTACAATTCGCAAAAAAATGCAGCTGAAGCGCATCGAATGCTCTCAGAAACTTACGGTGATGCTGCTCTGAGTGAAAGAACGTGTCGGGAGTGGTTTCAACGTTTTAAAAATGGTGATTTCGATGTCGAAGACAAACATGGTGGTTATGATTTGTATTTGGTGGGATCAGCTCGGTGTGATTTACTACGAGCTCTTAAAACCGGGTGAAACCATCACAGGAGATCGCTACCGAACGCAACTGATGCGCCTTAGTCGCGCGCTAAAAGAAAAGCGGCCACAATATCAAGAGCGACATGACAAAGTCATCCTCCAACACGACAATGCTCGGCCTCACGTCGCAAAAGTGGTCAAAAAGTACCTGGAAACGCTGAAATGGGAAGTCTTGCCCCACCCGCCGTATTCCCCAGATGTCGCCCCTTCTGACTTCCACCTATTCCGTTCGATGGCACACGGCCTGGCAGATCAACATTTTCAATCCTTCGAAGAAATGGAAAAATGGATTGCTTCATGGATAGCGTCAAAAGAGGACTCCTTTTTTCGAGCCGGGATCCGAAAATTGCCGGAAAGATGGGAGAAAGTTGTCGCTAGCGACGGACAATACTTTGAATAATACATCTGTAAGCACTTTTTCGCAATAAAGCTTTTAATTTTGGAAAAAAACGGCGGAAGCAAAGTTGTACCTGATATTTAAAAAAAAAACTATTGGAAATTTCCAAGGATATTCAAGGATAAAGTTTAGTTTAAAGTTAAAAGGACATTTTCAATACCTCTTCGTCCTTTTGCACCAAAACATTAAATTTTCTAAGATTCTAAGGATTTTTCATCCTTTCATTTGATACCAATATTGTTATTGTTCAATGCGCTAAATTTTTAAAATAATTCCTTGAAATAAACATATCCTTGAAATTTCAAAGTCCTTTAAAGAAAAATCCTGACGTCAGAGAGAAAAACAAAAACGCAGTTTTACTACATTTGGTCCCTAATTTCGCGAGTATATCGATTTTTTGTGTGTTTGGAAATTTTTTTATTTTTGTCGCACGGTGTAACCTTTAAAAGTAGCAGGTATATTGTTGATTTTTGTTTGAGTTTTTACACAAAATTGTACTTCGATTCGAAAAAAATTATTAAATAATTATTTATTACTTATTTTTTTAAGCTTTCTAAATCATTAATCCCAAGAAACATAACTCAAATATTGTGCAAGATGTGGCTATTTTCCCCAATACAACTTTTTATTTCATATTTTTCTCTTGAAACATAAACAAATGTTTATATTAAATAAATGAATTAACAAAATTAAATAATTTATTTTTGTTTTTACATGTTATGATGTTCTGATTACACCCATAGTTAGTAATGGCGTTAGTGTAATGGACGATAGTAATGCATGGTTAAATAAAGACTTTTAAAAAAATACTTGCTAAATAAAGCCTTAAAACTAGTGTCCGACCGAATATTCGGTTTCGGTTTCGGTTTCGGCCCAAATAAGTGGTTTCGGTTTCGGTTTCAGTTTCGGCCAAAAAATGGCCGAATAGCCGAAACCGAAACTTTCTAGAATATTTTTTACATTTTATTGTGTAGCAGATAAATAGTGAAAGGAGGAGTAATTTAGATGCCAGCAATGTAAATAAACTTCTTTTTTTAGCATATAATATTAAATTATTTAATTTTGAATATTAGTGAGTAAGGTACGAAAGGGTGATTTTTTTATGTTTACGTGTTTAAAAAATGAATAAATTGTTTTTATTAATAAGTATTTATTTATTTATGCTATGTTTGTTTGTTTGTTCTTTATTTACTTAATGTAAAATTCGTTTGTTGAAAAAAAAATGCTTGATATGGTGATTTTTATTTCAACTAGAAAGTTTCGGTTTCGGTTTCGGCCGAATATTAAAAAAAAACCGAATATTCGGTTTCGGTTTCGGTTTCGGCCCAAAAAAGTGGTTTCGGTCGGACACTACTTAAAACCAACTGACTTAAATGCCAACAAAAATAGGCAAAATTCCAAAATAAAAATAGACACAAATCCTGCGAGGAAATCAATAACTGCTATAGATTCATTCAAAAGCATTGAATAGTAGGGCTCAAAATTGAAGACCTTTCATTTAATCCAATCACTTAAGTAACCAGAGTGACAGAGTGATGGAGCACGAGTAAGGACACGAAATGAATGAAAATCCGCGTTTAGCTTACAAATTATCCGGCTGCCATAATTGCTAACGCACACGCAAAAATATCATTTAATTTCGTTAACGAGTTTCCTCTATTTTTAGTTGTAGGCGCGAAAGCAGACACAAACACACACACACACACACACACATACACACACACACATGCACAGAGATGAGCAGTGTTTTGTGTGAAGCCATACAAAAAGCGCATAATTGAAAACAAAATATATCACTCATACGCAGCGATGGGCGCGCTTAGAATTAGGATTTTCGGTGGCATAGCAAAGCGATGGTAAATCTGATGCGTAGTGGGGGAGCAGAAGCGCGAGCATTGGAGTGGAGTCAAGTGGAGGACTAACATAGTTAATGGCCACTAACGGCAGCACTGCCGAGCAATAAGCAAAGTGGCCCGTAACTTGTCTTGTAGCAAAGTTTGTACGCAAAATGCTGGCAATGTAATAAATTAACGCAATCAAAGATGGATGGCAAAGTGGCATAATGGTGAACTATTTAGAAGTATTTGGCAATTAATATGCCGCTCGGAATGCCCACTTGACCTGACATTTAATAATAACTAATTCTGCCTCAGCGGCGCGAAATGTGTTAATTTGCTTCGTGCTAGCACGAATTTGCTATGAGCGCATGTCAGATGGCGTGGCAGACTGAAATTGATGGCAAACATTTAATCAAAAGCTGACAGATTGACAAAAGCTACTGAGTGAGTGGCCATAAGCCCTTTGAGCACTTTAGACTGCCAAATGAAGACTGCCAAAATTCAATAAACGTTTTTATAATTGAATTGTTTTGGCAGTACGTAGGATGAAAGCAGCTCAAATGAAACAATTCATGGAAATTCAATTTGCCGCGTTGAGCCGTCGAAAATCTTGGTCGCTTAATGCCACTAATCTGCACTAATGAGGCTATATACTACACCAACAAAGTGTGCGAGTAACGATGCTCAGTTGAAAAAGGCGATGGTCAAAGGGAAAAGTTCAATAACCAAAAGCTGTCCAAGGCACTCGCACAGCGGCAGCAACGATATTAATAACAACCTTTGACAGTGTTCGGTTCGGCAACTTTCAACTTGCAAGCCAAAAGGATATGGACCAAAGGGCAAAATAAGCGAAACAACAACAACAAAAACGACTGCAAAAGAATAGAGTGAATATTAACTGAAGGACTTGCGGTCGGACTGTGAGCGGCAGAAGCACTGCGAATGCTTTGCCGTCTCGCCTCGAGAGCTCAGCTCGAGTGGGCGCTGTCATGGCTGCTGCGCTGACCACATGCACAACAAAAAGCAATCTAATTTTTTTCACTAAATGAAACTTTCGCAAGTTGGAACTCACACAGCCAAAGACAAGTTAAGTCAAGCCAAACGGCGCAAATCGCACAAGCAGTGTCCGGGGCGGGGCGCGGTTGGGCTGAGCTGAGCTGCAGAGCGCCACGTGCGACGCCAGCGATCAAATTAAAAAGTCGAGATGTGAAATACTGCGTGCTGTTTTGCCAAACGGACGTCAGCGTGGTGGGCACGCAAAGCCGCCACAAAAACAAAACAATTGAGAAAGTTTGGCTGAGTTGTTGCCAAGTTCAGTGCCGATACGGCTGAGCAGGCCAAAGTCGACAAATTGCGGCTTTGGATTTTTTTCGCTTTATTTGGTGATGCCTTGCCATTGCTGTTGTTGTTGTTGTTGTGTATCTTATATTTTAATAAAATTCGCTGCAAATGAAGCAGCAGAAAAGCAACAAAAACACCGAGCCGCACAAAGAACAAGGCGAGCAATAAAAACGAAAGCACATAAGGCGTCTAATGCGAGGCGTCTATGGAGCGAAAAGTGTGGCAACGGTGATTTAGCCAAAGCTTGAAAATTCCATAAAAAATGCGAACGCTGCGTGCACATTTTTCGCTTGCTTGCGTTTTGCGTTGCTGTCGTTTTTTGGACAAATTAATTGAATTTAAGTTGTGGATAGCCGTTGAAGGCGACAGCGAGAGTGAGAGCAGCGCACTGTTGACAACAACAACAACAACAACAAGAGTAATGCAAAGGCGCGACAAGTAAAGAAAACAATCACATCGCACATGCGAACGTAAGCGAAGGACGGTGAGCGGAAGTGAGAGTAGTGAAAGTAAAAGTGAACTGAGCGCCAGCTGGTATGGACTGCGTGCAGAAGTCACACGCTGAGCGACGGAAGTAAGTGAAAACTTCATTAGCAAGGCGAGTGTGGCGAGGCAGTGACGATGCCGGCGCGGCCACGTCGCTGTGCGGTGAAAGCAAACGCAAAATACTTGGAAAATATCCAAAATCAATAATGGCATAAAAAATCAAATTAACACACACACACACACATACATACGCACACACACGCGCCAGTACGCTGCGGCACAGATGTGTTCAGGAACAGCGGCAGGCCGGCTGGCGTGGTCGGAAAATGAATAATCAACTTAGGCACCAGTAAAACCAAAATTCAAAACAACACTATGCAACAAAATTAAAATTTTTCGATGCATCGAAAATGGAGTAAGAATTGGGTGTATGATTTTTTAAGGATCGATCTCTCTTAACACAATGGGCCACACGGCCTAAGTGATGTCCTAGAAGACGTCAGTGATTTCACTGAGCAGATCTACGGGTTGGTTTGTTACACCGTGCGACAAAAATTTAAAAAATTTTTTACACCGAAAAGAATCCATATGGGCGTGAAACTAGAGACCAAACATAGTAATATTGCGTACTCAGTTTTTTAATTCTACATCCTTTGTCCTTTTAAAAGGACTTCAAAATTTTGAAGGGTATAAACAATAAAAAAAATATAAAAAATACTTAACCTCGTTTGAATATGGCGATGTGTATATCAAATGAAAGAGGAAAGGCTCAAGAATTTAAATAAAAATGATTTCTTATCTATGTGTAAAGAAAAAAAATATGAAAAAGGTCCTTTAAAAATTTTAATCCTATATATCCTTGAAAATTTACATAGAATTTTCTTGAAAAGTAACTATGTTAAAACTCAAAATCTTCTTGATCACATGTCAAAATTTCATTATTCTCGCTTCATTGATTTTGTATCTTTTTATTATTTAAAATACTGATACTCAAATAAATTAGAATTTTTGTACTTCATTAGCAGGGAAAGGATTTTGTGGAAATTGCCTTTTTTGTTTGATGCTAGATAGAGCATTTCTGATTGAAAATGAGCACAAATTAGGTCCTCCTGATTAGAAATATACCACTTTTATTTAGCCTTTTTTGCCTTAAAAAGGCAGTTTGCCTTTTTCACCCATGAATGCCTTTTTAAGTGCCTATTTTACCTATAAATGCCACAACATGCCTTTTTCAAGATTTGTCGAGCGCGTTTTTATTTTTCTTTCGTTTTTAATATTTTCCCCCTTTTGTTTCGCAAAAATACCTTGAAACTAAAAAAAATTATGTAGCAACATTGCAATTTTGTTAACTTATCGATGTTTTTACATTGATTTGATCATTCCTAAGCCGTTCTTTTTTGTTGTGCAGTGGAAAATTTAAAGAAAAAAACATGCCAAAATCAAAAAGTTCGGTTAGCGCAAACATTTTTTTAGTTTTTTGTGATACAAGTACGGCTTTTATGCTTTTATATGAGAAGTTAAAATATGAATTTAAAATATGTGCCTACATTTCAATTAAAATATCTTAGTTTTAGTTTTTTAACTATCTTTGAAAAACTTGATGTTCCTTTTCTTTTACAAAAAACGAGGTATAAATATTGTATGTTGCATACGTCAGATGAAATAAAATTATTAAAAAATACATACCGTTCCCCCTTTCTTTTTAGATTTTCTAGTATTTTTTTCTTATTTTTAAATGCCTGTTTTTGCCTTTTTAACAGTTTTTAATGCCCTATTTTGCCTTTTTAGTCAGTTTTTAGTGCCTTTTTCTGCTTTTTTGGCAGTTTTTAGTGCCTTTCCGTGCCTTTTTTGTTATTTTATTTTGCCTTTTTTATAGGTTTTTAGGTCCTCAAAATCCTTTCCCTGTTCATTAGAATTGCAGCTTCCGCGTTTTTTTTTAATAACTTTCGAACTAATAAAGTTAGAGTAATGAAATTTTGACACGTGATCAAGGAGATTTTGGGGTTTAACATAGTTACTATTCCAGAAAATTCTATATTAATTGTCAAGGATATAAGGGATTAAAATTTTCAAAGGACTTTTTTCATATCGTGTTTTTACAAATAGTTAAAAAATTAATTTTATTTAAATTCTTGAGCCTTTCCTCTTTCATTTGATATACATATCGCCATATTCTAACGAGGTTAAGTATTTTTTATATTTTTTATATTTTTTATCCCCTTCAAAATTTTGAAGTCATTTTAAAAGGATAAAGGATGTGGAAATCAAAAACTGCGTACGCAGTATTACTATATTTCGTCTCTAGTTTCACGCACATATGGATTTTTTCCGGTTTGAAAAATGCTGTCGCTCGGTGTTATATACCAAATAAATCATAATGATAATAGTCAGCAGATCTGTCAATGAGATGGCCTTGAACATAGAGTCATTGTGAAGGAATTAATGGAAATTAACGAAAATCTTGATATATCTGCTTAAATTTTTTTATTTAGACTCGACAGCTGCACAGTGGGAAGAGCTCAGACCTCGGCTTCTCACCTATTTTTATATTTTAGGGGTTGTGGGTGTGTGGCTAACACTGTCTACGTTTTCAACTTTTGAGCATTTCATGACAAAAGGTCTCAGTTTCAAGGTTTCAAGAGTCTCTTAATGCTGTTACATTGTGTAATTGTAAAGAAAGCAACACACATAAGACATAAAAGCACCAAAAGATGCGATAAGAACGGAAAGGCAAAAAACTGTCACCGGGTCTAGGAGACCAAGAAATGAACGTGCGAAACAGCAAATGTGACGGGCAAACGAGCAAATATGCTCAGGGACATAGGGAGTGCAAGTGGCAAACAGCGAAATCCACTGCTGCCGAGCGGAAGTGATGACGCCGCGCAAGAAAAAACAAAATAAACATTTGCAACTTGCCTGTCGGCATAGATCGACAGATGTGTACGCTGAATTGTAGCCAGTAATGTGTTTATTGTCAGAGATAAAAATAAATAATAGAAACAGATTTGCTGCAAAAACCAAGAGATGCGCGTGTCCTGCGTGTTTGATATTGTTTTGGTTTGGTGAATTTCGAAAAGTACAGAGTCAGCGAGAAAATAAACTGCGATACAATGAGCTGACACGTTGATGATGCAGTAGCAAGAAAGGCACTTGGACAGATGAATGGATCAAAAGTTGAACAGATGGGCACACGTGGAGAGATCAATAGACACACCAACAAATGAATCGAGAGAGCGAAAGAAAGTAAACTAGATGCATGAATTGAGTTTTGCACAAAATAGAAGACAAGCAGATGAAAAAACGAGGCAGGTGTAATACGTGCAAAGGCCAAACGGATGAGAATGTAGGACAGTGGAGGCGAGAGAAGGAATACAAAGCGTGCCAACGAACAAGCAGGTTGATAAATACAACTAATAATACTTGGGTTAGCGGGCAGATGAAGAAGTTTACACAAGAATCGATGAATACACCAACAAAAACGTAGAAAAGCACACACAACAAAGAGAGACGTATGTGCAGAGGATGAACAGATGAAAGGATAGTTGGGTAGACGAGCAAACAACAAACCATACTTCAGAGCCGTATGCGAGCAGTGTGCGGTGCCGTTTGGGTCTCGTGAACTTTCTATTTCCACTTTGCAGTGCAGGATATAGTAGCAACAAAACAGCGCTGCCGCCGTCGCCACTGTGCGGAGGCCAAAGTTTGTGGCAACCAACCGCAAAGCCAGTCAGTGGGACGCAGTAAATAATAAGTTTGGCATGCTTGAAGCGGCTAAAGGACGTGTGCGCCGATGAAGCAAAGTCAAAGGCAAAAGACACGGACACATAGACGATTGGACGCTTGAACGAAGCAGCGACAGTCGACCGAACGAACACAAAGGGCTGCGCGTATGAAAGCAGCGAGTGGTGACAGCACATTGCGGTTGGTTGGCGGCGGATTGAGTGAGAATTCGTTGTAAGCAGGCGAGAAAGGGTGAAAGGAAGGAAGCAAGGAAGGAAGTAGGTGAGTAGAGGAAGTAAATACATACTAACCATTAGTGTGTGGGATCTAATGGGGGCATTGCTGTTTGGTGAAACACTGCAAGATACAAAAAGCAAAAGGCAGCAGAAAATAGGCAACAATAGTAATAAGCCGAGCTGAGCGGGGCTTGGGGGGAGAAAAATGATAAAGGCGTTTAAGCGCCGCTGAAGTGTGTGCGAATGTGCGCGCGTAACAATGCGAATTTGTGGCCATTTCAGTGTTGCTTTGGGGCTCGGTAAATGCACATGCATACATATATTTGAGGGCACTTGTGTGTGTGTGAGTGTATGGGTGTGATTTGGCTTGAGATTGGTGGGCAAGCGTAGTCTGCTTGGCGGCCAGAGTGTTTGTGGGTAGTTGAGGGAGCGCGTGAAGACAGGAGCGGGTTTTTGCAGGGGCGACGTAAACTGTTTGGTGATTTAATGAATGAAAGTATTGCATGCAGAAGAGTGCGTTATGAATTGCGCCATAAAATATTTCAGCAAAGTATGTAGAATGAATAATTCAGGGGCTTAACTATTATAAGTTTTTTAAGAAAATAATTGCAATGTAACTATTACAATGCAACATAAATTTTATTTGTTGATTATAATTATTATTTGCGACAATTAATTTTTATGTTGCGTAATAAGTGTTATGAAAAACACATTTTTTTCGTACTCGATAACTATTAGTTTGAATTTTTTTTTGTTTACGTTGCTTCATAACTTTTATTTATGATTTTTTGTTATTTACGCTGCCGATAACTATTATTTGAAAGACAATTTTTTTACGTTGCTTCATAACTTTTATGAAAGAACATTTTTTTTAAGTTGCCCTACCACATTTTGAGTATGAATTGATTTTTAATTGTTTAATTGCTGGTGGAAATTAGTTTTCTGCAGTTAATTTGTGTTTGTCAATTTAAAACAATTAAAAATCAATTCATATCCAAAATGTGGTAATTCAACGTAAAATTTTTTTTTTCAAAATAATAGTTATCGGTAACGTAAATGAAAAAATCATAAATAACGTAAAAAAAAAAATTTCTCAAAATAATAGTTATCGGTAATGTAAATAAAAAAAGTCATAAATAAAAGTTATGAAGCAATGTAAAGAACAAAAATCCCAAAATAATAATTATCGATAACGAAAAAAATATTTTTTTCTTATAACAGGTGTTATGCAACTCAAAAATATTGATTACATGATAATAGTTATAGGCGACGCACGTTGGGAAAAAACAGGCAAAAACGCTCGCATTGGAGCAAATCCAAAAGTTGCGAATCTGAATTTTTTTTTTACTTGTCGTAATATCGATAGACTAGCAAGACAGCAAATCAACTTTTCAAGTCTCTTCATCCCATGACCTGGACTTTACGGCCTTTCAAAGTTGAACGTTTTATTATATTATTTTCACTTCTACCAAAATATCGTTAACAAGGCTGTCTTCAGATGCCCGTAGAATCTATATTTTTTAATGAAATCCCATAATTTTTCACATGTGTGGTTATGATATTTAAGCAATTAATATATAAAAAAATTGTATTTAAAAAATGTTTATTTTGACAAAAAAAAATATCTAACCTTTGCCTAATTTTTTGATAAAAATGAGAAAAATCGGGATTTTCTTTAGACTGTAACTTTTGAGATTCCACAGCATTCCACGAAATACGTATACACTAATTAGGTGGGACATTCAGCTAAATGATGGTACCAAACTTATCTGCGTAGTCCTGCGTAAAAATTAATGCGAGTAATTTTCGCATGCCAACCCAAGCACTTTTTGTACTCAGTTCTGGTGAGCAACGATATATTTTTAATTGCTGAGCAAAACTATAACGTATGAAAAACAGCAAGGCTGGTGTTGAAAGGAATAAATATGTTTTTAAATATATAGAATTGGGATATGTGCATATATATCGCATTGATTTATCTATGTCCGTCTGTTAATATGTCTTCCAATTCGTCTGTCTGATGGAAGGTATTCATAATAGCTTTCAAAAAAGTTGAGACACTGAAACTGAAATTTCGTACAAACACTTTGGAAATCATGAGAACAACATATTGCCTAAAATGGGCGTGGTTTGCCCATTTTTTAACAGGATTGCCGTATAAAGATATTTTTCAAAATATGAACTTTTAAATATTTACCGTGCGTTTAGGGACATTTTTGTCTGGAAATAGGTGTGACATGCCTCTTTAACCCCTTGAGATACATAATAAGACATTATTTTAACTTTTAGTGAGGAAAGTTGTACTTGTGAGTTAACCTTTTCCGTGCTATATAAAAGTAAATGAATAGTTTAGATTTTTTTAAGAAAGAGTTTGCCTACTTTTATAAAAGTGGGCTAAGTGTTTCTAAAGAACATTTTAATGCATGACAACAAAATTTTAGCCTATTTTAATATTGTTAAAAATAAAGTCTGTATGTAGAGTAGGCGTGGCCGTGGGCGAATTTTTTTCATTTTTGGAATAAATCATCTTCTACTTATGGGAAACCGTTGTGCGAAAATTCAATCCTTTATCTTTTTTATTTCCGAAGTTATTAAATTTTTCGTTATACATTCGGAAACCATAAACCGTGCTGCGAAAAAGTGCTCAAATTAAAAAACGCTAAAACACGTGTAACTTTATTTTTGATCTTCTACGAGAATCAGTTATCAAAATATAGACTTTTTTTGCTTCTGATTATGCATGTTTTTAAAACTCTTATCTTCCGACTGTAGGGTACCAGCTCCTGGTAGGGGAAATAAAAAAAATTATACCATACAATTCTCTGAAGAATTCGAAAGATAATAACGAAATTTCAGTTCTCTAGTGCAAAAACTATAGATGCTAAAGCTCAAAACAGGCGATGCGAGCGTTTTTGCCTGTTTTTCCCAACGTGCGACGTAAAAAATTTCTTATTGGGAATAATTATTATAAAGCAATAATTATAGAAATTTCTTAAATTAGATCAATTTTTTTATTTCCAAAAATACGGATAATAATTATTTTAGGTCTCTGGAATAATTTGATACCATTGGTTTAACTAATTTGAGCGCATGGCGGCCTAATTTAAGACTCTGTCTTTCTCGCTTTCATACCTTGGCCCAGGGAGTATGGCACAATTAAAGCGACCCTTTGACTACGTCTCTGTCGTTACTGGGCGCACTGCACTGGGCCGGTGCGGCTATAAGAGGAAACACCGTTTTTGTCGACAGCGTTGCTGCTGTCACGCGATTCAGCGCAATGTAGTGGCACCAACAAAAACAACAACAACATACACATGCACACATTCAAACTCGCACCGACACATTCAAACGTGCAACATACAAGCAAACGCGATATGTTATTTATGTATTTGCGTGTTTGCGAGTGTGGGAGTGTGTGCTCGTGTGTATGGGTTGAAGTGTGCCCGCGCGCACAAGCGCCACTAATATTGTTATTTCGGATTTTTGGCATATTGTGTGCGCAATGGCAACTTCGCCACATCGTAAGGAATTGTGTGTGCAGGCGCACAAAACTGCGAACGCACAAAACAACTAAATACCAGCACAAACACGCACACGCACACCAACACCAACGCCGACGCCGATGCCGCTGCTGGCTGCTACGTTGACGGCGTCGCTGCTAGTGCCAATGCCAATGCCAGTGCCAATGTGTTTATCATTGTGCCGGTTGTTATTGTTGTTGTTGTTGAGGTTGTTGTTTGCGTTGCTGTCTGTGCTACAGTTGGCGCTGCTGCCACATTGGCTGTTGCCGTTTTCATGAAGTCAAAGTAAATATCATTTAAGGTATTTAGTGGCTAATAAAATGAAGCAGCAAAGCACGGCGAACTGCGAAATGTAATTGTGAGTACGAGTGCGAGTGCGAGCGCGTGTCGGCAGCGCCACGACGGAATCGGGCGCACACTGACAGGCAGACGGCAATTTGTTGAAAATTTGCTCAATATGCCATGGCTGAGTGGCGGCACGGAATACGTGGCAAATTTAAATCAAAACGACTTGAATTTGATATTTGCGTTTTCCGCTATCCGCTCGCTGCTGCTGCTATGGCTGAACATTTCGACAGGGCTGCCATTGTCAGCGCTGTTGGTGCTCGCATTGTGTCGGTCGTTTGTGCAGCTTTTGTTGTTGATCGCCCACAAATTTGCGCTTTTCACTCGACTGCTGCTGCCATTATTGTGCCTGCTCCCGCATTCGTCTCGCTCTCTCTGTTGTCATTTGCCAAATTTTGACGCATACGTTCTGCCACAAACAATAAAACTGGCATAAGTAATTAGCAGCGACGCTGACGCTGACGCTGCGGCGAGCCGGATGTGGGCGCTTAGCTTTATTGGCCGCTGCTTCCCCCACAGTTGGCCGAGTCACTTCAATCTCGCTTCACTCATTCAAAATGACATCTATTCCAAGGAATTCACGTTGCTCTTATTTAGTGTGCATAATATTGGCATTGTTGGCTGTTGGCTTGCTTGTTGTCTGACAACAGTCAGCCGGTGCGTATGAGTAACTTTTAATTGGCATTAAATATTTAGCGTTTCTTTTGCCTGATTGCTTGACTTGTTTTTGATTGTTTGCTGTCTATGTGTGCCTTATAAGGTATTACTAAGGTTTTTGCTTTCAGTTTTTTCAAGTTTGCAGTAAAATGCTAGAAATTATTGAGAAGATTAGTGATACGAGTACCAAGGCTTCGTCTAACATTTCGGAGCTAAAAGGTGCACAAGTTTTGAGTTAAGGGGTTAGGTCCACTTGTAAGGCAAAAAAAGAACGCTTTTTTGCAAATTTTTTCTGAAGACGGGTTTTATTATTTATGAATAAATCTTTTTGTACATTAAAGATACACATTTCAAGAAGTTACAAAAAAATGTTCATGTCAAAATGTCCATAATATTAAGAGATATAGTCAATTTGCTGAGACACCAAAAAAAAAAGACGTTTTGCGGTGATCACGATTGCAGCAGTCTGGATCATCTGAAACCAAAAAAACGAACGGGGATCTTTAGTAAATCAGTTAATGCTCCGGATGGACGAAGGGTTTGTTCATATTTTGATTTGTCGCAACATGGCGGACGTTCAAAGTCAACATTTTTTTTTTACCCAAATTTTCGTCACTTTTTCGGCTATAAAAAAAAAAATTTCATCGTAAAAAAAAATCCTTCGTCCATCCGGAGGACAATTATATGTAAAATAAGTCGTTAAAATTTCAAGAGGATCAATACAGCCGTTTTCGAGTTACAGTGATCACCGACTTCGAAAACGTGGTCTCGAGAAAAACGCGTTTAAAGTTTTGAGTATAGTTTTAGTATAGTCAAAATTATACAATAGAGATGTATTTCAATGTAGTACATCTCGGCGAATAATAGTCCGATTGATCTAAAAATTTCAGGGAATACTTTTTAAATGTTATACTTTTAGAAAATGTAATAAAAAAAAAATAAATTTTTTGAAAATCATGAGTGGACCTAACCCTTTAATGTGATTTTGGAGATTTTGTTGCTTGCACATATTTGTAATATTTATATGGGGTTTAATTTTTTTTCATGGTCGACGTTCTTATACCTAAAAATTTCATCAATTACCTACAAACCGAGATGCATCCTTTGGCCTCTTATAGGCTTAAAAATTGTATTTACCTTTACAAATGCCTGATTTCATACTTTGCTTACTTACTTACTTAACCCTTTCGCTACATGCTACTTTGTGGACGTCTGCATCCTCTATGGTTGCAAGAATACATTTTTTTGTTGATCTTTAGAATAGTTTGAAGTTTTAGGAAAAATACGAAATTAATAAACTGAATATTTAAGTTTAAAGAAGAGAAATATACACGTTTTTTTTAATGGTATATCTTGACATAGTAAAGGAAGAAGAAGCAGAAAAAATTAGAGAACTTTTTAATTTGACGTTTTCTTTCAATTTAGATAATTTTTTTTTTAAATTTTGGCTGAAGTAAGTGAAGAAATATTCAAATTTTCGTTATGCGTAAAAAGTTTTATGTTTAAGTAATTAATTAAGTAATTATTACACTCTAAAATACAGGGTCCGAGTATAAAAATTAAAAAATTTCTTATGGAATGTTGGTTATATTAAACCACATAGAAGCCTAAGACGTAAAATTTACTCCCCAGTAAAAACCTGTAGCGAAAGGGTTAACTGGCCATAACAACCTGTTAGCGGGTTGCTCTCTCCAAGCGCCTCTGTTTTGCGCGCACCTTCTCCAGTTGGTCACACCAACAAATGATACGGCCTCCTCAACTTGGTCCCTTCACCGGAGACACGGCCTATTACACCATGCGACAAAAATAAAAAAAATGTTTCACACCGGAAAAAATCCATATGGTCGTGAAACTAGAGACGAAACATAGTAATACTGCGTAGTCAGTTTTTTATTTCTACATCCTTTGTCCTTTTAAAAGGACTTCAAAATTTTCAAAATTTTTTCAAAAAATATAAAAAATACTTAACCACATTAGAATATGGCCGCATGTATATCAAATGAAAGAGGAAAGGCTCAAGAATTTAAATACAAATTATTTTTTATCTATTTGTAAAAAAAAATATAAAAAGTCCTTTAAAAATTTTAATCCTATATATTCTTGAAAATTTACATAACATTTTCTTGAAAAGTAACTATGTTAAAACTCAAAATCTCCTTGATCATATGTCAAAATTTCATTATTCATTGATTTTGTATCTTTTTATTATTTAAAATACTGATACTCAAATAAGTTAGAATTTTTGTACTTCATTAGAATTGCAGCTTCCGCCTTTTTTTTAATAACTTTCGAACTAACTTTTTAATAACTACTCTAAAGTTAGAGTAATGAAATTTTGATACGTGATCAGGGAGATTTGGGGTTTTAACATACTTACTTTTCAAGAAAATTTAGTGTAAATTTTCAAGGATATAAAGGATTAAAATTTTCAAAGTACCTTTTTCATATCCTTTTTTTTCAAATAGATACAAAATGCATTTTATTTAAATTGTTGAGCCTTTCCTCTTTCATTTGATATACATATCGTTATATTCTAACGAGGTTAAGTATTTTTTATATTTTTTTATTTTTTATCTCTTCAACATTTTGAAGTCCTTTTAAAAGGACAAAGGATGTAGAAATGAAAAACTGAGTACGCAGTATTACTATGTTTGGTCTCTAGTTTCACGCACATATGAATTTTTCCCGGTGTGAAAAATGCTGTCGCACGGTGCTACCGCATTGAACATCTTTTTCGCCGGACCTTCATCGTCCATAGGACAGACAGGGCCAAGTCAGGGCAGCCGCTGTATGTCAATTCGCTGCGCTATGTCCATGTCAAGCTGCCCGACTACCAATCAAATTAGTAAATCTTTTCAACGTCAAAATTCCAAAATTCCCAAAAATCCTGATGGCACATTGTTTGACTCTGATTTGGTATGCGCAGATTACGCGCTTGACACGGCCTGTGATTTGACATGCTCCACCTGGGCGCGTTGGTGGCGGACCCTTTTGTCTGGGTGTGTGGCTGCGTGCAAATATAATGACGTCCTTCCGGTTGCCGAATAGGGAAATAATTCTTTATTCATGTCTCTGAATGAATGTGCTGCGCGTGTGTGGTTGCGGCGTTGACGCTCTCGCAGCGTTTGTCATTTCAATTGTGACAGCTGTGTGCTGTGCCTTCTGCAGCGCTTTGCGTTGTTGTTTTGGCCCTATGACTGTCATTGTGGCTGCTTGCTTTTGCTGCGTCCCGAGCACGTTTTATGTGCGACCTTAACAGCTTAGAAATGCAGCCAAATTACTTAAGAAATTTTCTTAATGGAATTTGCACGCCTTGAATCACAACAAGAAACATTTTGCACACCCACACACTCACACGCTCACACATACACTTGAACGTGGGTAGGTGGCGGCAAAATCCTCGGAGAGCGCATATGCGCTGACGTTTGCGCTTTCGGGGCTCATGTTTGACGCTTTGTTGGACACAATGCCAGCCAAGATTTAATTCGGAATCATTGCGCTCTTAATAGCATCAAATTTTATGTGCCATGCAATTAAAATTATACGCAAAGTTTGCGCTCCGTTCACGGTGTTAGCAAACTTTGTTTTTTCGGATAATAACGCACTTTGCATGCTTATTTCGTTGTTTTGTTTAATTTTTGCTTTTGGCATAAATATTGCCGACATTCGGCAATGAGTGCGCGCACTTGCGCTTCGCTCGTGAAAAGCGTGTTTGAGTGCGTCTTAATTTCATTCGAGGCCCCAATGTAAGCGCATTAGGCATTACCGCCGCCATATGCACACAAAACGACAGCGAGGGCAACGGCAGTAAATGCAAAAATATCAACATAAGTACAAAATCAAGCAGCGAAGTGGTAATCTTGTCTGAGCAGTGGATAAGGCGGCCGCCGGCTGCGGTCGAGTAATGGAGCCGCGCCGACGTGCCTCAGTTGCTGCACAGTCCGGCTTCTTCTTGACTGTGCAAATTAAAATGCAAAGCAAACGGTTCTGGCCTGCTTCATCTTTTTCTTGTTTTTATTTATGCTTTTATTTCTGGCAAATTGTTGCCCTTTATTTTTGCGCTATATTGCTTTGTGCTTTATGGTGGCTGGCAATAGTCCGTTTTTGATATTCGATGCCTGAAGGCGCGCGCACGGCTGCGTTCAAACGATTTGCTCGAATAAGTGGCTCGAACCTGCATGCGCGGGGCAGCTGGACACCAAAGTGCGTGATCCGTTGCTCTTTAAGGCAATACGACCTCGGCTGGCAATAGCGCAGCTTTCACGCTTCACGCTCAAACTAATGAGAACTAATGGCTGCCGCGCTTAATTACTAACAATCGAAATTAGCAAAAAGTGACTTTAAAGTGTTTTTGTTGGCCTTTTGCCGTACGCTTCATGAGTTGGCAATTAAACTGCGCTTTTGCGCCATTACAATGGAACTCGCCTGGGGCGGACTGCTGTTGCCGAAGCTTAACATCTCCCCGGGGAGCAATTTAACAATTTTCAGCTTTCCTAATGACTTTCAATTACGCTCGCCGTTTATATTAATACTTTTCATATTTCGAAAGTTTGCGCAGTTTTTCTCGAGGCACTTTGAAGATAAATATGTTCAAGGTTTGTTCGTAATAAAAATTAACTTCTCGCTGGATTGTGCGCAGTGTTGTTTTCGGAGCGTTTAATTTTTGGATTTCCAAAAATATTTGCAGTATAGTCAAAGTATAGTGATTCAGTGCAGAGTGATGGAGTATTTGTTGTAATTTCTTATACCAGTTGGTGAATAATTTGATTTATAGAACTTGAAATGCTTGACTGACACTTGACAGTAACAATTCTGAGAATGAAAATATTAAGCAAGAATTGTAATGAAAATGAAATGTAATGTTGATCACATTTCATGGGACTCAAACTATTCAATATTCTATATTGAAAATTAAGACCCGACCAGTCAAGATTCAAAGTCGTAAGTTTATGTATTGTGACAATAATATTTGCTCACTGTGAAACTGCGAGGCATACTTTTAGGGGTATGACATACTTTTAGGGCCATGATAATTTCTTTGGAACTATCGCAGAGACGACTCAAGACGACACTGTGATGTTCGAGAACGAGCTGCGCTACAAGCAAACAAGTATAAAAGGCAACCGGGTCCAGAGCCGACGAGTTTGGTTTTGGCAGGCAAAGGTGCAACACGTAGCATAAAGTGACTACTGAAACAGTAGAGTGTAGAATTGTGAATAAAGTGACTACTGGTTTTGAACTGCATTGAAGAATTTGAGTGTGTTTTATTTTGGAGCACAATTCAGAGAAACGAATACGCCTGCGTTAAGTAATAGAACTAATTTTCGTATTTATACGACACGAAAATAGAATTTTTTAGATGGTACTTAACTCTTGCAACTTAACTCTTGAATTTTATAATTATATTTTTTTTATATTTATATTTTTTCAATTTAGTCTTTTGTGTGGTTATATCAAGAACAATCCATAATAACTTTTTTAAATTTTTGTTACCGAACACTGTTTTTTAAAGCAGGGACCGAAAATAATAATAACAATTTTCAAATCAAAAGGGCATAACGAAAAAATTGTCGGTGGAATTTTTCAAATACATATAGCATTATGATCGTAATGGCCTCAGCTTCACGAATATTAAACGCCTTTTAAATTGTAGACTTTTGCTATAAAAGTTAAAATTAACTGTTATTTTGTGCCTTTTATTATTTCAGGCAAAAATAACTGTTACTTTTGGCTTTTATTTTATCGGTCAAAAATAACAGTTATTTTGTGACTTTTATTTTTTCGGTCAAATTAATCAGGCAATTTGAATTTTTTCAAAGACCGTTTGACCGACTAAAAAACTATTTATACAATTTTTTTCGTCGCACAAGTCTTATAGCTCAGATTGTGCGGTCTGATGAGACGAAAAACATGGTATCAATAGTTTTTTAGTTGGTCAAACGACCTTTGAAAAAATTCAAATTGCTTGATATATTTGACCGAAAAAATAAAAGACACAAAAAACTGTTATTTACCGTTACCGTTATCAAAAGTAACAGTTATTTTTGCCTGATATGATAAAGGGAACAAAATAACTTTTATTTTTGTCTGTAAAAATAAAAGTTAAAAGATAACAGTTAAAATCTGACTTTTTTGATAAAAACCATAACCGGTACGGTCCCTGTTTTAAAGTGTTATCATATGAGAGCAACCATATCATTCTGGCTGTAAAAATTACTTAAACATAAAAATTTTTACGCATAACTAAAAATCAAATATTTTTTCATTTACGATACTTCAACTAAAATTATTTAAAAAATATGTCTGAATTGAAGTAAGACGTCAAAAATGTATCTTATTTGTTACTGCTTGTTCTTTATTTACTATGTAAATATATAACATTCAATTAACGATATAACATTTTTTAAACTTAAATATTCAGCTTATTAATTGGGCATTATTCCTTAAACTTCAAGGTATTCTAAAGACTAAAAAAAACTTGTATTCTTGGAACCGCAGAGGGTTCAGACGTCCACAAAGTAGCATGTTGCCACATGGCAGCAAAATAGCTAAAGGGTTAACATAATTGTTTGATTTTGGTCACGAGCTTTAAATTCTCCATTAATTTTTGTTTGAAATTTTTTAAACTTAATTTCTTATAATGGAAAATGAAATTTTCTGCCTATGCAAAGAGTGCAGTGTTCTGTGCTTGCCTCCGTTATTTTAAGAATGCCGCTAGCTTGCTTTGTTGACAGGGAAGGAAGGTGTTTCGAAAAGGAGAGAAGTTTCCAAGGTTTCTACTTGGACCCAGAGTAACCAGGAGCCCGGAGTTTATCGTTGCATGTTAGCGCTTTTAATACTATATTGGTAAATAATCCAGTGAGCCAAATTACAACAAGCTCAATAATGTTGAAAACAAAAGCATTCTCGGAATGACAAAAGTCAGATGCAAAATTCAGTGAGTGGGAAAAATACAAATGCGTTAGTACTGAACTCTAAAGCCATGTATCTGCTATAGAGTTTTTTGCGTAGAGTTAGAGAAAACTCTCATATAGAGCGACCTAGAGTAGTGAACACACCCCATAGAGCTCTAAATCCACTCTATGGTAGAATTCTCTCGCCTAAAAAACTTTATAGTGGATACAAAATTTTTGCATGTGCGTTAGAGGTCTTCATCTGTTCTACGGTAGAGTCGCTCTATGGTAGATCTAACGGTACATTTTCGTGAGGGTTGATAAACGTGCAGACGTGCGTGCGTGTCTATTGTTGTGCCTCTGTGTGAAAAAATTTAAATCGCATCACAAAAAGAAATTACGCAGAAAATCTCATTCCAATTGGCTCCAAACATTTTCTTTCCTTGTTTTTCCTTCTTCTGCAAACATAGAATGGCAGTAGCAACCCGCCTTGGGCGAAAAGTAATTTTTATATATTTTCAATTATTTATTTATTTCTTTTTTATTTTCCCATGCCCAGACAACCCCCTTAACCTAAACAAACCTAATGAAACGTTCACCAAAAAAAAAAAAATGGGTACGCACGCACGACTGAATGACTACGAAATGAAATGTCAAACGATCTCGCTCTACTATAGAGAAAAATTTGTCTGCAGTGGGCACAGTTGGTAAAGCGCATGATAAAGCTCTACTCAAAATTTCTCTATATCATCTCTACCTAGACTGGTAGAGTGGTAGAGTTGCGCTATAGTAGAGTATCTACGCTCTGCGCTCTACGCTACCACCAAATCACTACCACTATTGCCAAAAAAAATACTCTATAGTGAAAACTTGGCTTAGCAAAGCAAGAAATAGCGCGAGCTAGTTGTTGTAATTGAGCCAAAGTGAACCACCACTGAGTTTTTTTATGAATCAGCAAAGGAGGAATCAGTGGAAATGTTTTGTTTGGCCACTCGAGTCACTGCGAGTCAACAACTGCTATATTCGTCATATGTTGAAATATGCTCTTATTAACCCTTTCGACCCCAAAGTTGCCACTTATTCACTTATTTGTCATCTTATAGTAAAAGCTACGATTGATTTATGGATTTTAATTTAAGTAGGCGCCAACAAACTAATATTTTTAGAAGTGAATTGAAAGCAAATTAAAAAATGTTTGCTGTTATCTCCAAAATTATTTTCAATAATTTGCATCGATATCAGGGAAAGTTTGTGTTCTAATTGAAGTCTACGAATTGGGCGCGTTTGATAAAAAACCCTCTTTCTATAATAATTGTAAAATAAAATCAAAAAGTGATAATTTTGTATTTTTCTATAAATATTAAATAATTTTTCTGTAATTGAAAAATATTGATACACAATTTATTTAACCCGTTTTAAGCTAAAATTGTAAAGCAAAATTAAACTAACTCTAGAACTCTAACAAAAAGGCGTGGCGACTTCAAATGTCGTGTGCACACTTCTTGGGAAAGTGTTTCATGATTTAAATACCAAAAAGTAATATCGAGACAAATGGGTAAAATTCGGGGTCGAAAGGGATAACCAGCGCGAAGCAACGAATTTAGTGTTTGTTGTAACTGAGCCAAAGTGAGCCATATTGACGTTGTAATGATTCAAAAGATCTAAATGAGCTTTGGGCTGGCTATCCCTGCTTTATAGGAGGAAAACCTTAGGAAGAGTGGTGGTTTGCGGTTTTCTTCACTGCTCTGCTAGGGAACTTTGTCTTCTAGGACTCGACCAATCCTTGCGACAAGCAATAAAGCCTCTGCTGAAATTTAACCCTTTCCGGTCAATTTCCACATTTCTTAAGATACAAATTTTTCCTTCAAAATATTGACTCTCGTTGAACATTTTAGCAATAAAATACAAAAATATATCAAAAAAATCATTTCGGTTGTGAATTACAGCTCAATCAATTTTGTACGACATTCATGAATTTTTGGTTTCGGTTTTTTAAGTTTTATGAACAATTCATTGATTTTTTTGATAGAAAAAATAAATTATAACAACAAAAAATCGAAACGTGATTTCATTTTGATCGAAACTTATATAAATTATATATATAAACAATTGATTCATATTTGTTCGGCCTTATATAACCGTTGTTGTTGTTGCAAAGCCCTTTTCCTCTCAATAAAACACAGAATCAATTAAAATTGATACAGTTTTACAGAAATACACTGAATATAGCCGATTCTTATTATCGTAGTGGGAGTGGCAAGTACGCATGTCTAACCTTCAGTAAAACACAAAATCGTCTAGTCATTCTTATTTTTAATCGAAAATTGCGGAATAGTCGATTTTTATTAGCCACGTGGTTTACAGATGGGCGTGGCAGGCATGCAAACGCAAAAATTCTATTACCAAACTTACAACTTGAAAAAACTGCAACATAACTTGCAACTTTTGCCTTCCATTTGGTTCCATATCGTACAAAGCTTTGCAACCCTTGTGGTCATTTGTACGATATATCGTACAATTGTTTTAAAGACTCGGGAAAAATATTTAGACGCGAAAAATTGTAAATTTAATAAGTTTTATAAATCAACTGAGATTTGAAATTGTTTAGCTTTTTGCTACTAAAAATTATTACATATTCAAAAATTCCTACGCAGAAGTACCGTCATTTGCTGGTTTTTCAAATTCTTGCAAAAAGCTGCTTACAAAATTCACTCATAGTAGCCACGTGTAGCCTGTGTAGCCACGGTTATTATGATTTATATTTTTAAACAGAATGATACAACACAGCCTACTTAATGACAATTAAAAAGCTGTTCCATAAAAAGTGTGTTCGCTGTCAAATAAAAAATCTTCGAAAAAATTGTACGATATATCGTACAAATATCCGGAAAGGGTTAATAAAAATACTCATCGATTCATAAATGTTACTTCTTCTGGCAACACAAAGGATCAATTAAGACGACCGGCAGGAACGAAAAGAAACTAGTTTTGTAAGCAACTGCATTCGAAAGCAGATTTCTTTTAATTATTGCATTTTTATGGGGAAAGTTTAAGTACGATTTCTGTGTACTGCATTGCTCTGCTTCTTTTGAAATTTGCATTTATAATTTAGTTTAATTTCAGCTTTCCGCCAGCTTCCAACAACAAAAGTGCCAAGTCACTGCTACACGTTTTGGGATTTCGCGACAAGCCATGTTCAACATGGGCGCTTATAAATAAGTTTCGCAGCAGAAGCAACGCGTCATGAAAACTTTGCATAAAGTGAGGAAAAGTAATTTTAAAGTTTGTTGTCTTGTGACTTTGCAATTAGTGTTGCACGCAGCCAGATAGGGAAAAGTTGTCGGTGTCATTATTAATTGCCGAAAATTGCACAAATGTGCAGTAAAAATGTTGTGCTAATCGAGTTTATTTTCAATGTTGTGCACGTGTTTCACTTTTTTCTTTCGGTAAAGTGTCAAGGTCACCAAATTGTGCAGTGGTTTGAAGGAAATTTGCCAAAAAAAATAAAACAAAAAAAAGGCTAAGAAATATTTACGTGCTTGCGACATGGCACTTTTGTGCTCTCCTCTACTCACATTTGGCCACACACACACACACACAGAAATATATAGAAGACAAATTGCATGGAATGTGCCGCGCGAAGCACTGAGCCGAAGAATGGTATAGAAAATCTGTTTGGTATTTCGAGAGATTTTCGTATGACTTTTACTACGGATGCCGACAAGCGGCATGAGGCAACAACAACAACAACATTGGTCGCATCAGGCATAAGCAAAAACAGTCCATCAGCCAGGCAGGCAGCCAAGCAGCAGCAGCACAAATTTGAAGAAGCAAAAGCAGGAAAAACAAGTTCGGTCAACAACAAAAACAGCAAATCGAGGTGTGTGCGGGAACGGCCGCCTGCCAGGCAGCTCAAGTACGTGCCCACAACAGACACTCAGATCACACAGCCAAGCAAGCGGCGGTGGCCAAGTACTCGAAACAGCCGGGACGAAGCGAAGGAAGACGCAGACGCAGACGCGGAACAAGAACCAGCAGCAGCAGCAGAAGTGAAAAGGGCAACAAAAAAGCAGATCATAGTGATGCGGAAAAAATATGAAGAAGTGAAGAAAAATGGCAAGGAAGAAAAGGTAAGAGGCGAAAGAAGAAGAAGATGAGAAATAGGGAAAACATCTTCGAATTCCCTCCATGGGTGAAGGGGTTGAGAAGTGCGAAATGTGAAATGTGAAATTCCATGGAGCGACGCCGCCGCTCGAACTTGTGACGACCGTCGAGCACTTAACGGCAACATCTGCGCAGGCAGCAGAATGTGTGTCCGTGAGTGTGCGAGTGTGTTGGTGTATGCAGCGAGTGTGTGCAAATTGGCGCTGATTGACTGGATGACTGTGTGGGGGTGGCAATGCGCCAAATACAAAAACCGAACATCAACTTTGCACCCAACGACTAGCAAGAAGCTGCAATATTTCAAGTTTATGGCGGCATCGAACGAAACGACAGAAAGGAGCGTGAAGTATTTTAAATTAAATTTCGCAAAATATGCACGAGACGAAAGCGAAAAGAAACGTCGCACAGTGGGGTAATTGATGATTAATTCACCCAGGCTATTTAGATATGAAATAACTCTAAGGTTTAGTTAATCGAACATTAGAAAATAAAAAACAAATGTTTTTGGGTATACTTCAGTGAAAATTTTTTTAAAAAACGGTAAAGAACTAAAATAGTTACAAAAGATAAATCTTGCACATTTCTAGTGAAAGTTAACTTGAACAGTTTAACTGAAACATTTCATCGCCACCTCTTGCAGCTAATTTAATATCATCATTATGATGATGATTATCATTATTATAATCTTCATCATCAACATTATAAGCCTCACCATCACCATTATCATCATTCCTCATTAGTATCAACTCCAAAGTTAGCAACTTTGGGCATAATATACATAAGATGCACTTTTGTGTGGTAATTTTTTCATACTTGATACAATGGGTTCAGAATTCAAGAAAAAATCTATTAAAAATGTTTTCAATGATATTTTTTCAGTACACTTTCGCAAAAAAAATTCTCCCTCCAACACTCGAAAACTTTATTCCGCGCTTCTTGAGCTTCTTCCGACAGTTGGCCGATTGGCAATAAAGCATGCGATATGATATGCGGTCGATGCAAAAATTATTTGTGGAAAATTGTGGGTATATTTTACCAGGAATAGCATTTAAAAAAATATTTTTTAGTTTTTAATCCATAGCACAGTGATTCGTTCCATAGACAAAATTCCAAAAATTTATAGTCTCAGAATTTAACGATTTTGATGTCATTTGAAAGGTAAAACTCCAACTAAGAAAACCCCAAAAAATCTGTGCAAAAAATTAATCAGTTTCTGTGCAAAAGCGGCTCAAAGTTGAAACTTTTTTCACCAAAAAAATGTAAACACATATTTTCTGTTTTTTACTCTATTAAGTAAAAACTTTTAAAAATTCATGGTTACCAAGAAGTTGCTAAAACTTTCAATATACATTAAGAAATGACGTGGCCATTTTCGCTTTTAACTTTTTCTCAAAATTTGCAAAGCTTAGTCTTTTACTTTACTTTTAATTCAAAATATTTTTCAAAATTAAAAATCTGAAAATAAGCAAAACTTAGAGGAAAATATCTAAAATGTATGTGAAAGTATATTCCTGGATTTTTTTTATTTTAAGAAGCATTCTTTCTTTGTCGGATAATGTAATTACTTCCTCCGATATCTTCCGATCTCAGAAAATAATCCAATTTGAAAAGTGGTCTAAACACCTATTTTTCGACAAAATCGATTTAATTTATCCCTAAAAGTACGCAATCAGCATGAAAAATTGAGAAAACTGCACAAATGCAAAACATACGTCTATTATTATCGTTTTTATTGCAAAACTAAGGGGTCCTAATACAATTTCTGTTACTTTTCGCAATTATCAATGTTGAAGTTACCGATTAAATGTAAAATCTGAAAAATCTAGCCAACACACTCGTTGCTATAGCTCACCAAAAATGACGAAAAATTGCAAATTTAAGTCTCAGGCATTGCCAAACTACAAAAGTTTAAGAAAAACAAAATGGAGATTTCACTTCAGCCATGATTAACTAGTATACCAAATTTTATGAAGAACGGACCACTTTTTCTAATTTTGTCCCGCGGTTGTATGAAGTCGAATCACTGTGCAATGGGGTCAGAATTAAAAGAAATCTAATACAAATGTTTTGAATGGTATTTTTCAGTACACTTTCGTAAAAAATTCTCCCTGCAACACTTAATCTTTATTTCGTGCTTCTTCCGAAGGTTGGCCGATTGACAATAAAGCATGCGATATGATTTGCGGTCGATGCAAAAATTATTTGTGGAAAATTGTGGGCATATTTTACCAGGAATAGCATTTAAAAAAATATTTTTTAGTTTTTAATCCATAGCTGCGAAATTTTTCTATTTCGATTTGATGTTCACTAGAAACAACCATAAAATGGTGTGAATGTTTTTATTTAGTCTACATCGATTTCTATTATTGATGCAGATATTTCTGCATTTTGAAAAAACAATAAAATCAACAATAAAACCTTTTGCTTATTTGTTTTCATCTAAAAAATAAATAATTTAATAAAAAATGTATTTTGTACATTTCTATTTGTTCTCATACATGGCCCATTTGGCCCATGAGTTCGCACACAAAAATCGAAATGCTGGAAAATTGCGCAACATTCGCGCAACTTTTTTTTTCATAAAATGTTACTGAAATATCTAAGCTATACGCTAATGAAAAAAGTTTTGCTCGATCTCACAAGACTCACAACTATATGATAAGGTCCAAAATTTAGCAATTATTAAGAGTTTAAACAAAAAATAAAATAAAATACTTATAAACATTTTTTAACAAAACAAAATACAGACTGCATTACTGAAATACCTGAACATGAAGGTTGCATAATTAATTTTTAAATACTTTTTGAAAATCACAAAAAGAAATCGTTTCGCAGTAAAAGAAAAAACGCGTTTATCGCTGTTCGCACAAAAACTGAAAAGAAATGTTAACTTTCAGAGTGCTTTGCGGGAAAACGGTAAACTATTTTGCAACAATTTTATCCACTTTAACCCGGTACCAAAAACATATTTGTATCTTTATTTTTCGTTTTTGAATTAATCGGCACTTTACTTATATATTACCCCACTGTGCGTCGGTGCGGCGGGGGAATGGAAAATACTTGTGCTACAGTCGACATACTTGGCGTAACGCGCTTTAATTTGCCGCTGCGCAGGAATGCGCCGAAAAGTAGGCTGACATTTTGTTGCGGAACGGCTGACAGCGGCAGACGGCCGGATTGGCTGCAGCGCTGGAAAATTGAAATTGAAAAGTGTCGCACACATTGTAATCACTCTATTCGGTGCGGTTGCTGTTGCTGTGGCACACATACGCACACCAAAACTCAAACACACACACATACACACTCAAACACACAATAAATGAACAAACGCCTTAACGATATTTTACCTTTTTGCTTGCCGTGCTTGCTGCGGCTTTCTCTGCTTCTTAATGTGAGTTTGTTGTTTCTTAAATGCTGACAGCAGGATGCCTCGCGCGCGTGTTACGCGACGCTAACGCAGACGCCAGCGTCAGCGGCGGCAGCGTTTGCTTGTTTTCGTGCGTTCGTTTTGTTGTTGCTGGTATGTGTGTGCGGTTGCTGTGGGTCCTGTCTGCTTTATGCCACACTTTTGTTGTTGTTGTTGTTGCTGTTTTTTTGCTTGCTGAAAAATCGAAAACAATTAAATTTGTTATTAACACTGAACTTGCCGCCGCAGCTCAAGCAAACGCAGACGCAGTCTCCGTCGCACACACGCACACGCACACCGACGGCCCTAAGGACGAGCCAGCACAACAGAATGAAGAGGCAAAAAATCGATCGATAGCGTTGCGATTTTTTGCCGTGTGGCCGTAGTCGCTGCTGTTGTTGTAATTGTTTTCATTTCTTTAATGCTTTGTTAGGTACATTTTAGCGCACTTACTTTAAATTCACACTTTTACACTTGAATTGCAATATTTCGATTTTTCGTCGCACAATTTTGTATTTGTATATTTTCGCCCTAATATTTATTTACTTTTGTCACACTCTTCACACTTCAGTTTGCTAATTATGCTTTTGTTATTTGTGTTGTTGTACGCGTATGCGGCATTTAGAATTTGTGAGTAATAGCTGTGGGCACAATTAGGCAGCGTGCACGCCGGGCAAGGGGCGACGCATCGTGGGGGCTCGACTCGTGGTCGTTGTTGTGATTGTCACACGCACTCAAACACACACTTAGGCGCGCACTTCACCCCTGTCACTTTGTGTATATCCTTTGGGACAATAACAATTGGCAGCAGGCAGTTGGAGTAATGCGGCCACGGCGCTTGTCACTCTCAGCTCGATGCCACTTGTGTGTGTGTGTTTGTATCGGTATGTAAGGTGGTTGTTTTTCTTGGACTTGCTGCTGCTGCTTCTTCTTGTTTTGCCACTACTGGCTGGCCAGACACACACACGCGCGCCACTTGCTGCGTGCCGCTGTTCGTCCGATTTGCGTACCGCGCGGTCTGATATCCTGTCGTTGACTGAACGCTCGCAATTCGTCTGAGCGCCGTCGAGCACACTGCCAGCCGTGTCGTATCCTTTCGCCGTGCACACACACACACACACACAGATGCAAAGAATTTGCTGCACTTGTTGTTGCGATTGCGATTGCGTGTGTGTATGTGATGGGCGCTCGCGCTCAGCTCGGTGCTTGTAAAGTATGTCAGATGGGTGACATTTTGTTGCTGCGGCGAATTGATGGCAGACCTTCCGGCGCATGACCGCTTCGTGTTGCTCTCGGCAAATACACATTTTGAGAGCGGCAATCAGTGTCAGCTGGAGAGTGTGCCAGATGCTTGCGTGAAGTGGCAGTTAATTTGAAAATCTAAGCACCAAACAGGGCTGCATTTTAGTGGAATTGCGTGGGTAATTCTCACAAGTAAGGTGAGAGTTAAGTATTTTTAAACTTTCTATGATATAATTTATGCTTTTAATGAAGGAATATTTCTGACTTGAGTAGCTCAAAAAGAATTGAAATAAATTAAGTATTCAGAGAAAAGTATATGAGAAACAATTACAATTAACCCTTTCCGGTCAATTTCCGCATTTCTTGAGATAACTATTTTTCTTTGAAAATATTGACTCTCATTGAACAATTTAGCAATAAAATACAACAAAATATTAAAAAAATCATTTAGGTTAAGAATAACAGCTCAATAAATTTTGTACGATGCAATGGTCCGCGAAGGAGTAAAAATGCATAAAATTTTTGTTTGGTTTTTTTAAGTTTTATGAACAATTTATTGATTGTTTTGATAGAAACCATAAATTATGACAACAAAAAATCAAAACGTGCTTTTATTTTGATCGAAACTTATATAAATGATATATATAAAGAATCGAGTCACATTTATTCAGCCTTATATACGAGTAACTGTTGTTGTTGTTGCAAAGCCCTTTTCCCCTCAATAAAACACAAAATCAATCAAAATTCATATACATAGATATTCAGAAAGATACTGAATATTGCCGATTCTTATTAACGTAATGGGAGTGGCAAGTACGCATGTCTAACCTTACATAACCTAAAAAACACAAAATCGTCTAGTAATTCTTATTTTTTATCGAAAATTGCCGAATAGTCGAAATTTATTTGTCACGTGTTTAACATCTGTTACCAAACCTATAACTTGAAAAATGCAAAAACAACTTGCAACCTTTGCCTTCCATTTGTACGATATATCGTACAATTTTTGTAAAGACGCGGGAAAAATATTTAGACGCAAGAAATGTTAAATTTAATAAGTTTTATAAGTCAACTGAGATTCAAACTTTGAAATTTTTTAGCTTTTTGCTACCAAAAAGTATTACATATTTAAAAATTCCTCCGCAGAAGTACCGTCATTTGCTGGTTTTTCAAATTCTTGCAAAAAGCTGCTTACAAAATTCACTCATACTGTGTAGCCACGGCTATTATGATTTATATTTTTAAACAGAATGATACAACACAACCTATTTAATGAAAATGAAAAAGCTGTTCTATAAAAAGTGCGTTCACTGTCAAATTAATTTTCGAAAAAATTGTACGATATATCGTACAAATTTCCGGAAAGGGTTAAGTTGCAAAACAATTATTTTTAATGTGCTAAAATATATGTTTTAACTCTAGAAAGACCGCAAGTTTTCCATACCTACAAAGACTACATGTTATATCCGCTGATATCTCGAAAATTATACATCGGATTTTAGACGCAAGAAAGAGGCTATTTGTAATTGTAGAACCCTATTTATATAACTAATTGTAGAGCCCGGTAAAAAATAAAAGTTATCATACCAAAAGTTCATAGAAATACTGAAGAAAAAAAGATATTTACAAAATGAAAAACCGTCAAAATGACCGAAATGGTCTTTCTAGTGTTAAGCAACATTTTCTTGAAAACTTTTTATATTTTAAAAATGTTTATTATAATCTTGCATATATTGGGAGCACGAATTACACCTAATTCTGTTTTTACACGATCTTTTTTGCATGGTTGTGATTTAACAAGGTTTGAAAATAAAAAAATTTTAAATTTTTTTACACTATTTTATTCCATGTAGCACGGTTCAAAATCTTTTGGGCTTAAATTTTTTTGTCAAATTTAATTTTTGCCAAATATGTTCATATCACAAATTTAGGGAAATTCCCTTTTTGTGGATACAAGCAAATTTACTTGTCAGAGCAATTGAAATGTGTTAATATTTTGTGAACTATCAATGCAATCAGACGTGTTTGGTAAAGACATTTTTTATAGGCAAATTAGTTTTTCCAACGTTACATTTATTTTCATTTTAATGCATTAAAATAAAAGGTAAGCCAAAAAATATTTTATATTCATTCAGTTATTTATATTTTTTTATTTTTGTTAAATATTTTATGTATCCTTGTTTTTCACAAATTTTAATAGGTTTTAGAGATAAGGAACCAATCACCTATTTCTGCATACGATCAATGTCTTTTTTTCACGGTTTTTTACACGGTTTTTCCTGGAACCAATCTACCGTGTAGAAACACAATTAGGTGTATTTATTTATTTATTAACACTAGAATGCCCAAGGTAGTAATTTTGACTACATTGAGGTCTTTTATTGTAAATTACTTTTGTTGCATCGCTTTCTAAAAAAATATCTTACGTGACTTTTATTAATTTTTAAAGCTAAATGCAATAAATAAATCAAAAAAATTCTAAAAAATTTGTTTACCCCAATTTTGCAAAATTTACCTTAAATGCCCAAAAGTAGTCATTTTGACTACCTATATACAATTTTCAGCAAATCATACTGATAAATAGACAAATATGCATCTTCAATTGCGAAATATGAAAATTTTAAATAACTGCAAACATTTAAAAAATAATATCATAGTAGTCTGTGACAATTCCCAAGTTTTCAATTCAAAATTCACTCATAAAATTCATTCACAAATTCCAAATTCCAAATTTATTTAAACTACGCTATTTTATTCACATGAATTTACTTTGTAAAACATAAAAAAATAAAAACTAAATTCTTCTCTCGTGTACATTTATTCATATTTGCTATTTAAAAACGAATAAAATTAAAAAAAGGTCAGTAAACAATAATGTAGTCAAAATGACTGCATATGGGCATTTTAGGTAGGCCAGATTGTCGGGCATTCCTAGTGTTAATATGTTCACTAATTTTGTTTTGAATTAAGTGCATTTTCAGCCACAAAAAACGAACCAAACTAATTTCTACTCCTAATAATATAAATATAAATGTAAAGAAACTTCCAAAACCAATTAAACTTAGTCTGTTCGCTCTTCAGTATTTAATGTTTTAATAATTTTATAAATGTTCAGAGGATACATTTGGCAACTCTGTTGCCTAGTCCACATTATGCAACTCTGCTTCGTTACTTTCGAATGCCACACTGGCAACACTAAATGTTGGCAAACAAGTGTCAGCGTCAGGCATATCCTGACACTTCCTGACATCTGCTTTCGCTCTCTCTGAGCCTCGCTCGACAACGCGTTCAGCGCTCGAGCTTTGACACTTGCCGGCCGTTGCTCCCGGCCAATAAGAATCTAATAGCATGGCACAAATACTCGCGACCTACACTCGCCGCAGTAGAAAAATCAAACACAAATTACAGCACAACATAAGCAGGCAAACGTTGCAGAACAACAACAACCCAAACCCAACAACAAGCAGCTTGTCACATGCAGCAATAAACATCACAAAATATTTGCATTTCCAATAACAAAATGTGTGCGTGAGTATGTGTGTGTGTGTGTGTGTGTGATTGTGTGCAAAAAAGTGCAAAAGCGAAAATGCAATAAAAGGTTTTATACAATTTTTGACAGCGGCATTAAAGTGGCTGGCGGTTGGCGGGAGGAAGGGCAGGGGCCCAGTTGAGAAGATGCTTTCAAAATGTGTGACAAGTTGATGCGGCTGTCGCGCTGTTGACGCCCTCTCTGCATTGTTGTTGCGTGCGAGTATATGGCTGGGCTTGTGCTTGTTGTTGTTGTTTTTAGCTTTGTCTGCCATCGGCGCGTGCTGCAGCCATCTGATTGAAATTTCATGGTGTTGTAAATAGTAAGCATATTAAATTTTCATGAAGCAGTAGCAGATTGTGTGCGTCGAGCAAGAAGATGGCGATAAGGCGCGTTCTGCTCAATACTCAATAAAAACACATACAATACGTACAACATTTATACCTAAAATTAAGCAAAATTTTTTAAAGTAAGTAATAATAATCGTTTTTTATATGATTGAACTAGCTGGGCCTCGCGGCTATGCACGCAAGTTCTCTTGTTTCCCCCCATACAAATTCTTAACCCCTTCAAATTTTGATGAAAAAAAACATGTGTCTAGTTATTCTAGTTCACCAATTTTGAAGTGAAAAGGCCCATCAAATCATGTGTTTTCACATTTACTTTAAACAAATTCTTAACCCTTGGTTTGTCACGGTCGATTTCGATTTTCAAAACAATGAAAACCACGTTTTTATTATTTCCCGATCAAAGTGCTTTTGCTAAGTTTGAAGTCAAAAGGCCCAATAAATCTTGTTTCTCCATACAAACTGTTAAATCATTGTTAACCCCGTTAGATTTTGATTTTCAAAAAAGTGCAAAACACGTGTCAAATTATTCCCCACTAAGAGTACTTCCACCAAGTTTGAAGTCAATAGGGCCATTAATTCATGTTTTTTATCGTTTCGCCATACAAACTTTTAACCCGTCGTGACCCCGTCCGATTTCAATATTCGGAAAAATGAAGAACCAGTATCGAGTTATTTTACATCTGAAGTACTTTCACCAAGTTTGAAGTCAAAAGACTCAAAAAAATTTGTTTCTCCATACATACTTTTAACCTGTCGTTGATCCAGTTAGATTTCGATTTCGAAAATAATGAGAAACACGTGTATCATTTGATTTATTTCAATTATTTTTACAATTTTTGAAGTCAATAGTCTTTCCGTAAATAAACCTTAACTCATTGTTGGCCCAGTTAAATGTTGATTTTCGAAAAATTATAAAATACGTGTCGAATTACGTTTGATCTAGAATATTTTCAGGAAGTTCAAATTCAATGTGTTTATTAAATCACGTTTCTTCATACAACACTTTAACCCCATGTTTTGCCTTTTTAGACCCCGAATTTCTAAAAATCTCGTCTTAGCGGAGGTTCATTCTTCAAGATGTACCTACAGTTCAAATTTCATGTTTGTAGCTTTAGCGGTTTGGGCTGAGCGATGAAGAATCAATCAATCAATCAATCAATCAGTCAGTCAGGACAAACAATCTATGTATATAAAAATGGAGGCGGTACCACGCCCCCTTGTCCAATGCTCACAACTTTCTTCTAGTCGAATTGTGCGATTAAGTGGTAAGTTCGTACTAAGTTTCATTGATTTGGACTTACAGTACTGCGAAAATGTTGGGTCTTAAAAATGTGCCATGCCCCTTGTCCAAATCCGTTCAAATCTCACCAGTAGAATGTCACATCTATGAAACGACGGTACACCAAATTTAAATTCTGTGCGGCTTACAACTCCGAAGCTATTCCATATAAATGATTTGAGTTGTATGGGCGGTGCCACGCCCCCTTGTTAAATACCCGCCCCATTCCCTCTATCGAAGGACATGACTAAATAGTAAGTTCGTACCAAATTTAATTGATGTGTGACTTATGGTTCTAAAGTTATTGTCTAAAAATGTATGCTGGTGGTGCCACGCCCCGTTTTCCCGACTTTTCTTTTTCCCTAAACCTTTGCGTGGCAATTACGAACAAACCCGCCGAAGGAAGTATCCAATTTGGTCCAGTAGTTTTCAAGTTTTAAGCATCCGAACGGACCAAGATTCATTTTCATTTATATTGAAGAAGAAGAAGATTGAAAAGCTCATAGAAAGGACTTTTCATTAATGCTTAAAGTTTTAAATGTAAAAGTAAATGTTGCAGTCTGGGCATGGGTCCGTAAGAGGCACTTGAACCACAAATAGGCTTATTGCAGTGGCGGATGCTAGGAGGGTTTGGGATTCAAACCCTCCCAAATAGCTGTTTGTTACAAAAGTCGTGGGTGGTAAATATGGTTTCAAATGCTAGTGGCATCAAGATATATGAAGCCCCCACTCCCAAAGAAAATACTGTGTGCGCCATTGACACATTGTGATACTATTTTAGTTTAAATCATAGCATTGTTTACGAAGAAATTTGTAGCTTAAAGTCGATAGAAAGAAAGTGGGAAAATATATTATGCTTTAATTAATACAAAAAATTAATAGATACGCGTTTGTATATTTCGATTAGTCAGTCATATACAAATTTAAAAAATAGAGTTATGTCAGAGACATAACTAAGATTTCCATGTGAATACTTTCACGTGTTTGTATGCGTTAACAAATTAAGATTTGACAGTGCCACCTATTTCAATATACTTCAACCTGTCAGTACAATAGACACACACACATGTACATTAGACAAGATTTAGTGTTGTATGGAGATACTTAAAAATAGGTTCTCGATGATCCGCAACCTCTCATTTTATGCGGTTGGGTGAAAAACTGCATGAGCCAAAAAATGTTGGGGCTTGAGTGGGGCTAAATGGCGTCGCATCGAGGTACATTTTGATTATTGCTTTGTAGAAACCCAAAAGTTGACAACCTCACAACTCCGATCGTATGGGAGACGCCCTCTGGTGGTGAATTTCTGAACCTTAATTAATTTTGTATTTCTTGTACTCAAGAATGTTGCCGATTGCTGAATAAATCATTTAAATCGGTTCAGTAGTTTCCGAGATACGATGTTTTCTCGCTTACTTAACCCATTCGAGACCGATTGCACACCGTGTGTACAATGGATTTCCGAGGCTATAAGACAGCCTACACACCGTGTGTGCAATAACAGTAATGTGCAATTAAGAAGAATAACTGATATTCTGAGTAAACTAGTCGTCGAAATAATATTTTTCTGGAACTAATGAAATCTGTAAAGTACAGGAAAACAAAATTTGGCATTGGTTTTACTGTGTACCAAAAAATCTAAAAATTATCTGAAATGAATGAAAATGAACAATACAAAGAAAAAAAATTTCGCTCCTGGGGACCGTGTTCGAAAAAAATCGTCGTCTCGAATGGGTTAACTACTACATTTACAAGTGGGGAGCCAATGGCATAGAAAAAGGCCAATTTTGTATGGCTGCCCCCTTAAGACTTGGAGATAGCGGGTAGGTATGTTTGGAAGAAACATTCGGAAGGGAAAATAAATGGGTGTCGGTTATACATTTGACACGTCTGAAGGCAACCTGGGAGCAGTAGGAGCCTATTGTGTAAAAACGACCATTTTGTATGGGAGCCCCATTAAGGGTTGGAGAAGGGGTATAAATATGTTTGAAAGAAATGTTCATTCGAGAAAACTAGTGGGGGTCAGTCATAGATTTTAACCCTCTAAGAGCAACTTCTGACCAGCTGTGGAGCAATTTGTCGAATTTCCCAGGTTTTTTGTGACTTTTTGTGACCACTCTAGCCCAAAATTTTTTTGGCTCATGCACTTTTTCACCCAACCGCATAAAATGAGAGATTGCAGAGCATCGAAATCGAAAAATCTTGCACTAAATCATGTCTAATGTACATACATCATAATCTCTAATTGTGAGTTAAATTCAAATCAATTTTAAATTTAAACCAACATAAGCCATCACTCTAATTATTTTCACCTCCCTGTCGCCCGTTCTGTCGCGTTTCTTATTAGTCTTCTTCACTTCCCGACGCACTTCCCGGCCGTCAATGATTTCACTTGATGTACTTTTTTTTACACACTTTTCATTCAGCTTCTCATTTGCTCTAATTGCAGCGCCGGCAGTTGACAGTCGAATCAACGAAAATGTCTTTGCACGCCAATCATGTCAGAAATCATTATGAATGATTTCCGCTTCATTCATCTTTTGAGATTTCCCTTCCTTCACTTTCTGCGCTGCGTCCTCGTGCGCCGCATCGGGCCAGACTATGCCAGACTAAGCGAATTTTTGCTTTCAAGGCTGCTGTCGCGCACCAGAAAAAAAGAAACAATAAAAAATATGCTTCATGGTTTTTACAATGGTTCGTTGCTTAAATTTCATTTTGCTGCGCGCTTCGGTTTCTGCATTCTGTCCGCCATTGACTTTCACTTCTTTTCTTCTTCTTCTTCTTGCTGCTGAGAAGCCATGCAGCGTTCCGTTTTTTTTCACTGCGCTCCAATAATTGCTTTGACAGTGTACTCTGAAATTATTCCTTTGAGCTACAAAATGTTGCTTATTTATGCTCCACCATTGCGTTCGATGGCGGCTTGCCGCGCAATTTTCCTTACCCCGCCATATCTCATTGCCATCCTTTCCTATTGTATTGCTGTCAATTTTTTCCATTATTGGTTGTGTTTGGTTTTTCTTTTTGTTGGCGCACTGCGCGTCCAATTAGACGCCCGCAGTTTTTGGCTGCGTGCTGACGCTGCGGCGGCCGCATTAGGCGCCCACATCGATAACGCCCCAGCACTCCCATACGCGCATTACATTTGACATCCATCATTTTTTATTAGCAAATCACTGGAGATGCCTTGGCGGTGGCTTTGCGGTTTTGATTTTCCCCAGCCGTGGCTGCGTACAGCGAATCTGTGCACGTTTGTGTGTATGCGTGTCAGTGTGTGAGTGAGCTCGAGCATAACTTTCTCAGAATTCAATTTAAATTTCTTTAAATTGATTGATGTTTTTGTATTGATTCTATCGTTCATTGCTGATGGTGTGAGGTCGTTTACGTTGGCTTTCAAATGCAAATAAATAAAACGTAAATGTTGAGCTCATAATTGCATTCATGTTGTTCTTAGATATGAAACTCATTTATGGTAATACAATTTTAAACAAGTTGAGTATTTTTCAGTTAATGACTGTCATGATGATTGCTGAGAAAATATTTAGCATTTATTTACGTAGAATATTTAGAGCTTTTACTAATTATTTCCCAACTTTATATACCATTCTTAATTTATTATTCTGCAATTGAATTATAACACGAAAAGTTGCATTGTTTTACTTTGTTTGAATATTATTTCTCGTGAAGAAGGATAAAACAAAGTGCTGTGGCGTATATCTTTCGATATGAAAATTTGGCTTCATTTACAAAATATTTTGAGATTTCCCTTTGATGGGAGTTTTTATTGATATAATCGATGTATTGACATCTTAATAAGAGAGTTGCAGATTCGAGCTTGAAGTCACATAACTGTAGGCGCCGTGATTTGCAGTTTGAATTTTTTGTTTATATATTTTTGAATAATTATAAGAAAATAAAAATGAGTAGTTATAAAAAGGATTAGTTTTAATAAAGGAAATCAGGTTTTGCAGAATTTCTTTCTGACTTCGATTTAAAAAATTTACTGATATAATTCCTACATATTTTACTAGGAATGATAACTAATCTGTGACGAATTCATAACTCCGTGCAACAAAAATAAAAAAAATTTTTCACACCGGAAAAAATCCATATGGGCGTGAAACTAGAGACGAAACATAGTAATACTGCGTACGCAGTTTTTCATTTATACACCCTTTGTCCTTTTAAAAGGACTTCAAAATTTTGAAGGGGATACAAATTAAAAAAAAATATAAAAAATACTTAACCTCGTTAGAATATGGCGATATGTATATCAAATGAAAGAGAAAAGGCTCAAGAATTTAAATACAATTAATTTTGTATCTATTTGTAAAAAAGGATATGAAAAAGGTCCTTTGAAAATTTTAATCCTTTATATCATTGAAATTTTATATAGAATTTTCTTGAAAAGTAACTATGTTAAAACCCCAAAACTCCTTGATCGCGTGTCTAAGTTTCATTATTCTCGCTTCATTGATTTTGTATCTTTTTATTATTTAAAATACTGATACTTAAATAAATTAGAATTTTTGTACTTCATTAGAATTGCAGCTTCCGCCTTTTTTTAATAACTTTCGAACTAATAAAGTTAGAGTAATGAAATTTTGACTTTTGAATTTTTTATATTTTTTTATTTTTTATACCCTTCAAAATTTTGAAGTCCTTTTAAAAGGACAAAGGATGTAGAAATGATAAACTGTGTACGCAGTATTACTATATTTGGTCTCTAGTTTCACGCCCATATTGATTTTTCTCGGTGTGAAAAATGCTGTCGCACGGTGTAATAATTATTTGTTTTAATTGTAATCCTTGTTAGGTGCCAGACTCCATAGTCCAGTGGGTAGCGCGCTGGCTTCTCATACCGAAGGCTCTAGGTTCGAATCCTAGCTCGGGCTGGCTCATCTACTTTCACATGAAGCAGATGAGAATTACAAGAATTGCACAAGTGCGATTTTGGCAGACAATGGCGAAACCTCCGAGTGTGAAAGAAAAACTGCCAACCGCCGTTCGGACCCTTTTGTAGGTCCTCTGCTCCCCTTCCCCCATCCGCTTCAAATGCGTGTTATAACACATGTTGGAAAAAACAGTGGTTCATACACATTACAAAAAACGGGTGAAATATGTGGTATCCCAATGGGCCTTTCAGGCTTCCGAGTGTGTCTCTTACAGAGGCAGCCAGCATAACCTAACCTAACCAAATCCTTGTTGGGTATTCGGTGTTACATTTCCTCACAGACTTAACAGGGAGTTTTCTCTATAAAATTATAGGACTCCTCAACTGGAGGAGCAAATGGTTCAATAGGGAAAATACTTCGATTTCTATAGGAGTTCCAGCTAGAATGATCTGCTTTCTGCTGACACGGATCACATTTGCAACGGGCAATAATTTCTCCAGGGGTAAATATGGGTCTTTCCCGTACCCCTTTCGAGGCTAACCTAACCTTTTTTCTCGTGGTTCACTTTACTTGGGAGCATGGGGCTTCAACAAGACTAAGCCTGGGCCTTGTGTTGATCACGTTAATCGATTAAATTTTTGCCAGTGAGGACGATTAGCCCGTATTTAGCACTCTTAGGTAATGGGATGCAGGAGAATACAGATGTCTCCTAGGAGAAAGGCTTTCGTACGTGAAAGTTTAAGCCATCCTTCGCTGCTAGTCAGCAGGCACATGCGAAGGTTTGTGTCTTTGATAAGCTTATTTTTGGATGATGTAATCGCTGCGGCATATTTTCGTTAGTCCGAACCGGTACCGTTAGTGGTGTTGTTGTTGCGCTAGTACGGCTATTGAATATGAAATTCTGCTGCAGGTCTGCTCATCAGAAACTGTTTGGGTACTGCGCACTGCTGAGGGTTGGAAAACAATTTTGAAGGACAAATTGGGAATTTAACACTAGAAAGACCATTGCGGTCATTTTGAAGGTTTTTCATTTTTAAATATCTGTATTTTCTTTAGTATTTCTGTCAACTTTTGCTTTGGCGACTTTTATTTTTTTATCGTGGAAAATTTTATATTTCTAAAAAAATTTATTTTCTGAAAATTAAGCCAAATCCAATGTATACTTTTCGAGATATCAGCGGATATGAGATGTAGTCTTTGTAGATATGGAAAACTTGCGGTCTTTCTAGTGTTAAGAAATTGCGGGACCAAGCCGCGGTGTGAATATAACTCACGTCTCTGGGACGGGAGTTATGTGCACTCACGCTAGGCTACCAAGGCGACTATCCTGGTGGGTTAAAAATAGTCGAGTTAAATATTTCAGAGACAAAATAATTATTATCTATATTTTTGGAAATAAAAAAATTGCCCTAATATTTATTTCTCATATTAGTTATTATGCAACGTAAAAATGAATTGTCGCAAATAATAATTATAATCAACAAATAAAATTTATGTTACATTTTAATAGTTACATTGCAATTATTTTCTTTTAAAACTTATAATTGTTAAGTCCCTGAAATATTTTACGCTCTGATTGTTAACCCATTAAAACCTGACCCCAGAAAGGCTTGTGCGATTTCCATAAAATTTTACACAATCTTATTAATTGGCCTAATCAAGAAAAAAAATCAAGCAAAAAGTTCATACCATGTTTTTTAATAAATAAACAAAATCAAACATTTGCGGAAAATAAAATGTGCCAATAAAATATCAGCTGCTTGGATTTTGACATTTTCACGCGTTGCGTTGTATGAAAATTGGCAGTGTTTAGGCCCAACGTTGCATTCGCGCAACACAAAACTTAAAGCATATTTTTTGTTTAAAAAATAAAAAAAAAAATTTTCAAAACTTATTTTTAAATAGTTTAGCATTGCAAAATGCAGCCCACTAAGGGATTTTGATAGGTTTGAAGAATAAGTATTTTTGATTGAATTTCAAAAATTCCCCAAAAAAACCTTTGACTTTGGATCGAAAAAAACGTATGAATATTTAAATAATTTTGAAATTTGAGTAAGGCAGAATCTAAAACGATCAATTCTAATCCAATTCTACCCATTTTCAAGTCTTATGTCTTTATGAATTACTTAATATAGCAAAATTCCCAAACGTTGCGCAAACGCAACGCTCAGGGCTTAATGGGTTAAGTCTGATTTCTAGTTTAAATTTTTTTCAAACCTTTACATCCTTTCAGAACTAACGCAAAACTTTTCATTAATTGGAATATCCCCTATTGACGCACTGAATCTTTCTTGAATAATATTTCCACATACCCTCCCATCCATTCAGCAAACAGTGCAGTAATTAAGTGAAAGACATATCTTCTATATTGTTTGTTAATATTTTTTTGAAATATTTATTTTTTAATTTGTTTATTTTATTTTTAAATAGTCAGTATTATGTATTGTTATTTTCTTTGAGTTTTACATTTATTTAAATAAATTATATTAATTTTGTTTTTCATTCAAACTTGGCTTAATTTACACTTAACTTACAAAGTACTCAAACTCAAATGATTTTTAAATACAGAAACAATTATGTTTTAAATTGTCTACATTTCAATTATGAAAACATATCAAAATTCACTTCAGCTTTCGAAATTTACAATTAATTTACAGTAAACATATTTATACAAAAAACCATTATTATAAAAATTATCTACAATTATAGCAAATGAACAACGTACGGGTCCATCCGAAACAGAACAACGAATCTTTAACGTTATAAAAGTTTTTAGTTGGACTAGCATCAGATTATTCAATACTCGTTAGAGTACAAACTTAACATACGAATTAACTAGGCTTTGGTTAATTAGCAGCAACAATTAAAAATAAATGATTCAAGTGTCGTAAGTAACTTGGAGCGAATGGACTGTGGGTTGCTTAAGAATTTCGAGTGCATTAGAAAGTGCACGTGGAAAGAAAATTGCGCTGCACTTATAAGTATAAAAATGATTTCAAATATTCAAATATTTATTTTCTTTTTGTTTTTTATTAGAAAATTTCACCTTCGCTGCGCACTTTAGTTTTCTTTCATTTCGCTTAAAGTTGTTGTGGTTTTCCTCTAAAACGTATAAAAATCAATGCCTTTTTATTTTTGCTGTTTGTTTTTTGTTGCTTTTCGTTTGTGTTTGTTGCATTGTCGTTTTACAAAAATATATTTATAGACGTACAATTCTTGTTTAAAGTTAGATAGAGAGTGAGAAAGAGAGCTCGTGAGTCACTTTCGTAGAAAAATAAATAATTTGAATCAAGTATCTGAAGTCACCGAACAGAAATCTGTGCTTTCCATGTGCTGAAATAATTTGTTTTTCATAAAAAATATAGAAGAACCCTCGAAATTGGCCAAACTTGTACACACACACGTTTACAATAGTTTTTGTTCTTTTCAAGTTTGATTTTTGTATACAAATTATGTACGTTTTTTTACTTTTTGAGCATTTGATTTACAACAAAGACACGAAAATCTTAAAAGATTTCTGTCAATACGAAACTGAATACGTGAAATCTTTGTTGAAATCGCATTTGTTTTGTTAATGATTCAGTAAATGTTTGTTGCTTCTTTTCATTACTCGATCAGTAAAACCACAAAATACTGAGGCCTTCTTATGCGCTCAGCGGTGAATTTTTAGGTTGAAACGAAAGAGAGTAGAGGAGAAGAGAGCGCGTATGCTGTCCCATGTAGATTCGGTTAGCGCCGCAGTTGCTGGAATCAAGTTGCTGACTTAATATGCAGAGTGCAAGCCGTGCTTAGATGGCCACCCAGTCAACTTAATTCCAGGCACTGCAACGCAACGTTGTTGACCACCTCCGCACGTTGGTTGCTTCTCTTCTCTATGTTAAATTGCACTGTTGTTGTTGCTTTTATTGTTGTGTTTTTGGCATTTTAATAAAATGCTTGAATTTTGGTTAAACCTCGAATAGTTGTTGAACAATTTCGCTTAGTTAGTATGATTGATTGATTGATTGAGCATTTTCCGTTGTGTTCACAATTGAGTTTTTCATTTTTGAATTTGTTGTTGTTGTTGTTTTGATTTTTTTAGTTTTTGTATGGAATTTTAAATTGTTACACATACATATTGCAAGTACACATAAGTTGAATATGTTCTAGTTACAATAACAAAATCAGTACAGCTACATTTCAATTTTTGACGTTCAGTTTGTTGTTGTTATTGGTTGCTGCTTGGTTTCTTGGTTTTGTTTTATTATTTACTTGAAATTTTCTTGTAAATTGTAAACTTTGAATTTTAGTTGTGTGTATATGTGTGTGTTAAGTGTTTGAAGTGAGCTTTGATGGCTGTAAAATTTTTGAACATTTGAAAAGCTTCAAATGCGGCCAGCAGGTATTTTAACGTGAAAAATTCTATAAAACATGGCTTACGATTTCTAAAGTGATTCTTACGTACATAAAATAGTAGAGCCTTGATTATTGTAACAAATTTTGCAAGTTAAGACTGTGAATACAATTTAACAACAAAACAAGGACTTTTGTTCCTCCCTTCTCTGGAAGACTCGCTACTTTTTGTTCGTCCTTGTTTTAAATGATTTTAAAATTTGTAAACATTAAAGCATTTCAAATTTCAAATATGAAACATTTAAACATTAAGTCATTGGAAACAGACTCAAGATAGTTTTTTAACAAAAAAAGAATTTGAAACTAAATGGTTACAAAAATACACACGCATGGAGATGCATTTTGGAAGCATTTGCTTTGAAAACAAAACTGTGGAATTAGAAGGGACTGTGACGGCCATTACTGGTATTGTTACTAATATTTGTTGGTTTCGATAGATACTGGTCAAAATATTTTTGGGTACTTGTTTGTTTGGTGGCCTGATTTTACTGCTACAAATTACAGCGACAGGTGCGGTACTGATGCCAGCAGTGTTCTAAGTATGGACAATGAAGTTGGTACTACTAAATGTATAAGGTACAGTGGTGGTACAAATATTGGTAAAAGTACAGGTAACGATATTAGTCCAATTACTGGTGTTTTCTGTTTTAATTACTGATAGAATAAGTGAAAGTTGAGCACTTGAGCAGTTGAGTTGGTTTAGGTGTTTCATACTGGTACTGATTATGGTACTTTTTTTTATTGGTACTGGTACTTTTACTGATATTGGTATTGGTATTGGTATGGGTATTGATATTGGTATTGGTATTGGTATTGGTACTGGTACTGGTACTAGTACTGATAGTAGTACTGGTACTAGTACTAATACTAATACTAGTACTGATACTGGTACTGGTACTGGTCTTGGTACTGGTACTGGTACTCGTACTGGTACTAGTACTGGTACTGGTATTGGTATTGGTATTGGTATCGTACTGGTACTGGTATTGGTATTGGTATTGGTATTGGTATTGGTACTGGTACTGGTACTGGTATTGGTATTGGTATTGGTATTGGTATTGGTATTGGTATTGGTATTGGTATTGGTATTGGTATTGGTATTGGTATTGGTATTGGTATTGGTATTGGTATTGGTATTGGTATTGGTATTGGTATTGGTATTGGTATTGGTATTGGTATTGGTATTGGTATTGGTATTGGTATTGGTACTGGTACTGGTATTGGTATTGGTATTGGTATTGGTATTGCTATTGGTATTGGTATTGGTATTGGTATTGGTATTGGTACTGGTACTGGTACTGGTACTGGTACTCGTACTTGTACCCGTACTGGTCCTGGTCCTGGTCCTGGTACTCGTACTGGTACTGGTATTGGTATTGGTACTAGTACTGGTACGGGACTAGTACTGTTATTAGTACTGGTATTGGTATTGACACTAGTAGTGTTACTGGTATGGGTCTGTGTATTAATTTTGGTGCTAGAACTAGTACTGATATACTCGTACTTGTTGCTATCACAGGCACCAATACTGTTAGTAGTACTTGTTCATGTCTTAGTACTGGCATCAGTACTGGCACTGATGCTGATCCTAATATAAGCACTTTTACTGTCCCAGCAGTTTTACTGGTCTTTACTTGATATTTGTTCGTTGCTAATGTTAACTTCTAAAATCGAAAACAGTTTTGAATTTCTCATGTACTGAATTAGAAAATTTGCAATTCTTCCATAATTTTACAATTTAAGTTTACTAATAAAAAGTATGCCAAATGTTTATCAAATGTTCAACAACCATCAGCCAGCACACTTCAAACATATATTCACAGATATTCTTCTATTTATATTATTTTATTCATATGTAGTCGACTCTGTGTATGCTTCTATTCTATTGTAGATTTTTCAATTGTTTTGGTAACTTTCCAGGCTTTGAACAACCATTATTGCTTTCAGTTTGAATTGTTGTAATGTTTAACAAAACTCAATAATTTGTTTTTTTCATTCATTGTTTTCATACTTAAATTTATTTGTGTACACCGGCCTCGATGTATGCTCATTTGTTTGTGTGTGTTTGTGTGTGTATACGTCAATCTGTTTGACTTTCACGCAACGCTCTGCTCAACGTGGTTTTGATTGAATTGCTTGCTGCGCTTTTCTTAGTTGTCATCGAGTTGTGTTTACTTTTATTGCTAAGCTATGAATTCTAATGAATAGCTTTGAGTGCTGTGTCCTATAAATGCTGGGCCTGTTCGATTTATGTACTCTTCGGCCCGCTTATATATTCAAAACATGTAATTTAGGACAGACCAATTGCTTTTCATTGGTTGCTTTTCAGTTTGTTTGCTGCTGCTGTTGTTTTTGATTTCCTATTTGTAAATGTTTCTATTTCATTAAGTAAACATTTTATGAATGCGCTCGCTATGCATTTTTATGGCTCTACATAGTTTTGTATTTAGTAATTATTTGTAATTGTGTTAGTAGTTGTTGTATGTGCACTCTGCATGGTTTGTTGCTTTGCGCATTTTTAATTTGTTTCTATAAACATTTTCTAGTCTCGGGCAGCGCTAAGTCTGTCTTTTTTGATTTCCCTTCCCCCCTATCGTACTTTGTGCTTTCTTTGCATATACATACATAATTGTTTTTATTGTTTTTCTTGTTCTTGTTAATATTTTGGTATTGATCAGTGAATCTGCTAGCAAAAGTATTTGCTTCCGATTGTCGCTAATTGAGAAAAATTTACAATTTTTTTCCTTATTTGTGTCTAAATTTATTTTCTCTCCGGCCTACAAGAATCCATTTCTTTTTATTAACTAATCTACGTTTAGTTGTTGTTATTAATTTACAATTTTATACATTCAGTAGAGTGTTTATAGAACATGACTAAAATTCGAAACGTAAAAGCAGAGAGGAAGAGCCTGGACTGGACATACGAGTACAATTGGCACCATTTGGGAAGCATTGGAAATTGATTAGGCTTTATGGGGTTGTTGTTGTTGCAGTGCATCAACGATAACATAAAAATACGTATGCACGCATGAATTTATTGGAAGCTCAATACAAAATTTAGTATAATTTTAATTTGCTTATTGTTTATCAAACCATTTGAATTTCACACGTCCATAATACAATCATACAAACACTAACACACACACACACACACACACAAACACAAGTGTAATCATTCAATTAGCATCATTTATAGTAAACCTTCTAAATAAATTCATTATTCGGCATTTTAAGTTGTTTTTAAGCTTTTCCTGACCTCTTGTTTATGTTTATTTATTATTTATTTATTTATTTGTTTATTATTTATTTATCTGACAAACAAATTTTTTATATGGAAACAAAATTTTGTTTAAAATGGAACAATACAAAATAAACATTGTTTTGCATTAAATGCTTTAATGAATTTGGAAACTTTTACATATTTTTTAGTTTTAACATATTTTTCTGTTTATATGTTGCCAACAATATGTATTTTTGTTTTGCTTGATTTGTTGCATTGTTTCAAAGAAAAAACTAATTTAATAATTAAAAGCTGTCGAAAAGTAGTTTAAAGTGTTAATTTTTAATGCGAACGTATTTGCAAAAAGTATTGAATTAATTGATTAAAAAAAAATCGAAAACCTTAAATTTTACAACGAATAATGAATGTCGCTGATGAGTTCAGTTATTATGTCGATAATTGAAATTTCATAATAAATTTGAGTACGTGAACGCGTCGCTGCACTTTTGCGCTTGGAGTGGCAAACCATTTTAAATACAACAGTGATGGCGAGCAATATTGAGATGAGCGCAAACAAATTTTGTGGTGTGCAATGCAAATACGGATTTCTTCAAAGTGAGTTGAGAGTTTCAGAGTTTTGTCAAATATTGTGAATATAGTATAAATCAATTAATACATGATCTATGTTTATGTTTTTAAATAATTAATGTTTGCTTAATTTTTAGAAGAATTTTATGTTCTTAGTCTTTGCCATTGCCAGCGAAGAGAAAATGCTTTTGCAATCAATACATGGTTCGAATTTATGTTTTTAAAACTACGCACTTGTTGAATTTTTGGAAGAATATTACGTTCATAGTCTTTGCCATTGTCTGAAAGTGCTCTGTTTGGTTCAAGTCTAATGCTCTTATTTACATATATTCTATGTTTATGTAGGTTTGATTTTCCTTTGTAAGAATTTCTTCGTAAAGTTAGTCCGGTCAAATGCATTTCTCTTCTCTTTATTTCGTTTGTTCTTTTCTCTTCTATTTCTTGTTTTGTTGCACGCCAGAGTTGCGTTCTGTTCAACCTGTTCGTATCCTTGAATCGTCATCTGCTAACATTGCATTTGACATATAGTATGTAATCACACATATGTCGTCCATAAATCTATATTCAATGTTCTCGTTTAATATTCGGCCACTTTCGTAATTTTGCGCGCCACCACTGTAATCCTTATACCACAATAAAATAGTCTGCCACAATGGTTTTCGTAAATCTCTGAGTGCATCATTGTGCGTGCACAGATGCTTTTTGTATGTATGTGTGTATGTGTGTGTGTGTTTTTATCTCCTTGTTGTCGTATTAACGAACAATTCATTTTATGCAGTTATTTAATTTTTTATCATTCACACCCACTCACGCCAACGCTCGTCATTAACAAAAGTCTGCTTGTCTGCGTAATTAATACAAAGTTCCAGTGCGTCAACCAGCTGAACGTAATCCACACAAGCATAACGCATGTCGCAGCACACAAAACAAAAAAAATTACTCACACTTGCACACCAACAAACAGCAAAATACAATTAAAAAAAAACAAATTTTAACAGTAATGACAAATTTACATTTAGTAAAAAATTATAAAAGAGAATGATTGCATTACAAGCGCTTCCACAGCGAATTCAAACTCTGTCTCTGTGCCTGCTTTCCTTTCACATTCTACCCATTTTTGTTGCTCTTTTCATTTGTTACAGTTAATCCCTTTTGGTTTGTTCTCAAATATTTACATGAAAAACGTTTTTCTTGTTGAATTTTGTGTTGCTTCTTCTTAAATCAAATTTAGACGTGTGTGTGCGCGTGCGTGTCATTCTTCGCTGTCGCTGTTGTTGTTGTTGTTGTGGTCGCACCAGCCGTTGTGCCAGCGGCAGTGGCTGCATGGCTTCTATTGCTTTTGTTCCATTTTCTCACGTACGCCAACGGTATTTCGATTTGTATCGGCTGCGGCTCATCGTCCGGCAGCTCGTCCTTGAAATCGAATGGCCGCTGGTTGGGCGCTGTGAGCGCCAGTCGCTGATCAGCGTCGGCGCTGCACGTTGTCGGCAACAGTTGCATGGATGCCGAGCGCTGCGGCAGTGCGGGCGCGACCGCTAGCAGTGTGTCGTCCTTGCTGTATTATAAGCTCTCCACAAGTTGACTGGTGCGCCGAGGCGGCTGTGCCGCGGACAGATAGTTCTCCGAGTAGACGCTCTTGGCGCGATTGTCGTAGCGCAGACTGGAGCGCCGTATGTCGATGTCGAGCGGCAGCCGGCGATCGCGCCACCAGTTGCAGAAGAGGCACTGCAGCGTGTTGCGGAACGCCTCTCGGAAGTCGCGATTGAAGTACGCATAGATGAGCGGATTCAGCGTGGAATTGAAGTAGCCGATCCAGAACAGAATCGCCACCACAATGTCCGGCACGGTGCACGCGTCGCACAGTGTAATTATGGTGTACCTGCAAGAAGGAAATGCAATCAGTTGGCAACAAAGAAAAGGTACGATTTTCAGTCATATTAAAGCAGACTTTGATGCACATTTGAATGAAATTTATTCAGTAAAACTGAAAATATTTCTAAATGATCTGAAAATTCATTTTCTTTCAAGTAACAAGACTTGAGATAAAAAGAAAATAAAAACAGGAATGAGTTAAGTAAACAAGAAGCTAACTAAACTCAACAGAATAAGTAAATTAAATAAAATAATAATATAATAAAATAATAAAAAATAAAATAAATAATAAAAAATAAACAAAATAAAATACATAAAATAAAAATAATATAAATAATAATAATAAATAAAAATAAATAATAAAATAAAATACCAAAAATTTATAAAAATAAATAATAAAAAATATGCAAAATGAAATAAATAAAATAAAAATAAAATAAATAATAATAAAATATAAAAATAAATAATAAAATAAAATACCAAAAATTAATAAAGACTTTGGGTGACCTTTAAAGGAATGGGCCAGTAATTATTAAATATGAAACCGAAGCATTATTGTTTGTTTTAATTTTTATTAAATTTTTATGAAATAACGAATTTCAAGTTTTTCATATGTCCAAAAAAAATACTACAAACTGAGATTTTTCCGGAAATTGAAAATTATAACTTGAAAATATGGAATACTCAGAATAAGTAAAATAAAATAAAATAATAATAAAACAAAATAATAAAAAAGATAAAATAAATAATAAAAATAAACAAAATAAAATAAATAAAATAAAAATAAGTAATAATAATAAATAAAAATAAATAATAAAATAAAATACCAAAAATTTATAAAAATAAATTAAAAAAATTAACAAAATAATGTAAATAAAATAAAAATAAAATAAATAATAATAATAAATAAAAATAAATAATAAAATAAAATACCAAAAATTTATAAAAACTTTGGGTGACCTTGAAGGAATGGGCCAGTAACTATTAAATATGAAACCGAAACATTAATGTTTGTTTTTATTTTTATTAAATTTTTATGAAATAACGAATTTCAAGTTTTTATTCATATGTCCAGAAAAAAATACTACAAACTGAGATTTTTCCGGAAATTGAAAATTATAACTTGAAAATATGGAATACTCGTCTTTTGTTGTGCTTTGGAAGTAACAAAATTTCAGTATGAAATTGTTAGTAGTGTTGAATGAGACCCAAATGAAAAGCAAAACAAAAGTGCTACCTAGAAGACTAATTCTTCGATGCTCTGAAGATTTTCCTAGCAAGGGTATACAGACTAATCTGTTCCATCGACGGCTCTAACTGGTTTGCCAGAGAAGGAAACAGAGACCACAATCTTTTCGCCCAATAGGGCTAACTGTGCCTAACTACTTACCCAACCTACCAACTTATATTACCTATGAATGAACTAAGACACAGAGAAACGTTTTAATATCTATAATTAAAATCCAGATGAAGCAATTAGAAGGAATCTAAATTAAAGTTGCAAGGATTCGAGAGAATGCACCCAAAATGTTTTTATTTTGACACTTGCAGCTGCAGGCCAATTCCCTCTTAACAGCTTTTACAGCTTTCAATTTCCAGTTAAAATCACCAACAAAATTGCGTTGCAAAAACACTATTAGAGCCTTATTAATGCTTCTACATAATTTCTGGTACATAGCCAAAATGCATTAAGAAACTTGCACACAATACATTTCCACCTTCTACTCCCCACGTTTATTGCAAGGAAGTTGCTTTGCATTAGCATTGAGAAAACATTGAAATTTGGAAAAAATACTAAATTGGGAAAAATATTAAAACTGCACTGCACTTTTAAGCAGCTAAATCTACTCGCTTCGGAGCGTAGTAATTGAAAAAAAAAATCAACGACACTGTGGCCGCACATACCGAACACACCAACTTTAATGCAATCAGAAATTTCGTTAGCCCGAAGCAGGAAAATACGGAATACGCAACCAAAGTTTAGGGAAGGCAAAAACTTTACAGTTTGTTGCAGTATGTAGACTTAAGCTGCAAAAAGCAAAATCATTTAGAATTATAAACCATACACTTTGCCATGCCTGCGGCGGAGGGCGAGGAAGGACAGCAACGCTGTTTAAGTTGGTAAGTAGCATCCGCAGGCGGACGAATATGAGAGTCGAGTAGGAGCTTAGGGCAAGTTGCAGTAAGCTCGGGCACAGGAAAGATGCAACTGTGTAAATACCATTAACATGTTTCCTTTGTGGCAAACAAAGTGTAAATGGCGTATGAGCAACTTTATTCGTATGTGCGAGGAAAATAATTAATTTGCCACTCGTAAAATTGCATCAGATTAATTGTAATTTAATACACTTTCTTATTCAGCAAACCAATTTAAATGAAAATATTTTATGATTTATGAAAAGATAGGATCCGTTGAGCTGGTCGAAGAATAATTTTATGGAATTATTTTATTACTAGCGAGTACCCGGTTTGTGTTGCTACACTCGGCTATCGAAAATATTTTTTTATGTTGATACCAAAACCAAAACTTCTATTTTGATACGTTCTTTGATGTTATGGGTTTGGGTTGTTTGAAAAGATCCATGTTGCTCATTCAATGGCTATGAAATTGCACTGAAACATTAACTATCTGAAGCTACATGCTAAAAATTTGGGTTGAACTGTACCAATGCTCGCCATGTCCTTTCGTCCAGTGAAGTGACCACTGGCAAATTATTAAGTCGAAAGGAAATATATAGTTGACTTTCCGACTAGGGAACAGTGGGACAACAACCCGAAATGGTTAAAAGAGGACGCTCAAAAATGGTACACCGATGGCTCTAAAACACCTTGTGGTGTAGGAGCTGGAGTAGTGGGCCCTGGGGTCAACTTAGCCCTTCCGATGAGCTACAATACCTCAATATTTCAAGCTGAACTCTATGCAATATATGAGGCAGTTCGAACAATTGCTAAAATGCACCCTCAAGGAACAACGTTCACCATACTTTCGGATAGTCTGTCTGTTCTAAAAGCACTTGACAGCTACTCCTACACATCAAAAATCCTGCTTGAATGCCACAAGGAACTCAACGCCCTAGGGACCCAGAACAGGGTTGTGCTCGTCTGGATTCCTGGGCATGAGGGCCATGATGGCAACGAAAGGGCAGACACACAAGCTAAAAATGGTGCAGAAAGCCCATTCATAGGGCCGGGCCCGATGTTTGGATTCGGTAAAACCGACCTAAAACAGGACATCCACAAATGGATCCAGAAACAAAAACAAAAATACTGGAATAATATTGAGGGACTACGGCACTCGAAAAGATTCCTAAACTTTAACACAAAACGAGCTAAATCTGCTATACTTCTTAGCAGAAGACAACTCAAAATCCTATGTGGCGCTCTAACCGGCCACTATTCCTGTAACTACCACCTCCACAAACTTGGCTTGGTCGTCGACAAAACATGCAGATACTGCAATGAGGTCGATGAAACAATGGAACACGTTATCATAAACTGTCCAGCTCTGGCACACAGACGTGCAAAGTTTCTAGGGAAACATATTCTCGGTGATGAGGACCTGATGCAAATATCGCAGAAAGGTCTGATTCAATACCTGAGCACATAAAACACCAGATGATTCAAGGGGCACAATAAACCTACTAGGTTGCAGTGCGCAAGGGCAGTGTCCCTACCCATTATCATTACATTACATTACAAGTCGAAAGGTGCCTCTTAATAGAAATTTTGTGCTGAATGTCAGTAATGTGCGACTTATAGTTCCAAAGTTTTCGGTACGTTTTGGTCACAAATACCGTGCGGCCCTTGTGCAATGCCCCTAAAATTTCAATTCAGTCAAATGATTTCATGAATTTTTGCTTGCGTAAGTCAAATTCCGTAAAAGCCGTTATACAATTTTTTTGCCATCATCATGTTCGAAATACTCCAAAGCAACGAAAAGTGCGCGGATTAATATTTTTGTGTTTAATTCTTTATATTATATATTCCTTTGCTTTTGCTATGGTTTTGGCTTCAAATAATTTGAGCTGTTATTAATTTGGCACAGCAAAAGTGTTCATTTGAACCAATGTGCAGTAGAACGACTGATCCATGGGACGACGCTATATAAAACTTCAATTCAATCCAACTTGTTAATTCGACATTATTCAATGTTATAGATTCGAATGGTATGGGCAGCGCCAAGATCTTTTGCCTATATACAAGAAAAGATATCCAGAAATCTGTTCTAAGACATAATACCCACTGTGAATAAATTTCAAATCTATGGGTTAAGTAGTTGACGAGTCTATTAAGGACAAACATACAAAAGGAGAAGCAGACAAACATTCGTTTTCTATAGAAAGAGATGAGGTAATAAATACTATGTGACGACTTATTTGGTTTTAAATCATAAAACAATACGTGATAAAGGGTTTGCTTAAATATTAGCAGGCAATCATAAATCCTTACATTTATGTATTTGAAAATTTTCAACCAGACATCTCATCCCTAACTCGAACCATAAACCACCATTTAATTATAGTATCAAAATAATATCAAAATATTAAAATTTCGCCCCCTCATAAATATTGTCATAAATGTTGTCGCAATTATCAGCAACTATTTCTATCGTTAAATTGCACATTAGCCATTTAAAAGTCGTTAAATGCGGCGCATCGCCACCGGAACTTACCACAAAAAGAATGGCAGCCAGCAGAGTATGAATGTACCCATAATTATACCTAAAGTTCTTGCAGCCTTGTGTTCTCGTTTCATTTTGATTAAATGTTTATCCTTTGTGGGCGTGTGATCCTGCTCCACCTCGTGCAGTGTCAAAGTTTTCGATGAGCCGGAACTTAATGCTTCGCCTGCGGTCACACGTTCGCGAGTCGTTCCCAGTGAAAGAGGAAAGAGAAATTGCCAAAAATTACATTTAATTTTAAAGTTAAACAATGATTTTTTTTGCAGAAAACATTTATGGGAGAATGCGAGAGTGTACCTGCTCGACAGGCTGCTGTTTGAGCCTTTCGGCTGCTTGAAAATTGCGGTTTACGCAAAAGTTTGCCCGCAAGACTTTTAAAGAGCGCAACAAACTAAGAGATTTCGCTGAACACGTGTTTATTTTTGATAGCAGTTGTTGTCGTTGTTAAGTGCCGTCGTAAAGTGGAGTACGCAGAAAATGTTTTAATATTATTTTGGATTTTTTTTTATCATATTATTCTTTGGTTTTGTTAGCTTGAAGTGAAGGCTCAAGTTGAAATGAACTTCAACGAAAATTGTATTCAGTTTAATTTAATTCAATTCAATTCAATTCAATTCAATTCAATTCAATTCAATTCAATTCAATTCAATTCAATTTAGTTCAATTCAATTCAATTCAATTCAACTCAACTCAACTCAACTCAACTCAACTCAACTCAACTCAACTCAATTCAACTCAACTCAACTCAACTCAACTCAACTCAACTCAACTCAACTCAACTCAACTCAATTCAATTTAATTCAATTCAATTCAATTCAATTCAATTCAATTCAATTCAATTCAATTCAATTCAATTCAATTCAATTCAATTCAATTCAATTCAATTCAATTCAATTCAATTCAATTCAATTCAATTCAATTCAATTCAATTCAATTCAATTCAATTCAATTCAATTCAATTCAATTCAATTCAATTCAATTCAATTCAATTCAATTCAATTCAATTCAATTCAATTCAATTCAATTCAATTCAATTCAATTCAATTCAATTCAATTCAATTCAATTCAATTCAATTCAATTCAATTCAATTCAATTCAATTCAATTCAATTCAATTCAATTCAATTCAATTCAATTCAATTCAATTCAATTCAATTCAATGCAATTCAATTCAATTCAATTCAATTCAGTTCAATTCAATTCAGTGCAATTCAATGCAATTCAATGCAATTAAATTAAATTCAATTCAATTCAATTCAATTCAATTCAATTCAATTCAATTCAATTCAATTCAATTCAATTCAATTCAAATCAATTCAATTCAATTCAATTGAATTCAATTCAATTCAATTCAATTCAATTCAATTCAAATCAATTCAATTCAATTCAATTCAATGCAATTCAATTCAATTCAATTCAATTCAATTCAATTCAATTCAATTCAGTGCAATTCAATGCAATTCAATGCAATTCAATTCAATTCAATTCAATTCAAATCAATTCAATCCAATTCAATTCAATTCAATTCAATTCAATTCAATTCAATTCAATTCAATTCAATTCAATTCAATTCAATTCAATCCAATTCAATTCAATTCAATTCAATTCAATTCAATTCAATTCAATTCAATTCAATTCAAATTCAAATTAAAATTCAGTTCAATTCATTCAATTCAATTCAATTCAATTCAATTCAATTCAATTCAATTCAATTCAATTCAATTCAATTCAATTTAGTTCAATTCAATTCAACTCAACTCAATTCAACTCAATTCAACTCAATTCAATTTAATTCAATTCAATTCAATTCAGTTCAATTCAATTCAGTGCAATTCAATTCAATTCAAATCAATTCAATTCAATTCAATTCAATTCAATTCAATTCAATTCAATTCAAATTCAGTTCAATTCAATTCAATTCAAATTTAAATTCAGTTCAATTCAATTAAATTCAAATTCAATTCAATTCAAATTCAGTTCAATTCAATTCAATTCAATTCAATTCAATTCAATTCAAATTCACTTCAATTTAATTCAATTCAAATTCAAATTCAGTTCAATTCAATTCAATTCAATTCAATTCAATTCAATTCAATTCAGTTCAATTCAATTCAAATTCAGTTCAATTTAATTCAATTCAAATTCAAATTCAGTTCAATACAATACAATTCAATTCAATTCAATTCAATTCAATTCAATTCAATTCAATTCAATTCAATTCAATTCAATTCAATTCAATTCATTTCAATTCAGCTCACTGCACTTTAACAACTCCAACTTCATGGTCCAATCTATGTTGAGCGTTTAAGCAATTATTGTGGCATTTACTGTTGCGCATACGCCATGTGGTACGCCATGTGGCATGAGTTATTAATTTCTGCTTGTACGCAGTCCTGGCGCGTTTTTATCGCCCTGGCTGAGAATTTATTACATGTAAATGTGTAAGTTAGTTGTCCATGTGTTGGTTGCTGGGGCACGGTAAAGTTTAGCCATTAAGTGGCAGCGCGAAACAAATGTGGCCGCCGTCTGAACAGACAGACACCACATTTCGTAACGGTCGCAGCAAATGTTGGCAGCACTGGTGCAAGAAAAAAATGACGCTCAGGACGATTAAGCATGTCGCACACCTGTTTTAGCAAAAACTTTGCCCGGCCAGCAACTGGCGTCGAGTTGTGTACGAAATGTTGGCAATTTTCGCTCCCACCCGCAAATCGTTATTGCTTTTCGCACTCACCTGCGTTGGCGTTTCCGCTGCCAGCACCGCCGCCGCCCGCACTCACCGAGTGCCTGTGCATTAGCATCGCGTTGCCGTGCCGCATCATCATCTGCTTCTCTTGGCGATTGGCCTCGCGGAATATCGCCAAATACGTGAAAATCATAATCGTGCACGGTATCCAAAAGGAAATCGAACTGGAAATGACGCAGTACGGCTTGTTCACAATGAACTCGCAGCGGTCCGGATGCTGTCTGACGAATCGTTTGTGATCTTCGGTGGTGTACCAGCCGATGAAAATCGGCAGGAAGGACAGCAGCGCCGGCGAAATCCACGTATTCAGCAGCATTATGCCGACAATGCGTTTTGTCATGCTAATCGGGTACTTGAGTGGTTTCACAATCGCATAGTATCTGGCGCAATGCAGAGAGCAGGCGAGACAGAGAGAAGAGGAGAAAGTAGAAGGTACAAAGTCAGCGATAAGCGAGAAGGCGGTGCACGTGACCGCTCAGCGATGATGGAGGATGAAATTTCGATGATGTGAGGGCTGTGACTGTGTGGCATTTCTATCAATAATGCGCGTCGCTGTGTGGCGAATACTTTTATTTGTATGAGTGAGTGTGTGTGTGTGTGTGTGTGTGTGTGTGTGCGCGCAATCAAATCGTGTTCACGCAGCTGCAGCTGTGTATCGCACTGTCGGCCAGTTTGTGCGGTGCTGTGATTTTCGTATTGTTGTGTTTTTGTTGCTGTTTGATGGCACTTGCGCCAGCTGTGTTTGTGTTCGCATTTATATACATATATGTGTATTGACAGTTTTTTGCCTATTCAGATTTTTGGCTGGCTTAAAAATTTCATTTCATGTTTTTCAAATGTTTTTCCCTTGCAACGATAAGTGAAATTTGATTTGGCTGTCATGCCACATGCGAAATTGTTATTTGATAAGTGGTTGACTGCATTGCAGTACATAGCCGGATATGCACATATTTATTCATTTATTTCGAAATAAAACACGAAATATTGTAATTCAATAAAACTTAAGTGATGTCTGCGCGAATTAGCATTTGGGCATAAAATTAAATTTGCAGAAATTTGCATCAAATTATAGCTTTGAGAAGATATATTTAAAATAATGGCAAACCTTTCTTCATGGAATTCTATTTATATATATTTTATATATATATATAATATATATATTTATTTATTCTATATTTTAAACAATTGACTGGATAAGAGAAATTGTGCTTTTGTACACTACAGTACCTAACACTCAAATGTCTTATTTTCTGGTTTGTTTGGTAACAAGTAAGAAGTAAGAAGTAAAAGCTTTTGAAATCCATGAACAGATCTTGTTTAAACCGATTTTGTTAATCAAAAATTAGGTGAGGCTTGTGATAGAATATAAACTTTCTTTCAAGGAGCAGACATTGCCGTGAGACACATTTATTTCATTGCAAGAAAGAACTTTGATTCACGCCCAAGCAATATTTAGAACAATGATAAACAACTTTTGCTTCAAACCCCAAATAAACTGAATGTTATTTTTTGAACACCAGTTGACCTCACTATTTCGCTTTCAAAATTGTGTGTCATAGCAGTTCATAAAATTGTAATTCGTTTCGCTTTTATATCCATGAAAAAAACCTATGGGTGCCATGAAGTTTTTCGATCAATAATTTCGTCATTTCAAAACTTCATCAATTTTTTCTGTATTTGCGAACCCAACGCAATCGCGATTTGCGATTTTAATAACATTGGCTTTTCTTTTTTCAATTACATCTCAATGTCATGCAACGAACTTATTGCTCTGTGTAATATTTTCTCGTTGCCACATATGAGCCGATATTGGCTCTTTAACATTAGTGAGTATAGAGGACACCAGGCCGAGCCTGGTTGGCTCGGTGCAACTAAGCGCTCACAGCTGCAGCGCATCCAATAACCATCAACATCATAGCGAACAGCATAAGCCGTCAATTGCGCAGTAATGTGGCATATGCCCTGCAGACTAGACGCGCCACAACTAAGCTCCGACCAGCAACCAATATCAATGCATTAAAATTCCCTCCGAGCGGCTTTGAATGCGGCCTCGAGTCTTTACGAAACTCTAATAAAATAAACGGCTTCTGCCAAGCTATAAATGTTGTAGAGCGGTGAATTGTGTGCATGCATTGGTGCCTGTGTGTTGGTTACACTAATTAATGCAACATGCAAATGCACAAAAGCACAACAGCCAACAGCCGGCAGCCAGCAGCAGAGTGTGGGATTTGCAATGGATGCAGTTGAGTTTTTGCAATATGGATGCACAGACAATTCCAGGTACTTGCACGAGAGCAGCAAAAGACAGCTGCGAGGAGCGAACCAAACCGAGCTGCATGCGCTCGAGTTGTACGCGGCGTATGAGTAACTTTGCGTACATTCGGACGCAACCTGCGTATGCCGAGTTGATTGTCTGTGCGCAATGAATGTCGGTGTGTGTGTTTGTGTGCATGTGAGCTGATGTGTTGTTGTATGGTATGTAATTACCTATCTACCGATATGCAGCACAAATGCAGTATGCTCGCCGTTGAGAAGTAAACATCCAAACTGTTCCACAAATCGCACAGGAACGGACTAAACAGCCAACTGCAAAGAAATTGAAAAAAAGTGTAGAGTTGAGCACGTTTTGCATTCAAAATTCAAAGAAATTGAAAATGTGTGGTAGTGAAAAATGTGAATGTGAATGATACATTGGCTGGCAATATGAACCAGCACTTTGGGCTGTGAGCCCAAGGCAGCTAATGTGTGTAAATGGATGTTGGCCATTGCAGTTTGCAACTTGTACTGGTTGAGCAGCAGCAAAGCAATTGATTGCTTAGTATCTCCTCATCGTAGTTGCTATATTGCCATTCATTCATATGTACCCAAGCAAACACACACACACACATATACATAAATACGCATTTGTATCAAGGCACACAAGCGTATAAATCCAATGCAGGCGTATTCACATTTTGTGCTGTGAACTTGTAAGAGAGGAAAAAGGAGTTTCGCTTAGTTGTTGTATTGCTTTAAATGATTTCACTTATTTATTGCAATCAATAACTGACCATATTTAACATGAACATTATTTGGTTGTGTGTTTAATTTTTACCTTGAAATCCTTTAGATTTTTGGACATTTTCTTATTTTGAGAATTTCAAAATCTGCGTAACCAAACAGTTTATCACTTCTGGCTAGAATGTCCTAGGAACAGTGACTTAACTGTTTTAAGTTTTTTAAGAAATTATTTGCAATGTAACTATTACAATGCAACATCAATTTTATTTGTTGATTATAATTATTATTTGTGACAATTAATTTTTACGTTGCATAATAACTGTTATGAGAAATAAATGTTTTTTTTCATTCTCGATAATTATTATTTTGGGATTTTTTTTATTTATGTTGCTTCATAACTTTTATTTATGATTTTTTTTATTTACATTACCCACAACTATTATTTTGAGAAAATTTTTTTTACGTTGCTTAATAACTTGTATTTATGATTTTTTGTTATTTACGTTGCCGATAACGATTATTTGAAAGAAAATGTCTTTTACGTTGCCTCATAACTTGAAAGAATTTTTTTATTTACGTTGCCTTACCACATTTTGTGTATGAATTGATTTTTGGTTGTTTGGTTGTTGATGGAAATTAGGTTTCGGCAGTTAATTTGCATTTGTCAATTTAAAACAATTACAAATTAATTCATATCCAAAATGTAGTAATGCAACGTAAAATTTTTTTTTCAAAATAATAGTTATCGGTAACGTAAATAAAAAAAGTGATAAATAAAAGGTATGAAGCAACGTAAACAAAATTTTCTCAAAACAATAGTTATCGGTAATGTAAATAAAAATAATCATAAATAAAAGTTATGAAGCAATGTAAAAAATATACTTGTTACTTATAAGAGTTATTATGCAACTCGGAAATATTTATTGCATGATAATAGTTAAAGGCGACGTAAAAATTTCTTATTGGAAATAACACTGTACAACACAAAAAAAAATAACAAGTTTCTGACAACGGATTCTGGTAGAGGGGGCAAAAAAAAAAAATATACGTGTATCGGCGTTTTAAAAGTTGAATCGGCGTACGAAAACCATGTAATCTCACATTTTAGGCATATGATGTGTTCAGCAATTTCATGTAAAATACTACGAAGAAAATTTTTGTGGAGCATTTTAACCTTGTAGCTCCTATTTGTATGGGTCAATTTGACCCTTTTTTCTAAAATGCCAAAAATGTCCTGTAAAACATTACTTTTTAAGGACAAAATGTACCACGAAAATATTCGCCATAAAATTCTACTATAGGTCTCTGAATACACCAAAGCTCAGAAATTAACTTGAACGCCAGAAGTAAGCCAAAACTGAAAATGTGTTTAAGTGTCATCTAAGTGTGATTCTCTACCAGAATCCGTTGTCAGAACCTTGTTATTTAAAAATTAAATTTGATTTTGTTGTGCAGTGTAATTATTATAAAGCAATAATTATAGAAATTTCTTAAATTAGCGCAATTTTTGTATTCCCAAAAATATGGATAATAATTATTTTAGGTCTCTGCCTAGGAAGCCTCTTTAAACATTTTTGGACTGCATCTCTTCAATCGGGAGAAATAATTTTTACTTTTTATTTTCGTCTTCCATTACAACTAAATACTCCCAAATTCTTTAATCTCTTACATCTAATTCATAATTTGTTTTCATATTTAATCTTCCGTTTCTCAATGTGAAACTTTTTCCCCAACTTTGCACCCATTTTTCAAACAAGCTGCCTACTTATTATCTCACTTTTTTGCCACTTCTAGTAACATTGAATCCGTATATATTTATTCATTCCAACGTCAAACAAGTTTTACTCTCTTCCCCCCTTTATTTACCTGTCTCTACTGCCCAGAGTGGCGCAAGTCATTTGCAGCACTAAACCAAAAACTTTGGCATACTTTTAGGCCATGGCATCCACTGTAAAAACTTGCCGAATGAACGAGCGCTGGGGGAGTTACTTAACTTCAGCCAACCTATCAACCAACCAACCAACCAACTACCCCGCCACACTTTCTCCCCCTTTCCACAACTACCATCACACCAACGCCACCAACACTCATCGACACAACGACGACCCAATTAAAACTCATTTAAATCATGTCTGTCTTAATTTGTTGTTGTTGTTGTGATTGTTTTTGGTGCCAACATAGCTGCTGCCGCTGTCACCAACACCGCCATCGCTGCTATCCGCCTAACAGGCAAATTTATTATCAGCGCACTGGCGTCGCTGCTGGCTGCTGGCATTCGACGACATTTTGCTACTTCGAATGGCGTTTTTGTCGGCCGTCGCGCGCTCTGTCTCGGTTAGTAAATACATGCATGAGTGTGTATGTGTGCGTAGGCGAGTTGCCGCCACAGCCAGTGGCAGCGGGCCCAACTTGCGCCATTAAATTTTGCCATTGTCGTTCGACCCTCCGCTCCACGCTGTTGTCGCTTTATTTTATTTTTTTAGCTGTTTTCAGTTTTTGTGAATTGCCGCTGCTGATTATGTAATAAGTGGCGCGCTGCGGTTTGCCCGCTTCGCATGCGGCAGCGGTTCCAAAGAGCAGTTTGCCGAGCACTCGAAGGGGTCCGACTTGGCTTAAGGTGAAAAGTTTACAAACTGAAATGATTGTGGCATTGTTCGGGCGTTGGCGAGCGAGGAGCGAGAAGGGTTGGGTGTGAGCACCCGAAAGGCGCACGAATAGAGTTGGAGAACGGCGAAAATGGTCGTTGACATAATGGAAAATGCAAAAAGTTCAAACTGGAGAATGAGGAAAAATTTAAAAACAAAAAATTGCCAAACGAAAACATGAGTGGAAAAAGTGTAAATGAAAGCGCAAATTATGAGGGCGCCAGGCGGCAAAAGTTCGCCGTGCCAAAACTCGCGATTGCACATAAAAAAGTTGTGGCGCTGTTTACGCTCACCAACTCTGCATTTTTTTCATCGATCATCGATAAAATGATAACGTAATTAGCCAAAGTTTGTGCAACCTTTACGTTACGGCTTAAAATGCCAGTTAATGTGCTCGAAATGGCCGAATTGTTGTTGCGCTTATGGCTGAGTTGTGAGTTGCAAATTGGGCGCATGCGAGGCAAAAAAACTGGAAAATATTCAGGATTTTCTAGGAATTGGCTGCGAGGCTAATTTGCGTTTGATAGTCAAGTTGCGGATTAATTACGGCCCTAAGCAAACACTGGCAGTGATTACGACAATTTTTACATTGGACTTTGAAAATTTTACAACAGTGTTGCAACATGCCATTAGTTAGGAAATTTTATAAAATTTCGAGCACCAAAAATAACAACAAAAATAACAAAACAGCAAACAACACATTCATCACATGTGCTATTTTAAATGTTCGAGTCATTTGCGACTAACATTTGCACTCAATCATTTCGATTTGCTATTTTTGGTCATTGTGCGGCTAATGGCTGTTGAAGTGTTGAAACGTTCGCGCCATTTTTCAAAATTAAAATCAACACAATTTCATGGTTTCAATGTTTTGTTGCGTTTTCGCATCGTCGTCAATGTGCTACACGGCGTATGAGTAACATCAATGCAACAAACATTTATTATTTCTACTCATGTCTCTGTTGCGTGTGCGGTGTGTGTGTGTGTGTGTGCGGTGCGGTTATCAATCAAACAGGCTTGTGCGACACTTTAATGCGCTCGTTTTTTTAAGCAGAAAGCAAATAAATAAATAAATAAAGCACGGGTCTGAAATCAGGCGGTTACTACATATATCTTGGCAGACTACAAGTTGTTTGAATTATGAGAAATTTGCTTTGGTTGTTCTTGTTGTGGTTTTTTTCTGTCATAAATTTGACAAAAGCGCTAATTGCCAGAAATTATAGCACATTCAATTTGAATTCATAAACATACATTTTTGTTAAATATAGTTTTTTAGGATGATTTACAAAGTTTAGCTCAATAAAGGACTTGGTTTTGAATACATTTTAGGACATATTGCGTACGTATTTTATTACGGAATTATTCTTTTTAGCTCGTAGTATGAAATCTGTTTACTAAGATATTTTTAGTTGTTTCAAATGTCTATATTAAAAAATGCATACTTTAATGAGACAGTATTAATGATATATTCGATATTAACGAGAAAACGGCGGAAAACGAACCAAATAGCTGAATCCGGGCACAGGACATTTCTGTTCTGCAATGGTCAGCGAATTTCCCGGGTTAAAGCGCATCAGAAAACTTTGTGTAAATATTGCTCCGCAGAGTATTTGCCAAAAAAAAGCAATAAGATACGATCGAGTATTTATAAATGGCGATTACACTACTCGACACGAAAAATGCACCTAAAAACAAAAGTATTTTCTAGACTTACTTTGAGTCACGGAATACGAAACTGAAAGTCCAAAAATTTTGTTAAGAAGCGTTTTCGAAAAATCTTCAAAAAACCAGTTTTTCTCCTGTTGTTTCAGTTATGAGCACATATCTCGAAAACGAATCATCCGACTAACACAACCTGTCCGTCGGTCAGAAGATAATACGTTAGCCTTTCCAGCGATATACAGATTGTCCAAATCAGATGAGATTTGGACAAGAGTTACTGACGGTAAATGTTGTAAAAAAGTTAATATAATTTTTCGACCAATTTAAAAAATCATAAATTTTCGAATGTTTTCTTATAGTTAAAATAAATTATCTCCTCTAGTTTTAAAATCTAAGATGAAAGATATATTATATATCAATAGAATTGAAAGAAAAATGACAAAGTTATAATGCACTGAGTGAACACACCAACTTTACATTTATTACACCGTGCCAAAATTTGTTTTTTGTTTGCCGAGACCCATCCAAATGTTGATATAGACGTGAAACTAGAGGTCATTTATAGTATCTTGGCATAGTCAGTTTTTCAGTTTCTTATCCAAAAACCTTCTTAAAGGACTTTAAAATTTTAAGGACATACACATTTCAAATATATTTTTTTAAATATTTGCGGTTGTGCCATGATGAAGATGTGGGTATCAAATGAAAGAGGAACATTGTCTCCTTTTAACTAAATTTTGAATTTTCAGGACTTTGAAATAGAATAAAATTTAGATGTATGAATCTACAGACTGAGATCGAAAACATGTAGTTTTCCATACCTGACATATTTTGGTCCTGAAAGTTCAAAATAGAAAATTTAGTTTAGAAATTTAGACAATTTAGTGCACACCATTGACTCATTTTTTGTCGAGTAGTGTTATTGAAGCTTGGGATTCGAAGGACGATTCTGCAAGAATGAGTCTTGTAAGAAGTGTGTGAAGCCAACTTTACGAGCTCATTCAAATGAAATGAGAACCTACTCACAACTAATCAAAGTGATATTTTTTTGTCTTTTATAGTGTCCGACCGAATATTCGGTTTCGGTTTCGGCCCAAATAAGTGGTTTCGGCTTCGGTTTCAGTTTCGGCCAAAAAATGGCCTAATGGCCGAACGGCCGAAACCGAAACTTTCTAGAATATTTTTTTACATTTTAGTGTGTAGCAGATATATAGTGAAAGGAGGAGTAATTTAAGATGCCACCAATATAAATAAACTTTTTTTTTTAGCATATAATATTAATTTATTTAATTTTGAATATTAGCGAGTAAGGTACGAAAGGGTGATTTTTTCATGTTTATGTTTTAAAAAAATTAATAAATTGTTTGTTTGTTCTTTATTTACTTAATGTAAAATTTGTTTGTTAAAAAAAAATGCTTCATATGGTGATTATTTCAACTAGAATGTTTCGATTTCGGCCGAATATTAAAAAAAAACCCGAAATTCGGTTTCGGTTTCGGCTCAAAAAAGATGTTTCGGTCGGGCACTAGTCTTTTAAATTCTATGTAGTTATGAACCAGCAAAAAATTGCATTTTAAATTGTATTCTATAATTTTTCTTTTTTATAAATTTGAACAAGACCCTTAAGTAAATCTCATTCAAAACTCTTTCAACTTGCATCATATGATTTTTGTTTTAAATTTCTTAAATCTTTCAGAAACGGAAAAATATGGGTACTGCCCAGTGTATGTATTCACTGAAATGTAATTTGTGGTCACTTAAAGAAAAACAACATCAGCTTAAAATTGCTAGTGTCATCTGCAGTTTGCAAAATCACACCACAAAACCTCAAATAAGTCCTTAGTTTATTGCAGCCAGATCATATCGTGGTTATGTAATTAATTCACATCACTCATACGTCCGGTTGCACTCTCTTGGTTTCCGTAATTAAATACGTGTGCGTGCAAGCTGTTGCTCACTTGACATTTCCATATAGCAGACAATGCACGAATGTTACACTTTAAGCCATTTCACCACGAACTCTGCACTGAATTTGCACCAATCTGTGCACAACCATTCTGTAGGCTGACAGCCACTGCTCTTGTCCGGCATGTGCTGCTTATGACATTTGCAAATTGTGTAGAAGACCATTATGGCAATTAGAGTGTCCTCATGCTTTCAAGTATAGGAAGTTAGTGCAAATACTAATTGTTGTAAATGAAAGCAGACATTAAATAGTTTGAGAGACGGAAAGGGGGACATTTGTGCCATGCAACTTAAAATGATAAACTTTGCAAATTTGATATTTTCAGAAAAATTGATGAAGGTTTATCGGAAGCTTTTGCAAACACACGCCCGCTTATTTTTTGAAATGTGCATTTAGTGCTGTCTACAATATAATTTTTTCCCATTCGTTTCACAATTCGCGGCTTAAGCTACGTGTTTGTTTGGTACAGTGAAATATTAACACAACAAAATTCCTGCATATAAATGAGTTTTTGTTATCAAAATTTTTTTTATAGAAATGCAATGCTCTACATATCAGCGCCAAAAAGTGCTCTCAACACGTATGCAACAAACTTGTGAAAACACATCGTCAAAAATGCAAGCCGTGAGCGGATGAGGCTAACAGTTTGCCACCCAAATAAACTTTGCAGCATTCATGGTTAAGCCGCAAAACTATTTAAAATTATACGCTGCCATGTAAAAATGCCAAACGTGCAATGCGCACCAACCCATTTCCCCTTCCGCTGTGCAGTCTGCCAAAAAAACGAAACTTTCGCGAAGGGTTAGCGTGGCAAAAGTGTGCGGGACGTGTCGCTCTGAACGAAATATGCGCAGTGGCAACGAAATGCAGCGAACGCGCCACAAGCGAGTGGGGCGAGTGGGATGCCTTCAATTCGTTAGCCGGCTTCGCAGTGGCTTTGTGGCCATTTTTCGCTCATTTTTGTTTACTCACATTTTAACAACAACACAAGCAGTACTGACAAACATACAAACAAATATATGCAGCCACGTGGTTCGGTGAAAACCAAACTAAAAGCCATAACAAAAACAACAACAACTACAATAGCGCCAAATGAAACGATAACGGCAATGAAAGTTGCAAGGATAATCGCACCAAGATGCCAACAACAACTAGTAACTATGTAAAAAAAAAAACATGTTTTTGTTGTGCGTTTTGCACAGTTTAAACTTGAAATGTTGTACAAAAATGAGGTGAAAGCGGAAGAGCACGAAAAAAAATGTACGTTGAGGAAGCATGAAGCGTGCCATGGAAAAATTTTGCAGAAAGACGCAATTTGCATTTTTAATTTCAAACATCATGCAACACAATACATATGCACGTATGTACGTGTGAGTGTGTGGACGCCAAGAAAAAATGTTGTCAGCCAGTGAAGTTAGTGGATGCCAGCGGGGGGACGTGCGGAGCGGAAGCGCGCCAAGTGTTTTGTTGCTAAAGTTATGATTTTGAGCACAAAACTTGGCTAAGCTGGTTAAAGTTAAATTTAAAATAACCATCGAGGCGAAATGCGTGGCATGAAAAGTACTCGTAAAATGTGAGTGACCATATTTTGTGGAAAAAGGGTTAAGTTGAATTTTGTGGTTATGTTGTCAGAAAATTTTAAATTCTCATATTATTTCTGCGTGTTCAGTTTAAAATAAGATTTTTCGTTGGCTGGAATATCAAAAAACAAACCTTTTTGCTGGCTTAAATTTTCAAAGCTGAGAAATCCTTTCATAGATGATGGGGTTTTTTATTTTTGATCTAATATATTGAATAATGTTTCAAAGTACACAAAACAGATCGTAACCGTAGACCTACGTTGGGGTCGTTTTCGACCAAATTTTTTTTTTGTATTTTTAATATTTCTTAAATTTGTTATTATTTTTAACTGTTTTTTCATGACTTTCTTACTTGGACTATTATCTATCAAAATCAAACCGTTTCATATTTTAAAAACTAAGTTGGCTTGCATTTTTTGTAATTTGTGTAATTTTTCTCAATCTGGGTCGATTTCGACCCGTTATATGCCGAAGCGTTTTGTATTAGAATTCCATTGTGATTTCATAGCAAACGTAAGTAAAAGTGTAAATTATTATTTATTTTATTTCAAAAGTTAATTGTGATAAAATGTCAAATTGTTAATGTCAAAATAAAAAAGAGCTTGTCTGCTGCGGATGCCTAAAAAATATCTGCAAAATAAGCGCAACCGCAATGTGTGTGTAAAATGCATTGAAAGTGTTTAAAAACTACAATGAAATATTTCCATTGTATTTTATTTTAAGTTTTTGAATAAACCTTACCAAAAATTTTTGTTTCTTTAAATAAACGTTCATTTTTGTACTAACTCCCATATATGAGGGTCGAAAACGACCCTATCCTAAGATTAGTCGTTTTTTTTAACGTAGGTCTACGGTTAATTAAACATATTTTGTAAAAAAAAACTAATTCATTCAAACTTTTCGTTCGAAAAATCATTCTGGCTGGCCTCTTCAAGAATATACAAATTACATGTTACTCATACGCACCGGCGCCTAAGTTCAAGACGTACAAAAGAGAAACGCACTATCTGGTGCAGTGTAAAATTTTGTTGTTTGCTTATGTTGTTGCCGCCTTTACTGATGACAGAAGCCGCATCTGCTTTGCAACATTCTTGGTGGCAGTTGCGAAAAGTAGCAAAGCCAAGGCTTAGTGGCAAGTTGCCTTAAAAGACAAATTGCAACTGCAACAACAACAATGAGGTACACAAGCAAAGTATAAAATCTCACCTAACTGCAAATAAAAATGCTTTTAGACTAAAGCATAGTGCTTTGTAAAAAATTTAAAACAAGGCTAAAGTTATTACACAATTTTTTACAATTTCAGTACCAAACTGCTTCCAAAGAGTTTACAAAAAAAACAATACTAATAATTTTTTAAACTTGCATTCTTTAAAATCTCAATACAAATTACAAAATTTAGAAAACACTGCGCTATGAATTAATTGAAACTCTTAGCTTCAAGTAGTCGTCAAATGCAACAAAAATTTTACGCACATATACACTCACGAACGTTTCTAACGAATGCATAAAGTGGGGTTTTCGTATTATTTAATACAAATTTTGGCAGACAGTCTGACGCTCATACACACACACACACACACGCACACACACACACATTGCATGCACCCACACACATGAAGCATACTTAGGCACAATGACGGGGAGTTGGCTTTGATACTTTTCATCTCTATAAAAAAAAACATATAAAGAGTGCACATGGCGCACACGCTGTCGAGGTATTTTTTTTTATTTATTCCACTTTTACTTTTCACTTTTCTATGTTTCCTTTTGTATTCATTCGCATATTTAACTGCAAATTTGTGCCATGTGTGCATTTTTATGCATTTTGCGCTCGCTGCAATATTTCTTGTGCACCATTGTCATTATGATGTTGTTGTTATTGTTGTAGTGGTGGTGATGAAGGAAAAATAGTAAAAAACAATATAAATGTTACATGTTAGCATTTTTCGTTTGTCTCACTTACCGCCCTGTTACTTGCACACTAAAGTTAAATGTCATGGCCATAATTGCGACCATAATATCAGCCATGGCTAAGGATACTACAAAGTAATTCGTTATAATTCTGCAAAGATACGAAAAGAGAAATTGTTCGAGTACAAAATGCTGGCACAAAGGTTGCGGGAATGGTTTGTAAGTGGGCGTGTAGTGTTGTGTGCATTAATGAAATGAAAGCTTGGAGCGAAATTTGCGAATGAATTTGAGTATTTTGCGTGAATTTGACTAGTTTAATTAACTGTTTAAATTGGCAATTGATGCATCAAAAGATAAAAATAATTACTCGATAATAATTAATTAATAATAATTACTAGATAATAACACTGTGCGTGAAATTTGCCCTCAAAAATTTAGACATGGGGGGGACCTACTGGGTGAGTTTTCTATAGGTATACTGAGTTGAGATCCACCAGCCGTTTGGTAGGATTGGCTCTAGTTTATGAGAAATCCGACTTTGAAGTTTGTCGAGTTCGTCGCTTAAGTCTTCGAACGTTTAAATTCTAATAGGTTCTAAATCATTCCGAGTATCACTTTACTGTCTTCGGCAAGTTTGTAGATATTTTAACGACCAACAAATTTGCTTAAGACACCAATCTAAAAAAAGTGCATTTAAACTGTGTAATTGCGATATGTGCATTTTTGAGCGCAGCGCAACGTGGCGTATGAGTGTCAATTATATGAGTGTTAATTATAATTAAATGACACTCATACGCCACGTAGCGCTGCGCAAAAAAATGCACATATCGCAATTACACAGTTTAAATGTACTTTTTTTGGATTGGTGTCTTAAGCAAATGTGTTGGTCGTTAAAATATCTACAAACTTACCGAAGACAGTAAAGCGATATTCGGAACGATTTACGACCTACTTAAGCGACAAATTTGACGAAAATTACCAAACTTCAAAGTCGGATTTCTCATAAACTAGAGCCAATCTTACCAAACGGCTGGTGGATCTCAACTCAGTATACCTATAGGAAACTCACCCAGTAGGTCCCCCCATGTCTAAATTTTGGACTTGCACAGTGTAATTAATTCATTACTTTTGTATGAAATTAAATTCTTTACGAAGCTTAGCTAGAATGATGCGAATATGTATAGTTATGTTCAATAGCTTGTTGTCGTTTTGAAGGACATTCCATTGCGTCACTCTCAAAAAAACTGTCGTTCCTATTGGCAAATAAATTTTTACAAGCTTCTTTTGAGCCAAATTTTACACCAGCAAAATCATTCGCCATAGCCAGAAGCGGGGGGATAACACTATGCGACAGCATTTTTCACACCGGGAAAAATCCATATGTGCGTGAAAGTAGAGACCAAATATAGTAATACTGCGTACTCAGTTTTTCATTTCTACATCCTTTGTCCTTTTAAAAGGACTTCAAAATTTTGAAGAGGATAAAAAATATAAAAATATAAAAAATACTTAACCTCGTTGGAATATGGCGATATGTATATCGAATGAAAGAGGAAAGGCTCAGGAATAAATAAAAGGAATCAGGAATAAATAAAATTAATTTTTTATCTATTTTTAAAAAAAGGATAAGAAAAAGGTCCTTTGAAAATTTTAGTCCTTTATAGCCTTGAAAATTTACATAGAATTTTCTTGAAAAGTAAGTATGGCAAAACCCGATTCTCTGATTACGTGTCAAAATTTCATAACTCTAACTTTATTAGTTCGAAAGTTATTAAAAAAAAACCGGAAGCTGCAATTCTAATGAAGTACAAAAATTCTAATTTATTGGAGTATCAGTATTTTAAATAATAAAAAGATACAAAATCAATGAAGCGAAGAAAAAAGATACAAAATCAACAGTAACAGTTGTAGGAGAGCAGCTCATAGTAAATGATTTCCTGCCAATCGCACAGTTAATCCTTCCTGGACGCCAATCCTTGCTTGGCCTTCAGACGATGCAATTATTTCATTGCTTGATACTTAGTATAGGTCCGAATTTAGCTCGAGTTTGAGCGTAGGGGGCGATTCGACAACGTCTGGTTTCATTTGACGTTTTCCGAAATGATCTACTTTTCATAATTGGTCACCATCCGCTTTAAAATTTGGTCGATTTTGTTGCAATTCTGCAGCGATTCGCGGATGCAAATTTGGTCCACATAGAAGTGGTTGCAAAGGGTTTCTTGTGCAATGTTTAGCTGATGGGCAATCGAAACAGTGCTTACATGATGTTTTGATTCGACGATTTCCATGATTTTAACGACATTTGCGACAATTACCCTTCCAGAGCATGGTGCAAAAATCAATATAAAAAATTCTGTATCAGGACTATACACGCTATTCACATTATTTACCAAACTTCAAGGTTTTTTTGCAGCTTAAAATATATTTACGAATTATTTAATATTCATCTTAAAGCGTTAATGAAGTCTTTATTTGGTTATTTATGGCTAAGAAACAATTATAAAATGTCTGCTGGAAATAAAAAAAAATTTTAACCAAACTTCAAGTTTTTTTACACTTTAAAATATATTTGCGAATTTTTAATATTCATCTTAAAGCGTTAATGAAGTTTTTATTTGGTTATTTATGGCTAAGAAACAATTATAAAATCTCTGTTGAAAAAAAAAAATGTTTAATGTTATTCCGAAAATTAAAATGCTTTCCACAGGCTTGGCAAAGGATTAGAAAGCATTTTAAAAAGCATTGTGGCAGCCAAAGAATGAGGACGCTGGCTTAGTTACGACTTAGCAGTGCTGGCATTAAAAACACGCCCATACCCACACCCACACCTACACCCACACCAACACACCCACATCACCCACATCGACGCTCATCCAAACCCAGTCGGAAATGGAACGATGAATCAATGCATTACGGAATGCTTATTTTTCGTTGTGGAGTACTCCATATTTCCCTTACGAATTCCCATTACTTTTTTAAGGAAATGGCCGCCTGACGTAAGCATTATTTCGTAAAGTATAAAAAGAATCATATATGCTTACCCTCTCACTTACTATTGGAAATAGAAAGGAATGCAAAGAAAGTGCTCGGAATACTTCGTGCTTGCATTCCAAATACTGTTTACTTTTTCGTATGATAAGGTAATGGGACTTTATAAAAGTGAGCGCATACCAAACATGCTTTACGCATAGTTGAAAAAGTAAGCATCGCACGAACACATGCTTACCGTTTCGCTTACCAATAGCATACAACGTAAGCAGTATGCCTTACAATATAGCTTACAGCGTAAGCTATACGTAATGATTACAAATAAATAATTACTTTTTCCAATAAAAATAAAAATTTTATTATTGCCTGCGATATTTTGACTTGTGCTTTTCTTGAAATTCTCAACTGCTTCATGTGGATAGCAATGGAAATAGATGAGTGTTCAAACAGCCCGCGCTAGGATTCGAACCAGGGCGTCTGGCATGAAAAGCCAGCGCTCTACCCTCTAGACTATCGAGCCCAACCCGCTACGTTTGTTTATTCACTGTTTTCTTTCAAACTCGGAGCTACTCGGAACATACCTTACTAATACCTTACTTTTGGTAGCTTATATCTTTTTTTATTTTTCATGCATACCTTTCCTTGCTTACTTTGTAAGCTTAAAATTGAAGTATTCATAACTTCGCTTACGAATACCTTACTTCTGTACGGTTCTGTTTTCAGCATACGAAATAAGGCATAAATCATGCATTACTTTGGAATCACCTTACCAAATTTCCGACTGGGAACTCTGCTTAAAATATACCAGGACACGCTCGCCCCGCTATTTATGCGTTCATTAACGCGATTATGCGGTTTTTCGTCGAGGCAATTGCGGCCGCTCGGCAGCATGTCTGCGCGTCTGACAGAGTACATGAAAAAGTTGTAAGCACACAAGAATTAGCAGCACTTCATGCGGCCCGAAAACATTTGTGTCTGAGTGTGCGCCGCCTTCGCGCATATTTTATATCAATCATATTTTAAACGCGCGAAATACAAAATAAACTGTGAACTGATGTGTATAGACACACACAGTGACTCGGTGGGCGGTCGCTGGCAGATGGTGGCAGGCGGAACATTTAAATTTTAAACACATAAAACGCCAGTTAGACGGGCTGCAGGAGTTGACTCCTGTTGGGCGATTTTTACTGTGCGGCCGATTAAATTTGATGCTGCTGTGTGTGGATGTGTGTGTGTGTGTGTGTGCGTACACCGGCGCGTGTGAGAAGCAGTTTTGGAATTTTGTTTGCAGCTCTGCGTACTTTGTCTGCTTCGTGTTTCTCCATTTTTCCTCATACTTTTCGGGCCATGTGCTTTCCTTTTCTCATGCACCGCCTGCTGTCGCTTTCAATTTGCTCGCTTGCTGCGCCCGTTGCCTGTTGGTATGCGCATTTAAAAATCGCTTATCTATCCGCCAAGGCGCCAGCATTATGGCCCCGTGAAGCTGGCAGCGGTGGCATGGCAGGCATTCAAGCAGCTGCTGTTGTTTCGGCCTCATGGCGGCTGTCAAATGTTGGCGCTTTTAAAGCCACATGCGGCAACCAGCATTACAAGGCACCGAATTATAAGCTACCTAAGTGGTCGTGGAATTAGGAGGGAGTATGGGTGAACTCGCTGCTCAAATGCTTTGTTAATGGGCTCGTAAGCGTTAAGTGTGCAATACGGCTTTCCAAAGCTCACTCGATGCGCTCCTGTTGTGTTCTTTTGCATATTTTGCAAAACAATCGTTTTATATCTGCGTTTTAGTGCGTGTATGTGTGTGTGCTGTATTGAAGTACCTTAGTACGCATCTATTTCTTAGGATACTAAAAAGATTCTGTGTGTACTATGGACCCTATTCGCGATTTACCCGAATGCACAGTGATTCGACTCCATACAACCGCGGGACAAAATTAGAAGGAGTGGTCCGTTCCTCATAAAATAAAATGGTATACTAGTTAATCATGGTCTGCTGAATTGAAATCTCCATTTTGTTTTTCTTAAACTTTTGTAGTTTGGCAATGCCTGAGACTTAAATTTACAATTTTCGTCATTTTTGGTGAGCTATAGCAACGAGTGTGTTGGGTAGATTTTTCAGATTTTAAATTTAATCGGTGACGTCAACATTGATAATTGCAAAGAGTAACAGAAATAGTCTTAGGAGCCTTTAGTTTTGCAATAAAAACGATAATAATAGACGTATGTTTTGCTTTTTTGCAGTTTTCTAAATTTTTCATGCTGATTGCATACTTTTAGGGATAAAAATAATAAATTTTTGTCGAAAAATAGGTGTTTGGACCACTTTTCAAATTGAATTATTTTCTGAGATCGGAAGATATCGGAGGATGTAATTACATTATCTGACAAAAAAAGAATGCTTCTTAAAATAAAAAAAAAATCCAGGAACATACTTTCATATACTTTTTAGATATTTTCCTCTATGTTTTGCCAATTTTCAGATTTTTAATTTAGAAAAATATTTTGAATTAAAAGTGATATAAAAGCCTCAGCTTTGCAAATTTTGAGAAAACATTAAAAGCGAAAATGGCCATCACATTTATTAATCTATATTGAAAGTTTTAACAACTTCTTGGTAACCATGTATTTTTACAATTTTTTTTACTCAATAGACTAAAAACAGAAAATATGTGTTTGCATTTTTTTGTGAAAAAAGTTTCAACTCTGAGCCGCTTTTGCACACACACTAATTAATGTTTTGCACAGATTTTTTGGGGTTTTCTTAGTTGGAGTTTTACCTTTCAAATGACGTCAAAATCATTAAATTCTGAGAGGATACATTTTTTGAATTTTGTCTATGGAACGAATCACTGTGGAATGTGTTGAAATAATTTTTTTTTTTTAAATTTTGTGAAAAAATATTTTTTGTGCGATTTAATATGAAGCACTTTGAAAAATGAAATTTTTTAGTGCATGTTTATTGTGACCATATGATCACGCCAGGCGTTAACAGGTTAATGTTCAGCTGAATTGGCCAATATTCAGTCAGGTCAACCAATGTAATTTTCTTAATTTTCTGTCATTGTACTCATTTGTTTAAAACATAGTTTTTATGAAGTTCATTTTGATTTATAATTTTAGTTAATTTTATTTACTTCGTCTTTTCGATTTCAATAAGTTTTCCTTTTAGCCGAGTATGCCTTCACAGTTTCAATAATTCGATTCGTTTCCTTTTTTACAGTACACATTTTCCAAACTCCCAACTCCTATTCTTCTTATCTTCTTCTTCTTCTATATATATTGTTACGAAAATGACTTCTCTAAGTTCGTTCGTCTCTGGATTGTACTTGAAAAATAAAACCATTTCAATTACTCAACGCAAAACGCATTCCAAAACCAGCAATCACTTTATTTATAAACTTACACTTGTTTGTCTTTACACCTGCTACTACTTATTGGACTATTGCATGTTCCCGTTTTCTTGCTCAAATCCCCTCACTTCCCCTCTGTGTTGCAGCCGGCTGCCTTTTATACTTGTCTGCTTATCGTGCCGATTGTTCTCGCACATTCCAGTTGGACTATCTCTCGATCGTTCTCGCACATCCCATTACCATCGCGAGCCATCCTTGCCATAACGAAATTATAGCAAGTCTGCCGTACTCTAAAGTGCGTGCCTAAAAGTATGCCCGTAAAAGCATTCATGCATAGCACAGCGACAGAGTGTCTCATCGTTACAGTATAAAATAAAGTGGATGTATGTATGTGTGTAAGCGATTGACGCTCAAACGGACTGGCCGATTTCCATTGTTTTTGTTGGATTCGATTTGAGTCAGTTCAGGTTCGTGCGAAAAAAATCCCAGAAAATCTATTGGAAAAGTTGGAAAATCCCTGCAATTTTTGACCGAGAATTCTGAATATTTTCAGACGATTATTTTGGAACCATAAGTCGCACATCAATTAAATTCACTACGAACTTAATATTTAGTCATATCCTTCGACACTGGGAATGGGGCGAGTATTGGACGAGGGGGCGTGTCACCACCCATACAAGCCAAATCTTAATAATGGAATAACTTCGAAATTGTAAGGTGCACAGCAATTTAGTATAGCGTCGTCCCATAGATGAGTCATTCTACTGGTAAGATTTGATGGGCATTGGACAAGGGGCGTGGCACATTTTTTGTGAACCAAATATTTTGCTGAACTATAAGTCGCTCAGCAATGAAACTAAGTACGAACCTACCATTTTCCCTTTCGACAGAGAGAATGGTGCGGGTATTGAACAAGGGGGCGTGGCACCGCCCATATAACTTAAATCTTTATGTATAAAAGAAAGTGGCTGTATATAAGTTACGGCATCACACTCAAACGGACCGTTCAATTTGCATGCGTTGTTTGTTATATAGATTCATCTTGAGTCAGTTCAGGGTTAGACCACAACTTCAATTAATTCAAATGTTGTGCGAGACGAAGTTTGCCGGGTCAGCTAGTTATGCATAATTTTCACTTCCGTTTTCCTCTAATGCCTCGTTTTGTTTAACATATAACGACTGTTGTGTATGTGAACGACCGTGCGTTCCGTTGCCAGCTGTTCCGTTGGGGACTGACACAAGGGACACATTGGTCCTTATTTCGGCTTGGCGGCCATTATCCTTATTTCTTCATTGAATTATAATAAATTCAAACGAATTTCCCAACTTGTCCATAAAACCGTAATATGTATGTATTATCCACAACAACAACAAATAAATGCGACACAACCATAATATAAATGAATTGCTTAAGTAATAAACACAGCATGTGAAACTTTTTTACTTATGGCAAATGGTTTGTTTTCAGTAGAGACATGTCAATGCTCTGGTTTTTGTTATACTTTCGATGTCGGTGGCGTAGAAAAAGTTGTTTATCAGTGGAGATGGGAACGTGATCAAAGCCGAGGAGCATTAAAGTAGCAAAAACTTCTGCAACTAAACTAAAAAATTTGAATTTGTTTATGGCACTGAACGTCTGTTGTCCACCACACCACCGACGCCTTGTTTTTAGTATTTATGTGTTTGCGACAATACAAACTAGAATCTTAATTTTATGGTAAAATTTAGAAAACAGACAAATTTTATTGAATTGATAAGCGACATGAAGATTTTGACGACATCATTTCGCCATATGCTGCACGATTTCATAAGCGTTGTTTTTGTATTATTTTGTTTTGATTTTATTATGAATTTATGATTTTGAATTTGGCAGTGCTGAGAGATTTGTGGCTAATAAAATAAAAAAAACTGTATAAGAAACAAAATTAATGAAAGTGTGAGCACAGCGTTTTCCAGGTTAAAAGTAAAAAATTCAATTGAAAAAACAAATAAAAATATTCAATAAAATACACAAAAGTGTTTGAATAAAAAAATCAAAAAATTAAAATAAATAAATTAATAAAATACATACAAGAATTTCAATTTTAAATTCAACAAATTAATAAAATTTAAAAAAAATTTGTTTATTTATTTTTAATAACACCGTGCGACAAAAATTAAAAAAATTTTTCACACCGGAAAAAATCCACATGGGCGTGAAACTAGGGACCAAACATAGTAATACTGCGTACTCAGTTTTTCATTTCTACATCCTCTGTCCTTTTAAAATGATTTCAAAATTTTGAAGGGAATAAAAAATAAAAAAAATATAAAAAATACTTAACCTCGTTAGAATATGGCGATATGTATATCAAATGAAAGAGGAAAGGCTCAAGAATTTAAATAAAATTGATTTTTGATCTATTTGTAAAAAAAGGATATAAAAAAGGTCCTTTGAAAATTTTAATCCTTTATATCCTTGAAAATTTACATCGAATTTTCTTGAAAAGTAAGTATGTTAAGACCCAAAATCTCCTTCATCACGTGTCAGAATTTCATTACTCTCGCTTCATTAATTTTGTATCTTTTTATTATTTAAAATACTGATACTCAAATAAATTAGAATTTTTGTACTTCATTAGAATTGCAGCTTCGGCCTTTTTTTTAATAACTTTCGAGCCAATAAAGTTAGAGTAATGAAATTTTGACGCGTGGTCAAGGAGATTTTGGGTTTTAACATAGTTACTTTTCAAGAAAATTCTATGTAAATCAAGGATATAAAGGATTACAATTTTCAAAGGCCCTTTTTCATATCCGTTTTTTACAAATAGATAGAAAATCAGTTTTATTTAAATTCTTGAGCCTTTTCTCTTTCATTTGATATACCTATCGCCATATTCTAACGAGGTTAAGTATTTTTTATTTTATTTTTATTTTTTATATATTTTTTATTTTATTTTTTAATTTTGTGATTTGAACATTTCATTAACTCTTTGAACTAAATGCAAGATTCTACTTAACACCACAAAGGGCAGTCGATTCAAGATAAGCCGCCAAGCGGAGTTGTCGCCTCGCCGCAATTGCCTCGTAATGAATGTTGCAATTCGATGTGTTCAATATCTCAGCCAGTGTTGCCACTCATCACCGATTACAACAAACAGTTGAGCACAGCACGCTCATTATAGCTGAATTTATCACACATACATTCACATTGCCACCCGCCCAGCAGCCTCCCTGCTGCCGTCTTTGTACGCACCAGTCTGCCGTTGGCGCTCGCAGCCGCACTGCCACATGCCGCGTTAATGATTTACAATGCACAAAAGCCGATAAAGACAAAGATAAAAACGAATGGCAGCAGAAAAGAAATGAAACGAGCGAAAATACCTAAACGAGTGTAGGTGAAAAACATCAGCAATTGAAGTGCGTAGAAAAAATCGTTGCGCTGTGTGCAGGCATTAATTATGCTTCAGCCGTATGTCGATGCCATTTTGTCGCTTCTAATGCCGCATTTTGGTCCTTCACCCTGTCCAACGTTTCGCGTGCGAATTACTTTTTCGAGTGCGCATAAATTGTGCCCATACGCGCATTTCCCCTCTTTGCTCGCTTTGCTTGTTCCGCGCGCTTCGATTTTTCGCATTGCTTAAGGACCTCATTTTTTTACTGCCTACATTCCCACTTGCGTTGGCAGCTTAAATGCTAATGCAGCTGCTTATGCTTAAAGTAAAATTAACGGCACGGCTGGCGCGTCGGCTGCTGGCCAGCGAGGCGTTAGCGTGCAATTAATTTTCCTCGAATTGAAGCTTCTCAGCTCGCCTAAAGCAACGCGCCAGGAACGCTCTCGGCGTATCCTTGAAAAGCACGATTTTGTTTTGCTATTTTTCTTTTGTGGCATTTTTAAGCTGCTTTCTGGGTATTAGGAGCCACAGTGCGGTGACGAGGGGCAGGCAGAAAAATTAAATGGAAATAGTCTATACGAATGTTCTGTTTGTATTGAAAATTGATCACAAAACGCAGCAGTTTTAATGGAGACGAATTTTTGAGTGTCATGACATGAATTGGAATTAAATTGACGTTCGGTTGTGGTGAAATCTATTTTAGTGCACCCGAAGCAGATTGAAGCGGTCCGTCAGTGAATTAATTTATGCGCTTTCGACATTTCTTTTTATGGTCGATTTTTAGTGAATTGAGATATATATCAGTTGAAATAAATGCGGCGAGTGTATTTTTTTTCTATAAAAACCTAATCTGAATAATGCTGTTCTCTTGTTTTTTGAACTACAAAAAAGAGCAGTAAGGAGTAAGAAAACCCTATTTGAATAGACGGATGCTGTCTGTAAGCATATTTAATTTCAATTAATTCATTTTGCATTAGACATGAACAGAATTTTAATTATCGTCTTTTTGATGACTTTGCTTTCATTCAAGGCTAAACAACTTTATTGCTATTTTTTTATTGGTATACAAATTTAAGCTGAATGGTTAATTAATTCTCTAGAGCTTATTTCAAACGGAAAAAATATTTGAACTGTTCACTGCACAAATTGACTAACTTTTAGAAAAATCCTAAATTTAAATGTCAAAGCACTTCGTACAGTCATAACCTTTTTTAGCAGGGACCGTAAGTAATTATTATCACAATATTTTTAATCAAAAAAATCAAGATGAAGGAAGCTAACTTTTAGAGAAATCATAAATTTAAATGTCAAAGCACTTCGCATAGTCATAGACATTTATATTTAAAATAATTAACTACAAAATTTGTTTATCCATTGAATAAACAAATAAGGAGATTTTGAAAAACGATGCACATATTTCATTGCATTTCTCAACATTTTTTTTAGCAGAGAGACCGTAAATAATTATTATCACAATATTTTTAATCAAAAAAATCAAGATGAAGGAAGCATTGCAGATATATCATGTAGTGCAATAAAGTGATTGTTTTTGAAAGCAGTTGTCGAAAAAGCAATAAAACAATATTTCTCGATTTTTATTTTCCGCTCACCGAATAATAATTATTTGTTGATTTTTTTTTGGATCAGAAAAAATTATAAGCTAAATATAAAAATCAAAATATAAAACTTATTTTCCAATTTTTACTTTGCGCTCACCGAATAAAAATTATTTGTTGATTTTTTTTTATCAGAAAATAAAACCTATTTGTTGAGTTTTATTTTTTTGGAGAAAAATGAAAATTATGCTGTAAGTTTTATTTTTCACTTGCAGAATGAGAATTTAAGTTCAATTCTTACACATGAGGCTTATTTTGAAATCAAAAACAAAATCTCGCCCCGTAACTTTTATTTTGTTTAAAAATAAAAAAAATTAAATTAAATTAAAAATTAATCAAATTTAAAAAAAATTAAACTGAAAAATAAATTCTCATTCTGCAAGTGAAAACTAAATAATTTTTATTCTTCCCCCAAAAAATAAAACTCAACAAATAGCAAGGCGAATTAATACAGGTGACCTCGTTGAATAAGCTGATTTGTTTTTTTTTGTGGTGGAAAAGGTCTAGATTGTCAAAATGCCTGTGCACAACTGTGACAATTTAAAAATGAAAAAATCAAGCTTTGTTTTGATTGGTTGATTTTGACAATCTAAGCCCAGAAAACAAAAACAAAATACATTGCAATTTTGTTGCTGCCCTTACGCTATCACCTGTATGAATTCGCCTTTACAAATAGTTTTTATTTTTTGATAAAAGAAAAAAATCAACAGATAATTTTTATTCGGTGAGCGCAATGTAAAAATCGGAAAACAAGTTTTATATTTTGATTTTTATATTTAGCTTATAATTTTTACGGTCCCTGGTTTTTAGGAGCTAATTGACTTGTGCAATAAAATTGTCAAATGCATGAAAATCTTTCTAGTTTGTTTAATAAACCTGTTTTAAGCAAATTACTAGCACAATACCATTTTGAAAAATATTTATATTAATTACAAAATTATATATTATATTTATATAATAAAAAATGACATACAAAACAGTCAGAAATGAAAGAATCTAAAAATTATAGGAGATGTAAAAAACTGTTGATTCGGCAGAAGCAACGCCATTAACATAAAAACGAACAAACAGTATTTTTTTCAGTTAAAAAAAGAGAATAATGAATTTGTTGAACTAGTTTTGAATGAACTTGAACTAGAGATTTGAATTCATTTGTGGAAAAAGACAATTTAAAAAAATTAGATTTGTGATTCTTTTGTATTTAGTGTGCGATATGTTAACCTAATCTAACCCGCCCTAAGGCAGACATAAGGGTTAATGTAATGAATGCGATACAATGATATTCGCTGTTTGCAAAAGAAGCAAGAAGAAATTTCTTTGTTTTATCAGTCAGATCGAAATTTGTCGACGTTTGATCTTAGAAAGGTGTGTCACGAGGTTGCCCTAAATATTGCTTTCCATGTTCGAGAACCAATTACAGGCAGTTATGAATCGTATAAGATTTCTTAGTAGTCCCTTCTATGGGTCCACTAGGTAGTTCTCGATGTATTCTCCCAGAAAATTGGAGTAAAATTATTCCTAACGCTGAGCGTTTGCATTTCAAAATCAAAAAAGTTTCAAGTCTGGGTCCACTGGAAACACAAAATATTAAAATTCCAACCAACATCAACTGCCTTGACTGTGGTTCATTTTCGCATTAGTCCAACATTTGTGTAGATCAAAGACTTCTTTTACCCAACCTTCAACCTTTAAGTCGACCGCCAAAAGTGATTTTCAAAAATCCAGTTATATTGCATTCAACTAGTAAATTTGTTTCAATTTATTTTGGTTCATGGAATTCAAATAGGAAAATGAAAAAAAACTAACAAAACCGTTTTCTGGTTCTGGTCGCGCTCTCGTTAACTTTGCACTCAACTAATTGCACTAATATTTGCAGCACGTGGGCAACGTGGGCGTATACGCAACTTGCAACTTCTAATTTGGAGCAACGCACAACGCTTGTGCAAATTAGAGCGCATGCAAGTGCTGGCCCGCTCGAAAGTAACCAAGACACAAAACTTCAAACTTGCGCTGTAATTATAGCACTGCACACTTTACGTGTCGGCTTTCAGTTGGCGCCCTGGTCGGCTGGGCACCGTTGCCAATTTCGTTGCTACGTTGTTTACATTTGCTCGAATGCAAATAAAGCTGAAATGTTAATTTCTAATTAAAATAATGAACTCCACTGCGGAAATGGACAGTTCCAGGAGCTGTGTGTGTGTGTGTGTGTGTGTGTGTGTGAACGCTGGCGCTTCGTTTCGCTTTGCTGCTGGCTGAGTGGATAAAAGAGCAGCAACGTGAGCGGCACCTTTTATGCAAAACCGATGAAAAGCGCATAAATTTTTGGAGAATTTGAATGTTAAATGGGCGACAGTATTTAGTGTAGAACGGGAGTCGTAAAATGTGCGGTGGGAGAGATGACTTTTGCTTAGACAAAGAAGCGAGTGGAATAATTTGCATGAAAGGTGTGGTTTAATTATACCTAAAATGTATGTGGGGGAAAATGGCATTCAAAAAGCGGGTGGGAGATGTAGGGAAATGTGCAATTTTGGGTTGAAAGGTAAACAAATCGTTACTTTAATTTAATGTTGTTGTTGTATTTTGTCGTTTCCATTAGGGGTCTAATTCTGAAACCGATGCAATTTTAAGGACTAAACGATTTATAAATTTATTTCAATGTGCTTTCATGTGTTGTTGTCAATACAATTTTTACCAAACATTACTCGCCAAAAACCATATTTTTTTGTTTTATTCAGAGACCTAAAATAGTTATTATCCGTATTTTTGGAAATAAAACATTTGCTCTAATTTAAGAAATTTCTATAATTATTGCTTTATAATAATTATTCCCAATAAGAAATTTTTTACGTCGCCTATAACTATTATCATGTAATAAATATTTTTGAGTTGCATAATAACTGTTATAAGTAACAACTATATTTTTCGTTGTCGATAATTATTATTTTGAGAAATTTTTTTTTTACGTTGCTTCATAACTTTTATTTATGATTTTTTTTCATTTGCGTTGCCGATAACTATTATTTTGAAAACAAAATTTTTTACGTTGAATTACTACATTTTGGATATGAATTAATTTTTAATTGTTTTAAATTGACAAACGCAAATTAACTTCAGAAACCTTATTTCCACCAACAACTAAACAATTCAAAGTCAATTCATACTCAAAATGTGGTAAGGCAACGTAAATAGAAAAAATTTCTTTCATAAAAGTTGTGAGGCAACGTAAAAAAATTGTCTTTCAAATAATAGTTATCGGTAACGTAAATAAAAAAAAATCATAAATAAAAGTTATGAAGCAACGTAAAAAACATGTTCTCAAAATAAAAGTTATCGGTAACGTAAATAAAAAAAGTCATAAATAAAAGTTATGATGCAACGTAAACAAAAAATCCCAAAATAATAATTATCCAGAATGAAAAAAATAATTATTTCTCATAACAGTTATTATGCAACGTAAAAATTAATTGTCACAAATAATAATTATAATCAACAAATAAAATTGATGTTGCATTGTAATAGTTACATTGCAATTAATTTCTTAAAAAACTTATAATAGTTAAGTCCCTGGTTTTATTGCATTTTATTTGTTGTTGTGTTTTATAGTTTTTCCTCCTGTGACGTTTTTTTATTAAACACTAATTAAATGAGTTAACTGATGATGATGATGTGTGTGTGTGTGTATGTGTGAATGCTGTTTGTATTAGTGAAAATATCAATTTTGCTTTGATTATGAAAATCTCAAAAATCAGCCATTCACCTTAATTTCCTAACACGCATCACAGAAATAATAACCAGCAGATTTCCGAAAATGGCGGCAACTATGATGAGAAGCATCACCGACGCCTTCAGTATTAGCACCACGTCGTCGAACCAATCGCTGCCCTCGCCACCGCCCGCACCCTCCAGCAGTGAGCCGTTGGCGGCGAACGCAACAGCGGCCGCCGCTGCATTGGCCATCGCCGACGCGGCCGCAGTGGCGCCCAGCAGCGTCGCGGTCGCATTGTACTCCAGCTGCGACAGGGCGCCGTCGAGCACGGCCAGCGGTTGCGACGACGGCACAGCGGCGTCTGTGACGGTGGCGGCCGCAACGCTGATGGTGGCGCTGACTGTGTGCCACAGCGCCGCGGTGAGCGCCGCCGTAACGGCGGCCGTGCCAATGCAGGGCGTGGCTGCTAATCGTGGCGGTGGCGGCGATGTGGTGGTGGCTGGTGACTGCTGCAGCGGCGTGGCTGATTCTGGTAATTGTGGCCGTGTTTCTGCTGCTGCTACTGTTGTGGTTGTGGTTGTTTCGGTGATTGTGGCTAACGCTGGTGGCATCAATGTGCAACACAAAACTGATTCATTGCCAGCACTCGACACATCACGTCTTCTTCGTCTTCGTTTTGCCTTTTGGCCTCTAGTTCTTCTCACCGCACTTGTTGCTGTTGTTGTTGTGGTTGTGATTGCATTTGTAATTGTGGCATGATTTGTTTGTGTTGTTGTTGTTGTTGTTATTGAAGGGTTAGTTGGTGCAGCGTGTTTTGCAAACATTACAACGCGATTTTCGTTGACTACTTTTTGCGCTGCAGTTGAATTTTGGGTGGCAACCCCGATTTTTTTAATTTATTAAAATTATTTTGCCTCGGAAGTTAAGGAATCAATTTTCACTCTTTTCTTATGCTAATAATTTTTATTTGGATTTTTCTATTTGTTTCGCTTTAGAATTTCCATTGCAATTCACAACATTTTTCACTTGGAATATTTAACACTTTCACTATTCGCTGCTGCTTCCTCTTCAGCAAATGTTGAATGCGCAAATTCTTGTTGGTGGACGCGCTCGCGTTACGCTCTCTACGCCCCGAAGCGAACTGGGCCGGCTGTGATGGAAATTTGTCCGCGAAGCGACAACGCCAACGCCAAATGCCGCTGAATGTTGTCTGGCGGTGTCGTCAAAGATTTGATGTTAGTTGTTGTTGTTGCTGTTGTTTTCTTTTAGTTCGCCCGTCCGTCCGTCCGCCAAATCGTCGTGGCACGTTTGATGTCCGCTGATTGTGTGGTTGATGTGGTATTTGTTGTTGTTTTGTTGCTATAATTACTACTGATTGATGATTTTCTTGAAAATTTTTATTGTTGTTGCACCAAGCCGCTCAATTTTATTTGTGTTGAAAGATTTTCCAAAGAGAAAACGCTTCACTCTCAAACATTTATGTTCTTCGTCTTTTTCTGCTTTTCTATTTATTTATATTTTCGGTCTTGGCTGATTTACAAAGGTTTTTTTTTTTTATTAATTATTATTTTGTTTTTTCCTATTGGCTCTTCAACCACTGTCGCTGTTGCGGCCGCTGATGTAGTCGTTGCCGCCGTTTTGCTGCTTTCAAATTTTTCATATTTCTCATTTTTATTTTTGAATAATTTCTTGGCGTATTTTTAGTCGAATGTGTTAACTTAATTTTTTCCTTCACTCGTCGCTTGGCTATTTTTAAATTCAACAATTTGTTGCCGTTGTTATGGCTATTGATGTTGCTGCTGTTGTTGTTGTATTGGCTGTTGTTGTTACTTTGCTGTTTTAATGGCCACTAGCCGTGAACTATTATGTTGTAAATATTGCGCGTACACTGAAATAAATTCATTTCACATTTCGTTGTTTATTTATTTGAATGTGATGGGCAAAGTGTTTGAATCTATTTGCACTGGTTTTGGCATATACAGGGTGTGCAGCTTGAGGCAGAATATTCGTGAAAAGAACTGAAGGTTATATTGAAAAGTGCCCATTAACCCTTTCGCTATTTTGTTGCCATATGGCAACAAGCTACTTTGTGAACGTCTGCATCGTCTATGGTTGCAAGAATACATTTTTTTGTTGGTCTTTAGAATAGTTTGAAGTTTTAGGAAAAATACGAAATTAATAAACTGAATGTTTAAGTTTAAAGAAGAGAAGTATACAGGTTTTTTTAATGGCATATCTTGACATAGTAAAGGAAGAAGAAGCAGAAAAAATTAGAGAACTTTTTAATTTGACGTTTTCTTTCAATTTAGATACTTTTTTTTTTAATTTTGGCTGAAGTAAATGAAGAAATATTTAAATTTTCGTTATGCGTAAAAAGTTGCATGTTTAAGTAATTATTACAGCCACAACGATGTGGTTGCTCTCATAGAAAAACACTCTAAAATACAGGGTCCAAGTATAAAAATTAAAAAATTTCTTATGGAATGTTGCTAACATAACCACATAGAAGCCTAAAACGTATAATTGAAAATTTTAACTTTCCCCAGTAAAAACCTGTAGCGAAAGGGTTAAGGATGTTTTGATGTCTAAAGAAAAAAACATATTTCATTTTAAAAAATGAATATGAATTACTTAATGAAAGTCAGCGAATTTAACTGAACTTCTTTCAGTGTTGAGCTCCAGTCTGGGCAGAGATTCAGTCAGCCAGCTTCTGCCTTCTGGGGTCAGTATTACAACTTAACTGAATTGAGTGACATTTTCGTTAGAAACCAAATGTACAGCAATAAATAAAATGGTTTCTTCACATTCTTGCAGTCTGTTGGCTGAAACGTACAACAAGTGAGACTGGAGCTGATTACTAAATAAACAACATGCCACTCTTAATCATTCTAGATTGGCCAGAAAGCGTAGGAATTGAATTTAATACTGTGACAAATTGGGACAAGTGTTGGTCAATTGAAAACTACAAAAAGGAAATCCTTCTCCTATCGCATTTATCGTTTATTTTTGCTGTTATTTGGGTCGAACGTACACAAAGACCCTTCCATTCATTCTGCCCCCCGCCCCCCCGCAGACACCCTGAGAGTTATGCATGGCAGATGCGGCATGGCCGCTCCCTGTCATTCGTCTCTGCGCATCACTGCAACATGAAATGAAAGTGTTGCCGCATCATTGCGAGTTGAAACGTTGCTGCGTTTTGATGCGATTTGTAGCGCCGTGTGTGTGCGTTTAGTTCTTTGGCGCAAAGTCATTCGTCTGTCGAGTGGTGTGCGGCATTCATTTGCCGCTTCCCACTTTGTGCTTTTCAATGGCTCGCTGAACTCGCCCCATCCCTCGGAGGTTTCCAAGAAATTCTTATTTATTTTTATTTCAAGCGTGTTTTCTTTCGCGTTTTCGCATTTTACTTTTCTCTGTTATGTTCTTTTGGTTGGTTTTGGCGCGGCCGCACACGCGCCACATGCACAAGTCGAGCTACATGTCGATTCGGCATGGCGAGGCGGCACTTGGCTAATCGCTGCTGTTGCCCAGCACCAGCACCAACACCAACACTAGCAGCAACAACAACAGCAACTGCTTCTAGCCACCGTTCGTCCTAATTATAACACTTTTTGTGCTCTATGCCATTCTTTTCGCTTCGCTTATTTATTTAATTTTTTCATAGAGATTTTTTCAAATTTAAATTTTTGCACAAATTTGCCGCCAGTTGTTGGTGGCATTGCCGCCGTTCCCGTATCAGTATTTATTTTTTTTTGTTGTGTTTTTTGCTACTCAAGCAAATTGTCTCACTTTCGGTTTTGGTGTTTTGTGTTTTTTTTTTGGGTTGCTAACGCGTGCGTGTTGCTATTGTTGGCGTTTTGTCATCGTCGGCACATAAATTTTTAATTAAAATTCGCTGTCACCGTGAAAAGACTTTCAAAGGCAAATGGCGCACCAAACATGATGCCGCCCAAAGCAACAACATTCATGAAAACAGCAACAGGCAACGTGCTATGAACAACCAAAATAAAAGATCACAACAGCAAAGCGATGATGAACGTGGCGGATGAGTGTTGGCGCCGGCAGGAGTGTTTTTGGCTGCGCTGTGACCAACTTTCTAAACACGGAAATTCGTGTTGCCACTGTTGCTGCTGTTGTTATTGTTGCCATAAATGTTAATGCTGCTGTTGTTGTATATTAAGGCTGCTCTCGCAGGCATTGAGCTGGCGGCTGTTGTCACAGCTGTGCACAAGCAGCCGCCTTCGACCAGTTGTTGCTGTTGCTGTGAATCGGCTGCAGTCGCTGCTGTTGCTCGCACATTTGCCAATCAAGCGTTCCATCATCATCCTTGTGCTCATCATTGCGTACATAATCGTGAAATTATGATGACATTGGCAACGGTCCAAAGCTCAACGCTCTGCAAGTGGAACGAAAGCAAAAATCGGGAAATTAGTAAAGCGAAATAATCGAAGCGAGTTTTTATTTATAAACGAAAGAGCTGAATTTATGAAAATTTCCACCTACAAATAACATCGAAGAATGCTATGGTAGAGAGCAACAACGACAAAGAGGAAATCACAAATTAAAACAAAAGAACACCGCCCATTGAAACAAGTCGGACACTGTTTCTGGCGCGAGTGTGCGACCACTCAGTGGCGTTGCGTTGCGTTGTAAAAAAAGAAGCACAACAAAATGAAAATAGAAACAAATGCGGCAAGCACATTTTTTATGTTAAATTTTATGGATAATGACAGGTGGGATTATAGTGAATAAAATCGAGAAAGTCAGAATGTGTGTGTGAGGGCGCAGGAACTCAGAAACGTGTGTGAAACTGCTGGGCGTCGAAGAGCGGTCGGCGTTGAGAAGTGGCCAAAGTGGGGTCTTTGCCTGAAATAAATGCACATAAGTTATAAGTGCCATGCGGACAGAGGCGGAATACAGTGAGTGGGCTCATCCACAACGCTGTAAATAAATATGACGTTAAGAATTGAGTTTACTTTAAACAAAACTAGATAAATTGTCGAGGTCTTTAAGCTTCAAATTAAATAATTTAAAAAATGTAGAATTAGTTGACAGAGTTGGTCTATTCAAGATTTCGGATTGGACAACCAATTTGCTTTAAGGACTCTGAATGCAGTTGTAATAACATCAAATACTGAGCCTTTAGCAAATTTCTCAACGAGACAACGAGACGAGAAGCTCCATACAAGAAACTAATCTAACAGAGCTTCTCTTCATAAAAAGCGACCATATTTGATGAACTAAGACGAACTAATGCTGCATTATCTAGAAAAAGGAAGAGTCATCTGGTCACCTTCTTTTTTGACAATCTAGGGGATCCAGCCAATATGCTGTTCACTATTCTTCTAGACTTCGTGAAACGCTAAAAACAAAAAGGAAAAACAAAAACAAAAACAAAACGAGAAAGAAAAAGAAAAAGAATAATAAACAGAAAAATAAAAAGAAACAGAAACAGAACAATAAAATGAAAACTAAAAATAAAAAGAAAAAAAATAAAAATAAAAATAAAAAGAAAAAGGAAAAGAAAACGAAAAAAATAAAAAGAAAAGGAAACAGAACAATAAAAAGAAAAAGAAACAGAACAATAAAATGAAAACTAAAAATAAAAAGAAACAATAAAAATAAAAAGAAAAAGAAAAAGGAAAAGAAAAAGAAAACGAAAAAAAAATAAAAAGAAAAGGAAAAGGAAACAGAAAAATAAAAAGAAAAAGGAAAAGGAAAAGGAAAGGAAGAGGAAAAGGAAAAGGAAACGGAAAAGGAAAAGGAAAAGGAAAAATAAAAAGAAAAAGAAAAGGAAAAGGAAAAGGAAAAATAAAAATAAAAATAAACAGAAAAATAAAAATAAAAAGAAAATGAAAAGAAAAAGAAAAAAAAGAAAAGTAAAAATAAAAATAAAAAGGAAAAGAAGAGGAAAAGGAAAAGGAAAGGGAAAAGACAAAGACAAAGGAAAAGGAAAAGGCAAAGGAAAAGGAAAAGGAAAAGGAAAAGGAAAAGGAAAAGGAAAAGGAAAAGGAAAAGGAAAAGGAAAAGGAAAAGGAAAAATAAAAAGAAAAAGAAAAGGAAAAGGAAAAATAAAAATAAAAAGAAAAAGGAAAAGGAAAAAAGAAAAAGAAAAAAGAAAATAAAAGGGAAAAAGAAAAAAAAAGAGAAAAAGGGAGAAAAAAGAAAAAAAGAGCGGAAAAAGAGGAAAAAGAAGAGAAAAAAAGAAAAAATATAAAAAAGATAAAAAAAATAAAGAGACAAAAAGCGATAAAAAAGAGAAAAACAAAAGAAAACAATACAAAACAATACAAAAAAAAATACGTTTCCTGCCTTCATTACAAAATTTCAATACCTATGTATGCACATAAATATTTGTAAAATTTTAAGATCAATTAAAAAAACACATAAAATAAATTGGTTACAGAAAGAAAAACAAAACAAAAAACAAAAGAAAACAATATAAAACAATACAATAAAAAAATACGTTTTCCTGCCTACATTACAAAATTTTCAATACCGATGTATGTACATATATAAATATTTGTAAAATTGTAAGATCAATTAAAAAACACATAAAATAAATTGGTTACAGAAAATTCAAGCCAAATAAGCCAATTTGTGGGTGGGGCTTTTATAACTTGGTTTTTATTCTTTTTTACTAATTTTCAAATGATAACAGAAATATCACGATAAATATTATTATTCATTTCTATTAATATTCTATATTTATCAATGTTTTCAATGTACAATAACAATGCTACAAGCCGGCGGAAATAGACAAAATAGCCATGAGACGGTAAGTGGCAATAAACGAAATAAAAATTATTCAAATTCATGAATTATTTTAATCTGTTTCTAAAGACATTAACATTGACCAAAGCAAATTCACTTAACACACACACACACACGCACACGTACACACAGGCACACGCACGAGTGCAATGCCATTTGGCAGTGGCATTGCTGTCGTCATTATCGTTGTCGCTGTGGCCGCCGCTGTCACCCTGAAACCAACTCACGAACGAAAATACATACATATGTATGTATTAAGGAAAAAGCATATTTAAATTTTTAAACCACATTTTTATTTGATTTGAATTTTTTTCGCAACATTTCAAGGACACGCCGAGCTGTGTTGTTGCTGTTCTTTTTTGTGCTGCCGCCAGTGAACAGCAAAGCGCCGTGTGCCACTAGTTGTTGTTGTTGTTACTTTCAAGTGATATGCGCTTTTATTTATTTATTGATATAAATTAATATTTTTTAATATTTTTCAACTTCTGCTTTATAATTTCTCATTTTTAATAAAAAGAAAATATTCTGTGCCTGTCTCGCTAAAACTTTCTGTGGTTTATTGGTTTTCTAATATTAACAAAATTATATTAAATTTAAAATGTTTGTGTGTGTGACTCTCTCTGCCACTTTGAAGTTACAGTTCAAAATTGTGCGACCATTTCTTTTATATGTTTGTACGGCAAAAAGTTTGACCAAAAAAAAACGAAGAAATTCATCACGGAAGTATTGCAATGGAAATCTCTACGCTACTGTTGAACTGAAATGGCGAGAGCGGCGGAGCAAAGAAATACAAACAGCATAAGAAAACCGCAAAATGATTTGCCACACTGGGGGTCTTCCTGTGCGACAGTCAGCTGTGAAGGCATTCGTTCGACTACAGAAAAGCGAAGCTGTGGAAAATCGATGTTGAGGCGTAAATACCTTAAGACTTTTGTGCACAGGCCGAAGGCAGCGAACGAGCTTAAAGTGGTTTATTTTTGTCATTCAATAACCGCAAATGTGTCGTTTAAGTTTTTAAAGAGAAATTAAAAATGAAGAGTCAAAAAATAAAAGCAATTTCAAAGTTCTCCTGTTTTACATATTTTCCCTCTCAAGATTAACGTTGAGCAAAGAATGCGGTTAAGTTAACCCTTTCGAGCCCAAAGTTGCCTGAGAGCAACTTGACCTATTTGTCATCTTATAGAAAAAGCTACGATTGATTTATGGGTTTAATTTAAGTAGGCACCAACAAATTAATAGTTTTAGAAGTGAATTCAAAGCAAATTACAAAAATGTTACTGTTATCCCCAAAATAATTTGCAATGATTTGCAGCGATATCAGGGAAAGTTTGTGTTCTAATTGAAGTCTACGAATTGGGCGCGTTGGATCAAAACGCTGTTTCTTTAATAATGGTTAAATAAAATAAAAAAGTGATAATTTTGTATTTTCTCATAAATATGAAATAATTTTTCTGTAATTAAAAAATATTGATACAAAATTTGTTTAACCCGTTTTAAGCTAAAATTGTTCAAAAGTAAACTAGCTCTAGAACTTTAACAAAGAGGCGTGGCGACTTCAAATGTCGTGTGGACACTTCTTAGACAAGTGTTTCATGATTTAAATACCAAAAAGTAATATCGAGACTCAGGGTAAAATTCGGGGTCGAAAGCGTTAAGTTATACAATTATTTTCGAATCTCTTGATGTCTGAAGCCTTTTTTTGAGTCAAATCGAAGGGCTTTATAGGTCTAAATATGTCCTCATATAAATATTTTGGCTTTGGTTTAACAGCAGTGAGCGTAACTCAAAAGATATTTAAAAATGTTTCGATGTTTGAATCTCTTTGCTTATAGTTAGTTATGGAAATTTTCCTGTGGACGATATGGAATGCCCATTTAAAGTTATATCTATAGGATTTTTATCAAGAAAGATGTCAAGAGATGCATAAAGTGTTCACTATTAAGTTGAAGAAAATTTATCCAATTCAATGATATTTAAAAGAAAGTCAACTATATCAAAATAAATGCATAGAAATACAAGTTTTTGTTCCAACTGAGTTGCAGAATAAGTAAGTCGCAGGATACACAAAAAGATTCAAAAAACAGATGCATTCGATTTTGTGTTTGAATAGTTTATTATTATTATTGTTATTCAGTTTAAAAGAAATACATTTTCAAATTCAAACTGAACGAATCAGCCACTATTTCAATTAAGTTGTTTGCTTTCGGTGCATAAATTCGCTGCTCACAAATCAAATAAATTATTTTTAAACTATTTATTTGTGTGTATTGACTATAAATTTAGCAAAGCAATTAATGACTTAAATCTATTTGCATCTATTTTCACATAAACATCTGCAGCTAAAAATAGATTGAATTTATCGTTTAGCTTAGCGTCACTGCTTTGTGCCAATAATGCAAGCTGTCAATGTTACAGACAGTCAGACTAAACAAATATTTCGCTTTATTACAAAAATCAATCAACCGCAACGAAATATCACAGCAGCACAAATATTGTGTAAACAAAAATTACAGCACCAGCATTTTTCAAAACAAATTCATACAAATTGCTGAAACTTGTTTGAAAGCAATAAAAAGTTTTTTCTAAATATCAATAAAGACAAATTTCTGAATTGCTAAATTCACTTACTGTGAGGGGGGAAAAACTTAAGAAAAAACAATGCGAGTTGCAGATGTTCAAATGGTTTGTGTTTTAATACCTTTTATACTTTTTTATTTTTTTAAATTTTATTTTTTTATTTATGCGTTTTTGACGATGTTTTGGTCTAAACAAATGTGGCACAGCAATTTGCCTTGCCAATTTGTTTACACTTAAATTTCCAGCCATCTGCATGATTGTGTGTGTGTTTTTCAATACTTTGGTTATTGGTTTTTTATTTTTGTGCGTGCGGTATGCGAGTAGTATTGTTTGTTGTTGCGACTGCCAACAGCTGCGCCGAAATTTGCCAACAGCTGCGTCACGTGCTTGGTAAATAAACAGCTCAATATTTTAGTGGCCAGCAACACTCAATACAAACATTTTGCCAAGAAAACCGAACACTGACTGCAGTAACAGCAGTAATAGCAGATAAAAGTGACTGCTGCAGTAACAATAAAGTCACAACAGAGACACATAAAATCATTTTAATGTGCGTTGATATTTTTATTTAAAAATTGTGGCTGTTTCCGCTTTAATTGTTGCTGCCGGTACAAGAACAAATGGGAGCATTTCACTTGGGTTAGAAGGACTTGTTGGCGCCTTGAGACAAAGAAAAGGCTTATTGACAGGGCAGCATTCTATTTTTGATTTAGAAATAAAAAAAACTCGTTTTAGCAACGAAAATAACTTTTTGAAAAATTGATTCATATGGTTGAAGTTGGTGGAAAAAATGTGTCAAATTAATTTCAAGTGATAAACACCCACATCAATATTTTTATATGACCAACAGGACAGCTCGTTGCTGGACTAAGTGCGACTGATGGCAACTACCGAATTATGTTGACTCTGAATGATACGAATGGGGGCTGTTAGTTTGTTACAGTGGCTTCTTACTACTCATTGAGAGAGAAGACATGTTTATGCCTACAGAAATGTTTATTGTATGACATTGGCGGTATTGGGATTTGAACTCACGATGTTTTGAATAGTGGTCCATGTACACAAATAGAAGTGTCCTGTGGCTTATTGCCAACTCCAATCAGCGATTGGCAGATTTTTAAGAGGTTTGCCATTTCTTGCTGAAAGGGCAGCCGTCGATAGACTAATATTACTTTTTTTGGTATATTTTGTTTTTGACTCGAACCTGGGGTCGCTTTTTACTAATAATCCAGCTAACCTCAGCTTAAAAAGAGACCAAATGACATCCATTTTCGAACTTGTTCTTAGTTAAAATCACAATACAAATCACACTAAATTTCTTTTTAACCCTTTCGACCCCTGTGTCTCGATGTTACTTTTTGGTATTTAAATCATAAAACACTTTCCTAAGAAGTGTGCACACGACATTGGTCACCACGCCTCTTTGTTATCTAGAGCTAGTTTACTTTTGAACAATGTTAGCTTAAAACGGGTTAAATAAATTTTGTATCAATATTTTTTAATTACAGAAATATGTTGTAATATTTATGAAAAAATACAAAATTATCACGTTTTCATTTTATTTAATCATTATTAGAGAAAGAGGGTTTTGATCAAACGCGCCCAATTCGTAGACTTCAATTAGAACACAAACTTTCCCAGATATCGCTGCAAATTATTGGAAATTATTTTGGGGATAAGGGTAATATTTTTTTAATTTGCTTTGAATTCACTTCTAAAAATATTAGTTTGTTTCGTGCCTACTTAAATTAAACCGATAAATCAATCGTAGCTGTTGCTATAAGATGACAAAGAGGTGAAGTTGCTCTCAGGCAACTTTGGGGTCGAAAGGGTTAATACCTCTCCGTAGGTAGATGGGTGAAACAGGCAGCTTGCCAGTGCTGCCACATCAGAAGATTCGCTCCTGGATTTAAGAGATTCTTGGCCTTTTAGGAAAATTTTTGGGGGAAAGACTTGTTTAGGAGAAAGTTTATGAAATTTTGATGGTGATGTATTTGACATCATTAGTGGCACTGAAGCCTTGAATATTGAAAGATAATTTAATCTAATTTAATTTAGTCTAATTTAATTAAATTAAATGTTTTGCTTCAAAGTGTATAACTTATGCAGTGAATTAAGGAAGTTTACAAAAGCGAATTTCATACCGATCCACAGTGATTCGTTCCATAGACAAAATTCAAAAAATTTATAGTCTTAGAATTTAACGATTTTAACGTCATTTGAAAGGCAAAACCCAACTAAGAAAATCCCAAAAAATCTGTGCTAAAAATTAATTAGTGTGTGTGCAAAAGTGGCTCAATGTTGAAACTTTTTTCACAAAAAAATTTAAACACATATTATCTGTTTTTTAGTTTATTGAGTAAAAACAATTGTAAAAATACATGGTTACCAAGAAGTTGCTAAAACTTTCAATATAGATTAAGAAATAATGTGGCCATTTTCGCGTTTAATGTTTTTTCAAAATTCGCAAAGTTGAGGCTTTTATATCACTTTTAATTCAAAATATTTTTCTAAATTAAAAATCTGAAAATTGGCAAAACTTAGAGGAAAATATCTAAAAAGTATGGGAAAGTATATTCCTGGATTTTTTTTATTTTAAGAAGCATTCTTTCTTTGTCGGATAATGTAATTACATCCTCCGATATCTTCCGATCTCAGAAAATAAATCAATTTGAAAAGTGGTCTAAACACCTATTTTTCGACAAAATTTATTTTTTCATCCCTAAAAGTATGCAATCAGCATGAAAAATTGAAAAAAACTGCACAAATGCAAAACATACATCTGTTATTATCATTTTTAATGCAAAACTAAAGGGTCCTAAGACAATTTCTGTTACTCTTTGCAATTATCAATGTTGACGTTATCGATTAACTGTAAAATCTGAAAATTCTAGTCAACACACTTGGTGCTATAGCTCTCCAAAAATGACGAAATTTCCAAACTACGAAAGTTTAAGAAAAACAAAATAGAGATTTCAATTCAGCAGACCATGATTAACTAGTATACCAAATTTTATGAAGAACGGACCACTCCTTCTATTTTCGTCCCGCGGTTGTATGGAGCCGAATTACTGTGTGATCTCATATTTTATATGTTTTGTTTGTGTTAAGTTGCAATAAAGAAAAAACTTAATATAAGTATACTTTTCTTTTTTTATGAGAAGTGGAATTCCTTAGTTTATAATGACAAAAATGATAAAAAAGATTTAGGAGAAAATCATTTCAGGTCCCTGGCAACACTGTCGGAAGCCTTGAGGGACAATGTTAATGCCCGAAGAAAGTGTAGGAAAGCTCCTGTCCGTCTGTATGTGATGTTGGCTGAAACCAACCTGAACGACGAATGAATCTGGGAAAGTTCTTCAGTGGTGTGCGCAAATTTTGTAGCGATCTGCCTCCTAGATCCGATGTCTCCATAACTTTAAGAGATATTGGGCGTACCAGTCACTGGACGAACAATTCGATACGTGGAAAATGGCTTCTAATCACAAAAATTTATATATTTCGTACAGGTAGCCTTCTAGGCATCACACCAAAGCAAAGGTCCAAGAGAAGAGAAGAGAAGAGCGCAAAGCAGCTAATCTGTTGAAATCATTTGATGTGGTCGTTAATTTCGCTGTTGGCGCTAATGACAGTCGGTGGTTTGTTTACAACGCAGTCAATAATGTATGAAAACAGGCATTTAGTTGTTGTTGTTGCTGCCAATGTGAGCGCCGGGCGTATTTGCTGTTATTATTGTTTTATCGCTAAAGAGGTTGGTTGTTGCTGTCGGTGTTGTTGTTCTTTGTTGTTAGTATTTGCTGTTGATTGTTTATTGAACAATTGTAAAATGTTAATTGAAAGACAAACAAACACAAACAAACACACGCTATAAGATTAACCCTGAGCTTGACCGCAGCTACACTGAGGCATTAATTGCCGCTGGCCAAGCGACTAAGCGTTGACCGACTAAACACACATTGTCACATACATACACACACCCCCATGACGTTGCGTGTATTTGCTTGTTGTGACCGGCATTTAGGGCAATGAACTCGTATTTGGTGAGCCAAAGGTTGACGGCTTGCTGTGAAATTTGCTGCACCAATTTATCTGTCAAGTTGGTCATTTGGTGTTCTGTTACTTGTACAACATTTGGAACAAATGCAGTATAGCGAACCCTCATGAAAAAAAAAAATTAAAACTGGACCATATAGAGAGTATTTTTGTGAATCTAAAAAACTAAAAATTTTTGCCGGGGAAACGCCCACAAAAGGCGTGGCTCGGGTCAAAGTTCAAAGTTTTTATCAACAAAAACTCAATTGATCTCCAACTGATTTATATGATATGGGTATCAGACGAAAGGTCTTTTTTATGCCTTTCTATTAATGTACAACACTAGATACATAAAATGCACTAATAAAAAGTTTTAAGCCCAAAAACGGATTTTTTTCTCGAAAAGGAATTTCACAGGCTACAGCATGGTAACAAACTTATTGCACCTTTATTATGGATTTTTTCGAGAAAAAAATCCGTTTTTTTTTTCATTTTTATAAAAATGTTTTTTTTTGCTTAAAACTTTTTATTAGTGCATTTTTGGTATCTAATGATGTATATTACATTAGTAGAAAGGTATGAAAAAGAACTTTCGTTTGATACTCATATCGTGTAAATCAGTTGGAGATTAATTGAGTTTTTTTGATAAAAACTTTGAACTTTGACCCGAGCCACGCCTTTTGTGGGCGTTTCCCAAGCAAAATTTTAAGTTTGTTAGATTCAGGAGCCAACCCTCTATATAAAGGCATACTCATTTATTTTTTTCACAAGGGTTCGCTATACTGCATTTATGCCCAACATTTATATGATTTTAATTAAATTTTTTAAATATATTACAAGTGACAGTTGATAAATATTTGTTAAATATTTAAAATATAACTAAAATTGTATTTATGTGTGCAAGTGTAACTTGTTTACCTCGCGCTGATGCCTTTTGCATGCAGCCAAATGGAAATAGAAAGCAACGCAATCGAGCATCAATGGGCGAATTTTAATTGAATTCTCATTGAATGCATTGGTGGGAAGTTTGTGTGTGTGCTCACAACCAATTCAGCAATTATGCTTTTATGGCCATTACCGCGCTTTATGCATACGCGAAATTATTCATTGCACAACGCCGCATCCATGCCACACATTATTATCACAACAACAATAACAGCAGTCAGCAGTCAGACGGCATTACGTATACGCCATGCACAACCTCTGCCATTTCGCATCGGCCGTTTGCTATGGCAAACAACAAATTCGATATTTCATATTCATTTCGACGCGAGGCATTCGCTCGACTGTAACAAATGCTGGCTGAAAGCTGAAATGTGATAAAAGTCAAATTTGCATGCTGTTATGAGCTGTGCTAACTGTTGTTGTTATTGTGGATTTTTAACGCAAATTTTTTTTCGCACACAACGCGCGGTGAATGTTTTTACAGCTAAAGCAGTGCGGCGGAAATGATTTCGCTGTCAAAGCAGTTGCTGCTATTGGTGGTTTTTATTGCAGTTGTTGCGCCGACAACATAAAAATGATTGATGTGAAAAATGCTGCAAAGGTTGCTGCCTCTCCCTCACATACAATATTTATAAAGGATTTTTTGTTGGCTTTTTTTCTGCTATTTTACACGAAATTTTCTCATGAATTGCCTGCACTGGCAACTATTATTTTTTGTTAATTTCTTTCTTGAGTTGCTGCCGGAAATGCCTCGTTTGTTGCATGCCACATGTGCCGCATGCCAAAATGAAGCGCCGTTTTAGGGATTCAAGTGCAGCTTGAAAGTGCTGGTAAAATATACAAACACAAAACCACAAAAACACAAATGAAAAGAAAATTTCCAACAAGTTGGCAAATTTCGAATTGCTGCAAGAAAAATTGAAAAAGTCTGCAGCGAGTTAAGCTGCGTGCTGCTCAAGCTCCTTCCGCAGCCATTCGCCGTCTGCTGTCATTACTTTATTTTTCTTAAGGGTGGGCAGTAAGGCTACAAGCCTTCCATAGCACTCAGTCCATTTTGGACCATTGTACTATATGTCATTACTTAATTGACTTTATTTACTGTACAGAATGGCGCAAACAAAAATTAAAAACAAAAAATTAAAACTCGAATAATAAAAAAAATGGAAAGCTTGTGAGCCTCGCAGGCGTCCTCTAAGCTTGTTAAATGCATCCGCGTAATCAAGGCGAGTGAAAATTCGACGCTTTTCTGCTTTTTAATTGAAATACGCCGACGCTTTACGCCGAGCGGCGAACGTCGACGTTCTTGCTGTGTGGATGAGACTGTTGTTTGCTGGTTGGTTTGTTGTTGGTTTATTTGTTGTTGACGGGTGGGTTCGCTGGTTGGTTGGTGCGCCGTGTTGCCTCAGTAAATAAGATTTAAAATTTTCATTTTCCACACACACTCATCGGTGCACTTTTCTTTTTCAGCCTTCGCTAGTGCGACTCGCTTTTATTTATTTATTTTTTGTTTCGCATTTGATTGCGTTGTGTCCTTTAAAACTTTGAAGTCCGGTTCTATGGTAAATTTTTAACATTTCAATGAAATGAATTCAATCCGGTTTTGTGAAATATTTTATTTGTCAGCATTTTTTCCTGTGCATCCATTTGTTCGGTTAAAATTTGTGTCGTATAGAGTCACGTGGGTGTGGGTAAAAGATTTAAATGTTTGCATAGTTTCAAGTGTGGCAAGATTTTGCTGTTTTTGCTCTTTAATGTCGAATTAAATTTTAAATGAATTTTTCATGTCGTTTGAAGCAAATATTTGAAGTAAATATTTAGTTAAATCAATACTAAGAAGCATTGGAAAAATGACAAAGTGTTTATTTTCCAGGTCAGCGATTAAAGAGGTTAAGTTTTATGGCATTTTGTTGAAAGTTATGTACAGCTTAGGGTTTGAGTGTTCATTGAACGAGGCTGATTTAATATGATTTGTGAATCCACAGCAGACAAAAGCTCTTTCAGAGGTATGGAGGACAGTCAGAAAATATGTTACATTTGCCGCTGTAATGTTAATTGAACGACCATAATATTATTATTGAGTTCAAAAAATATAAAAATAGAAGTAAAAATAATATAATAATACAAATATTTTTATTAAGTTAAAAGCAGAACAATTTAAAAAAATTTAAAAGAAGCTTCATGGATGGGACTGTCTGAGTGTCCCAGTCACTTGGTGACACTTAGGATACTCTTTGATCTTCTCACCACATTTTCATTGATCTTCTTTTGTTAGTACAGACCGCATAATAATAATTATTAGAAATTATTATTAGAAATTATTATTAGAAATTTTCTATAAACTGCCTTGGCGAGGAACAGAAGTCTATAAGTCAAGTCGTTGGTCAGATCTCCATTGATACAGGTAGGAAATCTGTTGATGTCCTTCCTTCAATAAACTTTACGAACTCAAAACGGTTCGGTTAAAGTCTTTTTTGTAATAATTGATCCAAAAATTGACCCACAGATCTCTCACCCGTTTTTTGCTATCAATACTCAAGTGTTGACTTAAGTATGAATTTGGTCAATATTCTTTCACTTTACTTCAATCCTAATTAACTCGAAATTTTTGTTTTTAATTTTGGCATTTATTTCTGCATTTTAGCCCAGTGTGCAGTGCCCTTGAATTGATCAAACTCCAACCGCTTTACATATTTTAATTAAAATTGAATTTCAATGATATTTGCTTTTTTCAACTAGCAACAACAACAACAACAACTCTCTACTATTTCGGCACAAAGCAACAGCCCGAAGCACTTAGCTTAATGCAATTATAACATTTCATGAAAGTCAAGAGCGGAAAAATTCATTTCGCACCGAACAACAAACTGAGCAGCGATCTGGGTTTGCGACATGGATTCGGCAGTTGGGCATTGGCAACACTTGTTGACCAAATTCAATAAAGCTGGAAGCAAATGTGTACAGAAAAACCATTAAACAAATAAACGCTCAATCGGACGCGCCAGTCGTCGCTGCCGCTGCTGCAGTCGGCTCGAATTAATTTCGTGTGCCGTTTGCTGTCAGTTTTTCATTTTCATTTTCATCAGCAATTGATTGCGCACAATGACGCGAACGCAACAGCGCACAGCACACGCGGTGCCTACCAACAAATTTGTGTGCTCTTACAACGTGTATGTATGTAACGTGTGTGTTCGTGTTGGACTTATTGCACGCGGCACAGTTGTTTGGGGCTATTGATGGCCATAAAAGTGAGCGCAAAAAATAAAAATGAATGACTGAATGAGCAGCATAAAGGGGCAAAGTTTTTGCCAGTAAATGTGCAAAAGCTGCACCGATATAAACGACAAACAAACGCGCATTCACATAGGCACACAGCCGCAGAAAAAATACAAATAAAAAAGAACAAGACAGCGTGCCCAATTGTAGCCACCACTGTCAGTGCTGTGGCAGCGGCGTCGGTTCTAGAATTTCATGAGCAACGCCAGCAGCGTGATTAGGGCTGCGGCCAACAGCAACTGGCAGCAAGGACAAAACTGAAAGAGCAGAAATCAATCTGTGCGCCCAAACGATGCTTCGTTTTTATGACACACATACAAACACAAAACCGTGCCGACACACATCAATGCCAACGCAGCAAAGCCTAATCGATACACCAACATGCCGCCGCCAAAGCTGGTCATCGTCGGCGACCGTTAGCCCACAAAGTAATGGCAGCCAGTGAAGCGTTGAACAGAGCCCAACAGACAATGCAGCCGAGTTAGAGAACAGTGAAAGTGAAAGTGTTGCCTGTTATCCTTTTATCCTCTTACGCGGCAAACACTTGGCAAACAAATGAAATTACCACACAGCGCGAGCGCTCTCGGGCAAAAATGTCGATTTCAATTGTTAGCGCGAGCCATGTATATCCTTTTATCCTTGCACACGCACACCAGCGTCTAGCTGTCTATAGTTGAACAAAGACGTGCAAGACACAAGCCTGAAGCTTGTCGGCCTGAATGCCAAAGTGTTCGAAGAGCGCGTCAGTCGTCCGTCTATCCAAGCGCTCGTCTGTCAGCCCGTTTCGCGTCTCTTGGCCCGTGCGGCGTCCAATTTGCAGCCACACAACCCGCCGTCAGCACAGCGACCGTGAATGCACAGAGCCATTCAGCCGTTGGCATAAATGAAAATTGCTTAATATGCATTTATTGTCTCCTCTACTTATGTGTTTCTCTATTTTGTTTCAGACTAAGCAGGTCGGCGTTGCTGCTGTGCGCTGCGTTGTGCTTTGGTGGTGCGGTGGCAGGGTGGCCAGTCGTTAGCAAAGTAGTTGCGAGTGCAGAGGAGAGGCTTAGCAACAACTGCGGGCGACAAGTGAGTTGGAAAGACAACATTACCAGGCGGCACAGTAGCACAAAGCAGCGGCGCACAGTGTCGCGATCCCATATAAGCCGTGGCCAAAAATACTTAGCGTTGTCCTATCTCGATGAAACTTTGTGAGATTGTTTTCGTGGACAAAAATAAAAAATTTACAAAAAATCATTAAAATTGGAGCACTGCCACGCCCACCTCCCATACGAAAGGAACTGTAATATTGAAATAATTTCCTTAATATTAGTGATAGAGTTATGCAATTTGGTATTTGAGCTTAAAATAATGACTTAAAAGCTCACACTAAAAATGGGCGCTCTGCCATGCCCACTTTCAAAAATATTCGTATTTTACTACAACCAAAACTGTATTTTTAGAAGGCTGTTTACGATACTCGTTCTACGATGTGTTTTTAATTGGAAAGCGTTCTAAAACTTTAAAAGTGGGCGTGGCAGCTTGAGCATATATATAAAGTGGCCAAAACTTTTCCTTTATGAATTCGTGTTTAATTTTTTCAGCTTGTGATACCATATTTTGGTATACATTTTTAGATTTTTAAAGTGGGCGTGGCATTCTGCCTACTTTTGATGACACGAACAATGTGCCAACCTTTTCCTGTACACAGCTCATCATTTCAGCAGCTGCTTTGCCGCTACTTTCATTGAACGTCGGAAGCCATACTTCGAAAAGAATCACCATATTTGACTGTAGGTGCGACTACAAAAAGTACATTTTTAGCTAATTTTTTTTATTTGGAACTTTTTTTGTATTGCTTGCAGCCAATATGAAATTAGGGTCAAGCCAGTCGGAATATTTTTTGTTAAAAACAGCATATGCCCTGCAGGTGAAGGCCCAAAATTTGGTAAATTTTAATTCAAGTAGCCGAAAACTTTGCTTTTGTTCATGATTAACATCAACGCCCGTCTTATCTTTAAGTAAATTTATAAGAAATTCAAGTTTTTTTGATCGGTTTCTGGCTTCAGCTTTACGCCACACTTCGAAGAAGTCACGTATTTTTAGTGGAGGCGTCACTAGAAAAATGCGAATAACAACCAAATAGGCACTTAAAGGCAAAAAATTACTCCGGATTATGTTAATACATACTTTTTGAGTTATTTAGGGTTGAAACTAAAAAAGTGTTTTTTGACTTTTTTAAACTTTTTTCCACCAAACTTTTGGTTCTTTATTAGAAGCAAACCGAAAAACGTAATTTTTCAATGTAACGGGATTTCACAGTTATTTCAAAGCACAAACCAAAAAATAGTGCTGCCATACAGGAAAAATTCCAAAGTTTGATTTTATATATAACATGACTATATTAGTACATAAATTATATTTTTATTTGATTTTTCATTCAGCATAAAGAATTACAAACAAACTTGGAACGAATGCGTATTTTTTAACATCAACTTTGAAGCTACATAAAAATGGAACGGAGTAGGATATTGAAGATCGGATTTTTCTTAGTTGAGATATTATCTGTCGACTGTCATATTCATTTTAGTCATGTTGTAACATTAATTTTTACCATTTTTGGCCACACTCGCGACACTGTGCGGCGGCGCATCAGACCCTTTGAGATGTACGAAGGTCGTTGTGAAGTGCGAATATGCTGGAGGCAGATTGGAAAGTAGTCTGCCACAAACGTAAGTAAGGGAGGAGGATTGCTGTACAAGTTTTGCAGTTGCTTATAAATTAAGCAATGAGCATTAAGCTTTAAAATTGGTAATGACTTCAAAAGGCCTGAAGAGTTAAATGCGTGAAGCCACTTGAATGGGTTCTCAAGTTCCTGTTTGCGCAGTGATATGTTGGTAATTCCCACCAAATTGTGGCCTTGAAAACGCTGCAAAATTACTGAGAAAGTGCACACCTGCGTTCACGTCTTGCAGAAATGACGGAATCCTTCCTTAGTAAGTGAATTCAGAAATCATTGAACCCAGACACTCTATTTAGTTCAGAGACTAAAGCATACAAAATTTGGGAAGATAATTTTTCATAGCACATTCCAAAAAATTTCCAACGTTTTCTGCATTCAAAATTAATTAACATTAATTATGGTTACTCTTCTGATTTCGCTAATACGCCATAATTCAAAGCGACACTGTCGGTACCAACACTTGATCCGTCCACTTTCCTCAGCTGGCCTGAACTCACCATTTCTGTTATTACCAAATCATTCCATAAACCTAATAAAATAACAAAAGTTAACTTAATTGAATAAATCAATATAACAAAAACAACAATAACGATAACAACAAATTTGAAGGTGTGCGTAGAAACACAACAAGGAAGTGGATACAAAGCAAAGCAAAAGCGGCAAGTTGACAAGCAACAATCACCGTCGATGACAATTAAATTGCTATAGTCAGGATCCATTCTGAGGCTTGGCAGATGCATTGAGCAGCGCGCAGGAAGGGCGCGCGTCTCGCTGAAGGCCAATCACAACGATGGCGAATTGATGGCAAAGTTAATGAATGAGTTTGTGGTGGCAGCGCTGTTTCTGCTTTTCTATCTCTATTCCTTGCGTTGTCATTGACCGGCGTTATATTATGACTATGCCTATTGTTGTTGTTGTTGTTGTGTTTGTGTGCATTGCCGATTTAATGAGCAGGAGCGCGCACAGGCCGAACAGCAGCGGGCCCAGGAGTGAGCATCTAAGCGCCAAGTAAACACTCACACAAGGCAAGTGAGCCAGGCGCGAGTAAACGAGCACACACACACACACATTGGCACACTGACACTAATACGCTGCTAATAACAACAAAGCCAACAATGGCAGAAATAATGCGAGTTTAAGCAAGCACAGAAATGTATCAGTTGCCGCAGAGTGCGCGGCTATCAAATTTCCCGCAACCGGAAGTCGATGGCGAGTGCCACGGAAAACACAAATTTAATGTGTCGGCGAGGCAGAGTGGCAGAGAGGCAGCGTGAAATGGAGAAGGGCGCACGGTGTGCTGCGTGTGTTTGCCTGGTTTGTTAGAGACTTTATTTGACTGCGTTGTATGTTTGTTTGTTTGTTTGTGTGCATTGCTGTCACTCCGCTGTCACTTTGGGTTTGGGGCACTGCTTGTCTGTCAGCCGCTGGTTCGCTATCTGCTGCTGTCGTTTTCTCATTATTCAGCCTCAACATTCGAGGAGCTATTCGCCTCCCACATTCCACTCTTTGTGCTCCCCTTTGGCAGCCGCAATCACAATTTCTGCATCACCCATTCCGCGATATGGCCACTTTGGCCTCCACAATTAAAACGTGCGTCGAGACATGGTGGGCCATGGCCAGGAATATCAACCAACCGTAAAAGCGTTACTGGGTCATAACCTCAAAAACAACACCAACGAAATATGAAGGAAAACCATGAACGGCGAACGAAAACACAATAAAACAAGAAAGTTTGCATTGTTGCTCATAAAATTATGCTGTTTGTGTTGTTTTTGTGCGGGTCTGGCTGGCGCAAGTTTGGCGTAGTCCACGGGCCAGCGTGACAGACTGGCGCACAGTGATTTGGGTTAAATGGCAAACTTTTGGCTTTCGTCAACGTTGTTGTTGTGCGGCGAGCGTTGCTGTTTGATTTTTGGACTTATTCCTTCATGACATTTCTTGGTACTAGTACTTATTGTTAATTGTTGCTGTTGTTGTTGTTGTTGATTGTCAGTGTTTTCCCATTCGTTGTTGCTGTTGTTGTTTGTGTTATTTTTGGTCATGCTGCTTAAGTAACTGGCACAATTTGGCGTCATTGCTACGCTGTGCTTTGGTTGTGTGTGTGTGTGTGTGTGTGAAATGAAAGTTGTTTGTATAGAAAAATTAGCAGCGTCAACAAAATGTTCTCTCTATTTTTCTTGCAATTTTCCCTTTGCTATTATTTTTTTGCTTGTTTTTATTGTTTTCCGCTATTTATTTCTCAGTTTTTCTCTACTTTTTGCTTCATAATTTCTCCGTTTCTTGTTCTACGTTTCTTGTTATTTTGTTGTTGTGTAATTACTCGTAGTGTGACGTCAAGTTTTTGTGCCCCAAAGTTCAACTTAATTTTTGTCAAATTATGAACAAGTTTCGTGCTTCTGTGTTTTCTCAACTTTTTTCTCGCTTGTTAACTGGTTGCTGTTGTTGTTTGCTGTTGGCTTCATTTTATGTGCAAATTTGTTGGAAGTTTTCAAAACAATTTTCAATTGCATGAAGCTAGACAGACTTGGACGCTCGGTTGTTAAAGTGTCGTCAGAGAATAAAACAAAACAAAAAATTGATTGGACTCTGATTTGATGGACTCTGGCATTTGAAAAATCATGCTTTGCAGAGCTTTAGAGATGCCAATTAGGCGCAATTGAATTTAGAAACAATCTGAACTGATCTGAAATCTTACAATCTTTAGTGTAAACATTAGAATGCCAAAGCTTATAAAGGGAGAGAATTAAATTCACTCACTCAATAAAATTATTGGATAACATAGAAGATATGAGCTCTTAAAGTAAGCTCTTCCACCGTTGAAAAAAAATTGTGTACAAATAGCAAATTTTTGCTTTGCCTTTGAGGTTGAATATTTCAAAATAAATTATGAGCAGGCCCCTAAAAGTTACTATTGTCGTAAGTTTCATATAATTTAGGTCTGGTAAGACCAAAATTTTGCTGATTACTCTCACCTCTGAGCAGTACCGTTATGATGAAAACGAGTGAATAAAAAGTGAGTTCAAACTTTAAAAGTGATTTAAAAAAAAACACTAAATATCACTTTTGAAATTTTTTGATATTTTGTTTCGGCAAGTATGTACATTATACTGTACAATTTTCAGCTGCGCATATTTGCGCAAATGCAAGTTATTAGCATTTTTCGGTGAAGACTTGAGTTCAAATTCGCGATATTTTCACCGTTTGGTTGAATGCCAATGCAATCTGTCAAAAAATGCTCTGCTGCTGATGGAAAAATTTGTTGAAGATAGCTTCGGAAAATCAAATACGATTACTATTATATTCGAAATAGAGAGGTTAATGGAGTTTCGACAGTACACTTTGATTTTTTTTCGTACAGACCCAAAAGTTGACAACCTAACTACGTCACTTGTATGGGAGGCACCCTCTGGTGGTGAATTTTTGAACTTTAATTAATTTTGTATTTTTTGCACTCTGGAATGTTGACGATTGTTGAATAAATCATTCAAATCGGTCCAGTAGTTTCCCAGATACGATGTTTTCTCGCTTACATTACTACATTTACAAGTGTGGAGCCAGTTCCATTGAAAATTACTCGTTTTGTGTGGCAGCCACCTTAAGAGTTGGATATAGCGGTTAGGTGTGTATAGGAAAAACATTCGTAAGGGAAAATAAATAGGGGTCAGTCTTACATATGGTAAGTCTGAGATCAACCTGAGAGCAGCGGGAGCCCAATTTCTAAAAAAAGATGATTTTGTATGGGAGCCTCATTAAAGGTTGGAGATAGAGGGTAGGTATGTTCGAAAGAAATATTCAGGGGGAAAAATTAGTGGGGTCAGTCTAAGATTTTAACCCTCTAAGAGCAACTTCTGAGCAGCTGTGGAGCAATTAATCGAGATTTTATTTTCAATCACTTTTTAAAAAAGGGCATTTTATCTATATACACATTTATAAATAAATTTATATTAAAATACAAATATTTTGAATGTAGCTTTTATGAACTAAGATAATTTTCATTGTTAATATGAAGTTTTTTGAAATCCGTTTGTATGGGAGGTGGTCGAAGTTTTAGTCCGATTTCAGTGAAATTTTGCACAGTAGGTTATTTACTTACACAATAACTGTATACCAAATTTCATTTATGTACGACCACTCCTTCTATTTTTGTCACTCCGCTATATGAACTCGCAACACTGTGCATCGTCTCCTCGAAGGTAGCCTGAGTAATTTTTTGAAATGTATTATACCTAGCAATTCTAAAGTTTATTTTTTCGTTATTTATAGGTACAAATAAAATGAATTCATTTATAAAACTCACAAGTATATAATTCATATTAGCAAATAAAAATAATCAATAAAATTAAATAGATCAATTAAGATTAAAAAAATTAATTATTAAAAAAACAGATATCCAAAAGTTCCTTTTGTTATAAGAAATCATCAAACAGTTAACTTTGAGATACCAAAATGGCAGCTTATGCTTCATGAATTATTATTTTAAATGTAATGAATATTAATAAAAAAAATAACCCGTAGAAAATATAAAAAATCATTCAGTTAAATTAATTAAAATTAACTCTGTAAATATACTTTCTATTTGATTTCATACCATCGAAATTGATTGCCTCACTTAAACTGAAAGCATTTCCGAAATATTGAAAACCAGTTTCTACAAAGTTCCCTGTTATCTCTTTCAATATTGAAACGCACTTCACTAAATTTGAATTGTGCACACTCAACATTGAAATATAACCTACATAATTTTATTGATATAATGCTTATTTAAAATACACAACTGAAACACAAAACTCAAGCAACACACTTTGAATTGCCTCAACCATCATTGGCACGTTTACTCCATTTTTTTTCAAACTCTCAAGAGGGTTTCGAATGGGTGAAATCTTAATTTAAATTTATTACTGCCATTTCAACCGCACAAGCTTACACCTGCTCGACTTTTCTACCTTTACGCAATGCGAGCGCGAAGGGCAGCGCAGCGAAACAAGCAAAAGCGACCATAAAAAAGAAAATAGCAACAACACTCGTAATCTGCAATTGGCCAAAGCAAACCTCAATGCTACGCACTCACCCGTCGCAACATTCGACATTCACCGCTCACCAACAAGCCACCTGCCATTCAGCGTTTAGCGTTCAGCAGTCAGAGCTGGGCTATAAAATTTTTCCATCAATCTTCAGGTAATCCCGCTCAACATTTGCCAAATGCCACTTTATCATAATCACAGCAAAATGCAATCATTAAAAAGACGCAACGGCAGCAAAGCACAGGGCACACAGGCCGACGGGATGGGACGGACTGATGGATGCCTGGCTGAACGGTTGAATGCGGCGTTGCGTGCCAAGAAGTACTCGCAACCGCGAGCAGCGCATGCAGCGGTGTTGGTAAGAATAAAACAGGAAATGAAGCAGAGTGCGAAGCATTGGCCGCTTTTCACTTGACTGGAGGTCAAATGCAAACTTGCACTCAACCAGCTGCAACGCGCGGCCGCCAACAGACAAACGCAAACCCGCGTGCGCGCGCTTTCACACTAATAAATGAAACATTCGCACGAATGAGCAGATACAAGTGGCAGATATGGCGAACCACATACACACCACTACATACATGTATTGATCCCGAGCCGGCGTAAGCCGACAGGGGCAGCGCCGCGGCGTGGAAGCTGCTCGAAATCATGGTGGCGCGACCCCTTGTGAACAGTTGCACTTGATGCGCGTGTGTGTGTGTGTGTTTGTGTGTGTGTGATTGGGTGGAGCACAACTCGATTTTATCCGCTGATAAAGCCGCTTGATCGAACCACTTTGACTGCCCTATTGACCCGCCCCAAAGCACACGTTGGCCAACATGACACAGACGCACGCACTCACACATGTACAAGCACACCTACGTGCATTTATATGCATAGATAAACATACATTTTCATCTGCCCAGTGCACCCTATGGGAATCGACGCTTATCTACACTTTGCCACCGTATGTCATTTATTTTATTTTGATTTTCGTTTGCTTTGCTTTTTCACAGCGCCACCGATGAGTCGGAGTCAGGTGCGGAGTTGGTATTTCGTTAGGAAATGGAAGACATTTTTTTATATAAGAAAAAAGTATTTATTGTTGACAATTAAGAATTTTAAAATTTGGTATTATTAAAATTTTCTTCTTCTATCGTTAACTCTTCGCTATTTTGTTGCCATATGGCACATTGCTACTTTGTGGACGTCTGAACTCTCTGTGGTTTCAAGAATACATTTTTTCTTGGTCTTTAGAATAGTTTGAAGTTTTAGGAAAAATACGAAATTAATAAACTGAACATTAAAGTTTAAAGAAGAGAAGTGTACACGTTTTTTAATGGCATATCTTCACATAGTAAAGGAAGAAGAAGCATAAAACTTTAGATAACTTTTTAATTTGAGGTTTTCTTTCAATTTAGATACTTTTTTTTTTAATTTTGGCTGATCTTAATAAAGAAATATTCAAATTTTCGTTATGCGTTAAAAGTTTTATGTTTAAGTAATTATTACAGCCACAACGATGTGGTTGCTCTCATAGAAAATACTCTAAAATACAGGGTCCGAGTAAAAAAATTAAAAAATGTCATGAAATGTTGCTAATTTTACCACATAGAAGCCTAAAACGTAAAATTTTAAATTTTAACTTTCCCCAGTAAAAACCTGTAGCGAAAGTTTTAAGTAGTATTAAAATAAGTTTGGATTTTCCTACAAATAAATAAGTATTTGAAAGTTTATAATGCACAAACAAAACAATAAGTTCTGATTTTCATTTTTGAAAGTATTAATTATTTTCATTTAAAAATTTAAAAATTTTCAAATATATAAAGTGTTAACTACGTATTTTGAAATTTTTACAAAAGTTAATTTGAAAACTTTTTGTTTTTATTTTTTGGTAAATATTAACCGTAGACCTACGTTGGGGTTGTTTTCGACTAAATTTGTTTTTGTACTTCTAATATTTTTTAAATTTGTTATTATTTTTAGCTGTTTTTTCATGACTTTCCAAGTAACGACTATCTATCGAAATCAAACTGTTTTATATTTAAAAACCAAGTTGGCCTAGCATTTTTTGTAATTTGTGTCATTTTTGTCAATCCGGGTCGTTTTCGACCCGTCATATGCCAAAGCTTTTTGTATTCGAATTTCTTCGTGATTTCATAGCAAACGTAAATAAAAATGTAAATTATTATTTATATTATTTCAAATTAAACAGTTTTTGCCTGGAAAAAAATGCTAAAACAAAGGAAAAAAACAGAACTTGTCTGCTGCGGATGCCTAAAAAAATATCTACAAAAATAAGCACAACCGCAATGTGGTGTGTAAAATGCCTTGAAAGTGTTTAAAAACTACAAATAAATATTTCCGTTGTATTTTATTTCAAGTTTTTGAATAAACCGTACCAAAAAGTTTTGTTTTTTTTAAATAAACGCCAATTTTTATACCAACTCCCATATGTGAGGGTCGAAAACGATCCTAATGTAAGATTAGTCGTTTTTTTTTTAACGTAGGTCTACGGTTAATAGAAGTTAATTTTTGATTTAAAATTTATTATTTATTGATTTTACAGATTTTTTTATTGCAAAAGTTTTCTACCTCTCATCAAAACTTTACACAATTGCTGAGAACAAGTGCGCCACCTGTACGGGGCGCAATTTAAAAGTCAAAGTCACTGCGTCCACAGCAACATTCAGCGCCAGCGCTGCTTTCTGCACGCTTCGCTGCGCACGAGGTGGCAACGCCCGAGTTTCAGGCATGGCAGCAATTGTCAATGGACACACGAACGGCCGAACGGCACCAGCGGAACTAATCGCACCGTTTGCCATTTCTTATCACAGCAGCGATTTTTCTTATTCGCTCCCCCACCCTCAGCGGCTGCCACTTGCCCTCAAATCATCGCAAGCAGTGCCAAAGTGTCGGTTCCCAGCGGAGTGAGGAGTGAAGCGTGAGGCTTTGGCACTGCTTCTATGTGTGTGTGTGTGTGACTGTTAGTTTTTTAAAGGTGCATAAGTGTGCGTGTCGTGTCATCGTGACACTTCAACTTAATTTCAACAAACTTGGAATAATAACAAGCAGCACAAAAAGGACTCGGCAATAAAGGATACACTGACACTGCTAACAACTCGGCAGTGATGTTGAGGCTAACAGTAACAGTGGTTGGCGTTAGAAGAATGTGCTTGTGTGTGAGTGTGTGTGTGTGTGGCCGCCTTTGTGTTGCTGCCACGCTTTGCGCCGACATAACGAATGCAACGCACGGCTGGGCGCACACCAACGAACCGACACACACGCCGCCAACAACGAAACATAAAGTGAAATGTGTACAAATGGTTGTTGGCCGGTTAGGGCACACTAGCGCCGACTGGTTGGTGCGTTGGCTGACAAGCACGCCGCAAGGACATCTTCATTTATGGCGCACAACACTTTGTTAAGCGCGTGTTTGTGGCACGTTAGCGTTGCCAGCGAACTATTTTGACTTTCATGTGCGCGTAGCCAAGCGTGAAAGCATTTAAGTTGAACAGCAACAACAAGCAAAATTATTGCCGCAACACGCAAAGTGTAACGCTGCGCTTTTAAAGCAATCATAACTCGGCTGGCTGACCAGCAAAAAAAACACTCGACGCAAGTTTTGTGCAAAGTTGTGGATGGCGCGTTGGCGTAATTGTCGCCGTGCCGCGACGCCATCGGCCATTTACGCAAAGCTAATGCTTGCGGACTGCCTCGACCGCCCACTGGCCGACTGGCTTTGGCTCGCTCGAGTTTAATCCAGACATCGCCTTTCCTTTACAATCACACACCAGCACTTCCGGTCATGGCATGTGATGTCCGTCTCGGCGTCCTCACTTGCGCATCGCATTCTAGGCGCTGTCCGTTGCTGTCGGGCGGAAAATTGCATTCATTAGTCTGTTAGTGCGCGGCACAAATCGAATTCAGCTGCGAGCATGATTCACACATTCCAGGTGTGCACTGTGTCCGTTGCCACGCCGATAGAATAGCAATTGGCCTGATGGCGCTGAATGCAACAACTAACACTGGTGATTTCATTTGGGTATTTGTCAAGGTTTTTTCAATTTTGTTACAAATTACACAATTTTATATTTGAACTGAATATTTTAGCAGTTGCTATTATATTTTTAAATAGCGTTTGAAATATTTTTCCAACAACTAAAAATTATGACCTTTAAAAACAATTTTATTGCTTTATCATTCTTTATTCAAATTTATAAAATTCATTTAGTATTTTCATATTTTTTAGATACGAGTATGTTCTGCACAATGTTTTTATGTTTCCATGTTTTTTCCATGTTTTTCGCACACTCAATTTTTTTTATTATTTTCATTCCATAAATTTTTTTATCCATTTGATAAACTTGAAAACTATTTGATTGTTTTAACATTATTTAACAAAATTTATAAAATTCATTTAGAATTTTCATATTTTTTAGATATGAGTAGATATGTTCTGCAAAATGTTTTATGTTTCCATGTTTTTTCCATGTTTTTCGCACACTCTATTTTTTATTATTTTAATTCCATACATTTTTTTATCCATTTGATAAACTTGAAAAAACGAGTTTTTCCATAGACTTTTTAACCATTATTTAATTTTCCATAAAATGACTTAATTTAGTTTAAATTTTTTAATTGAGTTGATTTAGTTTTTCACGAACGAATCAATCAACGAATCAATTCTACATTTGTATGCTTTTGTAAAAAAATTGTCACACGTACACATGTTTTTGTTATTCTTGCATAGTAATTCAACAATTTAAAATTTTTTTCATTCGCCTTCAATTAGAATTTGCAATTTGCACGCTTGCTTGCACGCATAAATTAGTGGCAACAGCAATAAAAAAAATCAAATTGTGGCAAAATGTTTAGTAAACCGGAAATGTTTAGTGCGGGAATTCTTTTTCCTTCGGATTTTGCCAAACCAGTTTTTGATTGATTTAATATGAAGCATAATTGAAAAATTATTATTTTTTTAACACTAGAATGCCCGACAATCTGACATACCTAAAATGCCCATTTGTAGTCATTTTTACTACATTATTGTTTACTGATTTTTTCTTTAATTTAATTGGTTTTTAAGTAGCAAATATGAATAAATGTACGCGAGATTAAACTAAAATAAGCATTTAGTTTTTATTTTTTTATGGTTTACAAAGTAAATTCATTTAAATAAAATAGCGTACTTTACACATAAATGGGATGAAATGGAATGAAATTTGGAATTTGTGAATGAATTTTATGAGTGAATTTTGAATTGAAAAACTTGGGAATTGTCACAGCCTACTATGATATTATTTTTTTAAATGTTTGGAGTCTAAATGGAGTTTGGAGTTTAAATGTTTGGCAATTAAACAGCACAAGTGCTGTTTAATTGCCAACAGTGCCACCGACACTTTGGATGCACTCCGACATATTCGCGCCGTGAAACTCGCATTTTAATTACAGCAATTACATGAGCCATAATTCTCGGACTTAATCTATGTTAAATGCTTAGCAAAAAGTCATTAATTATAAAAGCAATGCCAGGGTAACTGAAAACGCCAGGGAATGTTCGCCTTGTGGCACTTTTCAAAAGGCAACGCTGCCAGCAGTAACTTGCAAGAAGCGATTGGAATGGAAGCAACTAACCGAGAAGTGGGCAAGAAATTTGGGCCAACAAAAAGAGAAGAAACTCAGTTGGCTGGAAGCGGCAGTGCTGAAGTGAGCAAAACGTTGCAGCCATTTAAATCCATTAATGCCAACGTTTCCAGCCATTAAGCGGCAGCGTTACGCAGCGTTGCGCCAATGCTCGAAAATATTCTGGCATTACGTTGGAAACAAATTTGTGCCCAGGAAAGCCAAAACTCAGCCAACAACAGCAAAGCCAACGGGCTGGCTGAAAGTTCAGACGCAGCAGCGCTGCGCTGACTAAAAGGAAATGTTGCCAGCGGAAATGGCAAGTGGCAAACGTTTGTGTGTGTGTGTGTGTGTTGGGGGTCTTGGAGCCAGTCTCGAAATGGCCAAAATGGAATAAATTCTCGAACTAATGGGTTTACGAACCCATTAGGTCGCGCGCTGCTGCCGCTGTCGGGTTGGCTTCTTGCTTGCTGACTTAGTCGAGCTGTGAGTTCGGCCGCATGCCTGCGCGTCTTTTCACTTGGACGCTGCAGCTGCACTCATATTTATTGCATGAGACTTTCGGAGTATCTTCAATACAATAGCAAAAGCAACAAGCTTCATCTGACCACACACACACACACACACACGCACACATATGCAGACAAAACATTGCTTAGCCCGAAGTGTGCTCAGGTGCCAATACTTTGCGCTCAATTCCATTCACTTGGCCACATGTGCACTCGTTTGTTTGTGCATGTGTGTGTGTGTGTGTGTGCGATGGTGTTGTGTTTTTGAGTTGCCACATCTGCCTTTGACTGTATTAAGGTGAGTAAGTTTGCAATTTTTGCCAAACAACAACAATATTTTCTATTTCGTCTCTGCGTAGCCCTGCTGTGATTACAACAACACACACTTCATGCTTTTATGCCTGTGGTCTGCCCAAGGCACGTGTCCTGCAACAGCTGAAACGACCTTAAGTCACTTCTTTGTGTAATTGTGCTTTGCCAAACACCAAAAACAAAAACCTAAATGAAACGAAAATTTGCGTAAAAGTTTCGAGCCACAAACTTTGCACTGCAACAGCAACAGCAACACGCTAACGATTTATGCCACTGCTGTGTCTGATTGTTGTTCTTACGGGCTGTGAGCGGTTTCGAATGCTTTGACTTTTGTTGTTGTTGTTGCAAATGCTGTGTACACATGCTGCTGGCTTGTTTATTGTTACGCTGTCAAATGTACCCAAAAACGAAATAACATTACTCAAACTTGCCAATTCAGTGTGAGGTGGGGTTGAATTGAAATTGCAATAGAAAGGGACTTTGATTTATTTTGTTTCTTTTTGTTTTAGTTTTTGACTTGGAAAGTGCCGATTGTTGTGTCCTTCGGCTGATTTAGATTTTCCCTACATTTCTACTTTTTGTTTGTAAAGATTTTTGTTTTGATAAGGGGTCGCATCTGTCCAATGACACTTGGGTATAGATGCTTCATGGCTGATAGATAACATTTATGTGAAGATTTTATTTATTATTTCAGCATGGAATGATTATTTTGTTTTTGTTTTTGCTGTGTAAAGAAAGTAAAAAGTGTTGATTCGTTTATTTCTTGTGTGGAAATCATTGCGTAAGTGTTAACAAGATATTTAAGGACTCGCTTTTGTGTAGAATTTTGTAGTGTCAAACACTTCCAACACAAAACTAAAGCCTTGATGTGCCAATTTATTTTATAGAGGCAACGTATAATGAAATGTGGAACGAATGGAAGTAAACATACACAATCTAAATGTTTTGTATTTTTAAAGGAGGCTTTAGAATATAAATGAAGTCAAATTAGGAAACATAAAAGACAAAACTTCAATTTAAACCTTTGCAAATTTATGCTTTGGATTTTTGGAACAAAGTTTATGCTTTTACGAAAGCCAAGAAATTAGTTGTTACAGTCCAACTGTATCTCTGGACTCAGACATTTAAGCCAAGGAATTGTGAATTGAATTGTAAATTGAATTCCTTCGCTCGAATTTCTGAGTCCAGTTGGACTTTAAAAACTAATTTCTTGGCTTTCAAAAAATCATAAATTTGTAAATTGAATTCCTTTGCTTAAATGACTAAGTCCAGAGATCCAGTTGGTTTTTTTAAACTCTCTTCTTGAGTTAACGAGTTAACTGATTTATTTAGGATGTTTTCTCCATAACACCGTGCGGCAGCATTTTTCACCCCGGGAAAAATCCATATGTGCGTGAAACTAGAGACCAAATATAGTAATACTGCGTACTCAGTTTTTCATTTCTTCATATTTTGTCCTTTTAAAAGGACTTCAAAATTTTGAAGGGGATAAAAAATAAAAAATGTGAAAAATACTTAATCTCGTTAGAATATGGCGATATGTATATTAAATGAAAGAGGAAAGGCTCAAAAATGTAAATAAAATTAATTTTTTATCTATTTGTAAAAAAAAGAATATGAAAAAGTCCTTTGAAAATTTTAATCCTTTATATCCTTGAAAATTTATATGGAATTTTTTTGAAGAGTACCTATGTTAAACCCCAAAATCTCCTTGATCACATGACAAAATTTCATTACTCTAACTTTATTGGTTCGAAAGTTATTAAAAAAAAGGCGGAAGCTGCAATTCTAAGAAGTACAAAAATTCTTACAAAAATTCTAATTTATTTGAGTATCAGTATTTTAAAAAATAAAAAGATACAAAATCAATGAAGCGAGAATAATGAAATTTTGACACGTAATCAAGGAGATTTTGGGTTTTAACATACTTACTTTTCAAGAAAATTATGTATAAATTTTCAAGGATATAAAGGATTAAAATTTTCAAAGGACCTTTTTCATATCCTTTTTTAGAAATAGATAAAAATAAATGTTATTTAAATTCTTGAGCCTTTCCTCTTTTATTTGATATATATATCGACATATTCTAATGAGGTTAAGTATTTTTTATATTTTTTCTATTTTTTTTACTTTTTTATCCCCTTTAAAATTTTGAAGTCCTTTTAAAAGGACAAAGGATGTAGAAATGAAAAACTGAGTACGCAGTATTACTATGTTTGGCCTCTAGTTTCACGGCCATATGGTTTTTTTCCGGTGTGAACAATATTTTTAATTTTTGTCGCACGGTGTAATAGTTTACTAGCCAATTGAGACTCCTGGCTACAAGTTTCTGAGTAAACTATTTCTCAGCAACTCTTTTAAAACTCGCGTTGGATAAGAAAACATAATACATGTATTTGCCAGTTTCACTTGTTCAGGGCGACTATTACCAACAACAATTACAAGCGTTTTGTTCATAGGCATTAACAAGCTTTCAGGAGATTGAACGGTGTTGTTTCTGGATTTTTCACATTTTTCAAACGTTCAGACTCGCCCTTTTCTAATAAATTGGATTATGTTGCAATATTAGCATTTTAAATTTCGTTCAGCAATTCAAGAAGGTTCAGTAAAAAAATTCTAAAAGCAAATTACTCCCTCCACTGCTTACTGACTCTGGGGAATCTAAAACCAAATCCACACTGTCGCCTCTCGCAGGCAGCGAATATGAAATCAATAATCCAGAGCTGCGAAGAGCAAATTGAATGTGGCACCGAATGATATGCGCTATAAATGAAAGTTTATGCCATTGTTGAGCGGATTGCTAAGCGGATTAAAATTCACAAAATCTTCAACTGACCGGGTCAATTGCACAATGCCAGCGCGATATGTAGAGCAGCCGGAGGGGCAAGAGAGATGTAAGGATATATGTATGTATGAAGGTATTGTATACCTATGTACGTGCATATGTGTTAGTGTGAGTTAAACTAATTTACACTAAAAAAAATTTAAGCTTTATTAAGTTGCTTTCGATTGTGTTTGGAAAATTAATGTCAGGGACTTAATTATTATAAGTTTTTTAAGAAATTAATTGCAATGTAACTATTACAATGCAACATAAATTTTATTTGTTGGTTATAATTATTATTTGCGACAATTAATTTTTACGTTGCATAATAACAGTTATGAGAAATAAATATTTTTTTCATTCTCGATAATTATTATTTTGGGATTTTTTTTATTTACGTTGCTTCATAACTTTTATTCATGACTTTTTTATTTATGTTGCCGATAACTATTATTTGAAATCAATTTTTTTTACGTTGCTTCATAACTTTTATGAAAGAAATTTTTTTTTTACATTGCCTGACGGAATGACAAAATTCAAGCACAGAATTCAATGGTTGATACAACAAGAAAAGCATAAACCTAAGCAAAGCAAAAGTCAGCGCAAACCATTGCGAGTTCAAATGTGTTTCAAATTTATTGTAATTGAGCGATTTTTGTGCTTGTGAGCTTCAGTCTGGACACCAACCCACATCAATTTCGGTCTCAGTGCAAAAGTAGAAATTTTCAAAAGCAAAAGTGCACAATTCAGCTTTAGGTTGCATTGTTTTAGGGCATTTGTGGCATGTGCAGCTATTGTCTCGTTGCTTTGGTGGTATTTGAAAAAGGGAATCACATTCGATTTTATGCGCTGCGCTTCACACACTTTTTGTTTTTTCACTGCCTACTTTCCTCTTTCTGAGCAGAAGTGCATGTTCAGTACCTCGGTGTCGCATGATTTTCCCTTGCGCCCCAAACTATGCCACACTTCATGCCAAAAAAAAAAAAAAACAGAAGCCTGTCACTGTATGAACAAATGATAAGTTTGCGCCTTTTGTGTTGTTGTTGGAGCGCAACGTGAAAGCAAAACATACAACTACTACCCCAACTACAGCAACAAGAATAACAACAGCCGACAGCTGATAGCGGCTAAAGTCATGTGGCATTAACTTGCAGCTTACACGCTGCTGTGCCAGCGTCACATGGATGTCTTTTTTCTAACTATTTGGCATCGTTTGCGCTGTATGTCGAATCGTGAACGTTCGAGTTACGCGTGTGCGTGCTTGCCATAAGTGACGACTCACTTCAGTGCGCCTGTTGGTGAGCGGTCACTGCCAATTATTGGACGCCATATAGGAATCTGAAATGGGAATTTTGCGAAAAACTGAAGACAGCAGCACACACACCAAGCAATGTCAACACCAACGAACGGCACCAACGAACGCAAATCCCTGCAGAGCCAGTACCTACACAGCCTTGCACTTGAACACGTACACCGATGTATGCACATGTGTGTATGTGTGTGTGTGCTGTGTCTAGGAAAATGCGGATTTCTTGTCGTGTACAAAAGACTTAAGTGGCTTAACGTACAAATGCACTGCTGGGAGCTGACAGCAACTCAGCAGCAGCGCAGCCGCACAAACACTCAACGCACACACACACACACACATACACACACACATGAACATGCAATGCGTCTAAATGACATATGTGACACTGTCATTATTATTATTATTATTATTGTATTTCGCTGTAGTTCGTTTGGGCATTTTCTTTATTATTGTTGTTGTTGTTATGCTGTTGACTGCAGCCGTTTCGAAATCTGTTGTCGTTGCCATTGCTTTTGTTGTTTTAGATGTCTATCGCCCAAAGTTATTAAGTTTTATTGTTTTTCCTCAAGCTTGCCCACTTTCTTGTCGCTTTGCGCTCTGCTCTCGCACTTCACACCGCACGCTCGTCCCTACTCGACTTTGCCACCTGCTCTCACGCGCTTGGTCTGGCATTCTGCGAGCTCAAATCTCCGATTTTGCTGGCGATAGTCGTCCAAACGCTGCGTTCGCCATGTCGTATACGCAACATTTTGTTTGAGTGAGTGTTTTATTATGTTGCAAAGTGATTGCTCGTTGAATGCTTCTATGTGGGTTGACTTTATCTTATGCCCACACACGTTTGCCGCTTTATGTGCGCATGTGTGCGTGTTTGTGTGCGCTCGTGTGTGGCGGATTCTGCTTGTGTGCCAAAGTTAATCTCTAAACTAATTTTGTGGCATGTCCATTACAGAAAATTGTTTAAGCTTTTAATTCATTTTATGTGCTCAACGCACACAACACAAACACAAACACACCCATACATGTACACGCAGAGAGATCAGGGAATGCAAATAAAATGCTCGCACGCAACGTTGTTTAGATAATTCAATTTTTTCTCTTGGCAGCACTGCTTCATAGGCCAACGCACAGGAGGGAAAAATTCTACTACGAAAATGTTATTTAAATATTCTTAAAGCCATTTTATGTTGTCTTCATGCCATTATTGTTATAGCTGCTATTGTTGTGTATGTTGTTGTTTAAGAAAGTCGCTCACCGTACAACAGCTTCAACACTGCGTTGTTGTTGCAGTTATCAGTGTTATTCGCAGCGCATGTACACCTAAGAAGACTTGGCACGGCAGCGGCAGCTGGCAACCCTAAGCAGCTTAACTACGCCAGCAGTGCGTTTCCGTTTGTCTCTCACGTATTAAAATTGAAAACATAAAATTTATATTTAAAAATATATACGCACAAGGGATATGTCAGAAGATTCCCGTGAAATGTTCGGCATGTCATGGCCCAATGCTGGGTGGCGGCAACTCCGCACCAAAGCCTGCAGACCCTGAACATATAATCCCTCTCCTTCCCTTCCCCTTCCCGCGTTACATTGCGAGTATTTTGCGCTTGAATTTGTAACGAGGAGCAGTAAGTTTTCAACAATTCCTCGACATTATGTTGAAGTAGCGATTGTACTGAGTGAGTGACATGTGTGGCGCATGACAGACGTGTTTTGTGTGCTTAACAAAATTGCAGTGTAGGTGTAGGAACTGTGGGGATGGGGCGAGTGTGTGTTGAAGAATTTCAATTATTGAATGCGAAATTAATTTGCACGCAAGAAAATATGTAAAGTTCTGTCCGGAGATGTGTAAAATTATAGACAAATCCTTGTGCTGGTATGCAGTGAATGCGAAATGGTTGAATGGCGCGCTTCGGGTGTGGGATTGTGGTTGAATTGACCCCATTACGGAGTGCAATTGATGGGCGATGTATTCAAATTGACTTCAAGTATGCGATTTTTGTTTGTTTAAATTTCTCTCGATAATCGTTTGCAGAAGAGCTTTTATGTCGTAAAGGGAAATCATGTGCAGGGCAGAGTAAAGAAGTTGGTCGCTTGAGAAGCAATTATTTTCATTTAATTGAAATGTTTTTGTCAAGTGGTTTAAACGGCTGTGAATATTTAATATTCAACTATGGCATCTTAAAAAGTTTGACTGTTAATAGCGGATAAGCAAATACACAAATGTTGAACAGATGAATTGTTTTTCGGCACTCAGGGTAGACTATTGATTGTTCAGAAAGCTGCCGAAGTGGAATAATAGGGAATGATTTTTTAGTATGGAAGTTTCTTAATGTAAAAAAAGAAGTTTTATAGTAAGAACGTTTTTTGATGTATCAGGTGTACAACTTTGCTTCCGCCGTTTTCCGATAGGTGGCTGTACCGGCTGAGGCTGGTTGAAATACATAGATGGTAATGCCTTTAAAGTGAGTGTGGACAGTGCCTAACGAATTGTCATCGCCGTTTCAGTGACAGTTGTTCTTGTTTTCGTATTATTCACGCTCGAAAATGTCCGTTTATGTGCCCAATTCTCGCCATTTGCGGGAAGTTTTACTTTTCTGTTACAATTCGCAAAAAAATGCAGCTGAAGCGCATCGAATGCTCTCAGAAACTTACGGTGATGCTGCTCTGAGTGAAAGAACGTGTCGGGAGTGGTTTCAACGTTTTAAAAATGGTGATTTCGATGTCGAAGACAAACATGGTGGTGGAAGAGAAAAAACCTTCAAAGATGAACAACTAGAAGCATTGCTTGATGAAGATTCGTGCCAAACCCAAGAAGAGCTTGCCGAATCGTTGGGAGTGAGTCAGCAAGCCATTTCAAAACGAAAAAAGCGGCCACGATATCAAGAGCGACATGACAAAGTCATCCTCCAACACGACAATGCTCGGCCTCACGTCGCAAAAGTGGTCAAAAAGTACCTGGAAACGCTGAAATGGGAAGTCTTGCCCCACCCGCCGTATTCCCCAGATGTCGCCCCTTCTGACTTCCACCTATTCCGTTCGATGGCACACGGCCTGGCAGATCAACATTTTCAATCCTTCGAAGAATTGGAAAAATGGATTGCTTCATGGATAGCGTCAAAAGAGGACTCCTTTTTTCGAGCCGGGATCCGAAAATTGCCGGAAAGATGGGAGAAAGTTGTCGCTAGCGACGGACAATACTTTGAATAATACATCTGTAAGCACTTTTTCGCAATAAAGCTTTTAATTTTGGAAAAAAACGGCGGAAGCAAAGTTGTACACCTGATAAAAAAAGAAGTTTTGCATAAAGCAATTTTTATTTTTTATGCAGGGGAAAAAGAAGTCCTTTTTTATTTTATTTATTTTGTATTTGATTTGATTTGATTTTATTTTATTTTATTTTATTTTATTTTATTTTATTTTGTTTTATTTTATTTTATTTTATTTTATTTTATTTTTTTTTATTTTATTTTATTTATTTTATTTTATTTGATTTTATTTGTTTCGATTTGATTTTATTGTTTTATTTTATTTAATTTTTTTTATTTTATTTTATTTTATTATTTTATTTTATTTTATTTATTTTATTTTATTTTATTGTATTTTATTTTATTTTATTTTATTTTATTTTATTTTATTTTATTTTATTTTATTTTATTTTATTTTATTTTATGTTATTTTATTTTATTTTATTTTATTTTATTTTATTTTATTTTATTTTATTATTTTATTTTATTTAATTTTATTTTATTTTATTTTATTTTATTTTATTATTTTATTTTATTTAATTTTATTTTATTTTATTTTATTTTATTTTATTTTATTTTATTTTATTTTATTTTATTTTATTTCATTTCATTTAATTTCATTTTATTTTATTTTATTTTATTTTATTTTATTTTATTTTATTTTATTTTATTTTATTTTATTTTATTTTATTTAATTTTTTTATTTCATTTTATTTATTTTATTTTATTTTATTATTTATTTTATTATTATTTGAAGCTCTTATAAAGTTTGAAAGTCATGTCCCTTAAACACGGCTCGAAGTTACTGCGTCTAAATTGAAAGAATGTTTGGGTCATGGGTACAAGTTCGGTTTATGTTTTATTTTAAACTTGTCAAAACTTCAACTGGTACATTTCAATTGATGAACCAAGTTTATGGTGATGAATGTTTACCCCACGTCAGAGATCAGGAGGCGTATACGCGGTTTAAAATTGGATGTAAGAGGAGATAAATGATGACCAACATGTTAGCAACTGAAATACGCGTTCACTTCGGATTCCATCTAAACTGTGAATTAAATTATCAAAGATCAGCCAAAATTTAGTAAAATTCTTGAAATTGAATTTAAAGATCTCAAGCATTTGGCAACCAAAAGGTTTGTTAAATGTTTGTTCTGCACAAGTTTTAAGCATTTAATCAGCAACCTTTCCTCCTATTCGTCTGATGCGGTAACGTGCGACTTTCACTATTTCGAAAAAATGCATTTTCTGATGAAAAAAAGTGTTTTGAGGGCGCTAAAGCCATTCAAAAAACGTTCGCCCACATCCTGAAGGACATCACGGCCGGCAATCTAAATCACTTCGACATGCTTTTAGACCATGGAAATTGCTATATTGAGTCCGGAGGAGATTATTTTGAATACAACAAATCGATTTTGCCAAAAAAAATTTGTAGTTAAATATTATTATATTTTTAATGTTTAAAGGTGAAAAGACCTATGGCACCATTGCCATAGGTCTTTTCAGGCCTATATGGCAAATTATTAAATCGGTTATACAAATTTTGCAACGTGTAATATTTGAACATTTGTAGCCAAATCAGTTCAGCCCATATTACAACAGAATTAACTTTATTCAAATGCATTGCATTAGAATATCAAAGATCGTCACAACTTCGTTGTTTATGGTATTTTTTATGACAGCCATTTTAATTGTTTTTGTTGCTGTTGTCGTTGTTATTGCCTTGTGTAAAGCGTATAGTAACTGCTGTAAGGCGCTTAATGTGATGGAAATAATGTTGCCTCAAATAAATTATATAGCCCACATGTGTGGTTGCCGCTCCTATGTAACCAGCGCCTTGTGGCATGCTCAGCATTTCCGGGCGAGCGGCCATCCTGTTGCATGCATGCAATGTTGTAATTTCTAACCGAATCGGACACGCCCCCACACAAACATAAAATCACACAAAACTGTCAAACAACCAAAAACACACAGACACCACACACACACACATACATTCCGGCAGTTTTATAAAATATATAGTCGCCAATGTTGCAGCTGCCGCTGCTGCTGGCGGCACTTCACCAGCAGCTGTGCCACAAGTATTTTTGCATCCAGACGCTGTGCGATGCTCCGTGTGTGCGCGGCTGTTATTTGTGTGGCAGTTAGTGCTGCATTTTTATGTCTGTGGGTGTAAAATAAAATTTCCTACTTTATGTACACGTGTGCGCACGTTTCAGGTGGCTGAGTACGCGCGCCTGCGGTGTCTGCATGTGTGTGTGTGTGATTGTGATTGTTTGCCAAAGGTGTGCGAGCAAGTTGCTTGCCTGGCAATGGGCTATGTCCGTGTGAGTGTATGTGTGAGTGTGTCGCACAAACACACTTTCAAGTGCTGGCCAAACACATTCGATTGCGCCAATTAAATTTACTGCCAAGCACATCCTCATCAGTTTAACGCAGCAGCCGGCGCGCTTCCCTCCTTTCGAAGCGCGTTTTATTCAATTTCCTTTTATCTGCTCACTGCAAACGTGGCACTGCGTGGCACATGGCGGGTTGCAGAGCCAGCTATGCTCAGCAAAGCGTTTTGATTTAATGGTCACATGCTGGCAATTGCTGGCATCGCACTGTGGTTTCAACCCGACGACACAAAAACTTGCTATACAAAAAATTATGTTCACAAATTTGACTTTGCTGACTGCATTCAAACAATTTAATAATTCTAAGAAAAGCACATATGTATTTATTTGTTTGATAGCAAAAAAAAGAATGATGAATGTGAGACTAAAACTAGAAATAATATTTTCATTGTTATACAAAGAAAATATTTATACATATTATAAAAAATATGTATGTAAGAAAATATATATTTCGTTTCAACAGGTTTTCTTGTTTTCAAGATTCATATAGGAGAGATTTTCACACCACAGGCAGCTCGTTTGATGCATTTTGCTGTAAAGCCAAACTTTACAAAGCACTCTGTGATTTAAACACCTGGAGCGAACATAACAATAGGTGGAAATCCGATATCGTGTTGTCATGGCAAATTGTGTGCGTTAGTTGGTGGGGTTCACAAAATTTCTTATAACTATAAAGTAATCTATTTGCAAAATTATTTTTATATAACTGTCTTGGAATATATGTGCCAGTTAATGTCGCTATGGGTGAAAGAACAAATCTGGAAAACCAAATTGCAATGCAATGCAATTCGAGTTGACTTAACTTGGGTTCTTAAGAGATCATTCTGAGCATTACTGTGGCTTCTAACGACCCGCTGACGTGCAACCAAAGATATAATATCTGCTCTTCGGTTTCCTTCTCTGGATATGAAATCCAGGCAGATGTAAATTACTCGGCATGCAATCTCTGAGTGAGAGGAGAACTTTCCTTTGTTTCATGTTTGCAAATTATATATTTCTTGGTAAGATCAGCTGTCCTGAATTATGAAATTTTTTTAGTGCTTTTGAGATTAATTGGACTTTGAGATAATATCGTTTATTCTCTGTCGCTGTACTTCGAAAAAATTACACTACTCGACACGAAAAATGCACCTAAAAATTAAAGTGTTTCTAGACTAACTTTGGGCCGCTAAATACGAAACTGAAAATAAAAAAATTTTTTTAAGAAGCGTTTTCGAAAAATCTTCGAAAACCAGTTTTTTTCCTGTTGTTTCAGTTATAAACATATATCTCGTAAACGAATCATCCGACTAACACAAACCGATTTTTTTCGGTCAGAAGATAATACCTTAGCCTTTTCAGCGGTATACAGATTGTCCAAATCAGATGAGATATGGGGAAGTTACTGACGATGAAAGTCGAAAAAAATTGAATTTTTGACCATTTTCAAAAATTATACATTTTCGAATGTTTTTTTATATATAAAATAAATTATCTCCTCTGGTTTTAAAATCTAAGATGAAAGATATATTATTTGAGCAAATATGAAGCCTAACATCAATAGAATTGAAAGAAAAATTACAAAGTTATGATGCACTTAATGAAAACACCAATTTTTCATTTATTAAACCGTGCGAAACAATTTTTTGTATTTGCCGAAACCCATCCAAATGTTGATATAGACGTGAAACCAGAGGTAATTTATAATATCCTGGCATATTCAGTTTTTCATTTTCTGACCCAAAAACCTTCTTAAAGGACTTTAAAATTTTAAGGATATACCTACACATTTCAAATATTTTTTTAAATATTTGCTGTTGTGCAATGATGAAGATATGGGTATCAAATGAAATAGGAAAACTTATTGTCTGTAAGTAATTCAACTGTATACTGAATATACAAATAAATAAAAAGAAATAATAAAGTAGTGGTAAAAGAAAGCCAATGCAAAGCTAAAAGGCTTGTCAGATTTATTCGAAATTAAAAAAGGTTTCGCTCAATCTGAAAATAACTTCAACAAAAGAGCTGTCCATACTGCAAGATATCACAAGGGACTCTTACGATCCTGAGTGATTTTGACTTTAAATTTTAAATCAATAGAAAACAGCAACATTGATTCTAATACAGAAAGCAAGGAGGAAAGAACGGCCCCTTCCTTCATGCTTAGAAAATTCCTTTCAACTTCGCATACTTCAACCAAAGAATTAAACTTCAGTAGGTGGTCAAAAATATCTGGTATGACAGTCGTAAATAGATCAAAGCCAAACTTCAAACAACCACTAACGATTTGTGTGAGATTTTGTACATGAATGGATGGCACAACTTGGGGCTAGAAACTCAAATAAACAATTTTCTAACTATCAAAAATTTGTTCTTTAATTGTGTAATTCAACAATTATTAGCCACTGTGCCAGCAATGGCCAACTGAATGGAGTTGTTGCACGTTCACATTCGGGAGCATTTCAAATGTTGCAGTTGTTGTTGTTATAAGTTGAAAGAGCCATTTTTGTGTGTTGCATTGGCATGTTGGTGGTGCATTTTATTGCATTTTCGAATTTCAAATGGATTGCTGAAAGCAATGTGCACGCTGGCTTTTGTTGACCAATTGTCAATTTGTGCAAATGTGCTCCCACCACTGAAGGTCAAAGATGAAATGCCAACGTTGCTTTTCGATTATTAATATTTTTTTCCGCAAGTTTGCGTTGCTCGTTAGTCATTCAATGCGAGCGAAAAGTGTATGAATTGAGCGCGCCATATTGCAATAAATGTTGTGTTATTTTGGTTGCAATCGATCTGAACGGAATCGGGTTGATGGGAATTTATGAAAGTGCTGCGCAAACTGAGTTGTAGCGGCGCAATGTTGTTGATTGTGCTTGAAAAGTTACGATCTCATTACGTTGTAAGAGGCTTTAACTCATAATTGCTTGAAATATTTAGTATATCAAGATTATTATTGCTTGATTGGGTCATTATAGTTGCTGTTCCGTAGATCCTTACAGCAAATTGTACATGTTGGCTTTCTCAGCTTTAGTGTTTAATACGCTTTCAAGATTCAAGTATTCAAGATACCATTAAACTAGATAGACGGGCCAGATGGATTACACTGTGCGACAGTATTTTTCACACCGGAAAAAATCCATATATGCGTGAAACTGAAGACCAAATATAGTAATACTGCGTACTCAGTTTTTCATTTCTACATCCTTTGTCCTTTTAAAAGGACTTCAAAATTTCGAAGGAGATAAAAAATAAAAAAAATATAAAAAATACTTAACCTCGTTAGACTATGGCGATATGTATATCAAATGAAAGAGAAAAAGCTCAAGAATTTAAATAAAATTGATTTTTTATCTATTTGTAAAAAAAGGATATGAAAAAGGTCCTTTGAAAATTGTAATCCTTAATATCCTTGAAAATGTATATAGAATTTTCTTGAAAAGTAAGTATGTTGAAACCCAAAATCTCCTTGATCACGTGTCAAAATTTCATTACTCTAACTTTATTGATTCGAAAGTTATTTAAAAAAAGGCGGAAGCTGCAATTCTAATGAAGTACAAAAATTCGAATTCATTTGAGAATCAGTATTTTAAATCATAAAAAGATACAAAATCAATGAAGCGAGAATAATGAAATTTTGACACGTGATCAAGGAGATTTTGGGTTTTAACATACTTACTCTTCAAGGAAATTCTATATAAATTTTCAAGGATATAAAGGATTAAAATTTTCAAAATACCTTTTTCATATCCTTTTTTTACAATTAGATAAAAAATTAATTTTATTTAAATTCTTGAGCCTTTCCTCTTTCATTTGGTATACATATTGCCATATTCTAACGAGGTTAAGTATTTTTTATATTTTTTTCATTTTTTATCCCCTTCAAAATTTTGAAGTTCGTTTAACCCTTTCGCTACAGGTTTTTACTGGGGATAGTTAAAATTTTAAATTTTACATTTTAGGCTTCTATGTGGTTATATTAGCAACATTCCATAAGAAATTTTGTAATTTTTATACTCGGACCCTGTATTTTAGAGTGTTTTTGTATGAGAGCAACCACATCGTTGTGGCTGTAATAATTACTTAAACTAAAAACTATTTACGCATAACAAAAATTTGAATATTTCTTCATTTACTTCAAATCAAAATTAAAAAAAAAAGTATCTAAATTGAAAGAAAACGTCAAATTAAAAAGTTCTCTAATTTTTTCTGCTTCTTCTTCCTTTACTATGTCAAGATATACCATTAAAAAACGTGTATACTTCTCTTCTTTAAACTTAAATATTCAGTTTATTAATTTCGTATTTTTCCTAAAATTTCAGACTATTCTAAAGGCCAACAAAAAAATGTATTCTTGCAACCATTGTCGGCCTCGATAGCTCAGCGGGTAGCGCGCTGGCTTCTCATACCGAGCGCCCCGGGTTCGATTCCTGGCTTGGGCTGGAAAAAACACTCATCTACTTCTGTCGCTATCCACATGAAGGGAATGAGAATTACAAGAATCGCACAAGTGCGCTCTTGGCAGGCAATGGCAAAACCTCCAAGTGTGAAAGAAAAACTGCCCATCGCCGTTCGGATTCGGCGTTAAATTGTAGGTCCGCTCCCCTCCCTTTCCCCATCCGTTTGAAATGTGTGGTGTATCACATGTTGAAAAAAAAAAAAAAAAAAAAAAAGTGTTGCATACGCATTTCAAACGGGTGGAATCTGTGGTATCACAACGGGCCCATTAAGAGGCCTAAGTGTGTCTCATACAGAGGCAGCCACCTCAACCTAACCTAACCTAACCATAGAGAATGCAGACTTTCACAAAGTAGCATGTTGCAACAAAATCCATATGGCAACAAAATAGCGAAAGGGTTAAAAGGACAAAGGATGTAGAAATGAAAAACTGAGTACGCAGTATTACTATGTTTGGTCTCTAGTTTCACGCCCACATCGATTTTTCCGGTGTTAAAAATGTTTTAAGATTTTGTCGCACGGTGTTATCTAGTGGAAGTCATCTTGATTAACAGTCAAACATGGCAATGAAAACACATTTTTCTGAGCATTGATTGTAAGATTGGTTCTTGAAGTCTTATGTTCTGTTCACTGTAATGAAAAGGCCATCAGTTTCGCTGTATGTCCTTTTCCGTTATGTCCTGTTTTGTGTGCATTTAAAAACCCATTTTTCATCTACACATTATTCCAAAGTCCATCAGTTTCGCGTGATGTCCTTTTGATTTATATTCCGTTTTAGGTGCATAAGTAAACCTGAATTTTCGCTGTCTTCACACCTTGAATTCACGCGCTGCAGTGCGCTAAACACTTAACGCAGTTGAGTGTAATTGTTGCGTGCGTGCCAAGTGCCGCAGGACATGGCACGCGCCATCTACGCCAACAAGCTGCTAAATGTCAATATTAATGTGCGCAGGAAACTGCAAATAATCACCGCGTAAGTGATAATAATAAAGCTTAAAGTCGCCTCGACGCGGCGAGCAGAGTGTGGCACCGCAAGGCATAAATTAATGAAACAAATAGTTTTCGAGACACTCTCACACACACACTTGCACACAATTCAACGGTAAAGCGACGGTGTGAAGCAGCTGAGGTAGAAGCGGAAAGTGCACACTACAGTTGGCAGTTAAATTTAATAAGCGCGCATGATAAATGGCGGCAATTTGTGTGCTCCCACCAGGCAATGACTCGACAGGGCCAGAAGCGAAAAGTAACGCAAAAAAAAATCGCAGTAGTGCTGAAGTCGTTCGGGGGCGAGAGGACTCAGCGAAAGAAATATGAGTTAGCATACAAATTGTGATGGCGTTTAATGCAAAGCAGCGCGCCCCCGTAATTGAAACCATTGGGCGTGTAATCAGCAGCGCGCTGTAGTGGATCTCCGCCGTCTCGCCGCGCACACTCTGCGCTCGTTCTGTATAGTTTTATTTTATGTTGTTATCATGTCGTTGGATGGGTGGGGCATGATTTGCAATTTCTGTCAAAATTGCATGAATTCATATGCGCGACATTTTAATAAGAACGCTTCGTGTTATTATGCGCGGCGCGGTGCTGAGCTGAACGTGCACACATGTACTCACATTTCAGTTGCTTTTGATAATTTTATGCGAATAGTTGAGAGCGGCAACCGCAAGGACTTGTGGGCGGGTGGGACGACTAAAACCGCTGGAACGCGTCAAATAAGACGACAAAATATTTTCGTTGCAAATTCCAGCACACTGACACCAATTCATGTGCATGTATGTACTATATGTACGTGTGTGTGTGTGTGTGTGTGGGTGTAAATATTTATACAACCACTCAATACTGCTTGACTGCTGACATATGTCGAACTGACGCTACTGACTGCGGCCAAAGCGCAATGACGGCACATAAAACGCACCAACCGAAGTGGCGGAAAGTATGAAGAATCATGCGGACATTTCTCTCACGAGCAACTCGGCACCGTACACACCGATGCTTGTGCGTGTCTGTGTGGCTGTGTGTGTGTCTGTAAGCTTTGGCACCCCTACTGCGTTGCCGCACCGCTGAAATTTTTCATAAATAAATATTTGTTTTCTATCTTTTTCTGTGCGCAAGTTTCATCAAATTGCAAAAGGATTATATTGCTTTGTTGTCATGTAATTTCTGTTATTGTCATTGTTTGCATTCGCATTTTTTGCTATATGCGAATTTTTAGCGTTATTGTGTTTTTATAGTTTGCATTCTGTTGCATTTTTTTTGTGCAAGTTTTGCATTATTGCGGTGCACTAGAAAATTTATTTATTTGATATCTGAGCGCATGCCGGAATACATTCCCTGTTCTACACTCTACCACACAGTTTAAGTTGTAATTCAAGAGTTTTGAGTGAAAAGTTGAACTGTGTTAAGTGAAATGCGTTTGTTTTGCAAAAGAGTTGCACCAAAATAAATTTTCAATAAAAACTTTTTAGTTGAAAAAGTTAACAAACTGTTGCAGAAATGTGGGTAAGTGAACAGATTTCTGACTTATCGAAAGGAATCTGCTCTATTCTCAAACTTTTGGGCAGTTATTGTGAAGAGTTCACTGCACAGGAAATTCTCCGGAGTAGAGTGAGAAAGTAGAGCTCATAAAGCCTGGATTTGAAGGTCATTCACTTTCTTAAACTTCTTCTTCTAACAAGTAGGCGTGACAGTGATACAAGTGCGCTAATTTTTTGCGAACTGATAAAAATACAATTTAAATTGTATGCAGTAAAGTCTAACGCCGCAGTTTACTGATTCAAGTTTAATCCGTCAAACGCATTGTTCTGGATCACATTGCAATATGCCAAAATATGCAAAAAATACAAAGGACATAAAAATAAACAAAATAAAATGGAGAATGAAAAAATAAATAAATAATAAAAACAAAAGATGATTGTTTTGCACATTCGCCAGATGACAACAAAAAGTAATAAAACCCAAACAAAGCAACAGCCAGGCGTAGGAAGAATCGCATCATACAACAACAACAACAACAGTGACCCAGAATATACACACACACACACATTCAACTAGACATACATAGTCATAAAATTTGCTCATGCATTTTGAGAGATATTTATTGTATTTGTACGAGCAGTGCTAAGTATGCATGATGAGAGAAAAGAATAATGTGGCAACGCTGTGGTTGCGCTTGGTGCCTGTGGCCTTTATTTTGGCCCATAGTATGCTACACGTCTATGCCACAAGTGAAAACTATGCGCCACAAGTGGCAAATATTGCCCACACGCACGCACACACACACACATTCATACTAGAGGCTATTGTCCTTACGCATGCAACTGAATCGCTGCGAGTGAAATTGCAAACTTGTTTCCATTGAATGCCCCAAAATTTGATGTTTTCGTTTGGCGCGGCCACAAGTTGTCCTAAAATATATGCGCCAAAAAGTGATATCTAGTTGGCTGTCGCTGTGTGTTTGATTACTTGATTTTATTACTTTTGAGTTTACTTTACAAATACCACAACAATAACACCGGAAACTGCTTTAGTCTGCTCGAGCACAGAATCAACAAAGTTTGTAGCTTCATTCCAATGTTTTGCTTCCTCATTGCTGCCGTTTGCCGTTGCGGACTTTGGCCAAAATGCAAATACACAACGCAACTTTTCAACTTTTCTATTGCCATTCTTCTTGTTGCCATTTCACTTGTTGTACGTACACTTGATTGTTGGTTTTTGTTGCCGTGCAACCACCTACACACACACACATACACAGACAGTGACAGTGGGCAATCGAGCGACCAGCTATAAAGAATTTCGGGATTGTGAAAACTTTATAATGGCGCGCTTGATTTCAGCTGCTTATTTTCTTGCAGCATTCACTTCCGCACGCTTACTTCCGCTCCAGCACCTTGGCACACTTGAGCACATTCGGATTAGCAGTCTTTCCCCGCACCTCAATTGGCTTGTCCAATTCTCTTCCCTCGAGAACATCTTTTTTTCCTGTGCTCACTTCAATATGCTTACATTTCTCTCTAATTTACAATAAATTCAAAAAGTAATGATGCCGCACCTCTCGTGCCCCGCACACATCATTCATTGCTTCTCTTTACATGTCCGAGTGCGTGTGTGTTCTAGCATTATCCGTGCAATTTTTTCATTGAGTGCGCATGAATGTCGCTGCGTCTGCTGTTGCTGCTTCTAGTTAGTACACTCTCGTTTCTAATATTTACCCTTTCCTTTATGCATTTTTCGCTCTTCACATTCGTCTTGTACGAGGGCAACTTTAGTGGCGCGTGTCCTTCGAGCAGCAGACATACGAGTCGTGTACGCTTCCAATTGCATCTTCTTCTTTCTTCTGCGAAATTTACATACACGTTCGAGCACTCGAGCGTTGCTGCTTGTGTGTGTGTGTGTGTGTATGCATGTGAGGGTGTACGAGCGGGTAAGTGCGTGCACGTTCGCATACATAAATCACGTTGATAAATTTACATCTATTTAAGTATGCATGTGTGTGCGAATGCAAACATGAATTCAGAGAATCCATGCGAAATTGACAGACAAATGGAAAGTTGAATAAAATTATGCATCTGCTTATGTTACGTCGACTGGAAGTGAAAAAAGTCGCAGAGACTAAGGTTAGTTGTTTAAGTAGTGAAATCAAGTCGGTAAGTAACTGAAGTGATTACCGCGCCCCACCAATGGGCAGTGGAATTGGTGTCTATAAGAATATCTGTTTGTGGAAGGCTTGTGATTGCTTGCCTCCAAGTTGAGCATATTATATTATATGCTTTTCTATATGTAAATAGTTCTCTTGCAAACACATACAACTAGAACGAGAAGCTCTTAACTAAATTCCAAAAATGTACAGCAATCACTGACATTGACCGAAACATTTTTGAGAAAATTAATTTCCTCCTGATAAGTGTTACAAGTTGATATTCTGGAGAAAAACACATTTTCCTTCTTCTGTGGGCCAAATGTTGACCTTTCATTTATAACATTGAACAACATAAAAAAAAAATAACAAGGTTCTGACAACAGATTCTGTTAAAGGGGGTCAAAAGAAATCTACGTGAACGTGAACGTATATGTGTATGTAAAATATTATATCTAGAGCAAAGACTTAAAATAATTATTATCCATATTTTTGGGAATAAAAAAATCGCCCTAATTTAAGAAATTTCTATAATTATTGCTTTGTAATAATTATTCCCAATAAGAAATTTTTTATGTCGCCTGCAACTATTATCATGTAATAAATATTTTTTAGTTGCATCATAACTGTTATAAGAAATAAGTATATTTTTTGTTGTCGATAATTATTATTTTGGAATTTTTGTTTTTTACATTGCTTCATAACTTTTATTTATGACTTTTTTTTATTTACGTTACCGCCAAATATTATTGCGAGAAATTTTTTTTACGTTGCTTCATAACTTTTATTTATGATTTTTTTAATTTACGTTGCCGATAACTATTATTTTGAAAAAAAATTGTTTTCGTTGAATTACCACATTTTGGATACGAATTGATGTTTAATTCTTTTGAATTGACAAATGCAAATTAACTGCAGAAAACTAATTTCCACCAACAACTAAACAATTAAAAACCAATTCATACTCAAAATGTGGAAAGGCAACGTAAAAAAAATTTCTTTCATAAAAGTTATGAAGCAACGTAAAAAAAATTTCTTTGAAATAATAGTTATCGGCAACGAAAATCAAAAAAATCATAAATAAAAAATTATGAAATAACATAAAAACAAACTTCTCAAAAAAATAGTTATCGGTAACGTAAATAAAAAGAGTCATAAATAATATTTATAAAGGAACGTAAAACAAAAAAATCCAAAAATAATAATTATCGAGAACGAAAAAAATATTTATTTCTCATAACAGTTATTATGCAACGTAAAAATTAATTGTCGCAAATAATAATTATAATCAACAAAAAAATTAATTTTACATTTTAATAGTTACATTACAATTATTTTTATTTTTTTAAAACTTATAATAGTTAGGTCCCTGATCTAGAGCTTTTTTTAAAATACTTTTTCCATACACCCATACACCGATACAAACCATCAAAAATCAAGGTTTTTAGGACATTTTAGCACTAATTTGGAATAAGTATGAAATTAACGCTTAACAAACACTTAACAAACAATTAACAAACACATCACACTTTTGACTTATTTCTGGCGTTCAAGTCAAATTTTGAGCTTTGCTGTATTCAGAGACCTAAAGTAGAATTTTATGGCGAATATTCTTGTGGTAAATTTTGTTCTTAAAAAGTCCAGTTTCAAAGGACATCAGGGTCAAATTGACCCATAAACATGAGAGCTAGAGGGTTAAAATGTTCCACAAAAATGTTTCTCATAGTATTTTACATAGAATTGCTGAACACATCATACACCAAAAATGTAAGATTAAATAAATAGTTTTCGTATGCCGAATCACAATAAAAATATGCAAAAGAGGGGAAACTTTGAAGCCACCTAAAATCAAATTGAGACTTTCAAAACGCCAATACACCTATAATTTTTGTTGGGTCCCTCTACTAGAATCCGTTGTTAGAACTTTGTTATTTTGAAAAAACGTTGCTTTTGTTGTGTTATCAGTGTATGAGTTTTAATTATTATTTAATTATAGATTAATTAAAAAAATTAATGAGCAGCATTAGCATCCGAAGCTAACGGCTGGTTGTTCTTTTAATTATGAACACCTGTGCAGTTAAGGTTTCACATGTTTTTTTTTTTAAGTTTTGTAATACTTTGCTTCTGTCAATGTCAACGCTTTCAGTCAAATTTATTGATGCCTGAATTGTCGACTATTTTTTCTGAATGTGGTTTGTTCATTTTATCTGTTCTGTCGTCCTATATTCATTCATAATTCAAACAATAAGTTCATCACATCCCTAATGTGCAATAATATCCCTAAACTTGAATATTTAAACATTGTTTTCATAGAAAAGGTTTAGAAGAGTTGAAAACAAGCCAACATACAATACATACTCGTACATATGTAGTTATATAAACTCGTATGTGTATGTATGGTATTTGAACGAAAATGAAAATTGAAATTGCGGTGGTGCGGTATGAATTTTACAAAGCGTGCTTTTAGTTTTATAGAATTTTTTAATTTGTGGTTTTGGCTTACCTCAAGGATTTTGCCGCTCAATTCTTTTGCATATTACTGCAATTATTTATTTTCATGGCACGACCTGTAAATAGAAAAATAATAATGTGATTTATTTAGTTGAATGTGTTAGAATGAACTTTAAACTATTAAAATTGGGTAAGAATTATGGCAATCGCTATAATTATTTTTTATTCATAACTATTATATATTATATGAATATACTTCATATCTATTGTTTTCTATATGTCATAGAGCCAGTTTACTGAAACATTTCCATAAATTTAATAAACAGTAAAAAATTGAAAGGATATACAAAACACAATATTCACTTTTTATTTTATCCAAATTTCTCACTTTTATCTAAAATTATTAAATAATTTTAATAATCTGTCTTATGTTAGACACTATTAAAGTATATGTGGAATGTAATCAGAACTCAAGTTATGGGAATCATAATACAATTCGCACCAAGGACGCCCAGCGCAAAGCTCGACTGACTCTCTTGGCTCAATTTTGCTCAATTGCAACAGATACAACATTTTTGGGGTCAATTACAACAAACACGGCATCACTTAACTCGGACAACCTAGCAGGAATTTAGTTTGGTTGACTCCCACTGGCTTGAATACAACAAACTCAGTTGTTGTTGCTGGCTCGTGGTGACTGAATGACAACAAATACTGAATTCACAACTTTGCGCTGACTCGCGATCGAAGATTGTTTTGTCGTAGACTAATGTTTTAATAATCATTATGGAGTTTGTTGTAGTGTTTCTCACTAAGTTATTTTTTTGTGCGTCGTTGATTTATATCTGAAATCATTGTTGATTTTAATCATAATCACTAAAATGAGAAAAAAGCAGGTACCGTAACAGTTATAAGTTTTATTATAAAAATCAATGTTTGAGAGTTATTTTTTACTTTTATTTTATGACTCAACAAATAACAGTTATTCTTTATTTATATTTAAAAAATCCTACAATAACAATAATTTTTGATTTTTTTCCTAAAATCATCAAATAACAGTTTTTCGATTTTTATTTTATTTATTATTTTTTTTATTTATTTTATTTATTTATAATTTATTTATTTTTTTATTTTCTATGATAACAATTGACAATTATTGGTGTCTTTTATTTTAAAAAGTCATCAATAAAAATCAGTCAGTGACTTTTATTTGTTTAGTCATCAATAAAAATCAGTCAGTGACTTTTATTTGTTTAGTCATCAATAAAAATCAGTCAGTGACTTTTATTTACAAAAGTCATCAATAAAAAACATTCAGTGACTTTTATTTATAAAAGTCATCAATCAATCAATCGCTTTTATAAATAAAAGTCACCAATAATTGTTATCATAGGACAACTAAAATAAAATTCGAAAAAATGTTATTTGCACACTAATATGAAAAAATCAAAAGTAATTCTTACTAAAGGATTTTTAAAATATAAATAAAAAAAAAATTTCTATTTTTTAATTTTTCCAAAAAATTACAAAAAAAATATTTATTGTCAAGTTTGATTCTCCGTACAAAAGGAAATGTACGGTATATAAGAAATGTATTGGTATATTTCATTTATTTGTATGACCTTTCCTTCATAGTAATTTTTTCAAATATACATAGTTTTCATAAATATTTGTTATTTCCGGTCCCTGGAAAAAAGGATGTTTTGGCTATGGTTTGCACTGAATGGGTCTGGGTTAGTAATGCCACAGAGGGGCGCAATGGCTCTTCTAACAGGCAAATCGCAGTAAAAAGTCAGTTGTTGTCTGCGTCCATTGAGACCATTTTGCTGTTGAAAATCATTGAAATGAATGAACAAATATATTTCTTTAGGTTCTAATTTGTTTCTATATTGCAGTTTTTAATTAATATTTGCGTTAATTTTTGCCCAACAGAACTGAAATAACTTTAATATAACTTTAAGAGCACTGAAATAACTAATAATAAGAATTTATTGCAGAAGTTTGGAGACATCAAACACATTCCTCACAAAGACTAGCAATATACAAATAATTCCCACTTTCACTGAACATAATGTGTAGAAAATTTCATTATCCGAAACTTGGCTGTCCGTTTATTCATTCATTCAGTCTTTTCTTGGAATTGAGGTTGACGAATATTAGAGGCAAATTTCTATCACAAATAAAAAGCGAATAATTTCGTTAGTTATGCTTTTTATTGGCAACGAAATTCGTAGCCACGAGAGTGTTCATCACTGATGTAAAGTTTCCATTCTTGGCTGGTTTTGCTGGCATGCAGACAATTGGCGTTAGGCGCATTTTTTAAATTTTTTCTTAAAGCCGTAGCTGCTCATTTTGCGCGCTGTGAACATAGTTTTATGGCCTTGCCTGCACAATTTCAAACCGACAGCAAACGGCGACTAATAATCATTTGTTCGGCAAATGCAAACACATAATGACGTACATAAAGATGCATATACAGATTAGGCACATACAGAGTACGAAGTCGTGTGCTGCTTGTGTGGCATACTTAAGCAATTACACGCCAGTCGTCGTATCGTGCGCTGTGTAATAACAATTTGGCGCTCGTTAACGCAAACATTTGAGTGCCGTAACCATAACTTATGTGCTGCATGGGTTAACTCAGGCCATGGCCCAAAACACTGACGGCACAGCTGTACGTGGCAAGACCAGCATTAGCAAACAGTGCGGCATGGAAAAGGTGAAACGAACGAAGGCATCCTACGAAAATAACTAATAGAATTGTTGGTCAGATTCGCAAACACGCCCACCAATGCTTAATAATAATTTCATTTTTGCACACAAACACACAAACATAGATACCTCGTTAACCACAAGAGCAATGCCAACCGCAAGCATATAAATGTGGGTTTAACCGAAAATAAAAATGGCGAAAAGCAGTAATGCAATTTAAAATTGAATGTTACATTTGGGAGCGATTTGGCGAGCAGCGAGCAGCACTTGAGGCACGCCGAATGTGGCATGCAATTGAGCCGTTCAGCGCGCCAAGGCTACTTGCCACAAGGCAACTCGAACGCCCGCCTGACAGCAAACGCACACGCTTAAACGCTCACACACACGCGCGTACATTCTCAAGTTTTTACTATCTCAATATTTGGTTCAATGTGTGAAGGTGAAAGAACGCGCGAGTTGTGCGAAGGGGGCGAAAGGGGGAAGCTCTAAGCTTTTGCTAAAAATGCCAAATTGCGAGCGAAACAAGCTGCTATTGCTGGTCTCCCCTGCAGTCCGCCACTCCGCGCGTGCAGCAAATTGAAAACGTGCACTCGTGTGTAGCATACTTTGGGGCGCTATTACAACGTCGGCGCGAATTTGAAATGCGTGGCGCAATGGCGCCCTAAAAATGCAAACGAGGGTTCTGACGCTTGTTAGTGTTGCAATTTGGACAACTGCTGATAGCAAAAGCTTGCGGCGCCCTGTTTGCGCTTTCGAAAAATTACGGCAAAGGTCAGTGTCGGTGCGAGAGAGTCTTTAGAGCCACACTATGCTGTCCCAACGGAACGGGTTTCACACCCTTCCGTTGGCGCAACTCTCGGCTGTGACTGTGGTTGTTGTTGTTCTATTCAATTTACACATAGTTATCCCGCAAATCCGGTGCTCTTTTGACTCGTACCTTCGCTCCTACCCGGCTGCGCATCGAATTGCTTTGCTTTTCTGACAAAAACTAAACAAAGAAACGAGCCAGTGTTGCCAGATACCTGAAATGACTTTCTCCTAAATCTTAAACAAATACTGAAATTTCCTCCCAAAAGTTTAAAAAATCTCCTAAAATTTTTTTATAATGTGCGTAATTTTAAAAGAATTAAACTTCTCATATAAAAATAAAAATATATACATATAATTTTTTTAATGAAGCCTTTTTTTCCTCTTCACCTTAACCCGTTTAATTTTTTTACCCATTCCATTTTACCCATTTTTTTTACCAATTTACCCATTTTTTTACACTCATGAAAATTGATTTTGAAAAAAAATCACAAAAAGTCAAAATTTGAGATCTCTCAAAACAATTGATAGGGATAGTTAGGGTAAAGATGGAACTACCTTAACCTTAGGTCACCCTAAAATTCCGCCATCTAGCTAGAGCTACCAGACTCCAAAAATTGTGAATTTTCCGGAGCTGGAAAATGTGGCGAAACGTAGTGGCCTTAGAACTTCTCAAAAATCTGCCTCCTAACTCACCTGTAAAAAATACAACTTTTGTTCACGTGTTAACTGATCACTTCACAAAGTATGGAAAAAAGCTACCATTGCTGCGTAATGGGTACAAAATACCTAATGAATATCTCAGCAACGTGCAGAGATATAAAGCTGAAATTGTTCCTGATCATTTTGGGTCACTTCTAGGTCGTGCATGAAATTTTATCAAAATCGTATGGGCGGAACTGGTACCCGGCAGCAATGGGTTAACAACAAAATCTTAACAAAAACAAAACATATAACAAATGAATTAAATAAAAAGTGCAATTTTTGGCGGGATTTCATTGTGACAGCAATAAGTGAGAACGAGATGGAACGAGCTTACATTTTGTAAGCTTACAAATTTTTAACACAATAGGATGCTTTGACTACTAAAATAGTTGCCAAAATATGTTTTGTTGCCAGTGTACCCAAAAATCGTTATCCAAAAATCTCTTAAACTTTCTCCTAAACAATTCTTCTTCCTAAAAATTCTCCTAACAGGCCAAGAATTTCCTAAATCTAGGAGGAAATCTGCTGATCTGGCAACTTTGAAACGAGCAAAGAAGCCACAATGACTTTATCGCCCACACACACACACACACAATGCGAATGCGCCCCATAATGCTTGAGGGTGTATGTGTGTGTGGGTGCGCTATCGCGCTGTGGACATTGCTGCTTCGATTGTTGTTGTTGTTATTGCTGGTGTTGGTTTCATTTCGCGCGCTTTCATTACAAATAAGCCCAGAGAAGAGAAGCGGCACAATGACAGCCATTGGCAACGACATTCATAAACACACAAACCACATGAACACTGAGTGTTGGCCTTATTTACTATTTACCGTTATCCATTGCCACATTCCCAAATCTCTAAGCCTCCCCCCATTGCTGCCCGCACACTGTAGACGCTGCTTAACTCGTCGTTGTTGATATGGTTGTCACCGTAATGGTTGTTGTTGTTGTCGTCGCTGTTTTTGCCGTCTTTCGCTTGAGTTGCGGAATTATAATAAATATTTTTCGCCACCACCCCAAGTATCATACACAATTTTTTGGCGTTCGCCCATTTCTTTAGGTCGCTGTTATCGCTGTTGTATTTGTTGTCACTATCACTGTCGCTATTGTTGTTGGTGTTTGTAAGTACATATAGTATATGTCTTATATTATAGTTGTGGCTTGTCTATGCGCAGGAATTCCATTTGCGCCACTATCGCAGTGTCTGCTGTCGTCTACTTTAACTCGATTACACATATCGGACGTCCTTACGCGCCCGCACACACACACACACACACACACGCGCGCAATCAGCTTCCTAGCTCAGCAACCGGCCACACGGCACACCACATATAATATTTGCATGCAGCCAAACACGCTCATATGTCTGTCCAACTGTCTCTGTGTGTGTGTGTATGTTTGTGCGCTATTCGGTGTACGTTGCGTAAGAGTTATGCGGCACAGTGGGATTAATTAACGCTGTGTGAGCGCAAAATAATTTATGACACCAATAAATTATGAATAATTTCTTTTGTTGTGATTTATCTGCATGCGAAAAGTTGCTCAGCTGCCGCTGTCTTGGTTGTTTTTGCTGCCAACTAGCGTGTTAGTTAATTCAATTCGCTGTGTTGGGAATTGCGGCAAAGTTTTTGGCAGCAGCATTTTGTTGGCCCACATGCATAATACATGAACTTTTGCTGTATTCACAGGTGTGTATGTGTGCAATTACTCTTGAGTATTAAAATATAGAGTGTTGAATTATAACAAACTTTGGCAATCAATTTCAAAGAATTTTATTCGCAATGAAAAAGCATTTAAGCAAAGCTTAGAACTGCTAGTGAAATGATCTTCAACGAAATTGATTTAAATGAAAACAAAATAATTAAACATCTCCGCTTGAGATGCTGTGAAATGAGTAAATTTTATTAATGAATTATATATTATTATTAAAAGTGATTTAGTGAGCGATATATTGAGTAATAGGAGTATGAGTAAAGCTGGCGCTTCCACAAGCAGATAGTATCACATTTTTTTATATCTAAAACCATGAACAAATTCATATGTTTTATAATTTCGTTCTCATGTTTTGACAGCTGAAGCAATGCTGAAACCACAATCCCCTCATATTGATAGACATCAGGTCGCAGGACCAGGTAGGACATGGCCAGATAGCTTTTCTCTTAGAATTTACTAACTCGAGCATTTCACTAAGTAATTTATAAGCTGGCAACAAGGAAAGAAGAGGTCAACATTGCCAAAATGGCCTCAGAGACCTGTATAATAGATATATGACTGACTGACAATCCAAAGGATCGGTGGCGGGCAAAGCTTGTATGCCGCCCGAGGCAAATCGCCAGAGTGCCGCCCCTCATTTTTTTTTAATTTTTCTAAAATATTTACGAAAATTAGCAACCACATGTGATCTGCTTAAATTCAATTTTTTTTATACAAATCGATCGATATTCAAAATTATAACCCACCAAGCAAAATGTGAAAAATAGGCAACAATCGTCAGTGGCAACATATTGGCGACTCGCCAATTTATTGCCGCGGCGACAAATTAGCAACATGTGCCAAAAAAACAATTGTGTTGTGTACAAAAACACTTTGTTTTCCAGGACTTTGAAATATCGAATTGAACTATGTTTTGTATTTCAGTGAGATTGATCGTATTTTAAAAATGTGTATTCATTCATATATGTGTTGTCTCATTTGCTGAGTTATTTATCTTACAGAAGACATACAGTGAGTTTCCAAACTGTTGTAAATTTATTATGTTTGTGGCACATTTGGTGAGCCTGTTAGTACTTATATTTTAGTGAACACTTTTGTAACTGGTTTGACTTAAAGACTCAGAAATATTTTGAAATTTTGTATCAGTATTTAATATGGCCACCTTTGGCTTTAACCACAAGTTGCACCCTTTTAGGCATACGCGCGTCAATAGCATACTGCAAAAGCATATAATTTATGCAAAGGATAGAATTGAAAAAAAGGAATCGCCATGACAAGGAGAACAACTAATTTCACTTTTGAATTTTGCCAATTGTTACTTTTTAAATAAAATTAAAATATTACAAATACATTTGTTCAAAACATTTATTGCTTAATTTAGCAAGTCGCCTAAGGCAATAAAAAAGCTATATGAAAATGACTCGTCAAGGCGATAAGAAAACGACTCGTCCAGGCGATAAGAAAACGATGTGGGAATGAATATGTGAGAATATTTATATGAATGCAACAAGATAATATTTTTCTGAGATTTGGTGCCCATTTCAAATATTTTTTTTCACGTACAAAATTGCCGCCCCTTCCAATATGCCGCCCTAGCCATTTTCCTAATAAGCGCCGTGCTTCGACTACCACCGCAGAGGACTATCCACCTGACCAGATGCTGTGTGGACAATCAATGTTTTGGGATGTGCATTGGAATTTCATTTTTCACCCACCACAACTTTTTAATTTTTAGAAAGGTACTAACGTGCGTCTTTTTGTTCCCTATAGGAAGAGAATTGGTCATCCGTGGCCATTGGCCTCCCTTCCTAATGTCTATAACTTTCTGCTAAATGGTCCACAATTCATTCTCCTCCATGGCTTTTAAATTCAAAAATATTTATCTCAGTAATAAAATCAAAAGGTTGTAAGCATATTTCTTCACTCATTTTCCCACTTATCTTTGTAGCTCGCATTCGAACCACTTGCTTCGTTCATTTGTTTTTAATCCCCTTTATTATTTCTTGTCTTCTTTTTCTCCAATTTATTGTCCCCTATCAATTGTCTTTCTTCACTGCAATCATTCCATCATTCAGTCATTTACACTTTTGAACATGCACCCATTTTACTCTTCTACTCACACACCCACAAACAATTTTCTTAAATCACCAATCAGACAGCAGCTTCACTGCGAAGTGACAGCATTCATTTCACTGTCGTTGCATTGGTGCTCTTCAGTTCATTGCTTCATTGTGCCGCGCGCGGAATGTATTATTCGCGATAAAAGATAAACATCTCCATAAGGCGCATAATAAATACGCATTTTTGCTTTGTCGTTGTTGCTGCTATTGTTGTTGTTGTTGTTGTTGTTGCAACAACGCCAACCCAACGCATGCTCGCATGACTTTAATATATGCCGCAGCCAAACACATTTACACACACACGCCGACACAAACACAAACAACTCCGCACAAGCAACTCCGCGTCGGCTGCTGAAACTGAACTGAAGTGCCGAATCCAAAGTGCCGAAAAAATCGTCAAGAAATAAGGTCAACACAAAAAAGCATGATTGAGTGGCAACGCTGTTCCCGTCGCTGTTGGCATTGCTGGTGCTGCTGCTGCTGCTGCTGTTGCTGGCGGCTGTCGAGCTGCTGTCGAGAATAGTTGGTTGGCAGCAAGAGCAGCCGACAAAAACTGCCAACTGGAGTAGAAGAAGTGGAACAACAGCAGCGACAGCAGTTCGGCTCAAGTGGCCACAGCGAAAAGGGCAAACAGCGAGCGGCGAGCGTCGTTATCCTCGTCGCCGCCGCTGATGATGAAAATGAAAAGGAATTTCCTTTGTCTTCAATCTTTGCCTCGGGCACAAATATTTTCAAGTAATGGCCAAAATGTATACGGCAGCCGCATGCCAAAGCGTGCCATGGCGGAGCAACGAAAGCGACAAGCAGAAGCGGACAAAAAAAAAATTGAAAAATGTACGTAATTTGACTTTGATCAATTTTTGTTAATTCGGCAGTGAAACTAAAAGTTTTAACACAATATGTAAGCATTTTTTTAAAAGGTCCTTTGGGTCCTGACTCTGGCAGAACGAACGATAATTTAAAATAAAGCATGAGGGTTAAAGGGCCGACGGAAATGAGCATCGAAATGCGAAAACACGAAACAAAAACTTCTCCTTGGAGATGTCTAGTGCGCGCGCCTATTTGTGTGTGTGTGTGAGCTAAGTGTAGACATGCATGCAAACGCTCATGTGTCTTCGACGTACGGCTGTGTGTGTGGGGGGGGTGGGCTGACGTAGCGCCTACGTGAGTACTTGCTGGGCATTTGTGGGCGTAGGTGTGTGTGTGTGTGTGCGCGCGCGAGTATTTCGTGTACTATATCGCACATGTACTTTGTATATGTTGCATGTATTTCGACATGAATACGAGCCCGCGGCACTTATTCCAACATGTCTGCCTCGCTGCTGGCGGCCCTTGCGTTGTGCGTGTGTGCGTGTGTGCTTGTCATTTTGAAGAAAACTATGAAGCGTAGGTACCTAATGACTTGCGCTATGTGCGCCCAATCTCGAGGCACAGCAATGAGCCCATTATATGTTTTCAAAATCCGACCGACCTATTGTGCGCACGCACACATGCACACACACTAGCGCAAACTTAAAGATTAATTTGTATGAGTGAACGGGTGTAGGATGACGAGTGATTTGTGCTTTCACAATCATGAATGAATTATGATATAACACATACATACATATGTACATATGTCAGGGGCGTAGCCAAGGGGACGATTTTGGGTGTCAGAACCCCCATAGTCTATAATTTGTCAACATTTTCAATCACTATGCATCGCATGTACGTTCCCACATTAGCAAAAAGGTCTTTTAATTTTTAAACATTTAAAAGAATAATAACAACAAATTTTTTCGCGAAACTAATTTGTTTTTTTAATAGTCCCATTTAGGCTCAATACAGCGATTTGCATGATCTAAAAACATATTTAAAGAGTAGTTTAATTTGTCGACCGGAATGTCCTTTAGGACGCCTTTTGAGGTTTATACGTTCTCAAAACGCGTTTTTTCATCGGCAAATGCATTTTTTGAAAAAGTAAAAGTCGCACGGTGCCGCATCAGGTGAAAACCAGGAGTGGTTGATGGTTAAAACTCGACTTTTAGTAAACAAAAAAACAGTCAAAACATGTGTCGATAGATGAGATGGCATCCTTCGATAGCCAAATGTTCAGTTAAAATGCGATAAATTTATGCTATTGAGATGCTTTACCTTCACCTTACCAAAGATTTTTGTATACGTCGTTTACCAATGTCGTTCACTCGGATGACATTTTATACTTCAGTATTTAGTATCTTCCTCTGGCGATAGTTCGTTTTTCGAAAAAAGGCCTAACTTTAATGATTTATTTTTCGACTATGGAAAATATTAGAAGATTTCTTTCCAGATGGTTCATTGAACACATAATGAGAAACATGAACAAAATTTCTAAAAAAAATATTTTTTCATGTTATTGAAAATTACCTTCAAATTTGTGCAGATATTAAACATGAATATTAAAAAGAAGGTTAAATCAAATTTCAAGAATTTCAATGAAGATATTGGCTAATCTTTTATGAATTACCGCCCAGTTTCGATCTACGGTGATCGCGAATTTCAGTTGGTCATCATCTATGTCCAAACAAACGTTTTTAAATCGCGTTTACGACTTATGAACTCCACCACTGTATAAACAATTATCACCATAAACTTGGTTCATCAAATGTTTCGGTTAAAGTTTAAACATTTTTAAAACAAAAGTTAATATTGGATCTTTGTTCGATGCTCATTTTTGTACAATGACACAAACATACTTTCACTTCAGATGCAATAACTTCGCTTCCAGTGCACCAAATTTCATGAAATTTTTACTAAAAATCGGAAAAATCTTTAATTTCCAATGCATCACATAAGCCACCACATTTGGAAAGTGCACTTTACTTTAAAAAACACGTATTACTAAACTGGCAAACAAATTTTTTAAAACCCCTTTCCCCCCATGACCAAGTTCTGGCTACGCCCCTGACATATGTACATATGTATAGACATGCATATGCATACAATATGTCAAGGTGTTGTACGAGTATGTAACGTAACGCGTAGGTGTGGCACTTGGGCATATTATTAGATCTGTCAAATGCAGACAAACATTTCTTAAATGGTTTGCTTTCTGATAATTGGAATTCATGTTAAAGAAATGAGAAAAGTAGGGGCTGCCTTCATTGTCATTTTTATATATGAATTTGCTTCTGCAAAAGTCAAGGTGTAAGTTGTAAGAAGTGCTTGATACATAAAATTTTTTCTTTTGGCTATGTCTAATATTTGGGTTTTAAAGAGCGAAAATTATTAGCTGAATAAATAAATAAATAAAAATCCTAAATTCGGCGTTTAGTATTTTAGCTTTCTTGATTTTGAAACTAGCACTCTAACTTAGGTTTTTATCAGTTATTCTTTAAGATTGATTTCATTTTTGTTGTTAATGCACCGTTCAGGCTACCGAATCACTGCAGGATTTTTGAAGCCAAGGAGGTTGCTGTGAGAATGCTCGCCTGCATTGACCCCACTATTAATAATTAATAAATCTATAACTATATGACTTTCCTAAAACTTCTATAACCATAACTATAACTTATTCCTGCATATCTTTCAAAAATGTCCTGCAATGCCGGGTAGCAATAGAGAGGCTGTCTACGAATCGCAAGCTGCATTTCTATTGGGCATCTCTGGTCACATGAGCATTGAGGGAAATGTGGCAGCAGATGTTGCCGCCAAAAGCGGTGTTTACCTGCCATATGAGCAGATCAGCAATGTTCTGATGCCTCCGTAGGCGATCAACAGAGGTTTTGAAGGCAACTTAAATAAATCATGCTCGCGCAATTCAATGAAGCGCATACGAGATTCGTTCTCTCGCTCCTGAGAAAGGACTGCAGAGCCATCAAGGGCTACTAACGGGACATTGCTTAACAGCAGCTCACGTGTGAAAGATGGGTATAAGGGAGCCGGATGAATGCAGGAAATGCAAAAAAACGGTCTAAGTCGCTGCTGAACTTTGCTAGGAACACTCACATTCTCACCGATTACTTTTACGTCAATCCGCAACACTAAGCATCTCTAACGGGCAATGCTATGGACCCAATAGGGTATATACATGGTCAGCTTACTTAACTTAACCTAATACACTTAAACTTTTAAAATCAAATATATTTGTTCATATTAATTAGAAGTCTAATTAAGACATAGTAACAATGGTCAAAGTTCAATCAAGTCAATCAACAATTGACTTTGGGCTCATTATTAATGAAAAGTTTGAGTATTTTTGAGACATAAAAGCAAGGAGCTTTAACCATTAGACAAAACTATCTTCCTTAACTCATTTTTTATGATGAGTCTCAGTGCTCAGACAAGGCAACAATAATTGAAATCCAATGAAGAAAGCTTTAATATTAAACAAAAATATCCCCAAGAATTGATTTTTGGATACAGGTGAGAGAGTTTAAAAACGCATTACATAATAATAAAGTTTTTGAGGAAGTTAAAGTGGTTTCTACAGGGTGGGGCAAAAGTTGTCACCCAGTGTTCATTGGCTCTAATATGGTTATGAATGAATGAGTGAATGGATGAATGAATGAATGAATGAGTGAATGAATGAATGAATTAGTGAATGAATGAATGAATGAATGAATGAGTGAGTGAATGAATGAATGAATGAGTGAATGAATGAATGAATGAGTGAATGAATGAATGAATGAGTGAATGAATGAATGAATGTATGAATGAATGAATGTATGAATGAATGAGTTATTGAATGAATGAGTAAATGAATGAATGAGTGAATGAATAAATGAACGTATGAATGAATAAATGAATGAATGAATGAGTAATTGAATGAATGAATGAGTGAATGAATAAATAAATGAATGAATGAATAAATGAATAAGTGAGTGAGTGAATGGCTGAATGAATGAGTGAATGAATAAATGAATGGATGAATGAGTGAATGAATTAATGAATTAATGAGTGAATGAATAAATGAATGAATGAATGAATGAATAAATGAATGAATGAATGAAAGATTGAGTGAATGAATGAATGAATGAGTGAATGAATGAATAAATGAATGAATGAATAAATTAATGAGTGAATGAATGAATGAATGAGTGAATGAATGAATAAATGAATGAATAAATAAATGAATGAATGAATGAGTGAATGAATGAATGAATGAATGAATGAGTGAATCAATGAATGAATGAATGAATGAATGAATGAATGAGTGAATGAATGAATGAATGTCAAAGCAAAATTTACATTGGCGCCATATGCAAAAGTTATAGCATCTGCCGATAAGGTGATGACTTTTGCGCCACCCTGTATATATTTGGTATTAACAGTAAATAATGTCGAAATTAAAAGAAATTCAGTGCAAATTTCCGCGCAATAAATAACGAACGATTTTCTCGGAAAAAAGTGAAGCAATTAGTTTTGTAATTTATTTTGAAAAAATTTATAATCTATTAACAACCGTTTACTTATATATCTAAAATAGCTAAAAGGTTTTTTTTTTTTAAATTTCATACTACGCTTTAATTGCTCACACTCCCTTTTTCATGTCTGATGTACTATTTCTGTACATCTTTAATGAATCTTTCTTTATCTTTGCTGTAATTTGGTCGATAATTGAATTAGTATATAATTTCCATAATATATTCATTAAATAATATACACACGTATGTACATATATCACTATTACAGTTGAAGTCGCTCTCAGTCGTTGTTAGGTGTTTGCCATCGCATTGTTTCAACAGGCCAAATATTATTGTTTGACATTTAAATTTATATTTGCGTGAATATTTACCTATTTACCAGTGCAAACATGCACACATGCGAACAAATGAGATGGTGTGGGTGTGTGTGTGTACAATACAGCACGTACAGTATCTTTGTATGTAAATGCTGCGCTTTGTGTGGCTGTTTGTTTGTTTGCTTGGCGGCGTATTTGTGTTTGCTGCTGCCAGCTGGTTTTTACTTGATGCCGTAAAAATGTTCACCTGCCTTTGTCGCCCATTTGTGTTGCGTCTACGTGTGTGGCACACAAATCTCCGCTTTTACTTTCACTGGTGCTTGTTTGTGTTTTGCGTTTTTGTATAAAATCGCATTTAATCTTTTGCGCAGATTTCGCTGATTTATTTCCGCTGACTTTCGGCACCTTTTGCCACTTTCAACAGCAACAACCACATGCTACACAATAAGCAAGTGAAGTCGTATTTCAAATCCCATTTACAACACAAGGTGAGCGCCTTTATGCGCGCCTGAAGACGATTTCATATGCGCACATACAAGTAAACAAGTTCTCGTGTGTGTGTGTACGATTCATAAATTTCACAAATTGTATTTCAACATTTTTTTTGTGTTGTTACCAAATGTCAGTTGTATGTTCATTGGATATCACACTCAATTTCTCTGCATGACATTTATATACCCAAATAAGGGAATGTAACAACGTCGAAATGTTTACTTACACAAATGAAGAAAAATTTCTTATGACTTGAAAAAGTACCAAAGCAATTTCTTATGTAAATGTATATATAATTTTTTTTTTTGTTTGTACTGAAGAATGCGAAATTTATAATATGGCATGTTGAATGCTATTCAAAATTCACACATACATATATAGTTTTAATTAAATGTGTTGAACTTTTAGACGACTTCTCACACTCTTTGCCAAACATTTCTCTCTTTTGAACTGTCGATACCATTGAAATATTTTTTTATATAATTGAAAAACTCGCTTTCAAAGTCATACATACACACGCAAACATAAATACAAATGATAATCAGCTGCCTACTTATGTATGTATATGTGGAGCAAAAAGTTGCCTCTGCCAACACCGCACAACCCGACTCGCTGATGCCATTAAGAAGCATTGCAAGTGCTATTTATTTTCCAGCTTATTTGTCTGTTGAGCACACCAAGTTTTACCTATGAAAATTAAATCCACAAATCAAATTGAAAAAACTTAATTTCAATTAAAATGATAGAATCACGACAAATGACGCGAGCCACAAAAGTGTAATGAATGTGCTGCAAAACCGCAAATAATTTCCACTGCGTAGTCGCATAGCAATTGCGAAGGGAGAGAAGGGAAGGTACGTAATTGCACATTGTGTGTATGTGTGTATTTAATCATTTCAACTTGGAATTTTATTCAATGTGGAATTTTCTTCAAGCTGAATGTGGACGCTGGCCATAATTAGAGCAAAAGAAAGCAAAAATCAGAAATGTATTATGTTCCTTGTAGCGTGTTCGCCTGTTTGCCTTAATTAATTTTTCTTTCATTTTTGGCGCACAGTTTAGTTCAATACTAAGGGGAAAAATTATAATATTTTTACATAGTAAAATAATGCATTAAATAAGTAGTGAGTGCCTGAACTTCAAGTCGAATGAGCGGTTAGTGTGAAATTGCTTTCTAGACGTGATGGATGAGAGTTGATTTCTATAGCATTTTGTTTACCTTAATTGAGAGTGAAATGTTTAGCTTAATACAAAAGGGCTTGATTGAAGTAATAACTACTAAAGAGTATTAGTAAATTAGCTCAAAATTGTTTTCATTACGCCATTTTTTCTAAACATAGACTGGCGCTGCCATCATAAGTGCAAAGACAAATGAGCGAGTAAATCTGACTTAATGTTACTAAAATTTGAATTATTTTTCCGAACCCTAAGCAGGTAGCTTGGAGTGGCTGCCCCAAGGCGGAGTCCACGTGGGCCATGAAGGCCCTTTGTGATACCACAAACAGTAAAAGCTCACTCATTGAACTAGTTTGAGCTTCTCACAAAGACTAGTAGACTGTGAATAGATCCCCTAGAAGTTACCAAAGTGACTTTTCCTTTTTCTGGAAAATGCGGAATAAGTGCAAAGAAGGTGAAATGCGTTTTCCCAGAACCCTGGCAACATTTCATGTTTGCAAGCTTTTTCGATTTAAATAATTCGTTAGTTTTAAGGCATCTCTTTCAAAGTATAAAATTTACTTTATAACATTTCCTTTTTATAACACTATCACTTGACTGCCTCTCACCCCTTTCGCCTCTACTACTCACTGCCCGTATCATCATTTCTATAAATTTGTTCCATACTAAAAATCTTTGCATGTCTCCATTGCTCCGTCCTGGTTGCTAGTTACTTATTTCTCTTTTTGCCTACTTTCATCTCTTTATTGAAATATTGGCTTTGCGCTTTCACTATTTCCCACTTTGCAGTCACTTCGCTTCCTCCCACTAAATTTTTAATGATACTAAACCCATGCCCCATCACACATAAATCCAATCGGTTATATATATTTCAAAGGCAATTCGAATGCATAAAACATGTTTCTGCACGTGCGCTCGCGTTCTGCTTAAATCAACACTTATACTTTGGGTAATTAGTTTTTTGTAATTTTGCGCACATTTAGTCAAACTTAATGCGCTTCACTTTTGCAAATACCAGATTATTGTTCTGTGGCGAAAGCAATAGTCTGCCGGCTGGGACACGCTGTCGTATACGCGTTATTTCGATTATCTGAATGAAAATTGCTTCATTAATTCACTTCTGCTGCCATTATTCCCTAAGCTGATTACAATCGATTAAAATTCATGCCACCAAATCGAGCGGCTGTGGCGCTTTGTTGCATTGCATCCTTAGCATTGTTGTGCCGTAAGCGAGTCGTCAGGTGGGGTGAGAACTCCTATGGGTGTTGCGCGGCATAAATTCGTACGTGAAATTAAATGTGTTTTTAATAATGTACCACGGCAGCGTGGCGCAGCTGCCACTTTTGGCTGCCAACTCTCGATTTCGGCACTAACGTCGACTGCTTTTGGCAGCACCGCAATTATGTCTTCTTTTGCTGCTCTGCTTCTTTGTCTTAAGCAACTAACTATTTGGTCTAATTTGTATGTGTGTGTGTGTGTTTGTTTATTGTGACCACATGTGTGAATGTGTGAATGCGCGCTTATTGACAATTGTTATATATGTCTTTTTGACTTAAGCTCATTCGATTTGTCTGCAAGGGGTTTGCTTATTTGTGTTCGTCGTATTTATGTTGAATAATTAATTATTTTAATTATTTACCACATGTGTATGTAGCACTTGTTGTGCATTCTATATGCTCTTTGCATCAGCACTACTTAAATACACCGTTACAATAATACTTAGCAATATTTGTGGCAAACGCCGGTGTTACACATTTCCGTATTATTTGTCATCACTTTTACTTTTATGCCGCTGTGGCAACGCTCTTCAGGCAATCGCCAGCACTTGTGCGCTGTTTGAGTAAGTTTTGTATAGGAAATTATGTTGATTGAGTAGTTGAATTGCATCGATTTATCGAAGCTGTTGCAACAGAAGAATGATTTGGTAGAGAGACATTGGAAATTGAATTTATTGTGAATAACATTGTGCACATTACACATATGTGTTCACTGTTATAAATAAATAAAACCAATATCAGTAATAAGCATGTGTAGAATTCTGAAGCTAGTCAAATTTAATGCAATTACGAGCAACGCTTATGAGTCGGCAGCAGTTACGCAGCTGCTTCCTCTATTTATGAATTTGACCATCTGGCTGCATTTCTTGATATTCGATTTGTTGCTATCCGATTGGATGTACATAAGTACACACGTATATATACAACTGGTAGGTAGGTGGGATGTAGTGGCTGTATGAGACACACTTAGGTCGCTATATTGGCCCGTTGTGATACCACATATTTCATCCGTTTGAAATGTTACAAAACGCATTAACGCTGAATTCGAACGGCGGTTGGTAGTTTTGCTTTCAGATTTGGAGGTATTTGGTTTTGTAATTCTCATCTGCTTCATGTGGATAGAAGTGTGTGTGTTTCACCAGCCCAAGCTAGGAATCGAACGTAGGGCCTCTGTTACCGAGGCAAGCTATACAAATGGTATTGTACTGAATACAAAACGAGGACAAAAAGATCCCACAGGAAAGCTGACATAGGTTACTCTCAAAGGTTTGGCATTTCGTGCCGGTGACTGGCATAAAACAATTGATTTCCTATACTTGGTGGAGTCGTGGTTTGAATCCCGAACCATGGAAATAAATTATTTTCTATTCATAAAAAACTTAATTGTGGAGATAAATATTTTTCTATTCATAAAAAACTTAAATGAAAAATGTATTTCTGTTGTCTGACATGACACAAATTCAATGTAATATAGAATTTGTATTGTAAATTCGACAAAAATAATAATAAATTCTGTAAGAAGAAGAACTTTGAGAAAAAGAAGAACTCTGAGTAAAATGAGCTGACCTGCTCAAGTAAATGATCATTGACATCAAACTAATTTGTCTTTACAATATCATAAAAAGGCTTTGATTCTGATTGATATCACATATCCTGCAGCGTTATAATTTTAACACTGGAATACCCAAAGGAATTAAAATGACTCTAAATACAGGGTGTCGCAAAAAGCATCACCTTATCGGCAGATGCTATAACCTTTGCCAATGCGGCAAAAGTAAATTTTGCTTTGACATTCATTCATTTATTCATGAATTCATTCATTAATTCATTCATTCATTCATTCAAAAACAAATTAGAGCCAAAGAACACAGGGTGATCAATTTTGCGCCACCCTGTATGATACCTGTACTGCAAGGTATGAAAAGCTTGTAAAAATGTGTCAAGAACTATCAATCAAAATTTTGTCTCACTGATGTTTTGCCATCATTATAACTGAAAATTCTTTATAAATAGCAAAAGTAAAAAAAAAATAACTGTTTTAATTGCAATTTCATATAGATTTGTTTTTTAAAAATTAAAAAAATCTCAAAAAGTTAGTAAATAATATGAAAATCGAAATTACTTTATCCGCAGAACAGTTGCATTGGTCGGCATTCTAGTGTTAATATTAGATACACCGTGCGGCAGCATTTTTCACACCGGCAAAAATCCATATGGGCGTGAAACTACAGACCAAACATAGTAATACTGCATACTCAGTTTTTCATTTCTACATCCTTTGTCCTTTTAAAAGGACTTCAAAAGTTTGAAGGGGATAAAAAATAAAAAAAATATAAAAAATACTTAACCTCGTTAGAATATGGCGATATGTATATCAAATGAAAGAGGAAAAGCTCAAGAATTTAAATATTAAAATGATTATTTATCTATTTGTAAAAAAAGGATATGAAAAAGGTCCTTTGAAAATTTTAATCCTTTATATCCTTGAAAATTTATATCGAATTTTCTTGAAAAGTAAGTATGTTAAATCCCAAAATCTCCCTGATCACGTGTCAAAATTTCATTACTCTAACTTCATTGGTTCGAAAGTTATTTAAAAAAAGGCAGAAGCTGCAATTCTAGTGAAGTACAAAAATTCTAATTTTTTTGAGAATCAGTATTTTAAATCATAAAAAGATACAAAATCAATCATATAATTTTTTTACAAATAAAAAAAATCAATTTTATTTAAATTCTTGAGCTTTTCCTCTTTCATTTGATATACATATCGCCATAGTCTAACGAGGTTAAGTTTTTATTATATTTTTTCATTTTGTATCCTCTTCAAAATTTTGAAGTCCTTTTAAAAGGACAATGAAAAACTGAGTACGCAGTATTACTATATTTGGTCTCTAGTTTCACGCGCATATCTATGGATTTTTGCCGGTGTGAAAAATTTGTTTATTTTTTGTCGCACGGTGTTATTTGACAATAAAAACCACGGCACATTTTTCTTTTTAATAGACAAACTATCAGTGTGATATATCTATAAGAATTATTTGTTAGAGTGATGTGTCTCATTTTGAATAAATTCACATGCCATTAATGCCATGTTTGATGCTTTACGGTACACACAAACCACCGAACGAATGTCACAGTCGTTTCTATTTGTGGGCGTAAAATTTTAATCGCTGCGCACATTTCTACACGCAGCCGTTTCGGTCGCAAAGCGTGTCAATCAGGAGTCTAACCTTTTGTGCTCCGACTGAATGCCGACTGAATGTACTCCGACTGAATTAATTCATTCATTCATATTTCTTGCATCGCTGAGTGTGTTGGCCTTCGAGGAGAAAATTAAAATCGCATGCTTTTGCGCTGGAACGCTATAAAATATGTACGTTTGTGTATTTGCACAAATTGGTTCCGTCAGTCAGCGACGCATGTCGAGCAGTTGTTGATGGCGACTGCTGCCTTCAACACGTCCACGTCATGCCGAGCACAAACACGTACCGCACTACATGTTTGGGCTTATGGGCCGCACGTATACGTATACATGAACGACAGACATTTGATTGTGTGCGTGCGGATAATAAAGTAGCAAGCAACCGAAATAGGAAGACACACGCACACACACACAGACGCATAAATGTACAATTAGAATTACATGCGCAGCTTATAGGCGCATTTGTTGTTCTAAAGTCAGCGAGCAAGAGGCAGCGAAGCAGAAGCCGCTGGGCGTCTGGGCGGCTGGATGCGCATTAAGATAACACAACCAAAGTGCAGAGGTGGCGCGGAGGAGGGGGGGGGACGGCAGTGCTGTTGCAGCTACTCAACAATTAAATTCAATTTAGATTACATCATACGCGCACATTGCCAACGTCCGTGTCTGGCTGTAAGGTCACCTCTGTCATCCTGGCGCCGCTGTCGCACTGCATAATTGCTTTTTTTTTTTGGGTGCGACACGGAAACGAGGTGGCAATTGGTCGCGAGGAGCGCGATGAAGAGCGAAATTGCACGGGTAAAGTGCGCTGCCAACAACAAAAAGTGTCTCGAATCTGTGTCTCCCATGTTAGGTAAAGTTGTCGCCGATGCCGCCAACCGGGTCGACGTTGCTCTCGAAGCCGCTACTGATGCCGTTTGCCTGCGCTGAGGTTGACTTTCAGCTCGTAAACGGTGCGAGCGTTGTCTCGGCGGTTTTTAAACGTTAAAGAATTTCAGAATTTCTCGACAATGGTTTGACTACATAGTCAACCCACACCAGTTGGCACGTTTGCGTCGGTGTTTGTGTTTGTATTTACGACCACATCAGCAGCGCAAATGGCTCAAAAAATGAAACACAGGCACGCAGAGTGGTAAAAGATGAGGCGGAAAATGGCAAAAGTAGATGCGAAAATAGGCACAATCCAGGCCTACTTCGGGTACTTGGCGTTGCTATGTTTGTGTGGCTGTGTGTGTGCGTTGGTACGGCGAGCGTGTTTGCACGTACTCGTACACCAGCGGGGAACAGGCGCATGGAAATCTGTAAATAAAAGTCTACGACGAAAGACGAAAAGCGCACAGAAGCGCCACTAAAACTTTAAACAAACATGAGACATAGCAACGCATGCACACCTACAAACATTACTTGTACGAAATTGAAGCGACAAATTTATGTGGCACATCATTCACATGCGCGCACACACACACACAGGCGCACTAAAGAGAGGATGTAAAATATTTGCAGCAAACGCAGGAACTCAACTCTTTTCCGCTTATCAGTTGCACAGCAGCTTTTTACATCCGGTTTCACTTTTATGCGAAATCTGAAGATTAAACAATTTAAGCCATGAAAATGATTCGAAATGCTTAGAACAGGGACTTAACTATTATAAGTTTTTTAAGAAAATAATTGCAATGCAACTATTACAATGCAACATAAATTTTATTTGTTGATTATAATTATTATTTTCGACAATTAATTTTTACGTTGCGTAATAACTGTTATAAGAAATAAATTGGTTTTTTGTTCTCGATAATTATTATTTTGGGATTTTTTTTGTTTAGGTTGCTTCATAACTTTTATTTATGACTTTTTTATTTACGTTACCGATAACTATTATTTTGAGAAAATTTTTTTTACGTTGCTTCATAACTTTTATGAAAGAACATTTTGTTTTTTTTAATTGCCTTACCACATTTTGAGTATGAATTGATTTTCAATTATTTAGTTGTTGGTGGAAATTAGGATTCTGCAGTTAATTTGCGTTTGCCAATTTAAAACAATTAATAATCAATTCATATCTAAAATGTGGTAATTCAACGTAAACATTTTTTTTTCAAAATAATAGTTATCGGCAATATATATGAAAAAAATCATAAATAAAAGTTATGATGCAACGTAAAAAAAAAAATCCCCAAAATAATAGTTATCGGTAACGTAAATTAAAAAAGTCAAAAACAAAAGTTATGAAGCAATGTAAAAAACAAAAATCCCAAAATAATAACTATCGACAACGAAAAATATACTTTTCACTTATACGAGTTTTTATGCAACTCAATAATATTTATTACATGATAATAGTTATAGGCGATGTAAAAAATTTCTTATTGGGAATAATTATTATTAAACAGTATTTTTAGAAACTTCTTAAATTAGGGCAATTTTTTTATTCCCAAAAATATGGATAATAATTATTTTAGGTCTCTGGCTTAGAATGGTTGTAAAACTGTAATCATAAAGTTAAAAAGTGCATTGGAATTATAGCTTCCTTATAGTTTCAAAAAATTTTTCAAAGAATTTAATATTTTTCAGTTGAGCGAATTTTAATTTTTTTACCATTTTTTGTTTCAATAAAAATCTGCTTTAGCTGTTTAATTTTTTCTTGCACCTCTTTCTTCAAATTTCATAATTTTTCCGCCAGAATAAATGCCAACAAATTGCATTCAAATTTCACTAATTTGCCATTTCTTTTCAAATTTCATGCTGTTCCATTTTAATTTTCAATTTGAAAACTTTATGTCATGTACAAATTTTGTGTCGTTGTTAAGAAAACAATGCAGCAAGTTTTAATTTTGGAATTTACATATTGTTGTGCTTGTTTAAAATGTTTTCTTACTTTAGTGCCAAACTTAAAACTTTTTATTTAACAGCCAATATAACTGTCACACCCTGCAGAAACCCCCTTTGGCCGCTTTACCAAGAACAAAGAAATGCAAACAAACCCAACACCAACAAAGCCCCAAATGTGTACTTTGGGCGCCTCCTGTCGGCGCTGCTCCGCTGCGGCCTGTCAGAATCGTGTTCTGCACAATTAAATGAAACGTTGCCGCAGTTTTCAATTCTACTTCTGACCAGGCCATAAGTAATCCCGCCCCAGACAACGTTGCGGTTCGCCAGCCACCAAGTTTGCGCCCAATGCTAAACCTTTTTCATTTCTTTTTCTTTTTCATTGTTTTTTTTTTTTAACTTTGACAAAAAACAACAACATGAAATCAATGCTGAAGAAAGCAAAAGTTGTGTGCATAGTTGTTGTTGTTACGGCTTCTTGTTGTTGGTTGCTGATTATTCGTAAGCAAAGCAGCGCCGCCGTCGGCAGAAAGGAAATAGGAATGAACTGGTTAAGGGCGCCTGGCAAGCTGATTTATTATTATAACAACAGCACCGGCGGAATTTCTTATTTTACGTGTCTTCCGCTACTTTTGCACTTTGCTTGTTTCTTTGCTGAAAATTTGGACTTTTTTATTGGTTCGTGTGAAAGTTGGCGAGCCTGGCGAGTTGATAAGGCAGTAGAAAAACCTGTGTTCAACTTAAAGCCAGAGGCGTAGTTGTTGCAAAAACAATTTTAATATTTCTTTGAAACAAAAATGTCTTGCTTGTGGATATTTGTGATTCTTCTTAAAGATATTTCAACTTGAATTCTTGGAATTTTAATGCAAAGAAGAAGGAATTTGTGGCGATATTTGGCACTCGGATCTCGCGCAATTTTTTCAATTACAATATTTGTTCTAGTTACAAGAACAAAGTCAAATTTAATACCGATTTTCAGTAAAGCGAATAGCTTTTACAGCGAATGCCCAAGGTAGTCATTTTGACTACATTGAGGTCTTTTATTGTAAATATCTTTTATCGCTTCATCGCTTTCTAAAAAAATATCTTACGTGACTTTTGTTAATTTTTAAAGCTAAATGGAATAAATAAATTAACAATTTTGTAAAAAAAATGTTTAACCCAATTTTGCAAAATTTACCTTAAATGCCCAAAAGTAGTAATTTTGACTATATAAAATTTTCCGCAAATCTTACTGATAAATAGACAAATATGCATCTTTAATTGCAAAATATGAAAATTTCAAATAATTGCAAACATTAAAAAAAAAATATCATAGTAGGCTGTGACAATTCCCAAGTTTTTCAATTCAAAATGCAATCATAAAATAAAGTACGCTGTTTTAGTTAAATGAATTTACTTTGTAAACCATAAAAAAATAAAAACTAAATGCTTATTTTAGTTTAATCACGTGTACATTTATTCATATTTGCTACTTAAAAACCAATAAAATTAAAAAAAAAAGTCACTAAACAATAATGTAGTCAAAATGACTACATATGGGCATTTTAGGTATGCCAGATTGTCGGGCATTCTAGTGTTAATAGTTTTGATTGCACACAGCAAGTTTCTCTGTTTTTTGAAAGTTTAACCAAAAACGTCTGATGAAGCAGATTTTGGAATCATTTGGCAGTATAAATGCACACATTTAGTCGCACTACAGTTCACATATTTCTCTTTTTTTGGCTATGGCAATACTGGCATCTGTCTCCATGCGCAGCAGGCGACCACTTTAGCTGCCGCAGTGCTTTTTGCGCCACCACTGCCGCAAACAAATGGCGGACCCTGGAATAACTTCTGTTTTTCTGTCGTCGTTGCTTCTCACTTTCTTGCCGCTTTGCCGCACTTTCACCCATTTCACTCATTTGTGCATCGTTTGTGCTGCTTTTTCCGGCGCCCAGTGTCCTTCTTCGCTTCAACAACTTCCATCGCTGCCAAATCAGTGTGTTTTGTGTGCTCCTCAAGCTTCTGCAAACGGCATTCTGTCGTTCGTGCGCTCCATTTAAGCGCATTTTCGCTGCCTTTAGCTTTTCAGCGCCGCCTCTAACACACCCATTCCGCTTAGCTGCAGCTTGGTTTGCTTATGCGGCATTGTGCGCCGCTCGAGTGCTGCTCATTGCTCTGCATCCGTCCGGCTGCTGCTTCCTATTGTACATTTTTTCCGGCTGTGTTGTTTTGTTGCCGCGCCAACCGCACTTCTTCACCTTTGTCTGGTTCAATACGCGCCGCTTTACTATTTCCCTTTTGAGTATTTTATTTATTTATTTGTTTGCCTGCCTGCGCGCGTGTCGTTTATTTATTTTGCGTTGCGTTTCGTTTCGTTTCGTTTTTATTTCGTTATATTTTTTCGCATGTCTGTTTGTTAAGCGGTTTATTTGTTTTATTAAAGCAGCAGCATCGCTTTTTGTAGTTTTCTAAACTCACCGCAGTGCCGTTTTCGCTCTAATTCAAATGTTTTATTGTGTTGTTTCGGCTGTTTCGTGCCTTTTCTCAGTGAAGCAGAAAAAGGAAAGCATTAAGTAACAAAACTAATAAAAAATTTAACAATAAGCCAATATGATCCCCGAAATAAACTCGGCCATTCAAATACGAGCGAGCAGAAACAATGCGGAACAGAGCTGCATACAACACAACTAAGTAAACCAAAAAAGGAAAATTTGATGTAGGCAAAAGTCGGCACTTCCTTGTGCCTAAATTTTTGTATTTTCGTTTGTGTGCTCCACTCGCAGCGAGTGCGCTCAATTGAAAGACGGGTTGCTACGCGCCACTCGAACGGCATGAAAAGTTGGTCTTCTTTTTTTTGGCTCCCTGAAGTGGGGCCTTTTATGAAAAACCGAGGCTGCAGCAACAACTAACTAACAACAATAACAAATTATTGCGCTTCAGTTTTTGTGTTGGCGAAAATAAAAACAAATATGTAAAAGCAACAACAACAACAACGTCATTTGTTTGGTTGTTAAGTGCATTACAATTTGTCAAATCCACACAACAACAAATTGCAATTGTAGTTTATTTCAATGGAAAAAAATGTTTGATTGATTCCAATTAGCTTTTCAATGTTGCTGACAGTTTTTCTATTCAACACACCACACAGTCGACAACAGTATTCACAGTTTTTGTTTAATGGCCAAAACCAAAAATGTGTTTATTGCTTTTGCCTTGTGCAAAATAATTTTCACATTTAAAGCAATTTTCTGATTATCTATCAGCAAACAACACTTTAAAGCGCTCGTTGTTTGCTGCCCGTCGGATCTGGTTTTTATGCGGCAGCATCTCGTGGCAAGTTGCAAGTGTGTGTTTATGCTTCTGCCCTGCAGCTGGTGCAGTTTGCGTTGTGGCATTTTACGAGCGCTGCGCGCCCATAAATCTCACTGGCAGGCGAGCGCGCGCGCACACACGCACACACACACATCACTGACACAACATGCCACCGACTTATTTATGCGCACATGGGCGTGTGCCCGAGTAAGTAGTTTTAGTGGTATTTGGACAGTCTCACCAGAGATATTTTCATTTCTTTGTCATTTTTTTAATGCTAATCTGAAAGCGAAAGCAATCATTGCCATGTCACTTCTATGCTAACGAATCTTATTCCAAGAGCACAGGTCAGAACAGTTGCCATGAAGAGCTTCCACAGTGCTCAGTTTATAACTAATGTTTTCAATAATAATCAGATCTGCCTACAATATTTGATAGTACAATGTGTGTGTTTAGGGTCTTTCATCTCTGCAAAATTTACACCTATCAAGTTTGTTGTCTATTGTTTAGTATTCAATGACAAATCACCATGAATGGTTATAGTGTTGAACAACGTGTGCAAGTCTTAACATTACCTCATCAAAGTTTCACAAACGTTTCATGCAATATGTGATCATCTTTAGTGATGGTGCCTATTTTTGGATGAATAGATATGTGAACAAGCATAGTTGTCATATATGAGGTAAGACAAGCCCTCACTAGATATGCCAGCAGCCAGTGGTGCACACAGGAATTAATTTGGTTTGAGTTCTGTACACAACTTTTCGGCCCAATAACACTTGAAACCATATTTTCTACCCATATTTTTTGTAACAAACTGAAATTTTGGGGATTTTAAACACCCCTAAGGCCCCACTTGCGTACGCCACAGCCAACACGAAATGCATCCCGAGAAAGTCCCTCTTTGTATACCCAGAAAATCACTTTTTGGTCCAGGTCTGGTGAACACATCGGTCCGTACTACTTTCAAAACGAAACTGACATTGCCATAAGTTTCAACGGCCAGTGCTACAGATCGATGATGAACACCTTCGAGTGACCTTAATTGGATGACACGAATACCAATAATGTGTGGTTCAAACAGGACTGCTCTACGTGCCACACAACAGGTGCCACAAAAGATATTCTATTCTATCTATTCGAGCAATTCGAGCGATTCAAGAGCATAGTTTATCTTGCGCGACGGTGAAGTGAACTACACCTTTTCAAGTTGTAAATCAGAAAATTCAAATTGAATTTCAGCGTTTAAAATTGTATTTCAGATTTTCAAACTGTATTTCAGATTTTTTTAAATTATATTTCAGCTTTTTAAAATTGAAATTCAATTTTTTTTAAATTGTATTTCAGATTATTCAAATTGTATTTCAGATTTTTCAAATTGTATTTCAGATTTTTCAAATTGCAATTTCATCTTGAGAAATAAACATGATATAAAATTTATAGAAATAATTATTTTAACAGCTCTTTTTAATGCAAATAGTGGTTAATAATTGGGGGGTTATTCCAAGTCCAGATACAAATACAGTTGCAGATAACATACAACTTGAAATATCTCAATATTATAGCCTGAAATAAAATTTGAAAACTCTGAAATACAATTTTAAAAATCTGAAATACAATTAAAAAAATTTGAAATTCAATTTGAAAATATAAAATACAATTTGAAAATCTGAAATACAATTGAAAAATCTGAAATACAATTCGAAAAATTTGCAATTCAATTTGAAAATTTGAAATACAATTTGAAAAATCTGAAATACAATTTGAAAAATCTGAAATACAATTAGAAAAATTTGAAATACAATTAGAAAAATTTGAAATTCAATTTGAAAATATGAAATACAATTTTAAAAATATGAAATTCAATTTAAAATTTGAAATACAATTTGAAAAAAAGAAAAAAAATTAGAAAAATCTGAAATACAATTAGAAAAATTTGAAATTTAATTTGAAAATATGAAATACAATTTGAAAAATCTGGAATACAATTAGAAAAATCTGAAATTCAATTTGACAATCTGAAATACAATTTTAAGCGCTGAAATACAATTTGAATTTTCTGATATACAACTTGAAAAGGTGTAGAGTGAATTTCCATAATTCGATAATCGACAATCGTCGGCTCGATACATCAATTCAATATGGATCTCGCTCGATGAGACCGTTTTGCTTTTCGTATTTCGACAAGAGCACTCTCGTTTTCATATTTAAGGATGTGTTTGGAAAGTGCTGTGGAGCTGTCAAAAGCTGTGTGAAATAAACAAAATAACGAGAATTTGGAAAGGGAAAATATAAAATTGGCATTATTTTTTAATTTTGGGTGATTTTAGTGCGAAAAATTCGATTCATAAATTCTATTGCTAGACGAAGGATGAGGGATGTATTCAATCCTATGGAGCTACCAGGTTAAATTAATATTTTCAATTTAAAGAAATACCGCTTGGCCACCGCTTGCCTTCATTGAAGACCCATTTCCTTTAATCTACTCCATAACTTATTTTATGACGGCCATTCAAACAGTTTTGCAAGCTATTTTTAACTAAATCGTCGTGTTTCTCCATAAATTCTACCAATACCTTCATTTGAGCAACGTTCGTTTGTTGAGTCCTAAATAAATAAAAATATTTTAAAAAATCACAAAAACATTTAAACTTTTCACTTGAGTTTCATTGTTTGTAACAGCTGTGAAATAAATAAATAAAAACATTTTTAAAAATCACAAAAACATTTAAACTTTTCACTTAAGGGGGTCGTCTAGTGTGACGGGTCAAAAAAATGTTTTTTTTTTTTTTTCATAAATCACTTCTAAAACATGTTTAGAAGACGTGTATAAATGGATTTTTGTAAATTCGAAGCCGTTAAGTTGCACTTGTAAACCGGAGTAGGTATGCGGAGCGCATACCTACTCCGACCAACTTAAAAACGCGTTTTTCTCAAAACACGTTTTTTCAAAACTGCTGCCACGATATCTCAAAAACTATTTCACTATTAATGCTCAACTTTTTACACCATCTTGAGTACATGTCCAACTACAAATTAAGCTAAAAGAATTAAGATTGCTTCGTTACTTTTTTTTTCTTCAATTATATGCACGTGAAAAATAGTCGAAAAACTCATATTTTTTTTATGTTTAGGCAAAAAAATACTTTTTTTTGGAATTCGAACTTTCTTTTAGCTCAATTTGCAGTTTGAAGTCTCAGGAATGAAATGGCGTTTGGTTTTTTGATTTCAGATAATTACAACGCCCGGAATCATGGCAGCAGTGGAGCAACTTTTTTTTTGTACGTCTTCCTGTTGAGTGGTGTAACTCCGATACTAATCAATAGATTGGCTTCAAATAATTATAAAACTTTGTCGAAATGTACTCAAAGAAGAAATAAAATTCAAAAGTTATTTTACTTGAACGGTTTTTTTAATAATGACTGTCAAAAAACGGCATACAAATACGGCCTTCACACTAGACGACCCCCTTAAGAGTCTATGCTTTTAACAGCTGTGAAATGGTAAAACGAAACCAAAATTGCTATCGTTCAATTTCTATCGAACAATACGACACGACGTTATTTTGTGTTGCAGAAAGCTAAACCGACAATTCGATATGCGTATTTTCTTGATATCGAATTAATATATAATTATAATTTTTCCTTTTGGAGCCTTTCATATGTTGCAGGCGCTCGCAGTTAACATCAAAAACGCAACTCAGCAAATTCAATCAGATTAATACAACAAAGTCATTGAAAATAAAAACTCCCGAATATGTGTCACCAAGCAAAGCTGTGAACGACGTTACATTGCACATTCAATGCCATAAAACGTACTTTCAATAAAAAATTAATGGATATCTCACATGCAACTGGTCTTATTTACATTTTAAAAAGTCCTTATTGAGAGCCCCTTTTAAATGTGACCTTCTAAGAATTGCATCCAAGTTAAGGTACACAAGTCTGTGGTGATATTAAATACGAGCAGTGTGGTCTAAATGAATTCCTATACTGTAAGCAATATGAGCTGAAGTCAGCTGAGCACATTTTGTGTGGTTGCATAGCCAGCTAGAAAATGTAAATCTTCATACCTTTTCATCACAGGTCCTTCTCCTTTTCTACGTATTTGATTGAGTCTAAGAGTATTAAAGAAAAATCTTGATGCACTGAGTGTTGCCTTCCGAAACAAGCTTCCTTGAGCTGTGACTTGGCCCTAACCTTTTGTGTAAACCAATTCCAATCTATCATTTAAGTTGAGCTGACCTGAAAATCGAACCTACCATTTCTGAAATTTATATTTGCATACATTTCTTTGGACAAACGCCAACAGACCACATACAGTTATCCATTGACCACAGTTTTGTGTTAATTTGTTGTCACATGGTGCCATATGCCGCTGGTCATTCATCTATGCTTCTGTGTACTCGTAAGCACCGCAAGCAAGCAGCTGCAAGCAGTTGTCAGTGTTTATATTCCTGTCAGCTTGTTGGTAAAATGATTTATTTTATTTTCTTTGGACTTGTGCAAAATTTGCATATTTACACTCGTGTGTAAGACATTTGTTGATTGACTGAAAATGTTCTGCCATTTGACTTGTTTGAAAAAGTGATTACTCGTAAGTAATTTGCCACGTTGCAGCAAAACTGGCATTTTTAACCGAAAAATCGAACACATGCATACAAACGGCATACAACAACAAAATTCAATCAATAAAATTGTGTGAAATTTATACAACAGTATTCCATTGGTGTTGTAAATGGAACAACCACTTCTCCCCTCTTACCTAATTGCTCGCAACAGCCAAATGCAATATATTTTAATTGTCAGGTTGGTGCGTTAAGCCCACTGAACAGTGATATATAAAAATGATATAAGTACAGGGGCGTATCCAAAGGGGGGTTTAGGGTGTCAGAACCCCCCATAGCCTATAATTTGTCAACATTTTCAATCACTATGCATCGTATGTACGTTCCCACATTAGCAAAAAGGTCTTTTCATCTTTAAATATTTAAAAGAATATTAACAAAACCCTTTTTTTACCGAAACTAATTTGTTTTTTTTAATAGTCACGTTTAGGCTTAATGCAGCGATTCACATGTTCTAAAAACATGTGAGTCTTTCCAATAATTTTTTAAAAAACATATTTTATGGGGTTCTTCAAATTGGCTCAAAGTTTGACACATTGAAGTACTATGCAAAATATCTGTATTCCCAATTTTTTAGCCCTCCCCGTCCCCGCGTACCCGAGAAAAAAATTTTTGAAACCCTGAGAAACTCCGTTTTTTTGCGTTCTTTAAAAAAATCATATCTCGGGAAGTTGGAGGTCAAATGAAACATGCGGTAGCATATTTTATTCGTTGATGAGTCTACTTCTTTAGAAATTTGGTCCGGGTCAGTCTCGGTTTGATCCGGTTGTTTGGCGCAATTTTTGAAGAAGGCCGTTTTTACAGTTTGAACGACTTTACTTATTCAAACGCCAAACAACCGGATCAAACCGAGACTGACCCGGACCAAATTTCTAAAGAAGTAGACTCATCAACGAATAAAATATGCTACCGCATGTTTCATTTGACCTCCAACTTCCCGAGATATGATTTTTTTAAAGAACGCAAAAAAACGGAGTTTCTCAGGGTTTCAAAAATTTTTTTCTCGGGTACGCGGGGACGGGGAGGGCTAAAAAATTGGGAATACAGATATTTTGCATAGTACTTCAATGTGTCAAACTTTGAGCCAATTTGAAGAACCCCATAAAATATGTTTTTTAAAAAATTATTGGAAAGACTCATGTCTAAAGAGTAGTTTAGTTCGTCGACCGGAATGTCCTTCAGGATGTCGGTAAAAGCCTTTTGGATGGTTTCTACGTTCTCAAAACGCTTTTTTTCATCGGCAAATGCATTTTTTGAAAAGGTAAAATTCGCACGGTGCCGCATCAGGTGAAAACGAGGAGTGGTTGATGGTTAAAACTCGACTTTTAGTAAACAAAAAAACAGTCAAAACAAGTGTCAATAGATGGGATGGCATCCTTCGATAGCCAAATGTTCAGTTAAAATGCAATAAATTTATGCTATTGAGATGCTTAACCTTCGACTTACTAAAGATGATCCCAGGCACTTCCGCCGCTATTTTGAGTAAAACTCAGAATAAATATATAATAATTTATAAATTTCTTTCATACTTCAGTATTTAGTATCTTCCTCTGGCGATAGTTCGTATTTCGAAAAATGGCCTAACTTTAATGATTTATTTTGAGACGATGGAAAATATTAGAAGATTTCTTTCCAAAGGGTTTATTGAACACATAATGAGGTGATTGTGAGTTTTAATCAAAATGGTAGCGAAAGCGCCTGGGATCACCCAGGTACATTTGTATAAAAAATGACAAAATTCAAGTTTAAACATGAACAAAATTAAAAAAAAATATTTTTTCATGTTATTGAAAATTACCTTAAAATTTGTGCAGATATTAAACATGAATATTAAAAAGATCACCCGGGCGGGTATAAGTAAATCGAAGGTTAAATCCAGTTTCAAGAATTTCAATGAAGATTTTGGCCTATCTTTTATGAATTGCCGCCCAGTTTTGATCTACGGTGATCGCGGATTCAGTTGGCTAACACTTTGGTCATAATTTATGGTCTGACAATCGTTTTTAAATCGCTTTTACCACTTATGAACTCCACCACGGTATAAACAAAGCATAAACTTGGTCCATCAATTTAAATGCTTCGGTTAAAGCTTAAACATTTTTAAAACAAAAGTTAATATTGGATCTTTGTTCGATGCTCATTTTTGTACGATGACACAAACATACTTCTACTTCAGATGCAATAACTTCGCTTTCAGTCCACAAAATTTCATGAAATTTTTATTAAAAATCAGGGAAAAAATTTAGTTTTTAATGCATTAAGTCACAGAAGCCACAACAAAATGCCCTATTTGGAAAGTGCACTTTACTTTAAAAAACGTGTAATACTAAACTGGCTAAAATACTAAACTGGCTACGCCCCTGTATAAGTATATAAATCAGGGACCGTAAAAATTATAAGCTAAATATAAAATTCAAAATATAAAACTTATTTTTCGATTTTTACTTTGCGCTCACCGAATAAAAATTATTTGTTGATTTTTTTGTTTGATCAGAAAATAAAAAATTATAGAAAATTATTTGTTGTTTTATTTTTTGGGGGAAAAATGAAAATTATGCGGTAAGTTTTATTTTTCACTTGCAGAATGAGAATTTATTTTTCAGTTTTATTTTTTTTTCACAAAATAAAAATTAAATTAAATTAAATTTTGATTTCAAAATATGCCTCATGTGGTAAGTTCAATTTTTAAAATTGTATTCTGAAAATTATTTTCTGTGTAATACTTTTCGCTCATGAAATAAAAATTCTACAATGAATTATATACTTTTGCGATAATAATTATTTACGGTCCCTGATATAAATATTTTTGGTTGGCTCAAATTTGCTGCAAAAACAATTCGTCTGCATTGCTCGTCAAAATTTGATTAGCCTCCAAGAGTAGAAAATTCTTGGCTTATTTGTGCGTCACATCTGTTTGTCTCTAAATAAACAATTATTTCAAATGAATTCATCTTCTCGTAATTGCAACCAAGTTCAGGTAGGTGCATTAAAATTGACATGTTAAAATATCCGGCAACGTTGCCACATAAACGTTCAGGTGTCAAATGAAATTGAAAGCAGAAAAAAATTGTTAATAAGAAAGTTTCAGCAAGAATGGTAAACAAAAAGGATTTGCAATCACTTCAGAATCAAATTAAACTTGAAATGAACCCAAAGCATTCACCACACAACAACAACAACAACAACAGTAGCAGCAACAAAAACAAATCAAATAAGGTAAAGTAAACTAAAAGCGGACGTTGCTACATTACCGCACGTCGGCCAAACTTTGCGCGCACGCGCGCACGCACAAACTCAAATACAGTCAGGCGCAAGCACAAACTCGCAGCGGCCAATGTAAAAACAATGCGGCAAAGCTTATTACAAAAAATTTACAAAACTTTAAATTAAACTTAATTGAGACAATTTAATGAGCACACAGCTCATCTCCAGCCAGTGCAGTCAACGCAACAATAACAACAAAATTAGCAAAGCACGTCCTCAAACTCACACACACACACACATAGACAATCATTTATCCAACTCATGCCACAGCAAAAACAAAAATTGTTATAATATAACTGAAAGCAAGCCAAAAGAGAGGAACGAGGTGTAGGTGTAGAGGAAGTGAGAGTTAGAGTGAGCGTGAGAGTGAGGCTGAGGCTGAGCGGAGAAGGAATGACAAAAAGGCACATCAGCAGCTGCGGTGGTTGCAATTCCAACTTAAACCTCAACTGCCGCTGCTGGTCGCTGTTGCCGTCCTTTTCGCTGTCGTTGTTCTCGTTGTTGTTGTCGGCGACTGCTGCTCATTATGGGCTGCCGAGAGCGCGCAACAAAATAAAATGAAAAATGGCCAGCAGCAAAAAATCACAAAAGCTACGAAAAAAAAATATAAAAGTTTACATGTTTTTAATTTCCGCAATAAAAGTAAATCTTTTCCTGCCACTGCCGCTGAAGCTAGAAGTGGATTTCTTGTTGATTTTTTGTTGTTGTTGTTGCTGTTGAATTTTGTTGGCGTTGCCACTGGTGCTCCTGTTTCCGTTTGAATTTCATGTGGACAGGCGAATAAATGAATAAGCTGGCAGATAGTCGGAGCAACACTATGGCGAACTACGAGCAGTTGTTGGGCCAATGGAAGAAGAAGCGATGGCTGGTTGGTTGGCTTAATCGGATATATGCCACAAATGCCAGTAGCGGCGAATAATGAACAGGGCTGCCAGTTTTAGAAGCAGCTGTATGTTTTCAAACTTATAAAACTGATATTTTAATGCACCCAAACTCAAGATTGAGGAATTGATGCACTTAAACAAATTCAATGCTTTGGTAACAAAGTGAAAAAATAAAAAAATAAATTTTTGTTAAAAATACCTTTCAATTGATAGAAGAATGCTTAAACATTCTCACACTTTCATTCACATTATTAAATTAACAGCCAGTGGACATTGAAAAATATGGCAACACCATAACGTACACAACTCAACTTTTCTATGGCCAAAGTTTGTACAAAATTGTATTTTTCGATTTTATTTTTCCTTATTATTGTTGATACTGTCGTGTGTGTTGTTGGCTTTGTTGGCATTTTCGTCGCTTAATGATTCCCAAAAATCGTATACACTCAATTTAATGTTATCTGCCTGCCATCTTTTGGCGCGCATTGTTTTGAACCGAAAGAAAAAATACACAGCTAGAGAATTTTTCGGTCAAAGCGAAATTGATACAACTCGTTGCTCACATTTGGTTTCCCCTTCCGCGTGCTTTTTTTATCTCGTTTCGTTTTAGGTTTGTTCATTTGGCAAGTATTGAGCAACTTAAACGCAGACGGTGAATCCAAATTGCTACTTAAACCGCTGGCCAGCAAAATGGCCAGCAATGCGCGTGCGGCAAGCAGATATTATATCATATTGCGCCCACCATGGGCGCCGTTGAACGGACAGGCAAATGGCAGGGACTGCCAAATGGCAGCGGTGCGCACAAATACTGATAGTCGTAAAATAAAACGACCCACGGCCCAACGGATGTCGAACGACCAACTACAGTCCGAACGCTTCGTCTCGCGCGGGTTGCTTTTTGGTTTTTCGTTGGCCCCATTCGTCGCTGTCGCTGTCGCCGTCGCCGTCTGTAAGCGATGTTTCCGTTCCATCGAATGCGTTTCATGGTATCGCAATATCCGTCGGCTGGCAACAACGGCCAACTGCCGACTGACTTTCGACAATTCGATCAGCCAAGCTTAGCGCCCAAAAGTGTGCTTTAATTTTTCGACTACAAGCATTTCCTCATCTTCTGTCTTCACTTCTGTGCAAAATGCTTTAGTCGACTTGTCTTTGTTGTGCCGTTGGTGGTGGTTGTTCCGCAAGGCTAGCCAACAATTTATAGTTTCTTCGCCAGAAAATTTGCAACCATCAACACAACAAGAGTTTTTGAGCCACTTTTTACTGCTGTTCGTACAAAGTTTTCAATATGGCGCAGCCTATAAGTGTGGCATGAAGGCTCCTGCAAATTTTATTAGGTTCGTTAGCACAGCAAAGCGCAGCAAATCGCGCTGCGAGCGCCTTGCCTCCTGATTTCCGTTTACTGCTGACTGGCAGCGCATTCCTACACCTCGTTTGGCTCGGTGCCTGCTGGCATTTTTATGCTACAGGCTGGCCATATTTTGGCATTTCAATATTTTGGTTCTTTGCGCCGCTTTGCTGCCGTTGCCTTACTTCGTGATTGTGCGGCCGCTTTGGTTGCGGCAACCACTTTGCCGGAGTGGCGCGGCAATTGACCTTATAAAATTTATTAAACGTATTAACTAGCAGCCAGACAAGTTGACAGCCTGCTGCCGACAGCGAGCAGCGTCGGGTGGCAAGTTGATTTTTAGCCCACTTCCTGTTGTCCCACTTCCTGTCGCCGCACAACTAGCACGTGTGTGTATTTGTCTCTGTCACTTTCCATGCGACCTCAACACCATTCGACTTGGTCGTTTTTTCCCTCGCTCGCTGGCCGACCGCGCACACATGTCGGCAACATACCAGCGCGCCACATATTAATGACAAATTTTCGTGCATAAATTTCGACTGTGATTTCTGGCGAAATGTCGACTGTCGACTGTCGTCTGTCTCAATTGCCTCCGCCACTGTACACGTCTTCATCGCCAGCCGCATCCATGAAGCGTCGCAACGCTGCGCCATTGTGCGCCACACGGCGTATACGTAACATAATTAGAAATGTAAATAAAAGGGGAGTCGACATCTAATTTATTATCTTTGTGATTGTTGCTGGCACTTTTGCTGTTGTTCTGCCCAAATACTGTCGCTGCTATTGTCGTTGTCGCTAACGTTGTTGTTGTCTGTTGTCAATGGCGCTGCGCTGTCATTGTTGGCATTATTGTAATGTACTTAAAATTTATCGAGGGCACCGTTTCCAAATTGCATTATACGTGTGTATTTGTATATTTATGCCGACGTACGTGCGTATGTTTGGCCATTTATTTGTTATACATTTCTATGCCTGACTGTTTGTTTGTTTGTGCTCTAACTTAATTTGCATTCGTGACACGGCGCAACGTAACGCGACGCGAAGCGAAGCGCTTTTGTCAATGAGAATATTTCCAAAGCAAATTTTCAATTTCGCTTTTGTATTTCACAAATGAAATTAACTGGAAAATCACATCGCTTGCGGTGTGTTTCCACCTGCTGTGGCAGCGGGAAATGCTCGTAAATTAAATAAATTACAGCATGCGCGACACCGCGCCTTCGCTCGCTCGCCCGTTCGTTTTTTGTTTTGCATTTCAAAGCGACATCGAGCCAACCGCGGGCCATAATAAATACTTGCAAATCCACAGCACTTGTCTTTAATTGAATTGCAAATGCTCGACCATACACACCGAGTACATTAATTTCGAATGATGACAGGCCATTACAATGACCAGTCTGCCGAAGGTGTGATGGAAATGTGGCATCAAACTATTAAACGTGAACTATGCTGGTAAATCAACAAAAGAATTAAGATTTTTTTAATTGTAAACATATTTACAAGTTTTGAAAATATTTCAGAAAAAAGTTGTCACACAACTTGATGGTCTTAATGACAAAATTGATTTATTATATTTCATGCTTGCGGTAATCCGGTAAAGATAAGTAAGAGATAACTGACAGTTTGAAAAAAACATCAAATATGATGTGACATTGAAATTTTCAGCTAATAAAACGCAAACCAAATGTAGCATAAGAAAATTCGAAATTTTTTCTACTTTCCACTCATTAATTTTCCATAGAGCGCGTGCAATGTTTATGTGGCTCAATGTGCATGTTAAACGCCTTTAACGTTGATTGCCTGCGGCCATACTAGTGATAAGATTTAATGTTGTGGCAAAAATTTGCCTGCAGTTCACTGCCGCTTAGTGAACAGAATAACGTTGCACTCTTTAACTTCTTACACAACTTTATAAAAGATCATTTAGTATGGTTGAATACAAGTTTGAAGGCAATACATTTTTTCTTAATAACCTATTTCAAAATTTTGACAACCTTCAAGTTTGATAAACTCTGGTCATACTGTTGGAAAAATTTGCAGAATTGATTGAAGAATGTGTGAGATTTTGTCGAAATGTGACTGCACTCAATTTTTAATTTTTGTGACAACTTGTCACAAGTATATGAGAAATTGTGATACCTTGTCACAAGTATATGGCAAACTGTGGCACTTTGTGACAACTTATCACAAGTATATGACAAATTGTGACACTTTGTAATAACTTGTCACAGGTATATGAGAAATTGTGACACTTAGTGATAATTTGTCACAAGTATATGAGAAATTGTGACACTTTGTGACAGCAACTAGAATTTTGTAATATACTCAAAACAATTTCTAATTGATCTTAAAGTCAGTTGTTAGTGATATTTTGTCGATTTGTTTTCATTAAATTCGAAAATATAAATTACAAGCTTTGAAACTGCAAATAGAGAACTTTTAAATTTAAGTAAGTAAAATGCTTCTTCAGCATATCACCAAATTCGTTAAATAAATGTTTCTGACAGTTAAACATTGTTCACCTTGCAGCATCAACCCCAAACCAAAGTGTTCCTAGTTCTTACTCTAAGCCCCCATGCTTTCATGGCACTCTGGTATTGTTCGTGGCGCTTTAAGCCAAATAAATATTGGCGTTTGTTGTATCTCTGCGACAATATCGTGTCGACTGTTCTCTTTGTTCGGCACTAATGCTCAAGATGTGTCGCCAGATAACAAGATAGACCCACGCAATGGCACTGCATCAAAAAACGACACCAAACAGTGGCAATAGAAACAACAGCAACAGCAGCAACAACAACAAACGGCAATAGCTGCTAGAACAGCTCCAGCCAAAGTCACATCTAATATGCTAAACAGTTGGCGAAAGATATTAACGACTGCAGCAGCAGCAGCAGCAGCAGGGAGTGAGAGCGGCTTCGCAGAGCAGCGCCATAAAAGGATCAAAGCTTAAGGACGAGAGCGCAGCGTTGGCGCGGAGTGCGTTGCGATAAACACGCGCAACGGGTGTGCGCCTGTCACATGCCATCTGTCGCATTGGTCACACCTGTCAGTGTGGCTGTCAGCAGCAGCGCTGCACAAGGGAGCGTCATCGAATGTCTCTGGAGAAATTTCTCGAGTGAGATGTATTCGCTGATTATTTGGACTTAACAGTTGTGATTGCGGCGCTGAATGCTTTCATGCTTTTCGTCGCACACGTATTGCTGCGCCATGCAAATGCAGGCGTGTACCGTGTCGCGTGTTGTTGGCGGCCAGGTAAGCAGTGTCCGCAGCGCCGGCTGAATTAATGTCAGATGAATAAATTTCATTAGCGGCAAAAGGCGCAGGAAAGGTACAAAAACTTACTTCGGCAACTTCAAGTCGAAAGTAAATGAACGCATTCTGCTGCTGAAGGCGATGGTTATGGTGACAGTGACTGTGACGATGACGTTGACGTTGACGTTGACGTTGACGTTGACGTTGACGATGAGGATGAGGATGAGGATGGGCAGTGCGACTGGTGACAGCGGAAGCGGAAGTAAATGTTGGCTGGTGAAACCGCCGCCATGCTGTCAGGAGATTAGTTGTGTGGGATAAAATTAAACCACAGTGCCGAATGGACAAAAAGCTAAAAGCACCAAGAAGAAAAAACATTAAACGCAGGAGGTGAGGCACTAAAAGAAGACGAAAATTTTGAGGGCGGAGTGAATTTTTGCATGGCTATGGGGAAAAATTTACTTGTGCAATTGAGCAGAAAAAAATGAATTCAATTGAGAACAAATGAGGACGCAGGCGAGCGGCAGAGCAGCAGTCGCCGCCAGCTGCTGGTAGATGTACCTACGAGTGGCAGAAGCCGAGCAAGTAGAAGAAGATGGAAAATGAAATGTATAACGCAAAATCCAATGCAACATTACGACGACACAGCGGACTAAAGCGCCGCTTTCAATGTGAATTATTGGATCAAAGCTGAAAATCAGGATTGAAGTTCTTCAACCGGAAATTGCCTGCAATAGTAATTTGCAGAAAATAAGTGATCTTAATTTTTTGAAATTAATTGTTTTAGTGATTTTTTTTAGTTTCACTGTGAAAAGTTTCTGATAATTAAGCAATTTGCTTTGCAGGTTTTAAACGTAATTTGGGCTTTTTAGATTTTAAGTAATGTTTTTTATAAAATACTAAAACAGTTCAATGAGTTGGATGCTAATGAGAGAGAAGTATGGAGGAGAGTAGTTGCGGCAACAGTGGTACAGCGACTGTCATTCTTAGAAAGAGGAAGAATGATTGAGCTGACGCTGGATGACATTTAAATCAATCAGCTGAGAAACGCAATTGAGTTGGCAACATTCGTATTTGATTTGATTTGATTTAATTTAATTGAATTTAATTTAATTTTATTTTATTTTATTTTATTTTATTTTATTTTATTTTATTTTATTTTATTTTATTTTATTTTATTTTATTTTATTTTACTTTAATTTAATTTAATTTAATTTATTTTATTTTATTTTATTTTACTTTACTTTACTTTAATTTATTTTATTTTATTTTATTTTATTTTATTTTATTTTATTTATTTACTCTTCTTTTTTGTTATTATGTTCAGTAAAAATAAATATGGTTTAAAAAATGTGCCCATTTTTTACAATAAAACGACTAGTGCTCTAAATGACTAAGCATTGTTTTCATTTGACAACTGACAACTGTCACATAGAGTTCACCAATAAGCCAAAGTCATACACCAACTGACAGCAACAAACATCGACAGTACTTAAATAGTTCTGTTGCACAAAAGCAAAAAAAAATTAGAAAATATAAATAGATGAAATACTCGTATATATATTTTTTAATAAGTAACCGGTTTATATAAATAGACGCAGAATTATGCGGTTGTTGAGAGAAGTTGATGGAACGCTTCGTCATCGTCATGTTTCGTTTGGTTTTCTGGCGGAGTTGCCACTTGTGTCCATCTCGTTGAATAAATAAATAACTAAATAATAGTTGAAACCCACTCTCACCTGCTCCCTTCACATTACTTCAATGAACTTAAATTTTTTTCATCTCACTTATCCCTTTTTGTATAAACTTGCAACGACTTGCTGTGCTCTACGTATTATTGTCAATAAATGTTTACGAATGTAAAGACAAGAAAAGGAAAATAAGGATAAGTAGGCATAAGCATTTCGCAGTTAAGTGCCGTCTGATTAGGAAAAGAAAGACTTAAGCATTGTTTTGTTACGAGGGTTCTCACTGAACGTTGAAAGCCAATGAGTGAGTAGACCGAGCTGAAAGTTGAGATTGTTGTTAATGACTGCTAGTCGAGAGGGGAAAATGGGCGAATCTCTGACAAAATGCTCAACAAACTCGAGCATAGACTGACTGCAGTAAAATGAAAGTAGAATGAAGAACTCTTGGAATATTGTTTGCCGAATGCTTTCACATTTAAGGCTGCTTATAGGTGAATAATTTTAAGGCTACCTAAATTTAAAAACAAAATTTTTCATGTTTTCCCTTTTGAATGGCTTGTGGCAGTGTTCTTCAGCTTGATAAACTTGCTGATGAAAATTCGCGTTTTTAACAGGTCATGTTTAGAAAAAATTTACCAAACATTGTGCAAATTGAGTTTCCCATTTCCCATTTTCCCATTTATTGTGATTTACGTTTATTAAGTTTCTTGCTCTCTCAATAAACACATTTTGAATTTCCAATTTGCATATTTCGCTTTAAAGTTCATAGAAGCTCTCGTTCGCTGCGCCTACAGTGGCACAGGTAGAGCAACGATCCGTGGGTCGATTGCAGCCTGACAGGGCAGCGGAACATTGTGCCAGTGTCGCGGCAAAGGCGGCCACGCGTCACGGAAGCAGCAGCAGATAAATGCGGCCGTGTGAAGCGTAGTAGTGGCAAAAGAGAAAAGAAACGAATTTAAAATTCTAATTAGACTGTAATGATGCTTAGGATTTTCTAGGATACGCCCACAATGGCACACACACATACATAGACGCAGATAAACTCGGCTGTACAGAGTGGCGCGCTGTCAACGCTCAGCGTGATAGCGCCGGGCTCACTTTTGTCAAGTATACGCCACGGTGGCTGTGCACTGTTGGCTGTTGAACCAACACAGACACAGACACAGACGCACAGCCCCACACAATGGCACGAAAATACGCACAAGTGCGCACACATGTCGGCACACGAACGAAGCGCCCGCACATGGAGTAAGTAGCGCAATGGAAGCGTGCAAAATGCCGCGAGCCAGAACAATTTTCAATTTTTTTACAATTTTCTCATTTGTTTTTTTTGTTGCTGTGTTTTGCTAAAAATTCTACCCCAACAGTTTTGTATTTTACTGCGCTATTTCTGCTTCTAATGTTGTTGTTGTTTTGCCATTACATGTTTGTTGGGTTTATTGTTATTGTTGTTGCTGTAGTCGTTCTACTGTCAAAATGAATGAAATAAAATTTCAGGCGCTGCCACTGCTGCTTCTTCTTCTTTTCCCTATTCTTCTGCGCCTTTGTCTACGCTACTACATGTAGCCTACATGCAAGCACGCATGAATGTGTGTGTGTAAGTGTGTATGTGTATGTGTATGTGTACGCTCAGCGCCATTTGCGTTGTTTGTAGGCTCTGTGCGCTCATTTAAAACAAAAGTTGCCCTCGAATCTGCTGAATGTATAAGAACAAAACACAAACACATACATACACACATACAAACACTCATACGTAAGCACTTCAAATAAAGAGCGTTGAAAAAGAAGAAGAACAAGCATAAAATTGCAATGCCAGTTTGTTGGTTGCCGCATTTCGGTTTTTATCTGCCACAATTTTTATCTTTTATTTAGGTGAAATGCTGCACACACACAAACACACATACACACACACAGAAGCATACACACATTTCAAGCATTACAGCGATTACTCGGCTGTCCCTGCCCTGCTGCATGCCGCCTCAATGTTAATTTTTAAATGCGAGTTCATAAAAACGCACGTATGGCAAAACGCGGCATCACGTTAGTCGCAGCTAAGCTGAAATGCCGTTTTTTGACAATTCGAGCATTTTATTTGGTACAGTTCGTTGCTGTTGTTGCTTTTATTATAGACTAACCAAATGTTCGAAGAGGTAGAAGTGTGCGTGTTGCTGTTATTCGTGTGTCGCTTGTTCTGTTGAAAATCGCATATCATTTTGATGCCGTTTTTATTTGTCCCTAACAGCAGCAACAACAACAACGGCACCCATAAATATACCAATAATCGCCACCTTTGTAGCAGCAAAAGCAGCAACCAACAGTCAGTTGCCATATTTTACGCATTCAACGGCGTAACGCTGTCGTGGTCATTCCGACTCGGCGTTTATTTTTTAATTTTTTGTACTCGCAAAAAATTTGACATTATAATACCGTCATTGAAATTTCATGAAAATTTTATTAGAACGGCTGATAATGGCCTCTGCGCTAATTAGGCAAACTGCGCGGTCGTTGAGCAAAGCCCGGCAAAGACCAGTGGCGGCATGTTTGATGGACAATTCCGTCGGCGTATCGCTCAGTGCTCAGTGTCGAAAGGGTTGCAGTGACATTGTGGAGGTCGTTTTTGGATGTTGGCTTGAGTGGTGGGGCGTAGCGAAGCTTAACAAGTTGAATATGAAAGGTCAATGAATTTATTTATGCATTATATGACATTTTTCTATTTAGGTGCAATCTTCCGTGAACGCAGACGAAAACATAGAACCGAGTAATAGGTTTGTGGTGAATTCGAGCATGAAGGCGTTGCTAAGTGTTGGCAATGTGTACAGCGTTAGAAATATACAAAAATTAAATACCATTAGAAATAACATAGGTTTTTCATAGGTTATGTGCTTTCAAAGGCCAACGGGTCATACAATTAAAAAGAACGCACTGTGAGCATTGCGCACAAAATGCCAATTGAACTTAACACTAGAAGGACCGCAAGTTTTCCATACCTACAAATACTACATATCATATGCGCTGATATCTCGAAAAATACACATCGGATTTGGCTAATTTTTCACAAATTAAATTTAACAAAAAATATAAAATGCGCTGATATCTCGAAAAGTACACATCGGATTTGGCACAAATTAAATTTAACAAACAAATATAATATTTTCTACGATAAAATTATAAAAGTCACCAAAGCAAAAGTTGCTAGAAATACTAAAGAAAATACAGATATTTAAAAATTAAAAATCGTCTAAATTACCGCAATGGTCTTTCTAGTATTAATTACGAGAGTTTGACAGTGCTTGCTTAGTTCACTTTCGATCTTATTGGGAACATGCTCGTTCAATCCAATAATTACAACATTCGTTAGTCAAACTTTTGATTGCAACCACATGCATTCGCACAACCAAAACCTGGATGTCTTGTGTTGAGAACTAAAATTTTGGCAAGGACCAACAATTTTATATTTTCTTAGCTTTGAGCTTCAACTAGTGCAAAGTTACTTTGAACAGTTTAGATGGACCTTTGGTCTCTGTGCCTGTGTCTTGGACACTACCAACTCTTTGAGAATACATACAATATTTAACATTTCTTTCTCAATTCGAAAGAGGTAAATTTCATTACTTACAGAACAGCTATCAAGTACAATAACACCGTGCAACAAAAATTAAAAACATTTTTCACAACGGAAAATATCCATATGGGCGTGAAACTAGAGACCAAACATAGTAATACTGCGTACTCAGTTTTTCATTTCTACATCCTTTGTCCTTTGAAAAGGACTTCACAGTTTTGAAGGGGATAAAAAATTAAAAAACTGTATAAAATACTTAACCTCGTTAGAATATGGCGATATGTATATCAAATGAAAGAGGAAAGGCTCAAGAATTTAAATAAAATTGATTTTTATCTATTTGTAAAAAAAAATATATGAAAAAGGTCCTTTGAACATTTGAATCCTTTATATCCTTGAACATTTCTACAGAATTTTCTTGAAAAGTAACTATATTGAAACTCAAAATCCCCTTGACCACGTGTCAAAATTTCATTACTCTAGCTTTATTGGTTCGAAAGTTATTAAAAAACAAGGCGGAAGCTGCAATTCTAATGAAGTACAAATATTCTAATTTATTTGAGTATCAGTATTTTAAATAATAAAAAGATACAAAATCAATGAAACGAGAAAAATGAGAATTGCCTTTCCTTATGTAAAACATGCTTGGGAGATAATATTCGTACATTTGTATTCATCTTTTGAATGACCTGCCGAGAACAATGTAAACTTTCTTTGCGAGGAACACTAAATTTTGTGCTGTAAGTATTTGATCAAAACTACAGCTCCCACTGAGCTCATTACTAGGACTTGAACTATTGTAGTGGTACCACTTAGTCGCATAGACCGACACTAGCGAATGGACCCTATAACTTGCATACACATTCCGTTATCGGCTGGTGTCACGTCAGTGTTGCCAGATATCTGAAATGACTTTCTTCTAATTTATAAAAAATACTGAAATTTCCTACCAAAAGTTAAAAAATATCCTAAATTTTTTGTATATTTGCGTAATTTTCAAGGAATTAAACTTCTTATAAAAAATATACATATAAATAAACATATATTTTTTTATGAGAAGTTTAATTCCTTTAAAATTACGCAAATATAAAAAAATGTAGGAGATTTTTTTAACTTTTGGCAGGAAATTTCAGTATTTTTTTTAAATTAGAAGAAAGTCATTTCAGATATCTGGCATGAAAAATATATGTATATTTTTTATTGTAGCCTTTTTTATTCATCTTTAGCTTAACTACAAAAACTTAACAAAAAAAAAACATATAACAAATGAATTAAATAAAAGTGCCGTTTTTGCCGTGATTTAATTATGACAGCAATTAGCAAGAACGAGATAGAACAAGCTTACATTTTGTTAGTTTAAAAATTTTTAACACAATAGGATGCTTTGACTTTTAAAATAGTTGCCAAAATATGTTTTGTTGCCAGTGTCCCAATACATCATACTTCGTTATCCAAAAATCTCCCAAAAATCCACTAAGGATCCGAAAAATTCCCTAACATAAAATATAACTCCCCTAAACTTTCTCTAAACAATTCTTCCTCCTAAAAATTCTCCTAAAAGACCAAGAATCTCCTAAGTCTAGGAGGAAATCTCCTGATCTGGCAACACTGTGTCACGTTGCAATTCTCTGTTCTGCGAAGCTAACAAGGAAACCGAAACAATGACAAACAATGCTGTCATAGTCATCAATGCTGTTCTGGCGCTTTAGGAACGCCAACTTCGAGGCAAAGATTATTGCCAATTCGACAAATACAGCGTCAGCTCATTTTCAAATTTTTGTTACTTTATCAAAAGAATGCATTGGTTTCAGAAAATATAAAAATGCTCAATTACTTACTCATTTTTTTTTGTTTGGTAGTAAAAAATTAAATGGCCTCAATATGGCTTTTCAAAAGTAATCCAATCAGCAGCTGTCGATTTCACTTAAAAAATATTCCTTTCTAAGTGTTTTTTATGAGCTTCACTCCTTTATGTTATTGTCAATTTCTCAAACATGATATTCACTTTTTTACATTTCAGGCAGCATTCAATTTTAAATGCCATAAAAAATTCAACATGAAAACGCCACCAAACATTGACTTGATACGAAAAGCCATACGGCAGTAACAACAACTTAATTTATTGATTTACAAATTGTATGCACAATAAAAAGCAAAGTATCTTTGTTGAGTTTAACCGTAAAATTTTATGCAAATATCATTGCTCATTTTTATGGCGTTAACATTCGCCCAACTTGTAGACTTGGCACTGGTTGACTGGCCTGTGGGCCAACGCGGCAATCACTCAACGCGACAGCAAACACCGCAAATTGTGCTCAATGAACAAAGCGAGCGTAAAGTGCACTGGTTGCCGTTTAACCCCTTGGGAGCCACAAGTAAATAATAGAAAACGCCAACAATGTGCACTCTGAAAGATTTTACGTAGACGACGAAGCAGACGAAATGCTAAAAAAGTCGAAGGTGTAAGAGGCGAACAGAACAGTCTGGCTGGCGGCCAACAGCAATGGCGGCGCCGTTAAACATTTTAATCACCTGCAAAAGACTCATAATCTCGACACTTAATTTTGTGCGCGTGCAACAACAACAACAACAACAAGGAGGTGTCAGCTACGCCACACCTTGCAACGAGCGTTTGGCGTGTGGCGTGCGGCGTTCACGATCTCGAGCGTGTAATAACAACAATAAAGCCGAGTGGCGACTAAGTAGTTGAACGGCGCGCCGTGTTGTTGCCGCCGTTAATAAACAAAGCGGCTGGCGCACTGATGATGACGCTGATGCACAAAACTGCCAGCGACATTAAATGCTGAAAACTATGAAAATAAAAACGCAAACACCATAACAATAGCCGACACCAACAACAACAAATACGCAGCAGGCAAACAAGCGAGCAATGAATGAGTTTGTGCCATGCAAAGCGCCGTTTCCGTTTCAACTTCACGCACTCGCAGTCGTTCGGATCATTGCCGCACTGGCACCCTTTGCCCTCATAGCTTTATGCGGCCATTTGAAGTTTGCTATGATTTCTAGAGCACACCTGGCGGTGTTGTTATTTGCGTTGTTGTTACTATGGCCACTAACAACGTCGCTGCAGCTGCTACCATTGCATTGTGTTGCGTTGCGTTGTGATTGCAGCCACTTGCAGCCGATAAATAGCGTAAAGTTTTACACCACAAATCGGCGCTTCTCAGTCGCCACGTCACAACGAGCGAACGCATTTAATGTGCTTCGATGATTATACTAAACGACAAATGGTGTATTTGTTAGTGGCGACATCTGTATGTTCAGATAAGTTCACCAGAACTTGATTGCTACTGCGGCCGTATTGCTTGAATTGCTTCAGCAACCACTTTGTTCCGTCATTGTTTCGTACCTTAAGCCATAAACCGCACTACGTCACTAGCGAACAATTTATATAACGAAAGTTGAGTTCATTGAGATTTCGAATAGTTTCTGAAATACAACACCAGCATCTTTTTAAACAGTTTGCTGACTGTAAAAACGCTAAAACATTCTGAGTTTTGGAAATTTCCATTTTATTTTATTATTCCGGTTATGGTTTTTATCAAAAAAGTCAGATTTTAACTGGTATCTTTTAACTTTTTTTTTATCGACAAAAATAAAAGATATTTTGTGCCTTTTATCATTTCAGGCAAAAATAACTGTTACTTTTGACTTTTATTTTATCGGTCAAAAATAACAGTTATTTTGTGACTTTTATTTTTTCGGTCAAATATATCAAGCAATTTGAATTTTTTTCAAAGGCCGTTTGACCGACTAAAAAATTATTTATACCATTTTTTCGCCTCAGCAGACCGCACATTCTGAGCTATAAGACTTGTGCTACGAAAAAAATTGTATCAATAGTTTTTAAGTCGGTCAAAGGGCCTTTGAAAAAATTTAAATTACCTGATATATTTGACCGAAAAAGTAAAAGTCAAAAAATAACTGTTATTTTTTACCGATAAAACAAAAATCAAAAGCAACAGTTATTTTTTCCGGAAATAATAAAAGGCACAAAATAACAGTTAATTTTAACTTTTATAGTAAAAGTCTACAATTTAAAAGGCGTTTAATATTCCTGAAGCTGGGGCCATTACGATAATAAAGATATATTTGAAAAAGTCCACCGACAATTTTTTCGTTATGCCTTTTTGGTTTGAAAATTGCAAAATAACAGTTATTTTCGGTCCCTGAAAAAATTAAAATTCTTTATTTTAATAAAAATGTTAAAATCTCTGTAAACATTTTCCACTCATATAAAAATTCATTCGGAAACACTGCAAAATATTCTTTTCTTTTTTAAATTAAATTGTCAAGGCATTTTAATTTAAAATTTTTTTTTATAGGCTAAAAAGCTAAAAATTGACTGATAATTGAACTTTATGAAAATTCATAAATGCAAAAGTTTACTTAGAACGCGTTGATTAAGCCTGTCTCGCAAAAATCCCTGTAAACATTTTCTACTCATATAAAAATTCATTCGAAAACACTGCAAAATATTCCTTTATTTTTTAAATTAAATTGTCAAAGCTTTTTAATTTAAAATTTCTTTTTATGGGCTAAAAAGCTAAAAATTGCCTGATAATTGAACTTTATGAAAATTCATAAATGCAAAAGTTTACTTAGAACGCGTTGATTAAGACTGTCTTGCAATTTGAAAATTAACTCCCTTGTCGCTTGCAACATTTTGCAGGGCGTAAAAGTATCATAGCAACGCTGGTATGCACGAAATGTTATTAAGAATTCAATTTAATATTTTAATTTGTTTCAAAGTGTGTCACACACACACACACAGACCGAACACGCTTTGCACGGTGCCGCTGTTAGCTTTGGGCCCAAATACTGGCATTGTTCTAAATTTGAATTTAAGTTTTTTGAATTGTGTGCACAGTGCACAGCCTTTTTTATTCTAAACAATAAATAAATATGTAATCAAATACATGAAAAATATGGAGCTCCATTAAGGACTTTCATGATCACTTTTGTTCCATCTTTTTACTGTCTTAGCCACATTTTCAGAACGACATCTGAACACCAATACAAGCAAATTCAACCACTCCCACTTTCCTTCCGGCCGCGCCACAGCAACGTGAATGTGAAAACTTTGCAGCCGGTCCTGGCTGCTCGTTGCACAATCAACAGTCAGCGCTGCTGTTGTCGCTTCATTTTTAATAAGACAACAACACAGCCGCCGACTACAGCAATGAACGTTGAGACTGCTGACAAAACCGAGTGGCGGTAGGTGTCGGCAAGTGCGAGTGTTAGTTGCTAAAACTACGAGCGACAACGTCTGCCATCCGGCCGCAGCCCATAAAGCAACGCGTTGCCGCTGAAAATTACAATAACAACAAAGGAAATTGTTGCACTGCAATAGGAGAGAAAATAGGGAAAATTCTGAAGGTTTTATTGTTGTTGTGAATGAATGTTGCTGACGATGTCGTTGCCGATGATGATCAGGTTGACAACAACAGAGTTGTTGTTGTTGTTGCGTTGATGATGATGTTGAGTGCAATGAGCCCCAAGGCGCGCGCTTGCAATGAGAAAGTTAAGTCTAAAACAACAATAACAAAAACAAGACAACGAACTAAAAAGTGAAAGAAGAACAATAACAACAACAAATAGAATCAAATTTATTTTAACGACACATTGCAGTGCAAGTCAACAGAGGTGGCTGGGCATTGTTGAAGGGAGCAGTATGCGAGGCTAGAAAATTGACCATCACACGTGTTGGTATGTTGAGCTGTTGCAGTGGCTGTGAAAGATTAATGCAGAACGTGCCGCAATATGTGGCACAGGTAGCGCACTGCGACGACAGATGCCATTTTGCGTGCCGCAAAGTTCACTAAATTTTCCGCTTCTACGCTGAGTTTCTTTGCAACTCAGCAAAGAGTTTAGTTTCCAACTAAAAACCATATATTTCCAAAAAATATTAAAATTTCTAAGTCAAAGTGAATGTGTTTGAAGTCTCAAAAATCCCTTTTACTTTGTCCCCTTTACTGCAACAACAGCCGGCGCACAGTGTCGCGGGTGTGGCCAAAAATGGTAAAAATCAATGTTACAAAATGACTAAAATGAATATGACAATCGACAGATAATATCTCAACTAAGAAAAATCCGTTTTCCGATCTTCAATATCCTACTCCGTTCCATTTTTATGTAGTTTCAAAGTTGATGTTAAAAAATACGCATTCGTTCCAAGTTTGTGGGTAATTCTTTGTGCTGAATGAAAAATCAAATAAAAATATAATTTATGTACTAATATAGTCATGTTATATATTAAATAAAACTTTGGAATTTTTCCTGTAAGGCAGTACTATTTTTTGGTTTGTGCTTTGAAATATCTGTGAAATCCCGTTACATTGAAAAATTACGTTTTTCGGTTTGCTTCTAACAAAGAACCAAAAGTTTGGTGGAAAAAAGTTTAAAAAACGTCAAAAAACACTTTTTTAGTTTCAACCCTAAATTACTCAAAAAAGTATGTATTAACATAATCCTGAGTAATTTTTTGCTTATAAGTGCCTATTTGGTTGTTATTTGCATTTTTCTAGTGACGCCTCCACTAAAAATACGTGATTTCTTCGAAGTGGGGCGTAAAGCTGAATCCAGAAAGCGGTCAATAAAACTTGATTTTCTTATAAATTTAATTAAAGATAAGACGGATGTTGATGTTAATCATGAACAAAAGCAAAGTTTGCGTCCCCACCTAAACATTTACTTTTTGTAGTGGCACCTACAGTAAAAAATGGTAATTTTTTCGAAGAATGGCTTGCGACGCACAATTAAAGTAGCGGCAAAGCAGTTGCTGAAATGATGAGCTGTATAAAGGACAAGGTTGGCACATTGTTCGTATCATCAAAAGTAGGCAGAATGCCACGCCCACTTTAAAAATCTAAACATTTATACCAAAATATGGTATCACATGCTGAAAAAATTAATACACGAATTCATAAAGGAAAAGTTTTGGCCACTTTATATATATGCTCAAGCTGCCACGCCCACTTTAAAGTTTTAGAAAGCTTACCAATTAAAATTACATCGTGGAACGAGTATCGTAAACAGCCTTCTAAAAATACAGTTTTGGTTGTAGTAAAATACGAATATTTTTGAAAGTGGGCATGGCAGACCGCCCATTTTTAGTGTGAGCTTTTATGTCATTATTTTATTATTATTATTATTATTATTATTAATTAAGTCTAATCAAATTACAGACTTAGAGAAATAAAAGGTGTAAATTCAAACAAAATCGAAAAATATACTTAAAGGTACTTATAATTAGATAACAAGGTGCAAAATAGGTTTAACGGTAATGCGAGATCAATATCCAAAGAATTTGTGAGGCTATTAAATTCAGTTAAAACTCTAGTAATAGGAGCATTTTTGGCATAATTGGTCTTGTTAATGCCAACATAAAAGAGCTCAGACCGCCGAAGAGATCTGGCTGGAATATTAAAATGAATTTTTTCAAGAATAGACGAGCAGTCAATAAGTCCATTAACGATATTATATAAAAATTTCAATGAGAGAAAAGATCTTCTACTAAGTAGAGATTTCAAGTTTAGAAGCTGACAACGTGCGTCATAGGAGGGAATCGGATCTGCAAAATTCAGGGAACGAAGGGCAAAGCGAATAAAAACCTTCTGCACTCGTTCAAGCCGATTTATGCTTAAGGCATAAAATGGCCTCCAAATGACGGCTGCATATTCTAGCCTGGAACGAACAAAGGCGGAATAAAGTAACTTGAAAGTATAAGGGTCAGAGAAGGTAGAACAGTTGCGACGAATAAAGGCTAACATAGAATAGGATTTGGAGATGGTAGAGTCAATGTGTTCAGAAAAAGAGAAATTAGAGTCAAAGAAGACACCTAGGTCTTTGATAACACTGACCACTTTAAGCCCAGAGTTAGAGATAGAGTAGGAGGCAGGAAAAGAAATACGTTTTTTAGCGAAAGTTAGTTGGAAACATTTTTTGGTATTAAGAAAGAGACGATTTCTGACACACCACTCATTTAAGATGTTAAGCTCAGATTGAAGCGCAGAGGAATCCTCAGGGGTTCTAATCTCAGAGTAGATTTTAAGGTCGTCTGCATACAATAGAAATTTGGAGGTTGAAAAGCACGAACAAACATCGTTAATAAAGAGCACAAATAATAGTGGACCTAAAATACTACCCTGGGGAACACCGGAGGTCGCCATAAAAGGCTGGGAAGAGGTGTTGTCAAATGACACAACACAGAGACGTTCACTAAGATAGGATTTTAACCATTCAAGAAACACAGAATGAAAACCAAGACTAGAAAGCTTAGCAAGTAAAATTTTATGGGAGACTCTATCAAACGCTTTAGAAAAGTCAGTATAAATAGCATCAATTTGTAAGCCCTTCTGAAAAGCCGAGATGCAATCCTCAGAAAAAACTGCAAGGTTGGTTATAGTAGACCGACCGGATACAAAACCATGTTGATTAGGGCTAATTATATTTTTAACCGCAAAATAAACCTTATCTTTAATGATGGTTTCAAAAAGTTTAGAAACTGTGGATAACTTTGAAATTGGTCTATAATTGGACACATCATTTTTGTTGCCACTTTTGAAAATTGGAGTAATTGAGGCTTTTTTCCAATCATTGATAAATACTCCAGATACGAGAGACCTATTAAAGATAATTTTCAAAGGTTCAACAAGGGAAGGACAGTGTTTTAGCAGGACAGAAGAGAGACCATCTATATCAGTTTGCGACGAAAGCTTTACATCGCGAATACCCTTTGCTACATCGTCTGAAGTTAAGACCAAAGAGCCAAAGTCAAGAGATGCCTTAGTATTAATGGACTCACTGACTTCGAACTCGTCATCAGTAACAAAATTAGAACGAAAAAATTCCGCAAAGAGGTTTGCGGCATCCTCCATTGAGACAGCTGATTTCCCTAAAAGGGAAACAGAGGATGGAATATTGGAGCACGTTTTTTTAGATTTTATAAAGCTCCAAAAATTCTTTGGATTGCGTTTAATATTTCGTTCGAAACTCTGTATGTAATTATTATATAGCATTTCTTCCAGGTTTCTAAATTCATTTAGGTAATGAAGATATTTGTCATAGAAAACAAGGTTCTTTGTTAACTTAAATTTTTTGTGAAACTTATTTCTCAGATTCTTAAGATGCATTAATTCTTTTGAGTACCATGGGAGCTTATAAGTTCGAGTAGCAAAAATGGGGATATTAGCTAAGCAGATATCGAAGACCAAAGATTTAAATTTGCTATAACATTTGGAGACATCAGCCTTTAAAAAAAGGGCGACCCAGTCAGTATTAAGAAAAAGAGAGTCAAGAGAAGCGAAGTTACACAAATTGAAATTGAAAGAAATTTTACTGGCGGCAGAAGGCACTTCAAAAAATTTATAAAACTCGAGGTCTAAAGTTAATGGAAAATGATGCAAGTTCGACGGGGAAATTGCAGAGGAACTTCGAGACAACTTGAAATTTAAATTATTGCTAATAAAAATTAAATCTAAAATACGATTGAAGTTATTTACAAAGCCATTAATCTGAGCCAAGTCAATACTTAACAGGTTATCAATAACAAATGTTTCGAACTGCTTATTTACATTAGACGGTGTAAGAGAAAAGTCATTATCCAAATGAGACCAATAGATACCGCTTAGATTAAAATCACCAAGAACACAAAGTTGGTTATCACCAACAAGGTTCTGTAGCGCCAGCACATTGTCCACGTGCGATTTGTAGAGAGATTCATTAGCCGCAGGTGGGATATAGGAGCAGCACAGGAACAGCAAGCCGGACGAACCTTGCAAGCGTACACAGAGTTGATCCAAGATAGTGTTATCATTAGCGAGTGGGATGAAAGTCGCCCGAAGTTTACGACGAACAGCGATCAATACACCACCACCTCTACTACACCCAGTACTAGTAGCATCTCGGTCCTTGCGAAAGACGTCAAACAAATTAGGATCAAAATATTCCGAGTCAAAGAAGTTCGCAGTCAGCCAAGTCTCCACGATGACATAAATGTCGTGGTCCGATTGTGTGCTAAATTTACGAACATTGTCAGCTTTAGTTCTAAGTCCAGAACAGTTTTGAAAATACAGCTTAACACCATTGCGCACAGGACTGGCCGAAGACGACGAAACTATCCTGTTGCCGGCTGTTGCCCTTGCTTTAGAAAAAACTGAAAAGGGCGCACAGTCACACTTGCCGGCCACAATTCAGGACTAAGCAGTTTTTCAATCGCGTTTTCAGGAACACCCAGCTTAAAGTTTATTCGTTTTAAAGATTCTACAGAGGTGTCTTTTTTAACAAGACTATAGCACGAAATGACGCTCTTCTCGATGTTTGCATGCTTCCTAACATACTCAATGATGTTGTCGGGAGTAACAGTGGGCAAGAAAGAGGAAAGGTGCAGCCACTTAAGGCGAACAGCAACGCCAAGTTCGGAATTGTCGTTAGAACCAACAACACGCATTTGGTTACGTTTGTTGTTTTTCTTCCCAGCAGCAATCCAGCCTGGTGTAGTGGGCTGTCTGGGAGGCGTGGAGACTTCACGACGCACAGCAGCGAAGTCAGCAGAATCAGCGGAGGGAGCGGCAGCGGCGGCAGAAGGCAGAGCAGCAGCAGCAGCAGAATCAGCGGCGGCAGCGGCAGCGGTGGCAGCATAAGTGCAAGTAAACTTTGAGTGGCCCGTAGAAACAGCAGGAAGAGAACGGTCAGCACGAGTCGATGAGGCAGCGGTAGCAGGCGGACAATGCGCAATGGAAACGGCGGAAACGACGGGTTGAGCGTGTTCAACGACAACGGAGCGACAGGCATCCGAGGTCACAGCATAATTGTTGGAGAGAGTGCGAGTGTCAGAGACCAAAGTGGCTCTTTTATCCAGAAGATCGCAGATATTATTTCCAATAGCTTTGACATCATTAGTTAGGACAGATAATTTAGGGACGATATCATTGTCACTTAACTTGCATTGCAATGAATGAAACTCTTCTTGCAGGCTTTCGAGTTTTTCGGCTAGAAGCTTTTTTTCGTCACGCAAAGAGTTCAGCACCGAGAGCACAAGCGCATTGTCAGCTCTGAGGGCGACGAGCTCACTAAAAATCGTTTGTAGCGTAACTTCTTGCTTGTCACACTTTTGTTGTAGAGAGACATTCGGTATTGGCAGCTGAGCTTGTTGTTGCGGCTTATGGGCCAGTTACTCATGACATAACTTAGTTTTACTTGTCAGCTAGCACGACCTGGCATACCCGAAAGCTGTACAACTAGTTACCCGAGACATAGAACATAAACTTAGAACTTAACCGTAAACTTAGAAATCTGTTTCGTTTTGGTTTCTAAGTTTATGTTTACGGAAAACGCAAAAAATGTTGCCACTCTCTTCGGAATGAATTAAAAAGTAAACAAATGAAAATAATTTGTAAAATATACAAAATGGATTGCAATTTGTACTAGTTTCGTAAATATATTAATAATTTTAGTAGTTGGATGCTCAAACATTTAATAATTGCAAGTAAAAAAATGTCGCGAAAAGTTTGAATTTGATTGTTCACGAGATGGAGAAATCGAAGTGGCAATATTGTTTGTTTTATTTTCCTTTTGTCAAAAAGGAAAATCAGCTGATTTTTAAGTTTATGTTTACGGAAATAAAGTTTTGAGTAATCGCTCAAATTTTCTAAGTTTATGTTTATGGTTAAGTTTATGTTCTGTGTCATGAGTAACTGGCCCATTAGGCTGATGCACTTGTTGTTGGGCTTTAGGCAGTTGAGCTTGATGTTGGGGTTTTGGCTGTAGTGCATGTTGTTGCGGCTTAGGCTGTTGTGCTTGTTGTTGCGAAGCTGAGCTCGGGTTATTGCACTGCACTTTTTGTGTTATGTGTGTAGATGAGAAAATCGCGGCGTCGCTGTCCGAGCACACTCGATCGGCGCGGGTGGTAGGCGTAAGGGGCGACTGAATTGAATTTCGGCGCGCACTTAAGCAGCCATTACAATGGTATGGTCTACAGTTTTTTTGCAAAAACTCGAGGTCAGCAGGCTGAAAGTTCACGCAGTCCAAATGAAAGAATTCGTTGCATTTGGCACATTGCAGCTTCGCCTGACCTCGATCAACTTTCTGACCACAAACACACGGCATTTGGAAATAATGAAATTAAGAAGTGTCCAAGTGAAAACGAGCGAATAACGAACGACTCGCCTCACTCTCGCACGGGCAGAGAGGTAAAAATAAAGCACGAAAGCGCGAAGCACAGAAACACGTCTGCACAGTACAAGGTCAAGGACTGTACTGTTAATTTTAAGGTCAAATACAAAATTTCATAATTCTATGACTAATATTAGGAAAGTTATTTCAATATTACAGTTTATTTCGTATGGGAGGTGGGCGTGGCAGTGGTCCAATTGTAATGATTTTTTGTGAATTTCTTAATTTCTACCACGAAAACAATCTCACCAAGTTTCATAGAAATAGGACAACGCTAAGTATTTTTGGCCACGGCTTATATGGGATCGCGACACTGTGCGGCGTTGCAAGCAAAACTTGCAGATGGACACTCTAAAACGTTCGCTGTTGTTGTTGGCCATTTGTTTGTGTCAACTTTGACTTTTGCTGACGGTACATTGTGCTCGAAAATACTTTTCGCAAGTTTTTCAAAATGTTCAGACAGAAATTTTGAATAATTTTGCATCCATACATCAAATGCGCTGCAATGGTTGCAACAACACGCCCACGCCAGCTTCCGGCATTATCTACCGTTAACCGAAAGTCATTCATTTGCAAATAAATATTGAAAATTTCTTAAATTTAGCCTGACAGCAACTAAATTTGAAACACTGTGTGCACTTTTTTCGAGTCTTGTCTTCGTTTAGTTATTTTCGGTTAGGGTGTGGCAGCAGCAACAAATGGGCGCTGCTGACGTGCGCATAGTGACACTGACAGTGACAGCCGCAGTCTCAGTGCTTTTGCCAATTTCATTTCAAGTTCAACAATTCAGCATTTTTCGATTCGTTTTTCAAACACTATAAACACAACTCAAATGTTGTTTTTCGAATGGTGCGAATTTTGTTGTTACCCAAATGTTCTGACAGCTGACATGCATAAATTGTTCGCTTAAAATTTTGCCAATTTCGCTTTATGTCATTTGATTTAAATTTATTTAATTTGTTGTTGTTGTTGTGTGTTTCTATGTTAGTCTGGCAAAAACATTGGGAATATTGTGTTGCCGCTCATTGTGGCAACGCCGCATTACAACTACAACTACTGCAACATCAATAATGTGTCCGAAAATAGCCGCAACTAGGTAGCCATGCAGACGAGTTTTACAATTACAACAACAATGCCGTTGTTGTTATACACACACACATTTTAAACAAACTGTCAATTAGTGCAGTTGCTGGTCTGTCGGTTCGTCCGTCCGTTCATTTGCGCCAAAACGTTTTAGAGCGCGCTCGCAATTACCGCCACGCCCGCCCCCGCCAACGCCACAGGCAGCAACAGTTGCCACTGCCGCGTCCATTAATTGCTGCCACTCCAAGTTAATTTTCCCCACTTTTCAACGATAATTGCAACTGTCGCTGTGATTTGTTTATTTTCATTTTTCGTCGTCGTCAGGTGCCGCTGCGTCGGTGCGCGTGTTGCGTCCCGCTGCCGCCATAATTGTCCCCCCCCCCCGCCTCGAACTGTAAATTGCCGATTTTCAGCGGCTTCGCGGTTGTTGTTGCTTATATGGGCAACAAGGTCGTAGTTAGTTTTTATTGTTGTTCGGATGCAACCGTCAGGAGTTGTTCGACTCGAGTTTGTGGCACCGAATACGATATTGTCTGGGACTGTCAGGCATGGAGCAGAGACTAGTTTTATTTATTTATTATTATTATTATTTATTTTTACATTTATATGAAGTTTCAGAAGGCCCAGCTTCTCTCTGAAAGTCACCATTAAAAAAAACGTTCGACCGTTTTTGAGGTTCAATTCGTTGCTTTCAAGTGATTTCAATTATTTCTCACTTGCAGGGTCCTGCAGTTTTGCATGCAAGTTTAAAGTCAATAGGCCCACTAAATCAAGTTTCTTCATACAACACTGAATGGGCGGTACCACGCCTCTTTTATGTAAAGCCCAGTCCATTCCTCCAGTCGAAGAGTGTGACCCACTTTCATTGATGTGCGACTTACAGTTCCAAAGTTACGCGGAAAATGTAAGTCACAAAATTTGCCACGCCCCTTTTGCCAAAGCCCATAAGATTTTACCAGTAGAATGACACATCTATAGGACGACTGTATACAAAATTTCAAAGCTGCTTGACCTATAATTCCGAAGCTATTCCACATTAAAAATCTGAGTTGTATGGGCGGTGTCATGCCCCCTCGTCCAATATCCACCCCATTCCCCCTACCGAGGGGCACGTCTAAATCGTAAGTCTGTGCTAAATTTCATTGATGTGTAGATGTGTGATGTGTCATTGACCTGTAGTTCTAAATTTATTCAAAATATTTGGGTTGTCTGAAAAAATCGTACATATATATATAAATAGATTTCGTGGTAGTAACTGGATTGTGTGGTACTATGTTGGACGGGAGGTAAGTGAGCTCGAAATCCAAGAGTTGCAAGAAAAAAGAGGCAAATTATTTCTTGAGAACTAAACCTTTCAACTCAAAAGTTAGACGATGTAGAAAATTAACTTTCTCTTTAAAGCCCACTTCCATTTATTTTTCCTCATTGATACTTTTTTTCTGAAAAGACTCAACTATTGCAAAATCTCTTATCTGCAAACTAATATAAAATATTCAGTGGATAGTGGATAGTACTAAAAAAAGGACTTTGAACCCTTGATTGAGGCACAATGGATCTTAGAGGTCATTGATGACATTTTGACATTTTGCATTAACTATTGCATTAACTATTAAAATGTTTACAATTTGTATGCCACAAAGCATGAAATGGTTTTTATTTTATTTTTCAAACTAATTTCTAAAAATTCGCAGCCTCTTTCTCCCCACACACGCGCCACTGTACAACGTATTCATAGTAAATATGTCAGAGTTGATTTTAAAAATGCTCCACTTGTGCTGCAATTTATGAAAATCGATGATTTATTATGTTTTTCTCTACTGTGTTGAAATTATTTATCGTTGTTGCTGTTTGTAGATTGGTAGATTTGTTATTATGTGTGCGTTGATTTATGTGCGAATGTCGGCGTACTGACAACGTTGCCAATTTCGGTGCGACCGCACTCTAAGCAATAATGCCGGCGGATTTATTTTAAATGTCAAGTACAACTTTGCGCTCAACAAGGCACACATTCACCTACGAATCAGCACAAAATACAGAAATGCAAATAAACTAATATTAGTTTATTTGCATTTCTGGCATATGCCAACACACACACACACACACAGCTGTGGCAGCCGCAGTCGCACACACAACCGCACAACTGAAGCTGCCTCAACACTGACGCTGGCAACTTTGGCTCTCTCTCCTCTCGCTGCACTTCAACCCACCACACCGGCACTCGCATTTAATTTAATTCCGGGCACAATTGCAGCGCTGTGTGGTGGCCGCCGGCGCGGCCAGAAGAGGACCGCACAGTCCGCTATTTTGGACTAAATTCTCGTAATGAGTTTGCGTTTTCGGCGACGCATGCCAAGCTACGCAAATCTGTAATGCCGCACTTAATGCCATTACGGCTTAAAGCGATTTGCGATTTTCGCGTTTTGCAGTTTTGCATTCCGCATATCGGGTTTTGACTTCTTCTCCGAACTACACTCAACTAAACTAAACTAAACTGAGCGCAACTCGACTCGACTAACACAACGCACTGCAACTCAATCCGAGCCAAGTCAGCGCAACTTGGCGCTGCTATGCGAATGTGACTTACCGTAATTATGAATTTTTAATTGGCATCTTTTGCTGCCAAGTCATCGGTGCCTGTCGTAGTCGGCATCGTCGTCGTGATTGGTTTTGATTTTTTTGTTGTTGTTGTTGCTGTGGTTGGCACATTGCTGCAAATGAACGAAGAAGAAGAAACGTTAGCTGACAATTTTCTCATTAAATATTTAAATTTTAATTACAACTTATTTGATTTACAAGCGAATTAATGCTGCCTTAATGTGAGAAGTTAATTAAATGTAAATATGGACACAAGAATACAGCAAAAGTATTATCTGTTCGATTTGAAGCTGTTGTTTGGTTGGACATTGGGTGAGTCATTGCCACAAATAATAATCTAAGAGGCATCCAGCGATTTTGGCTTTGAATTTCTTTACTAAAAGTACTGCAACATATTTTTTTGGTTCTTGAAGTGGGTTAAATACCATAAATAAATAGTAAATATGCTTACAAACAAGTAATATAGGCCAATCGAAATACCAGTCTAGTCTAGTCTAGTCTAGTCTAGTCTAGTCTAGTCTAGTCTAGTCTAGTCTAGTCTAGTCTAGTCTAGTCTAGTCTAGTCTAGTCTAGTCTAGTCTAGTCTAGTCTAGTCTAGTCTAGTCTAGTCTAGTCTAGTCTAGTCTAGTCTAGTCTAGTCTAGTCTAGTCTAGTCTAGTCTAGTCTAGTCTAGTCTAGTCTAGTCTAGTCTAGTCTAGTCTAGTCTAGTCTAGTCTAGTCTAGTCTAGTCTAGTCTAGTCTAGTCTAGTCTAGTCTAGTCTAGTCTAGTCTAGTCTAGTCTAGTCTAGTCTAGTCTAGTCTAGTCTAGTCTAGTCTAGTCTAGTCTAGTCTAGTCTAGTCTAGTCTAGTCTAGTCTAGTCTAGTCTAGTCTAGTCTAGTCTAGTCTAGTCTAGTCTAGTCAAAACCATATTATGAGCTGTTCAGATCGGGTCTTCAATAGTTGGTTCTACTGTGGTCAATCGTGATCTGGTTAACATATAGTAAACAGAGTTAATTTCGCAAATCTCTTAGCACTTTCGTGATAACTTTCTTAGGGCTGCACTTTGTTGAAACTTAATTACTTTATTGCATGAAAATGTGCACATTTGTCGCGCTTCATTTGTACTCAGGTCATTCACATTGTCGTTGTTACTTTAGCATTTTGGCTCCATTGCAATTCCAATGAAATTTGTCGCACCACTTCAAGTGACACAACCAATTTTCGCCACATTCTACAAGCTGCAGGAGATTGCCGAAAAAATGATAAAACTCTAAGGCCACCGAAAAGACTTTAAGCTGCCGCCTCTTCCACAGCCAAACAGTCTCGCAGCATCTGCAGCCAAAGCAATCAAAAATATTATTTCGGCGAGAGTGGAAAATTTTCAAATTGAAGCATAAACTTTGTTGTAATCCCTAAGAATTGATTTCCCAGCCTGTCAAGCGCAACCACAACAACAAGAGACAGCAAAAGACTTTAAGTGTGGGTAGTTGAAAATTATGGAAAATATTTTAAAGCTTCAGTTGAAGAAAGTTGCACAAAGACACCGAAATAAGCCGGCAAGCAAAGAAAGAGCAGCAGTAAGAAGAGTAGTCGGCAGGTCGGCAGCAAAGGATCAGCGACAAGCTGAGTTAGGTGTGTGGCAGCAGCGGACGGCGGCAGAAGGTGTGGCAGCAAAAGAACCAAAGATAACTAACAACAAAAGCAGCAACAGAAACGATAGAAATTTGTTAGATCAACAAGATGAATGGCGCCAATCGTTGCTGTGCTGTTTGTGTTGTTGTCATTTGAAATTTGCCATCGCCAGTGTCACGCTGTCATACATATTTACATACTTACAACAACTGCAGCTGCTGCTGCTACTGTTGCTTGTGTTTTTGTTTGCCAAATTCTATCCATGAACCAACGATACCGAACAAGGAAAACACTGCGCAAAACCAACAGCAACAACAACAACAACAAGCAGACGTTGCGATAGCAAACAAAGTGGGAGTGACGAAAGGGCAGAACGACTCAAGATTGAATGTGAATGGGCGGGAAAAAGAAAAATTAAACTTTCAATTTTGTGCAAGTCAATTTGTATGAAGGATATTGGGATGGAGGTTGTTGTTGTTGTTGTTCTTGCGGATATTTGTGACAAATTTTCAGAGATTTTGTCTTGAATGTTGTTTGAAAAATTTTACAAGTTTCTTATAAACTTCGAAGCAGTGTCACTCATGTTATTCTTGTATGATGTTATTTGAGTTGGTGTTGTTGTTTTTGGCATGTCTGCTTTATCAACTTAAATAACGCTCAGTGTTGAAGACAAACAAATCAAGTGTTGATATTGTAAAAAATTATTCAAACACAAGCAGTAAGGAAGCGTTACAAGTGGTCTTGATATGTGGCAGAAGAAGTAATTGAAGAGTGCTTCTTTGAAAGAGTCCCAACTTTTTGTTTTCAATTCTACTTAACTCAATGTTTGAAGTGGGTCTTATTTTACCATTTAACAAAATTTGCTCAAATCCAGTCTATAACTGGTAGGCTAAAAAAAAATTATAAAAATAAAATTGAAAAAAATGCCTTTGAAAAGTTTGGAAGGATTCTTTCCAGTAAACAATCTAATTCTTCTCCGCAATATTCACAAATATCAATATTTTACCCTCATAAAAATGCCCAACAATTCTCATGTCAATAGTCTTCATTAGCCGACAATGCGAATTGTTCAGATTGTATCACTCAAATCTACGCAAATGCGCTGCAGCGACTTCCTTCTGCGTGCAAGTGTACTTAAGCAACGCTGAAGGCCGCAGGGTGCCAGATGGCACTGCCGGCGACGGCGACGGCTGAGTTAGAATCTATGTTTGTGCTGCGGCTATAATTTCGCATTGAATGTCATTCAATGCGTTGCATAATGAGAACGCATCACTCTGAACTGCTTTTACAACTATGAGTACAACAACAGCAGCAATCAGTGCAACGGAATCAGCATCCACGATTGCAGCTGCTTCGTGCAGCCACAATTGCCGTTTGTTAAATGCTGATTGCAGTGACTGTTATTATTGTTGTTCTTCTTGTTGTTGCACACATAATCCTTGAATTATGCCGCAGTGATGAGTTGCATTGATGGCGCTGCTTAGTAGTGGTTGTTGTTGTTGCTGCTTGTGCTTGGCATTGACTTTCTAGTTCGATTTCAATTGCAATTTTCATTTGAATTGTTCGCAGTTTAATAAAATGAATGGCTCTATTTGTGGACGATTGATGTGATATCTATTGCCGGTGTTTGGTGTTACGCTGCTTGTTGTGTTTGTTTTCGCTATCATGATTGTTAGCAGATAATTGCAGAAGTGTGTTGATAAAATGAGGATCATGAAAATGCATTAATGATAATTGCATCAAGTCAATGCTAAACGGGAATGGATGCAGCAAATGTAAACTGTGGAGTAGCCGATTGAAAAGGATTGTTTAACTTGAGCGATTAAAGATGAGAGCAGAAATATGAATGTAAAAGTATATGAAAGAAAGAAATTTATTCAGAAGAAATACGAATATGAAAGTATAGCGGCAGTAGAATGTCTTTCTCATCATAATTTCGTATTTAATCATCCCGTATTTAGGAATGTCCCAACAAGTTTATGCGGTCCCTTACTAAAATATTTGTGGAAAAGAATTTCTAATTGGAACACATATCAAAATATGAAATCTTTATACCAACATTTTTAATTGAGAAAGTAAAAAACTTTGCATCCTCTCGACTCGACTCTCGTCATTAATGCAGTTAATAATTTTAAGTACATATTTTAATTTTAAGTACATATTTTAATTTTTCCAATTTTCAAAAACATTGTTTTAAGATTCATTAAAAAGCTTTAATAGGGAAGAAGTTTTCGTTTTTTTTTGTTTTTAATCGACAATTTTAAAGGCAGCCGCCAAAAGAAAATTTGTATTTTCTAGGTTTCTTTTTATTTATGATTTCAAAAAAAATTTTGTTTTTTTGTAATTAGAAGGGTTTTTAGAAGAAAGCTTGTGTTTTCTAGATTTCTTTTTATTTATAATTAAAAAAAAAACGTTTGTTTTTTTTGTAATTAGAAGGTTTTTAGAAGGTAGCCGCCAGAAGCAAATTTATGTTTTCTAGATTTCTTTTCATTTATAGTTTTAAAAAAAGTTTGGTTTTTTCTTTTTTGTAATTAGAAGGTTTTTTTTAGAAGGCAGCCGCCAAAAGAAAATTTGTATTTTATAGATTTATTTTTATTTATAATTAAAAAAAACATGTTTTTTTTGTAATTAGAAGGTTTTTAGAAGTCAGCAGCCAAAAGAAAATTTGTGCTTTCTAGATTTCTTGTCATTTATAATTAAAAAAAAATTTTGCTATTTTCTTTTTTGTAATTAGAAGGTTTGTTCAGAATGCAGCCGACAGAAGAAAATTTTTGTTTTCTGGATTTCTTTTTATTTATACTTATAACAAAACATCTTGTTTTTTTTTTTAATGAGAAGATATTTTTTAGAAGGCAGCCGCCAAAAGAAAATTTGTGTTTTCTAGATTTCTTTTCATTTATAATTTTAAAAAATTTTGTTTTTTTTCTTTTTTGTAATTTAAAGGTTTGTTCAAAAGGCAGCCGCCAGAAGAAAATTTGTGTTTTCTGGATTTCTTTTTATTTATAATTAAAACAAAACATCTTGTTTTTTTTGTAATGGGAAGGTATTTTTTGGAAGGCAGCAGCCAAAAGAAAATTTGTGCTTTCTAGATTTCTGGTCATTTATAATTTTAAAAAATTTTGTTTTTTTCTTTTTTGTAATTTAAAGGTTTGTTCAGAAGGCAGCCGCCAAAAGAAAATATGGGTTTTCTAGATTTATTTTTTTTATAATTAAAAAAAAATTTTGGTTTTTTTTTGTGATTAGAAGATTTTTAGAAGAAGAAAAGAAAATTTGTGTTTTCTGGATTTCTTTTTATTTACAATTTTAAAAAATTTAGTTTTTTTCTTTTTTGTAAGGTTAGTTCAGAAGGAAGCCGCCAAAAGAAAATTTGTTTTTTCTAGATTTATTTGAATTTATAATTAAAAAACATTTTGGTTTTTTTTTTAGTTAGAAGGTTTTCTAGAAGGCAGCCGCCAAAGAAAAGTTGTGTTTTCTAGATTTATTTTTATTTATAATTAAAAAAACCGTTTGTTTTTTTTAATTAGAAGGTTTTTTTGGAATGCAGCCGCCAAAAAAAAATTTGTGTTTTCTAGATTTATTTTCATTTATAATTTTTAAAAATTTTGTTTTTTTCTTTTTTGTAATTAGAAGGTTTTTTTAGAAGGCAACAGCCAAAAGAAAATTTGTGTATTCTACATTTATTTTTATTTGTAATTTAAAACAACAAAATTTATTTTTTTCTTTTTTGTAATTAGAAGGTTTTTTAGAAGAAAATTTGTGTTTTCTAGATTTATTTTTATTTATGATTAAAAAACCCGTTTTTCTTTTTTGTAATTAGAAGGTATTTTTTAGAAGGCAGCCGCCGAAAGAAAATTTCTGTTTTCTAGATTTATTTTTATTTATAATTAAAAAAAACATGTTAGTTTTTTTGTAGTTAGAAGTTTTTTTGGAAGCCAGCCACCAAAAGAAAATTTGTGTTTTCTAGAATTATTTTTATTTATAAACATTTTGTTTTCTTTTAATTAGAAGGTTTTTTTTGGAATGCAGCCGCCAAAAGAAAAGTTGCGCTTTCTAGATTTATTTTCATGAGTTTTTTTTTATTATTTTTTTTTCTTTTTTGTTTTCTTACTATTATTTGTAGCTTGTGTTTTCTGTACTTCTTCACATTTGTAATTAGAAAAAAACAGAAGATAGAGTATGTGCAGCTAAAAATCGCCCTGTGACTGACAAAAGTAAATTTGTGTTTTCTAGAATTATTTTTATTTATAAACAGTTTGTTTTCTTTTAATTAGAAGGTTTTTTTTGGAATGCAGCCGCCAAAAGAAAAGTTGTGCTTTCTAGATTTATTTTCATTTGTTTTTATTTTTTTATTTTTTTTTAGTTAAAAGGTTTTCTTACTATTATTTGTAGCTTGTGTTTTCTGTATTTCTTCATATTTGTAATTAGAAAAAAACAGAAGATAGAGTATGTGCAGCTAAAAATCGCCCTGTGAGTGACATTTCTATGCCGCAGTAATCTTACTAATCTTTTATCAAATATTGCATTTTGGTATATCTCTTCCTCTTCTTTCGTCTTATTGTTCTTTTTGAATCACTCTGATAAAAGCTGTTTACGAAAAACAAATCAGTCTGTAATGTTGCACAATCAATCTGTGTGCATATTCTCTTTCTCCCATTTCGATTCTTTCTCATTAGCCGGAACAACTATGCAGTTTATTTGGCCTCACACGGTGAGCTCATTGTAGATGCGTATTTGTTTACAATTCCACCAACAATCGAGCGACTATTTATTACCGCCACTTAACACACCTTTCGGCCGCTCGTTCTATTCCACATGCGGCAAGCGTGAACCAAACGATTTATTATGCCTGCCGGTGTTTTCAGGCTCAGAGCAACTGCCGAAATCGCCGTTTGCCCTTGCAGCGACGCATCTGCCAGCTCGCCACAATTGCGGCCCAATTAGCCGACTTGCTGTCTGACCGCACGCGTAGCACCTGATTTGCGATGTGCATTTGTGTGTGTGTGTGTGTGTGTGTGTGTGTTTACTTATATGTGAGCTCCTATAATGATGATAAATGAGCGTAAATTTTTGGCATTTTGTTTACTTGTGGAGCTGTAATTAGGAAAACGAAACGTAAATTCTCTTACGACGCGCACCATTTGGCCCAACTGAGATTTGCATTTTGTATCTGTCATGTCCAAAACATGAAAGCATTCCTAAGAAGAATTGTTCAGATAAGTGTGAAGTGAAGTGTGTTTATCAATCGATGTAACAATTTAAATGTAGAGCCAACATTTCATTAGAACAAAAACAACTTATTCTATAACCCAACAATTTGCATCGACTGCCATTGAAGTGAGTGTAAACAACCGAAACTGAGCGCCTTCACACACAAGCAGACATTTTGTAGGCTTTGCCGGTTGCTGCAAAAAATATTTATTGCTGGTTTAATAATTGAAATTTATATTTGAAAGGAAATATCGAAAAACACACAGTTTCAATTGAATTTCCGGTACCATCGTTTCTCTCAAATATTTTGTTATAAATTTGAAATTATTTCTCTGCTGCATTGTCCTACGCACACACACACACACAGACACGTACGACGCTCGTGTTTTCATTTCCATGTAATAAAAATTCATTTGCCGCTTAACACAGCAGGAAGCTCGACCAACCTGCAAACCTTCACTCTTTCGATTCAATTCGAATGAGTTTTAAGCATTTATTGAATTGCCTTTTGTGGTTAAATCAAGTATTGCAATTCAATAAATCCTAAAAATCCTTTTTAAAACTTTATTACATTTCATGCTTTTATGCTGCGCAGCACTCAATTAAGAGCATAGAACTTTTAATTTTCTTGGAATATTTGCTAAAGTCCTTTAATTTTGCGGTCGGTCATTTGTCATAAATTCCGCATGAGCTGCCAGTCGAGTTATTCAACATTAATTTGTTTGCGGCCAAAATAGCAACGCTGCGCTGTATATATTTGACTATGAGTGTACTAATGTCGGTGTAAATCAATGCCAAACGCTCGAGACGAGTGTGTTGGAACTTATCAAGTGACGCTGATGTATTGCGCGTGCGCCTAATTACGAGCCGTCCATGTCAATTATGCGTGGCGGAACGTCGCAGTCACAAAACAAATCACAGGCACTCAGCGTTAAATATTTATGCACGTCAATAATGAGTGCCGGCCAAAGTTGAGATGAGCTACTCAAATATAGATCACTGGCTGTGCGCTACAGCTGGCCACAGTTGTTGGTTGCTTCGTCGCTGAGCGTCGAAGGTGAGTTGGCTGATGGCATGGTTGAGTCATTGCAAATTATATTTGCATTGTTAGAATAATTTCGGCACTAATGTTTAAATGTGATTAATGGTGTTACAGGTGTAGCGATTGATTCTATTCTGATTGAATCCAAAATAGCGCGCCAGCTGATTCAGTTCTTGGTCCTTCAAAGCTGGATGCAGTTGGTCTCTTTAGCTCCGTTTATCCATCGCATGGTATCATATATCTGCACTGCCGAAGTTTTTTCGGACATGAGAGAATCACAGCCAAGCCAAAGCAGTATTTCTATGCGTTTATGTTCGATTTATATTCCTATATAGTTTGAACAACTCGCTGATTCAACAAATATGTATGAATGATAACACAGTACAACAATTTTGCGGTTTCCAAAAAACCCGCAGAGTTTCTCAACTGTTCCTTATATTTTCGAGGTTGCTGATCATGAATATGTAATTATTTTTTTCGGGTCACCTCTAGTTTGGGTTTTACAGGGTCTTGAAGTTACAAGCTACACCCCAATTAAAAAAATTAATTAAAATGGTTGAACTTATCCTAGTCTAAAAATATTGGTATCAAAAGATAAGGAATTATATTCCCAACTCAAATCAAATAATTTTTTTGTAATTATCCTGGCGAAAGGATATAAAAATGTCCTTTTAAGAATGTATCCTTTATTATTCTGGAAGTTTTTCTACAAAAAAATTTGAAAAAATATATTATAAAACCCTTACCAAGCACCAACACATTGTGAAATTTCATCTGAATCAGTCCATTGCTTCAGCTGAAAAAAAATTTTTTAAGTTTATTTCAACTCAAAAACTTAAATTATTCCACAATTTTTCACAGTGCAAACACTTGCAGCTCATTACAAAACCCGCCCAGTTTTTGAACTTTCCCTTCCGGAGCTGTTGATCACGAATATGTATTTTTTTTTTTTTGGGTCACCTCTAGTTTGGTTTTTACAAGGCCTTGGAGTTGCCAGCAACACCCACCTTGAAAACGAATTTAAATTGTTGAACTCATCTTAGTCCAACAATATTAGTATCAAATTAAAGAGAATCAATTATTTTGCCCAAAGCCATGTCTATGTCAATTTTACGTTATATTTTGAACTATTTTGAACATTGCAACAGTTGTGTTTATTTAAGGGGAGGTTCTCCTCTTTTCGGCCGAAAATAAAGCGAAATTCTTTCATTTACTGTCGGATAATGAAACGACTCACGAATAGACGGTTTTGATGATTTATTAAGCCATCTTTCTAAAATACAAGAAAAAAATTTTTTTTTACAAAATCCAATATGGCGGCCCAAAAATGGCGGGTCTTGTCAACCTCTGCAAGCGAGACATTGTTCGGAAACGTCAAGGCTGTAGCCACTTGTAGTGAACTGAAATCAAAAATTTTTTTTTTATAGTAAAGAATATTAAATTCCCTATGACTTATACCTATTTTTGAATAATTTTTATAAAAAATCATCTAATTTATGCATAATCATAGAAAAAGTTCAATTTTTACCATCTTTTTTTCGACTTTTCTTTTGTTAAAAGACTATTATTACACATTTGTTTATATTTGTTTTAGGTATAAGTCATATAAAAAATCATACCCTTTAAGAAATGCTATAGATGAAGTAACTCGGATAAGTAGATCATGAGTTACGCTTGACGTTAGGATGAAAAAAATGGTTTTGAGATAAACGCGTTTAATAGCACCAGAGCGTTCCTCCGCGCGCGAAAGTTCGACGCATCAGAGACGCTCCTATGCGATAAATATACTGCGGATCGAAAAATCCTTTTGCACACATATTCTCGACATTCATACCTTTCATTTCATCAAAAAAAAAAAATTGATTTTTTGAAAAAAAAAAGAGGAGAACCTCCCCTTAATAGGATACAAAGACAAGTAATTGGTACTACACTTATTTGGTAAGCTAACTATCCATCAAACGAGATCTCTCCGTAACTGTTCCTTTGGTTCTGTTTCAATCTTTTTGTACAACTTGCCCTTGAATTCTATCAAAGCATTTTCATCAATGTTCGTTAGCATCGAAAATTTTAATTCAATTGCCTACTGAGTCCCAAGTTGTCACTCAATGTTGCTAGATCAGAAGATTTCCTCCTAGATTTAGGAGATTCTTGGCCTTTTAAGAGAATTTTTAGGTGGAAGAATTGTTTAGGAGAAAGTTTAGGAGATTTATATTTTATGTTAGGGAATATTTCGGATCCTTAGAGGATTTTTGGGAGATTTTTGGATAACGAAGTATGATGTATTGGGAACACTGGCAACAAAACATATTTTGGCAACTATTTTAATAGTCAAAGCATCCTATTGTGTTAAAAATTTGTAACAACAATTTTGTACAAAATGTAAGGTCGTTCTATCTCGTTCTCACTTATGTTTGTTACAATGAAATCCCGCCAAAAATTGCACCTTTTTAATTCATTTGTTATATGATTTGTTTTTGTTAAGTTTTTGTTGTTAAGCTGAAGATGAATAAAAAAGGCTGCATTAAAAAAATTATATTTATATATTTTTTAATTTTTTGAGAAATTTTATTCCTTTAAAATGACGCAAATTATAAAACAATTTTAGGAGATTTTTTTAACTGTTGGGAGCAAATTTCGGTGTTTTTTTTTAAGTTTTAGGGGAAAGTCAAAATTATATTTATATATTTTTATTTTTTGAGAAGTTTTATTCCTTTAAAATTACGCAAATTATAAAACAATTTTAGGAAATTTTTTAACTTTTTGGAGGAAATTTCGGTATTTTTTTTAAGATTTAGGAGAAAGTCAAAATTATTTTATATATAAAATTCTCGTGTCACAGTGTTTGTTACCATACTCATTTTTGTATGCATATTCAGTAGGTCTGAGAATCGGCTACAATCTATTTTTCAGGGGGCGTGGCACCACCCATACGAGCCAGATTTTAGTAATGGAATATCTTCCAAATTGTAAGTTGTACAACACTGAAATATAGTACCCCGTCGTCCCATAGATGAGTCATTCTACTGATAAGATTTGATGGGCGTTGGGCAAGGGGCGTGGCAAATTTTTTGTGACCCAAATATTCCGCAGAACTATAAGTCGCACAGCAATGTAACTAAGTATGAACCTACCATTTTCCCTTTCGACAGAGGGAATGGTGCGGGTATTGAACAAGGGGGCGTGGCACCGCCCATTGAACTTAAATCTATATATATAAAGTGGCTGTATGTGAGTTACGGCATCGCACTCAAACGGACCGTTCGATTTGCATGCGTTTTTTTTTTTGTTGGATTCGTCTAGATTCGTCAGTTCAGGTTTAACCCTTAAATGCATGGGGCAATTTTTTTCGAATCAATCTAGAGCAAGCACAAACATGATTTAAATTGATTCAACAGATGTACGAAGGATTTAGGAACTGTACCATATATGGTACGCCATGCATTTAAGGGTTAACCCACAACAGGTGGCATTATACTTTAATTCAACAGATGGCATTCTATTTTAACGCCGACTTGACGAATTATCAGCTGCGTCGGCTACTTCAACATCGACTTGACGAATTATCAGCTGTGTCAACTTTTTCAAAAGATATTCTTTGTTTATGTAATGGAGATCAAGTATGTTGTGCGAGACGAAGTTCGCTGGGTCAGCTAGTATTTATATATTTTTATTTTTTGAGCAGTTTTATTGCTTTAAAATTACGAAAATTATAAAACAATTTTAGGAGATTTTTTTAACTTTTGGGAGGAAATTTCGGTATTTTTTTAAGATTTAGGAGAAACTCATTTCAGGTAACTGGCAACACTGTTGTCACTGCTGATATGAGTTCATCTCCGACTAAAGTTACTTGCCAAGGCACTGACTGTAACGCGGCAGTGTGGCTAAGTCTATTATCGATCTAATATTTTTGCTACACTAAATATGGAAAGAATTGCAAATGATGAGCAAGATGAAGCCACGATTGAAGGGAAGAAAGAGAACTTTTATGCATGAACAAGTTGGTGTCTAAAAAACTTATAAGAATGGACGCAGAACCTCCTGGCGAAATGGTATAAGCATCGAAAGTGTTTGGAAAAGCCCAGTCGAAGAGTTCCTACGGTTGTGCATGTGACTGATTGAAGTGGAAACGTGCGAGCAACATCACTTAAAGAAAGTGATTGAGGTCCATTTCGAAAGAAAATCATGCACATCAGATCAATGCGTTGCATCTCTCTATCACTTCACTTCACCTCATGGCTGGCATTTACAAAAAATTCTTCGAACATAGATAATACTTCTCATTAGATTGCATGAAATGTTCCTAATTACATCGCTGACGAGCACAACAACACGCCGCCGCACTTCACTTCACTCATTACTGACTCGCTCTATGTTTTTTTGTTATATTTTTTTATTGTTGTTGTAGTGTGGCTTTTGTAGTGCTTAAAGTTCTTACTTTTGCAGTTTTGTTTCACACATTTTTGTTTTGCTTTCCGGTTTGGTGCGTTGCTGCTCGCCGAGCTGTCAGCAGGACAGACACAGCGAAGCAGAGAGATGTCGATTTTTCATCTGCATGCAGCGCACGTCGCAATGCCGCAATAAAATTCTTATTAATATTATAATTTATTGTGCACAACGATATGCGCTGCCAATGCGTGCGATGTGGTGCGTCAAAGAATAGAAGCCCAAGTCGGCAGCGAGACGGCGGCGGCAACTGACAATGAGCTCGCTGACTTAAGCCACATTTAATGAGATGCAAAATGCCCAACAAAGCGTCCGACGATTATTGTTTCATTAAATTTAATGATTTTTCTGTCACTGCTGCCCAGTTGTCCGCGTGCTGACGAACGAAGCGAAGCGTTAACCAGATAAATGGTTGACGTGTGTGGCGACAATTGTCAAATGGCGCAAACGCGTGGGTGGAGTCAGCCTGGCTGGTGTGTAGGACTCTTCTAGAGTCCCAACTTCGCTCACAGTGTAGTCACTATTGATCGTCTCTCGTGTGTCCACTGTGTTGTAGTTTCCATGACACATCTCATTGTTAAACCTAAACAGCTGAAACGGCTTTCCCCATCGACAGCGTGCAAATGTATCATTTAGCGTGTCCATTGTTTCTGTGCGCTCATTGCTGTTTTTATGGGTCTTTTATCTTCTTGTCTATGTAGCATTTTCACTCGGGCCACGAGCTGCCGCTGTCACTTCTGCTGCTGCTTAATGGACGCAATCGACGGAATGTAAATGTGCGTGTGCTCACAGTCACACGCACGCATCGTTACCTAAATACAATTAATTACAATTTTAATTAACGTAAATGACTGCTGCGATTGCACAGCATCATCAGCTACGTCCGCGTCCCGCGTCCCGCGCTTGCGGCGCCGTCCTTGCGGCTGCCAGCAGCGAGTGCCGCAGCCTTTCGCTGCTGCGGTGGCTGCGCGTCTCTTTTGCGAATGCTGTGCGCGGAGCAATCGATGACAGCAGGGGTCCTTTAGCGATACGCTCGCTGCTAGAAGCCGCTGGTGGAAGAGCCACATTCTCACATTAAGCTCTCAATTTACGGCCGCTAAAATTAAGTATGGTTCGTGCTCTCGCCAGGATGTAGCGCGATTTGTACTTTTGCTAATTTTCTATAATTTTATGAGCGGTTGGACGCTTTAATTTTAAAGTTTAGTAAGAGTTGTCGAGTTGAAAAGCTGAAGAAAAAATTTTAGAAACGAACAATTGGGGAACTTTCATATTTTAACCCATTGCTGTCTAATGGGTAAAATTTTACCCATGAAAACTGACTTTTTCAAAAAATATCACAGAAAAGTTCGTGGTAGAGATATCTCAAAATCATTGATAGGGATGGTTGGGGTAAAGATGGAACTACCTTAGTCTAGTGGAGGTCATCCTAAAATTCCGCCATCTAGCTAGAGTTACCAGACTCCAAAATTGGGAATTTTCCGAAGGTGGAAAATGTGGCGAAACGTAGTGGCCTTAGAACTTCACAAAAATCTGCCTCCTAACTCACCTGTAAAAAATACAACTTTTGTTCACGTGTTTAGCTGATCACTTCACAAAGTATGGAAAAAAGCTACCATTGCTGCCTAATGGGTAAAAAATATCCAATGAATATCTCAGCAGCGTGCAGAGATAGAAAGCTAAAATTTTGTTTCTGATCATTTTGGGTCAATTTCAGGTCGTGTATGAAATTTTATCAAAATCGTATGGGCGGAACTGGTACCCGGCTTTAATGGGAAACCGCGAAACCCGCTTATCTTGTTTGATGTTATATTTGTTTATAGTAAAATAGTACTTTAATTTAACTTGATTTTCTTGAATGATGAAAGAAATTGGCACCCAAAGCTTGTGTTGGCCTTTTTTTAGTCCGGACTGAGTCTCATTGTAAGCTCAGAACTTAGATTAGCTGATTGGTTCAAATGAAACAGCAATGCAAAGGAGTCCACTGTGTTTCAGTGCTCCTTCACTAAAATTTGTCACCGATCTGTGAATAAATATGACATGCTCTTGGAAAGATAAAGAGCGAAAGTCTGCGTTACTTGGGTTATCTGAACAGTTTTCTGTTTCAAGAAAAAACAGGGTAACCCCACACCACGAAAGCGATCTCATCATAAAAGTGGCGGAGAGCACTGTTCCTTACACTTCCATGATTCTTGTTCTCTATGAAATACGTAGTTACTTATCCCATCATGAGTCTTTAATCCCTTCCATGGAAGTTTCAGATGGGTTAGGTTAGGTTGGAGTGGCAGCCTTCTATATAAAAACCTGGTAAATTATGGCTCACTGTGCTACCACAGTGGATGACGTGACTCTCCCTTACAGCGCTGAGAACCAAGAGGATTCCATTATGAATCTGTCTATATTCCTGATATTCAAAGGCGATAGCTCAGTTAGACTAATGAACAAAGCTGAGCCGAGAGGCTTATATCCAGGGACCGAAAATAACAGTTATTTATTAAAACTATATTGAAAAAATTACGATGAAAGAAATGTCATACAAATAAATGAAATATACCAATACATTTATTTTCGCACCGAGAGTCAAACTTGGCAATAAAATTTTTTTGGTAATTTATGGAAAAAATTAAAAATAAGAATTATTTTTTATTTATATTTTAAAAATCCTTTTCGATTGATTTGATTTTTTCATAATAGTCCACAAATAACAGTTTTTTCGATTTTTATTTTAGTTGTCCTATGATAACAATTATTAGTGACTTTTATTTATAAGAGTCATCAAAAGAAAATAAGTCAGTCACTTTTATTTTTTAAGTCATCCATAAACATCATTCAGTGACTTTTGTTTTTTAAGTTATCAATAAAAATCATTGAGGGACTTTTATTTTTTAAGTTATCAATAAAAATCATTGAGTGACTTTTATGTATAAAAGTCATTAATAAAAATCAATCAGATACTTTTATTTATAAATAAAAATCAATAAAAATCATTCAATGACTTTTATTTTTTAAGTTATCAATAAAAATCATTGAGTGACTTTTATTTATAGAAGTCATTAATAAAAATCAATCAGATACTTTTATTTATAAATAAAAATCAATAAAAATGATTCAATGACTTTTATTTCTTAAGTCATCAATAAAAATAAAAAAAAATAAATTATTTATAAAAGTTAATAATAAAAAGCAATCAGATAATTTTATTTATAAAAGTCATCAATAAAAATCAGTCAGTGACTTTTATTTCTTAAGTCATCAATAAACATCATTCAGTGACTTTTATTTATAAAAGTCATCAATAAAAACCAGTGAGTGACTTTTATTTATAAGTGACTTTTATTTATAAAAGTCATCAATAAAAATCATTCAATGACTTTTGTTTTTTAAGTCATCAATAAAACTCATTGAGTGACTTTTATTTATAAAAGTTAATAAAAATTAATCAGATACTTTTATTTATAAATAAAAATAAATAAAAATCATTAAAAATCATTCAATGACTTTTATTTTTTAAGTCATCAATAAAAATTATTCAGTGACTTTTATTTATAAAAGTCATTAATAAAAATCATTCAGTGACTTTTAGTTTATAAGTCGCATTATAAAAGTAATTTTTATTAATGCATGCAAAAGTTATAATTCTTCCAGAAAACAGAATTGTCAAGTCAGGTAAAGCAGCTGGTTGGTCCGTTTCATATTCTAGCCTGGCCAAGTAAGTCGGGAGATATTGCAGGTCTTTTCCTCAGACCACAATTTCTTTGGTTCTTTTTGATTGTTTGAGATAAGAAGTTTAAGATACGAAAACTCGATGTAACAACCTATTTTAATTAATTCCTCACTTTGAATACGTTAATCATTAAGTTTTATTTGGTGCTGAAGCTAGCTTTAGTAAACCAAAAAAATAGGTGAAAACATTTTATTCCAGAAAGAACAAAAATTGGTTTTCCTACACTTTGAACTGCACTCAGTACAAATACTCAATAATCTGTTGTTTATTTTATTCGAAAAGATCTTTCCGGATTCGATGCGCCGTAATCGTTTTATTATAAACATCAATAAAGTTCCCCATACTGCGGGGAAATGCTTCTTCCTATTTGCCATTCGCAACACCTGCTTCTCGACATTATTTACACACTTAATTAAAATGTGTCTAATTCTGCAACGAAATCTCATTTTTACGATGTGCGGCTACATTTCAATTAATGACGGAAAATTAAAATTCTTACGAGCACATTTACGGCCCATATACTGATGTGGATTTATTGACCATTGCGCTGATGAGCTGTCACGCTTTATCGGCAGACATTATAGTAAACAACGCTGAATTATTGCAACTAATATGGAATTCATTAAGATGCAAAATCGCGCTTGTTGCATGCTAATTATAGCGCAACTGCCACCGCGGATCGAGTAATGGGACAGAAAATATGCTGTAAGTTATGACCTGGTCACCTCGAGTTGGTGCGCGGCGCCACTTGTGAGCCAATCTGCAATTGAGTCGGCAGCTGATTGGCAGATTGGCTGGCAGTGATTTCATTTGACGGTGCAGAGTTCAATTGGATCGGAATTGGAAAAATGCTTCAAATTCAAATGCGTTGCTGTGGCTGTCTGGAATTTGTTGAAAATTATGCGCTCTGAAGTTATCTGAAAACGGCACTCAAGTGCACACACACACACACCGAAGCACCGAAGCCAGACACACAAATACCACAAGCTGAGGAATTCGGCAGCGACGGCAAGAATAACTTTTGGGGCGACTGTAATTGACTTTATTGGAATTTTATTTGAATTTATATGTAAGCGAAAATTTATAAAAGCTGCTTCACTGGTCACAGCCAAAAAAAAAAGAGCAAACCATTTTCTGTTTGAATTTTAAGAGCTTCTAGCCAGCGGCCAAATTGAGTAAAACGCATTGCAATTAACATAAAATATGAAAACACAATAGCAAAAAAAGAATATAACAACAAATGAATAAAAATTGAGCGAAATGGCACAGACGAAAAAAACTTGCACAAAGCAAAATAATAAAAAAGCCGCAAGCGAAATTAAGCTCTCGTTGAATGCCGCACAGCCTTGGCCGACCGCCACAGACAGCGCAGTGCAATTACCGACGGCGGACACCCGCTTTTGTAGCGGCGGTGGCGGCGGCGCACAGTGTCGCGATCCCATATAAGCCGTGGCCAAAAATACTTAGCGTTGTGCTATCTCGATTAAACTTTGTGAGATTGTTTTCGTGGACGAAAATAAGAAATTTACAAAAAATCATTAAAATTGGACCACTGCCACGCCCACCTCCTATACGAAAGGAACTGTAATATTGAAATAACTTTCTTAATATTAGTGATAGAATTATGAAATGTATTTGAGCTTAAAATAATGACGTAAAAGCTCACACTAAAAATGGGCGGTCTGCCACGCCCACTTTCAAAAATATTCGTATCTCACTAAAACTAAACCTGTATTTTTAGAAGGCTGCGATACTCGTTCCACGATGTAATTTTAATTGGTAAGCTTTCTAAAACCTTAAAGTGGGCGTGGCAGCTTGAGCATATATATAAAGTAGCCAAAACTTTTCCTTTATGAATTCATATTTAATTTTTTCAGCTTGTGATAACATATTTTGGTATAAATGTTTAGATTTTCAAAGTGGGTCTGGTATTCTGCCTACTTTTGATGATACGAACAATGTGCCAACCTTGTCCTTTATACAGCTCATCATTTCAGCAGCTGCTTTGCCGCTACTTTCATTGAAGGTCGGAAGCCATACTTTGAAAAAATCACCATTTTTGACTGTAGGTGCCACTACAAAAAGTAAATGTTTAGGTGGGGACGCAAACTTTGCTTTTGTTCATGATTAACATCAACGCCCGTCTTATCTTTAAGTAAATTTATAAGAAAATCAAGTTTTATTGACCGCTTTCTGGATTCAGCTTTACGCCACATTTCGAAGAAATCAAGTATTTTTAGTGGAGATGTCACTATAAAAATGCGAATAACAACCAAATAAGCACTTATAAGCAAAAAATTACTCCGGATTAGGTTAATGTTTTTTGACGTTTTTTAAACTTTTTTCCACCAAACTTTTGGTTCTTTGTTAGAAGCAAACCGAAAAACATAATTTTTCAATGTAACGGGATTTCACAGTTATTTCAAAGCACAAACCAAAAAATAGTGCTGCCATACAGGAAAAATTCCAAAGTTTTATTTAATATATAACATGACTATATTGGTACATAAATTATATTTTTATTTGATTTTTCATTCAGCATAAAGAATTACCCACAAAATTGGAACGAATGCGTATTTTTTAACATCAACCTTGAAGCTACATAAAAATGGAACGGAGTAGGATATTGAAGATCGGAGAACGGATTTTTCTTAGTTGAGATATTATCTGTCGACTGTCATATTCATTTTAGTCATTTTGTAACATTGATTTTTACCATTTTTGGCCACACTCGCGACACTGTGCGGCGGTTCAATTCGACTGCGACTGCGAGTGGCGGTAATTGATTCCATGTAGCTGAAAAATGTGCATGAACCACGAGCGCAATGACGACAACAACAGCAACAACAACCGGCAGCTGCAATTGAAATGGGAAGCGGTGACAGGTGCGGCGGCGGGCGACGAGTTGTGCATGCACAAGATGCAAAATGTGTGATAACTGATGGGTGGATATGAATAGCAGACAGACATGTAGATAGACAGACTGACAGATAGAGATACCGACAGACTGACGTTGCCAGTGGAACAGACCGCACCGCAGACCCGAGACGGTGTCAGCCAAACCGTTTGGAATAACTTGCAAACATTTGCGGAAGAGCAGCACGAAAAGTTCGTACACACACATGCAAACATATGTATGAACATATGTATGGATATACATCACATATGTATAGATATACATCCAGCGACTAGCAGCAATAACACTGTGATTCGCAGCATTAAAAATAGCAGTGCCACTCTGTGATGTAGTTTCATTATTTGCATTTTCTGCTTCTTCTTGATTTTATAAATACACTCAATGACAAATTAATTACACCCATTGAGAGATAAAACGCCAAGCAAAGCGTTCGCTCAGACAGTTAAATGGATAGTTAAATGCCGTCGCGTTAGCATGCCAGACAGCCGAAAGCGAAAAGCAACAGAAAAAATTGGGCAAAATGTAAACAAAACCGGCTGCTATTTATTGAAAAATACAATTTGTAAAAAATGTATAGTATACATAGTGTAGTTATAAATAAAAGCAAAAGCTGAAGATCAAAGTAAATTATTCGTATTTATAAAATCAAAGGTATTGAAAATGTATATGTAAAAGTTTTCTACATGTATGACTTGATTGGAAAAAATCCCCACTAGTTGACTTTATGACACGAATACTTATGAAATGTAAACAAAACCTGCTACAATTTATTAAATTAAAATGTAGTCAGTGTTAGGTGAGTAAAAATATGTGCAGAAGCACATTGAACAACTTGGAAGAGCGATAACAATGATTCATATAAAGTAAGTAATAATTAGTAAGTAATAATAAAGCTGATTAGTATAGTTTTCCAATTAAGCTGACAGGGCTGAGATAGTCACTGTAGCTAAATTTACGACTCGAATACGTAAGACAAAAAGTAATAGAAACATTTTGTAAATTAGGCCAAAGGAAATTAGGATACACACTTTTTTCTTTTAGTTTGGTTTATAAATTGAAAACTGTAGCAACAATTGTAATGCAATACTTATAGATCAACGTAAAAAAGGAAAAGTGGTTCGGATCAAAAGCAAATTTTCAGATAAATCTAGAAATCGAAGAAATAAATCTATATAAGTACTCATACGAGTATAAAATGAATGTCTGTTTGTTTGTTTGTTGGTAACACGATACTATAACTCAAAAACTAGACGGCCAATTGAGCTGAATCTTTCACGGAATGTTCGTCTTAACTAAATATTTGTAAACAATATAGTTCGAAAATGACCCCACAGGTGGGCGTGGCACCTCCCATACAATCTAAATTTTTAATATGGAATATCTTCGAAATTATAGCTCGGACAGCATTGAAGTTTTGTATACCGTCATCTTAAGGATGTGTCATTCTACTGGTAAAATTGTATGGGCATTGGACAAGGGGCGTGGCAAATTTTTGGTGACTCAAATTGTCCTCGTAACTTGGGAACTGTAAGTTGCACATCAGTGAAACTGAGAGATTGGTTTGAACATTTCATAAAAAGGGCGTGGCACCGCCCATACAACTCAAATCTGTATGCACATAATTGTTTGCCCTGACCGACTGACTTATTAACTGACTGATTCATCACCGCCCAGCCCAGACCGCTAAAGCTACAAACATGAAATTTGAACTGTGGGTACATTTAAGAAAATAAACTTCCGCTAAGACGGGATTTTATGAAATTCGGGGTCTAAAGAGGCAAAACGTGGGTTAAAGTGTTGTATGAAGAAATTTGATTTATTGGGCCCATTGACTTCGAACTTGCATGCAAAGCCGCAGGACTCTGCTAGTTTACTTAACACTAGAATGCCCGACAATCTGAACTACCTAAAATGCCCATATTTAGTCATTTTGATTACAATATTATTTACAGACTTTTTTATTTTATTGGTTTTCAAGTAGCAAATATGAATAAATATACATGAGATTAAAATAAAATAAGTAATTAGTTTTAATTTTTTTATGGTTTAAGTAAATTCATTTAAATATAATGGCGTACTTTAGACATAAATGGGATAAAATGGAATGAAATTTGGAATTTGTGAATGAATTTTGTAAGTCAATTTTGGATTGAAAAACTTGGGCATTGTAACAGCCTACTATGATATTTTTTTTTAAATGTTTGCAATTATTTGACATTTTCATATTTAGCCATTGAAGATGCATATTTGTCTATTTATCAGTAAGATTGAAAATTTTATATATGTAGTCAAAATGACTCCTTTTGGGCTTTTAACCCTTTCGCTATAGGTTTTTACTGGGGAAAGTTAAAATTTTAAATTTTACGTTTTAGGCTTCTATGTGGTTGTATTATCAACATTCCATAAGAAATTCTTAAATTTTTATACTCGGACCCTGTATTTTAGAGTGTTTTTCTATGAGAGCAACCACATCGTTGTGGCTGTAATAATTACTTAAACATAAAACTTTTTACGCATAACGAAAATTTGAATATTTCTTCATTTACTTCAGCCAAAATTAAAAAAAAAAAGTGTCTGAATTGAGAGAAAACGTCAAATTAAAAAGTTCTCTAATTTTTTCTGCTTCTTCTTCCTTTACTATGTCAAGATATACCATTAAAAAAACATGTATACTTCTCTTCTTTAAACTTTTATATTCAGTTTATTAATTTCGTATTTTTCCTAAAACTTCAAACTATTCTAAAGACCAACAAAAAAATTATTCTTGCAACCATAGAGGATGCAAGCGTCCACAAATTAGCATGTTGCCATATGGCAACAAAATAGCGAAAGGGTTAAGATAAATATTGGAAAATTGGTGTAAACAATTTTTTACAATATTTTTAATTTATTTATTCCCTTAAGCTTTAAAAATTAGTAAAAGTCACGTAAGATATTTTTTTAGAAAGCGATGCAATAAAAGTTATTTACAATAAAAGTCCTCAGTGTAGTAAAAATGACTTCCTTGGGCATTCTAGTGTTACAAGTGAGATGAATTTTAGAAGCCAGAAAGTCAAGTTGAAAGGATGTAAAAAACAAATCGTATTTAATAATCCATACACACTTTTAAATACGATTTTTCTCTAACGCAGCTTTACAGTAAGTTGCAGGTCCATCTTCCTTATTAAATTACTGTCTTATTAAATTACTGCCCTCACCTAGTACCTTAAAACAGCATATTTTCATACGAAATTATACTGTCGGCTTATTATTGATTTCAACCCATATTTCGTTTACAGTTGTAAACATGTTTCGCATTGAAAGCGTCGCCGATGGAAAATTGCATTTAACTACTTCATGGACACCTCATAAAGCACACTGTCGCCAATTGCATGAATGCGAAAAATGAATGAAAATTTCATTACAACATAAAAGTGGCATCCGTCAGATACTCGACAATCTATTGTCGTCGCTTCACAACACAGACACACACACACACACACGCACACACATGCACACAAATGTATCTACGCTACAATAAAAGTACACAAAGCAATAAAGTTTGTTTTCGTCGTCTGCGGGGACGCGCGTTTGTATGTATGTCACTGTGTCAGCGTGTTGGTGCGAAAATAATAGCGTCATCAGAATTTTTTATACCGCACTCAGACAGTCATTCATTCATTCATGCATTCATTTGTGTTACTCATTCTTTGAGTTGATCATTCGCTCCAACTGTCAGCCGCAACAAATGCGGCAAATGCTTATTTTTTTCCACATTTTGTTTTCGTTGTGCTCTCGGGCTGTGACCAATGCGGGGAGCTGCAAGTGGACGCTTCGATGTGCTACTGTATCCACTCCGGGCTGGTTGGTTGCGGTTGAACTGAAAGCTGACGCTGTGTCCGCGCGATTATTGGCACAAAAGCGGCGCGCGCCGATTTCGCGGTTTTCGCCCGCCCATCGCCACCATTGATGACGCTGTCTGACGCCGACGCGTCGATGTGGTTGCACTCGCATCGCACTGTCTCTATCTGCTTGTGTGTTTGTTGTTGCTGGTATCGTTATAAGTGACAGCTGTGTGCGCCGGCTACGATATGTGCAGTGGGACGCGTAATTGTCATCCGGCATACTTTTTTGTTACTATTCATCATCACTGCTGAACATAATCTATGTTCTGTGATCAAAACTCTTTAATAGTTTGTGTTTTGTAGCATTTGTTGTAAGCAAAGCGTTGTTGTGTGTCTCTTGTTTCTAGTTGATGAATTTTTAATGTTCGTTGTGGCTCAGTTGCAGGTAATTGTTGTTGTGCAATTATAGCTGTTAAAATGCCATAAAATGCAAAAGTAATAACTAATATGACAACTAATTGCAAGTGCGGTGCAATAAATCAAGCTGAAGCGTTCAAGTGTCAAATGTGATAAAATTACAAAAAAAAACCTAAATGGACTGTGGCTGTGTCTGCGGGACGTTTTGAGGGCATAAAAAACAAATTGTAAACTTAAACATGGCGTAATCTGCAAATGACTTATTGAAGGAAATGTTTGGTTAACGCGTGATTTCTCGAAATGGATCAGTTGATTGACCACCGAAATAGTGCAATGAAAAAACGCCTCTATGTTATTTTCCTTTGTGTTATGTCGAGTCATAGTTGTGTGCAAACAAACGGGAATTTTTGGACGCCTTGGTAGACAACATTTTGCAAAACGTTTCCAAGATACGGCCCCCATTGGTTGAACCATAGACCTAAAATAATTACAATGTGCGTGAAATTTACCCTCAAAAATTCAGACATGGGGAGACCTTCAGAGGACTTTTCTAAAGGTATACTGAGTTGAGATCCACCAGCCGTTTGGCTTGATTGGCTCTAGTTTAAGAGAAATCCGACTTTGAAGTTTGTTCATTTTAGTCGAGTTCGGCGCTTAAGTCTTCGAACGTGTAAATGCTAATAGGTCCTAAATCGTTCCGAATATCGCCATACTCTCTTCGGCAAGTTTGTAGATATTATAACGACCATCAAATTTGCTTCAGACACTAATCCAAAAAAATTACATTCAAACTGTGTTTTCGACAAAAATGTCCCAAAAACCCCACTGTCGTCGAGGCATAAAAACAGTATAGCGAACCCTCGTTAAAAAGAAATGAGTATGCTTTTATATAGAGGGTTGGCTCCTGCATCTACCACACTAAAAATTGTGCCTAGGAAACGCCCATAAAAGGCGTGGCTCGGGGTCAAAGTTCAAAGTTTTTATCAAAAAAAAACTCAATTAATCTCCAACTGATTTACACGATATGGGTATCAAACAAAAGGTATTTTTCATACCTTTCTTTTGATGTGCACCATTAGACACGTAAGATGTACTAATAAAAAGTTTTAAGCGAAAAAAACATTTCTTTATAAAAATTTTTTTTAAACGGATTTTTTTCTCGAAAAAATCCATTACTAAGGTTCAATAAGTTTGCTACCATATTGTAGCCTGTGAAATTCCCTTTACAATGAAATATAAAACATTTGATATTTTTGTTTTTTCTGAATATATTTTTAAACATTAAATTGATTGCGGAGGTGAATGTGAAATGGCTTTGGACTCAAAGTCAAGTTAGAAAAATATTTAAAAAATATCTATATTTAGAAAAAACAAAAGTATACATTTTTATATTTCATTGTAAAGGGAATTCCACATTGAGAACGAAAAAAATTTGTTTCTCATAACAGTTATTACGCAACGTAAAAATTAATTGCCGCAAATAATAATTATAATCAACAAATAAAATGTATGTTGCATTGTAATACAGTATAATCTCGATAATTCGGACACTCGCTAATACGGACAACGCGGTAATCCGGACACTCAATTTCTATTGTAGACTCTGTAATCCGGACACCAGTGTTTGGTTTTTAATTGTCCGGATTATCGAGATTATACTGTGGTTACATTGCAATTATTTTCTTAAAAAACTTATAATAGTTAAGTCCCTGGTTTGAACAAGTGGTTGAAAATTGAAAAATGGGCACTAAAATTGCATAAAATTCTCTTTCTAGTAAAATCAACTTTCAGTTTAAAGTTATGTAATGTCATTATTTTGTTTAAATTTCACCTTAAAAAAAACACCATTCAAAAGTATTTGTAATGACATAAAGTACTTGAAAATAAATTTCACATATTTAGTAAAAAAAAATGTTGGAATTTTTTCCGAAAGAATTTTTCGCTGCACTCATCTGTGTTGGCATTTCCATTTTACGTTCCAGTGAAATAAGATATTCAGATATTGGTTTCATAAATGCAGCAAACAACGATTGCAATTTGCAAATTTGAAACATTTTTATACGCTCTGCGCATAAATCACCCGACACCCGGCACCCGGCACGCACACAGACAACGCGCGCGCACAGCTGTGCACTTTGTCGGCGCTGATTAAAATTTGCCGGCTCAACTTTTGCCGCACACTCGCCACAAATTTTCGCAGCGCCGCAAAAATTTCATTAAATAATTGCAACTGCAAACAACGCAACAAACACAACAACAACAGCAACTATGACAAAAACAAAAAGTTGATAATTGAGTGCGCCACTAAGCCAAACGCAAATTGCGCGTAAAATCGCATAAAACGAATACTTTTTCATGAATTTGCAGCATTTGTTGAAATATTTTGTGGCGAACAAAAAACAATAAATAATACAAAGCACTAAAACAACAACAACAAATGACGTGAAGTGAAACAGCAATAGTGTTAGTAAAAATCACAATAACAACAACTCATCTCATCTCAACTTTAGTTGAATGATATGCAAAAATTGCCGGCGACACTGGCTGGCTGCAGCCCAATCAACGCTGCACAGATGCGCTTAAGCAAAAGTTAATTTGCTAAATAAACATTAATTAAAAGCGATGTGGCGCACAAACTCACTCACACAAACTATCTGTCAGTGCACGCACATACGGCGACCGCAAAATTCAAACTACTGACAGCGACACGCGGAAGCGCACAGACGCAGGAAGATGAATTGCTCGCATTATGCGCTGAAGTAGTCGCCGACACGTTGCGCCAGATATCAAGCGACAACAACATCATTGCACCATATGCAACCAACTTTTCATTCATGCATTCAGTTGAGCACCTAACCTCATTTGCGTCAGTGCGCTTCGTAAAGTTGAGCGCCGCACACTACAGCCGACAGGTTCCGCTTAAGCAGATTTGTGCAGTGCAGCACTCAAGACGCAATCGGGCAAAGTGCATCAGCAACGCCGCTCAGCCAAACGAACACAGATTCAGTCAATGAAACTGCATTCTAAAGCGGCTCAAACTTGTTGTTTGGGTTGTTTATGCTGGCCGCTTGCATACGTCCGTCCAGTGCGAGCAGATATTTCTGTTAATTGCCGCTGAGCTCAACTATTGTTGCAAAGTGATTATATTTCAAGTCTTTTAAAATTTTACGGAGCTGTGGAGTTGAAATGTGAGTTCATCAAAATTGGATAATTGAATGCAAGTTCTGCCTGTGGAAGAGCACAGATGCTTATTCCTTGTTGAGTTTATTGGTTGATATTTTATATCGCTTGGCTGGTTTGCAGCACGCAGCATTTCCCAAATGCCACACATGACCTCAATTCGTGTTAGCGGAGGAGTCAATTAAATTGTTTTTATTTAGATTTTTTTTAGAGAATTTATGCAACTAACTGAATATACAAATTAACAAAAATTCTAATAGATATAAAAAAATAGGAAAATTACAAGAATTTTAAAAATTATAATTGTGTATGAAATTATCAGAAATAATCGCTATTTAAATGCAAATAAATTAACAAAACTGGCTATATTCAGCTCAGACATACATAATTAACGCTGAATTTAATTGAGTAAACATTTTATAAAATCCCAATTGAAAATTTAAATTCATTTGAAATGCTAATCAATCAATTGGAAAAACACCGATTTTCCCTTTAAAAATACAAAAATTGTAATTTGGGAACTTCCTAAAAAAAATTCTTTAAACATAAGCGTGATTGTTTCTGTAAAGCTCTTTTAAGGGGGGAACTACCTTTAGAGGCCGAAAAAAAGGTAATTTTTACAGTCGATTTACAGGGAAATGAAAACAGTTCTTTTCAAATCAATATAATATATATTTACAGTGATGTCTGAGGAAAAAAAAAACATTTTTGTAAAAGTGAAAACAGAAATTTAACAAATTTTTCAATGATTCTGTAAGTCATATCGCCGCTGACATCGTAAATTGTGTAAGTGATGCTGGCCGCAATTTTAGTCTGAAATAAAAAAACCAAACATTTTCTTACTCGAGAGGGTTTTCTATCGTCGATAAACTAAAATTTTTACGAAATTCGAAAATTAACCCTCTAAAACAGGCTTCACAAAAAAAAATTCGGATTTTCACAAGAAATTTTGTTATATATGCAGTCAAAAAATGTCTAAAAATGTTTTGTTTTTTAAATCTTTAGTTTAGATAGAACAATTTTTTATGCACTTTAAAATGAATGCTAGATAATGAAAATCTGTTCATTAGTAATTTTATTATCACTTACACAATTTTGAAAAACATGGTTTCGAGAAAATGCCGTTTAAAGTTTGCGGTTTGCGCTCGGCGAGCTCGGCGCCAGTCATTTCCGGGATGCATCTCTTCCACAATTTCGAGAATTAGCTTTTGAAACTTTGACACGATATTCTAAGGCAATATACCTATCGATTAAAACAATAAAAAAAAATCGATTTTTTGAAGTGTCTAAAGGTAGTTCCCCCCTTAAGGAAAAACGGCTTCATGAATAAAAATTTTTTGTATGCGAAACCACTAAAAGAGCGTGAATACAAAAGAAATATTTTCACTATATTCTAAGCAATATTTCAAGCTGAAAAAACAAAGAATGTGTATATACAGGGTGACGCAAAAGTTATCAACCAGTCTTCTTTGGCTTTAATTTGTTTATAAATGAATGAATGAATGAATGAGTGATTGAATAATTGTCAAAGCAAAATTTACTTTGGCCGCCATTTGCAAAAGTTATAGCATCTGCCGATAAGGCGATGACTTTTGCGCCACCCTGTACATATAATATAAGGCCTGTACTGCAAAATTCATTCATTTTATTCAAAATATTTAGTCTGCTTCTGTTTCGATAAAACGTTTTGCACAGTCAATTAAATCAACGAATGATGTCTTGAGGCCCATTGTATCCATCGTCTTCAAAATGTCGGTCGTCGCCTTTTGAATTGCTTCAACATCAGGATATGGTTGTCCTTTCATCGAGAAATGCATTTGACCGAACAGATAGAAGTCACACGAAGCCAAGTGAGATGAGTAGGGCGAGTGGTTGATTCGATTACCAAGTTGGATCGATGAGACGGTGCGTTATCGTGTAACAGGCATCAGCTTCCGTTTTCACGGTATTATGGCCTCACACGACGAATACGAGGCAGCAAACGCCTCATAACATCACGAATTGAATACTTGGACATATTCAATTCCATTTCCATGTATGGCAATCACGACTTCGGCTCAATTTTGATGAATTCATGCATTTTTTCGATGTCACTTTGAGTAACCACGGTATTGGAAGGACCTGTATGTTAATCGTCCTTTATGTCTTCACAACCGTCCTGGAACCGCTTAAACCACTCATGAACTCTGGCACGAGATAAACAATCAGCACGATACACTTGTTTCATCTTATTGAATGTTTCGGTAAAAGTTGTATCAAGTTCAAAGCAAAACTTAATATTGGCTCTTTGGGCGAAGCTCATTTTTCACTGCCACTTTTGGCGCGAAAACCTGGCTTGTACTGAACCAAATGTCAACCAATGTCAGTGAAGAATAGGCCTTTCAAATGTATGTGCCCGACAACAGATCGTGTGCTACTTTTGAATAGTGTCGTTTTTCGTGGGACAGACCTTCTAGTTCTGCGACTCTAAGTTCACTGTACTAGCTCAATATGCATCAGTGTACTATTTTATTTTGACTTCCTTGCATAGGTCTTCTCTACGTGGAAGAGAAAACTAAGCATAAGAGTTAACCCGAATCGTCTAGATAGGAACTGATGTATTTCAGTCTTGTCTCCGACAAATCTGACAGATTAGACTGTTCTCTAAGGAATTCAGTAGGTCAGGAAGTGTTCGAGTGCCTTACACTCGTTTTCTTCACTGCAGCTTCTGCAAAAAGCATTATGGGAGATTTCCAATCTTGCAGCACGTAAACCGATTGGCCAGTGACTTGTAATGACTGACTTCTGTCTGGACATATTCCTACGAGAATTTATGAACAGATCGTTTAGTTCTAAATAAGTTGTCTATCTATCGAGCCATTCTAAAGCTGGAGAGATTTCGACACCTACTGTTCGCTATCCGCAGGAAGTAATACTGTATCTATATTAGATTTAAAAATCAAGGTGGTGTAATTCGCTCGGATTGTGAGTTCATAGCCGACTAATTCCCGTAAATGCCCGCATGACTGGATATCCAGAGGATTGTGAGGTCAGCAAATTCCTGCAGTATTGTACTAATTTTAGATTTTACTATAACCGTGGTGAGTGTTTCAATGACAGCCTGGTTGTTGAAAAAAATGTAAAAATCCCAACCCCGAACGTTTTGCTGTTGGATAACACTATTCGACACGAAAAATGCTCCTAAAAATAAAAGTATTTTTTAGACTAATCTTCGGCTGCTGAACACGAAACTGAAAATAAAAAAATTTTCTTAAGAAGCGTTTTCGAAAAATCTTCGAAAAACAGGTTTTTTCCATCTTATTTCAGTTATGAGCACATATCTTAAAAATAGAAAAAATAGATATCTTCATCATTGCACAACCGCAAATATTTAAAAAAATATTTAAAATGTGTATATCCTTAAAATTTTAAAGTCCTTTAAGAAGGTTTTTGGGTCAGAAAATTAAAAACTGACTATGCCAAGATACTATAAATTACCTCTAGTTTCACGTCTATATCAACATTTGAATGGGTCTCGGAAAAATAAAAAAATTTTTTCGCACGGTGTAATAAATGAAAAGTTGGTGTTTTCACTCAGTGCATCATAACTTTGTCATTTTTCTTTCAATTCTATTGATGTTAGGATAATATTTGCTCAAATAATATATCTTTCATCTTGGATTTTAAAACCAGAGGAGATAATTTATTTTATCTATAAAAAAAGTATTCGAAAACTTATGATTTTTGAAATTGGTCGAAAAATTCTTTTTTACAACTTTGATCGTCAGTAACTTCCCCAAATCTGATCTGATTTGGACAATCTATATATCGTTGGAAAGGTTAGTTAATTAAGGTAAGTTAATGAACGATGGGCAACTTGGGTTAGTCGGATGGTTGGTTTACGAGATATGTGCTCATAACTGAAATAAGAGGGAAAAAACGTGTTTTTCGAAGATTTTTCGAAAACGCTTCTTAAGAAAATTTTTTGATTTTCAGTTTCGTATTCAGCAGCCGAAGATTAGTCTAAAAAATACTTTTGTTTTTAAGAGCACGCGATGAACCCATTTTTTGTCGAGTAGTGTAATCGAGCAGGCTTTCGTTTTTGCAATACCTTCTCCTTTAAAGACACCACAGAAATCTGAAAGATGAAGACTTTTTCTGCTACCAGATCCCTGTAGTAGACCCCTGCTCCTTTTTACTTTTTGAATGGGAAAATGATCAACGATCAGTTCTACATCAAATAGAACTAAAATTTGGCATAAAACAAACAGCTGTTCGAAAACAATTATTTTGCTTTTAGTTTATTATTAGAATAGCAATCAAGGTTTACAAAAAAAACCAAATCCATTTGAAATAAACAGCATGAAAATAAACAATTTAAACTTGAAATTTGCGATGAGCAATGAAATTGTTTTGTATACAAGTAGAACGATTAAAAATTTAAAAAAAGGCCGATACGGAGTTGTTTGCTTTGTGATTCACACCGACTGTGAAAATAATCAACTGGGAACACAATAACGATTTACTTGTACAATGCATTTACTATAATAGCCCTCATGACGGCTAATTGTCAGCGTTTATTGCCACTCATTGTTGAAGAGTTTATTGCGGGAAAATGTAAATTACATGTGAGCAATAAATAACGAACGTGTGTTAGGCGTCAGCAGCAACAGCCACGGCGGCAGCATTAAACGTGGCGGCGGCGACTTACGTTCAGCAATAAAGTGGTCAGCCATAAAACCGTTATCCGCTATAAATGAGCTAATAAATCTGGCTGTAATAAATGCTCGATTCGTTTGTCCGAGCAGCAGCGTCGATCATGTGAGGTGTGGAAATAATTGTCGCTGAGGTTTTGTTGCAATTTCACAGACTGAACGCTGCACACTGTTGCGGCGGCAATAAAGTTTTTTTTGAGGGCGATTTCAACTTTTTTATGATATGCGTGTTTTGTATTATGCGCTCAAGAAGTAAGTAATTTGAGCCCAAAAGATAATTTTATTTAAGTGGGCAACTAAAGGGAGGCTGCCAATTAATAAATTATTCATAATCAATTAAAACTACAGCCGAGCGCAATTAGCTCAACGCTTTAGTGCAAAAAAATGTTTTTGTGTATTTTTTTGTCTTCTTTGGCTGCCGTTGGCTTATTTCACGCCAATTCATTTCGTTTAATTGATGAGCACACACACACCTACACACAATCAGAGCAAATACCAGCGTTTCGTGCAGCGAAGCGTTCAGCGATGCCGCATACGCTCCAGTGCGAGCGCCAACGATTTGCCGCCATTTCAAGTGAAGCATTAAAATTCCCATTCAATCAGTTTTAATGAAATAATGTACAGCCGGCACTTGCACTTGCCGGCCGTTTGGCAGTTTATTAGTTTGTCATGAATGGCGCATTAACAATCGTCCACGTCCAGCCACACATTTCAGCTGCTGTGCGCGGCCACTTTTTTTTCTCGCACATGATTTACATGCGGAAAGCTGGCAGCCGGCCGCCTCAAGTGCTGCAAATACGGCTGAAGTGCAAACTAAACCGCAGGCACAGCATGCGCCGCAGTCAGACCAGAGCTCGATCCGAAAAGGGTTGAAGCGGTAAATTGAGCCGCTTTGCGGGCATTTGTCGCTCCCAACGCTGCGACTGCGGCGCGCTCACACATCGTAATTCAATCTCCACAGTTTTACTAATTAAGGGTTTACATGTGTATGAGTGAGTGTGTGGGTGTGTGTGTGTGTGTCTGAAAGCGAAGCCTGTGCGTGTGCGAGTTGGGGTTAAATTTGTGCCTGCATGGGCTAGTAGCAAAGTTGAAAAGGCTCAATTTGATTGATTGAGCCATCAGTTGACATGCTCACTTTGTCAATTTACCTAACCTGCAGGCTAGTTGGCTCCGCTTTGTCATGCTCCCCTACGCTCTCGGCGAGTGCCATTATTTGCTTTGCTATAAAGCCCAAAGTGGGCATAAAAGTGGCGCTGAAAGCACTGACAGCACACAAGCCACACACACACACACACACATGGATACACCTGAGTGTTACTGCTTATTCAAGCAATCACCCTGCGAGAACAGTAGTGGTTAGTGGTGACTGGTCATAGGTACTGACTGACAAGCATGACGGAAATATTTGAAGTGAGGCTCACTTCAAACACTTTGACAATAAGTGTCGCTTACGCAGAACCTGACATTTTACTCAAATATGGGATATACGAGTATAACACCGTGCGACAAAAAAAAACAAATTTTTCACACCGGAAAAAATCCATATGGGCGTGAAACTAGAGACCAAACATAGTAATAGTGCGTACTCAGTTTTTCATTTCTACATCCTTTGTCCTTTTAAAAGGACTTCAAAATTTTGAAGGGGATAAAAAATAAAAAAATATAAAAAATACTTAACCTCGTTAGAAAATGGCGATATATATATCAAATGAAAGAGGAAAGGCTCAAGAATTTAAATAAAATTGATTTTTTATCTATTTGTAAAAAATGGATATGAAAAAGGTCCTTTGACAATTTTAATCCTTTATATCCTTGAAAATTTATATAGAATTTTCTTGAAAAGTAAGAATGTTTAAACCCAAAATCTCCCTGATCACGTGTCAAAATTTCATTACTCTGACTTTATTAGTTCGAAAGTTATTAAAAAAAGGCGGAAGCTGCAATTCTTATGAAGTGCAAAAATTCTCATTTATTTGGGTATCAGTATTGTAAATAATAAAAATATACAAAATCAATGAAGCGAGAATAATGAAATTTTGACACGTGATCAAGGAGATTTGGGGTTTAAACATTCTTACTTTTCAAGAAAATTCTATATATTTTCAAGGATATAAAGGATTAAAATTGTCAAAGGACCTTTTTTTATATCTTTTTTTACAAATAGATAAAAAATCAATTTTATTTAAATTTCTGAGCCTTTCCTCTTTTATTTGATATACATATCGCCATATTTTAACGAGGTTAAGTATTCTAAATATTTTTTTTTTTGTATCCCCTTCACAATTTTGAAGTCTTTTTAAAAGGACAAAGGATGTAGACTTGAAAAACTGAGTAGGCAGTATTACTATATTTGGTCTCTAGTTTCACGCACATATGGATTTTTCCCGGTGTGAAAAATGCTGTCATACTTTTTGTATGACATCCTGTTACATTTCTTTCTAATAGCCTAGTTTCGAATGTTATGTATTTATAAGCAATGTAAGTGTTGAAGTGATAAATCTATGTTTGTGAGAAACAACTGTGTATATGTGTCTATGTGTTTATAGAGTTTTCTCTCTATCACTGTGTTGATTTTCATGTCCGGCAGGGAACTCAGCGTACGCGCGTAAATACTATACGTTAGTGAGCCGATAAATCTTTCCAGCTGTGGTTTGATCAAATGAACAATTTGCATGTGACAAATGACAAACGGCAGTCAAGTGTCATATTTGAGGTCAATCTGAGGTTCCTTTGCATTTCGTGCCAACGCACAAACATTCCAACAGCTCTCAACGAGATTACTACATGCGCCGGCAGATCGAGATATGCGAAAGCCGCTGGCTGCTTTCACTTAACTTCAAGGCTACACGTGTGCGTTAACTCGCAAAACTGTTAATGCCATTTAGACATTTACACTGTCAGGTATATCCTTGAACATTGGTATATCCTTTACCTGTGTACATATGTACAAATATTTGTGAGCATTCGAAAGAGCAACATTTGTCAAAATAAAACATTTTGAGACCAGCAAATAACACTGCACAACAAAATCAAATTTTTTTTTTAATAACAAGATTCTGACAACGGATTCTGGTAGAGGGGGCTAAAAAAAAATATACGTGTATCGGCGTTTTGAAAGTTTACGTCTGCATTTTTTTTAGGGGGGGTCAAAGTTTTCCCCTTTTTGCACATTTTATGGTGGTGAATCGGCATACGAAAACCATGTAACCTCATATTTTACGTATATGATGTGTTCAGCAATTTTATGTAAAATACTACGAAGAACATTTTTGTGGAGCATTTTAACCCTGTAACTCCTATTGGTATGGGTCAATTTGACCCTTTTTTCTAAAATGCCAAAAATGTCCTATAAAACAGGACTTTTTAAGGACAAAATGTACCACGAAAATATTCGCTATAAAATTCTACTATAGGTCTCTGAATACATCAAAGCTCAGAAATTAACTTGAACGCCAGAATTAAGCCAAAACTGAAAATATGTTTAAGTGTTTATTTCGTACTTATTGAAAATTGGTACTATTGCTCCCTCTACCAGAATCCGTTGTCAGAACCTTGTTATTTTTTCTGTGTTGTACAGTGTGATTGATAATGAGTTGAAAAAAATTATAAAAAAAAATTTTCCGAAAGGATGCAATAGAAACACCAGCGAAATTTGAAATATCTTTGCTTAATTTGTTATATGTCAATTCGCCCACAGATATTTTCCACTTTGCATTTTCATTGCCTTATGGCCAAAGTTCAACCGTCACACCTTTAGCCCGAACAATAAGTCAACCTTTTGCCCTCTAACAACCAAAACTCATTAGCTGTCTATTTTCCGCCTTTGCCTGGCAATTAGCTAACGTTGCAAAATTTTGCCCCCAAATTGTGAAATGGCGAATATTTGCAATTAACCTCAAATATAGCGCTATGCATTATTGATGGCTGTCGTGCGTTCGAAATCAATTTTGGCCAACAGACACCAACACACATCCAGACGCAATGCTGGCTTGGCGTCGCACCCGCATACCAAAGCCACATAATCCGCGATTTAGTGCCAAATTGGCGCGTTAACAGCATCCGGCAGCCATGCAGCTGCCACAATCAAACTGGCGACTCAACGAAAGTTGTGGGCTCACAGTTAAGCGGCGATCGTTATGTGTGCACAAATACCAACAACAACCAGCAACATGAAATGCAAGTTGGTGCGACAAGTTGGCGTTGCAACAACACATCAAGCAGCCAAAGTCAAATGGACTTGAGTGTTGAATGGCGAGTAAAAAGTTGCTCAGTGCGCGTTGATGCCATTGAAAGGTAATGGCAAATTTAAAGTTGTAATTGATATTTTAAAGTGACTGACCGTCACACAGTGATCAGTATAATCATTATTGTTTTGTCTATGGTTCTACTAGATTTAAGCTTTCAAAATGTTTTAAATTTTTGTGCTCGCCTTTACGGATTCTTTGCCTTCATTATGAAATTGCTTTATTTGCATTATGAAATTTACTTCCAGCACTGCCAACCGTTCCCGCTGGTTTGTATCAATTTTTTTTAATTTTATATTTTTCTTTAAATTACATATAAACATAAAATTTGTCAAAAGATTTATACTTTCGGCCGAATTTGCTTACATGTTCCCAAGAAACCTTACAAAACACTGCGAAACCCAAACTTTAAAACTTTTCATCCACAAATCTGGCCCTTGAACTTTTCATGCCTGACCAGCGCGACACACTTGTCCCACAATAGAGTATTAAATACAACAAAAACAACAACAACAAGCAGCATTAACGAAAAATAAGGTCTCGGCGAACAACAACAATGCAGCCGAGAAAGCACACAAAAGTTTAATAATTCAATTATGGCCATTAGAAGAATTCAATTAATTATTTGCGGCTTCACAACCTTCCCCGAAGCGTATGCACAGCAATGCCAAAGTGTACAAAGAAGTAGCAAAGTGAAAAGAAAGCGAGTGGAAAAAGTGGACGAGCAAAGCAGACAACTTTTGGACGCATTGGACGGTGCAAAGACGTGCGGAACGCGCGCGCCTAATCAGCTGCCACCAGTGAAATCACCCGACCAGCAGAAACCGAATGACCTGAAAATCGGCTAAAACTGATTTTCGCTCACGACGCCGACGTGGCGGCAGCACGCGCGTGCCAGTTAATAAGATTTGGCCGCTGCCCGCCGGCTGCCGATTACTGCCACCGCTTCTGCTGCTGCACCACAACTAATGCTTCAGAGAAGGCAGCAATTTTGAATGGAATTTTCAAAAACTTTCTCTCTTACGTGTGTCGTTTTTGTCCAAATGTTGCCCTTTTGCTGCTGAGTCCTTGCGGAGTCCTTTACTGTGTTCGTTTTTGCTGGTGTTGCGTTTGTTTCTTTTGTTCTAGCAAAGCCGCAGCCCGAAACAAATGTTTTTGGGTTCATTGCGAGCTGATTGTTCGCTTTTGGGGTTTTGAACTGCGGCCGGCGCCGCACATGCGGGGCGCCGCCTATGCGCACGAATGGACCGGGGGGGCGGTGGTGGATTTTGCTCATTTAACTCGTAAATCATATTAATGAGTTTGTTAATTGGCAAAAAGAAAATCAATAAATTTCAATTTAGGCCCAAGTTCAGGCTGAATTAGATCACGCAGCGCGACAATTTTCATTTAATTGAAATTTATTTCATATCCCAGCGCAGCGTCGAACAAAAAGTGAAATGTATACAAATGTTTAAAAGAAGTTGTGAAGAGATGCAAAGCGGCAAGGGTTAACGAAATTAATTAAAGGGTCGCTCTGGCTGCGACAATGTTGCGGCCCAATTCAAACCAGCTGGCAGCGAATCATTGCCTGAGAAAACAAATGTCGCATGTCTTACTAGGCTCAATGGAACATACGACAATCGTTTTCTGAGGCGACGAAATGGCGCCAACTGTTGTGTTGTTGTTGTTTTCGGTGTATTTTTAACATACACACACATGACAATGCCTAAAAATAGTACAAAAATTGCTTATTTTCGAAATGTGTATCGAGCATCACGTTTTTTTGTATACTTTTTTGAAATAGAATTTTCTACAAATTTCAAGAGGCAATTTGCCCAACTGACTTGTTCATTCTTTAGTTTTTTTAGGAATTTTTTTTTGTTTGCATTCAGACTCACTCACGTGTGAAACGCGTCTGACGGCCATGGCAATCGAAATCGCGCGCAACTGATTGGTTAGAGTCAGCGCACTGCTCGAAAATACAAAATTATCTACGATACAAGCTGGCTGCCATTAAATGTTGCTCGCACGTTGCTGCAATACGCCGAAGCAACAATCAGCCGAAAAAAGCGCAAATCGCGTAATTTGGGTAAATAAAAATAGCGAGCAGATATTTTTACGAAATGGCACAGCCACTCGATGAAAAATTCGTAGAAATGTTGGCGAAGGGCAGGAAACGGCCCGAAGCAGTGGCAGCTAATCGAACAGCCAGAAATAATATATGTGAAGCACGAAAGAAAAATAAATTCACATAAACATATTACACGAGTTTATGACGAACGAACGCGGCACAGATTCTGATAACGAAAATTGGAATTTTATGCAAAACAATGTCAAAATTATTGCCCCACTGTGGGCTATATTATAGTTGTTGTTGCAGTATTGTGTGTTGAAAACAAATAAGTCTACAAAGATTGCCTAATGAGCACAAAAACAAAAACAATAAAGCAATAAGAACAACACTTTGCTGCAGACTGGAGGCACACAAATTACAAACGAATCAATTTTAAATAGCACAACAGTAATAACAACAACAACTACAAGTAGAATTGTATAATAGTAATAGTAGTAATAGTAAATATATATAAATTGTATAGTATGTAGTAAATGCGCTGGAAAGTGGAAGGAGGAAGTGGCAGCAGTGACAGCAACAACAGTTGTTGTAGAACCACGGCAAAGTGACAGAAAGCAGTCCGTCCACCAGCGAAAATGCCAAAAATGGAAATAAATCGAAACAAATAAGAATGTTTTTCAATTGGATATGACCGATTCTCTATGAGCTAAAGAGGAGCCACGCCCATAAGCGCTTTGAAGCTGAAAAAGAAGTTTCTGTATATAAGGAGTGCGTCATTAAACATTGTGACATCGAAAAATTAAAACATCTCAGCAACCACTAGTCCATTTTTTGGAAAAATTTGGCTTTATTTAACATGCCTTTTAAGTAGATTTTAGAATTTATTAAAAAAAATTATAATATCATACATTTTCAAGGGTAAAGTTTCTAACTATTTCTGGAATACCCCTCATGAGGGCTTTCATTGTTCCTTTGTTAATTTTCTGGGAAGAAGCCAGAAGGCATTTTATTTTATTTGTATTAACGAAGTTATTAGCAAAATAGTTATACAATTTAAAATAGTTGGATTATTTTCTGGTTTAAAAGTCCCGCATCCACTAAAAAAAATTTGTACATGCACATACCTATGTCTGTATGTATTTATGTGTACATATGTTGTACATGTACGAAGCAAGCAAAAGTTACCTGCACCAGATCAACGAATCTTTGAGACTTTTGAAATTAAATTTAAGTTTTCTCCTCTACATTTGCTTCGAATAATATACTTTCGTACAAAATATAAAACAAAAAACAAATTTGTAGCAAAAATTACGTACAGAAAAGTACGAAATATCTGCGCACAAACGCCACGAAAAAAGTTGATTTGCAATTTCAATGTCAGACATAGCAATGACGACAAGGCAGACGGACAACACAGACAGTCAGACGGACACAGACGAACATAAATTAAGATAGACGCAAATTTACATATGCATGTACACACACACACACACACACATACGAATAATTGCAATGACACTAGCAATGAAAAACGAAACGTGTAAACAGCGAAAATCGACCGCAAAGCAGCGGAAGACGCAAACGATTTGGCGCGGCAGCCAACGCGATGGTCGCAATTGCGGTCTGAGCAGTGACAACGATGACATCAGTGGACAACATGAAACAAATCGACCGATTTAAAAATACAATTTTTGAATTGTTGCAAAATTGTGCAATTAGAATGTAGCAGCAATTACAACGACAATTTTAAGTATTCGACAAGGAATACAAAAATTTTTGTTACATTACATTGTACGCTCCAGTTGAACGGAGCTGAGCGGAAGTGAAAGCAACGAATTTTTTCACAAACTTTTTTGTGCACTTGAAACGTGACTTCAAGCTAATGGAAAAGTTAGTATTAAAATAGTTTTTGCAATAGTTAACAAATCAACAAGTCGGCGTGTTTGCTTCAGACGATTACAAACTTTCAACTGGCTTCAATCTGCAGTGTTTTAAAATAAAATTCTTCCTTATTTCGCGCAACTTCAGTTAACAAAAAATATTTTCAAAGTAAACCATGATTGGTTTTTCAAATAAGCAAACTTTTCTTTTCACAAATTTCCTGTATCTATGAATTTTTTCTATTATTAAAAGTTTTCTCACACACTTTTTTATGATCTTTTTTCAATAACGCAACTAAATGTTTAAGTAAATGAATGAAGAAAGAATTATTAAAAAAAGAACGAATTAAATGAATGAATGAAAAATCGCATTAATTCCTTTGCAACATGCACTTCTCCACTTCGCAGCAACAATGTGGCTGCTACATGTTGCCGCACGCATAAGCACTCAAATGCATGGCACATGTGTGTGTGGGTGCAAAGGTGCTAACAGCAAAATTATATACAAAGCAGTTTGCGGCATTAACCCACCAGCCAACCAAAACACGCTGCCGGCTTAACCCTTTCGACCCCAAAGTTGCCTGAGAGCAACTTCACCTATTTGCCATCTTATAGCAAGAGCTTCGATTGATTTATGGGTTTAATTTAAGTAGGCACCAACGAATTTATATTTTTAGAAGTGAATTCAAAGCAAATTACAAAAAATTTACTGTTATCCCCAAAATAATTTTCAATAATTTGCAGCGATATCAAGGAAAGTTTGTGTTCTAATTGAAGTCTACGAATTGAGCGCGTTTGGTCAAAACCCTGTTTCTTTAATGACGGTTAAATAAAATCAAAAAGTGATCATTTTGTATTTTTTCATAAATATTAAATAACTTTTCTGTAATTAAAAAATATTGGTACAAAATCTATTTAACCCGTTTTAAGCTAAAATTGTTCAAAAGTAAACTAGCTCTAGAACTCTAACAAAGAGGCGTGGCGACTTCAAATACCAAAAACTAATATCGAGACACAGGGTAAAATTCGGGGTCGAAAGGGTTAAAAGAATTAACACATTTCTTCGACCCCACTCAGCGCTCGCACTGCATGCATCAACGTTGGTACATGCAGAACTATTCAAGCGCTTCGTAGCGCTAAAAAAATACTAACAATAACAAGCACCAACAAAGCAACATTAAATACAATGCAAATAAGCGAAATACTGCCAATGACACTTGTCGCTTTTAATTTAGCAGCAAACAATTAAAATGTCAAATGCATTTGAGTGGTTTTATATAACAAACAGCTGTGGGCGAGCGTCAGTGTGTGTGTGTGAGCACTTTTGTTTTAATACAATATCAGCAATTGCCATTCAATATGCAATTAAAAAGCGCCAACAATTTAAAGTGCACCAAACGTTTGATAAGAATTTTGGAAAAAAACAAAAACAATTTGCGGCTGCAATGCGCCCAAAAACCGCCTAAGCCGCCACTGGCTAATGCTCAATGCTGCAGTTATAGTTTTTTGTTGTTGTGCTGCAGTTGACATTTTAATCTGTGTGGCGCAGCTGAAGCACGCGGCGGCGCATTTTGTGAACTGACCGCGTGCAGTCAAGTGCGGCGGTCGCGACTTTCTACATACAGCAGCCACCCAGATGGGCCCACACAGCAGTGCACTGTCCGCCGCCTTCATAAATTTTGTATGTGTGTGTCTGTGTGTGTATTCGTTTCGTAGATTGCATCAAAATTCAAATTAATAACAATAAAGCAACCAAAAAATCGACATTAAAATTTTGTATTGAAATTATTTTCGGCCTCAGCTGTTGCACTCGTGCTTCCGCCACAACGGCACTTGACTTTATGTTCGTCGTTGTGCCGCTTTTGCTTTGTTTGTTTATTTTTGTGTTTATTTGTTTTAGCTTTCGACGTTCGGCGCTCGCCGTTTGCATTCTGTATTTGTTTGTATATTTTTAAATTGCAATGTCTCTGTGCTTTTTGTTTTTCTTGTTGTTGTTGTTATTAATAATAATGGTTTTGTTGTTTTTATAATCAATTAAATGGCTGTCAGTGACTTTTAAGCCATTTCTGTGTTCACTTTTGTCTACATTTAGAAAAACACACACATTTTCTTTTATTGCTTTTCATTATTTGCTCTGCATTTTTGCTGGTCAAATGATTTGCGCCATTAACGCTCTGTTGACTATTTCAATTGAGTCGATGGCGAAATTGTTCGAGATAATTACAAGTGCCCATAATTAATTATTTTGTGTATGGGTTTGCGACTACAATTTGCGTAATGACTTCATTAATTGTGCAAATAAAAGTAAAAACTTCTTCATTATTATTTCATAAAAATGTACAATTTCATTAGAACAATAAAATAACAACAACTTGATGTCTTTATGAGTAGATTTAATTATTGAATGTTTGAAATTCACGTTAGATATTTAGTTAAATGACAATGGTGTGACATGGTGTCACAATTACTCGCCAAATAAATCCGAAAGACGCATTAAAACGAATGACTAAGATTTCGGAGCCAGCGACATTCCTTTCACATGGCTGCTTCTCTCCAGATACATATATATGTGTAACTATGTATGTATGAATGTGTAATCACTTTTGACAAAGTGTGACAAAGTGTCATATACGCTGAACGCATAAATTATTCAATTGTTTTTGTGTGCTTTGAATTCTAAATTCGGTAGAAAAATATGTCTGTAAAATTCGGCATATCTGAGTGAGTTTACATTTGAGTAAATTTACTCTCACATGGGTTCTTGTCAAGAGAGATATTGCAGGTACTGAGAAGAGATGAATCTCTTCTTTTTTTTTTAAAGAAAGCTGATACAAGCTCGCATTGTACTGAATGTGAATGGGAAAGAAGATTTACAAAATATTTCCCCAGGGAGGCAAACTGCAACACTTGCAACATATTCCGATACATTTGGGCTGCTTACGTTAGCAGTAGAACCATTTACCTTCTCAACAGGACTTGGGTGGACCTAGCCAGACTTAGGACTACCTATACAGGTAACTGCGACATGGATGACTTAATTCGCAGCAAGAATGAGAATGAAAAATAAACGTTTTTTCACTAACTTGGCAGCTGTCCAATCCTCGCACAAAACTATCAATAAGCTCCTTTCTAGAGAAAACGCAATGGACAAAAATCCATCGAACGAACTCAAAATTCTACCACCATCTGTTAACGTTAACCATGTTTTGTTGTATCGAAATGTTGCATGTTGGCTGATCCAGTTGGATTCAATTTACCACATTGACCACAATCTAACTTACTGCGTTTCGAAAGCGCGAATGGAATTTTAAGAGGGGAACATTACTCTTCCGAACACCTCCTCCTACCTATTTCCTGAGGGACTTGCCTTCCAACTAGTCTCTCCTGAACATTTAGCAGCCGTTTCTCCCATTTCGGACTTTACGACACTAAACTTGCAATTTTTCGATACCATCGGATAGTCAATCCGCTCTTAGGGTTCTGAATGCGCTTACAACATCATCAAAGACTCTGTTCTGAACTGCAGCAAATCTTTCAATGAGACTACCAGGCAGCCTATTCTCCTTTGCTGGGTTCCAGGACATGGGGACATTCCAGGGAACTGTGAAGTAGACCTCTCGCTCGACAGATACGTCAAGAAATGGCAATGCTCGGTAATGTCCATTTTAGCTTGTAAACTTCGTACTCATACAAGCTTCATATAAGAAACTACCCTAAAATGGTTCGAAGACAACTCAAGATTTTCCAAGCACCAAATTTTACCAACCTTAAACGTTCCTCTTTCTAGAGGAACTAAATAGAATTCAGATCAGAACCACGATTGGTGTTCTGACGGCTCACTGTTCAATTGGCACCCACACCAAAAGGTTGTGGTTGTTTTCGAACGACTTCTGTCGTATTTGTGTGGACGCGTAGGAGACAGAAATGCCCTTCACCTTCAATGCCTTATCATGCTTTATCTAAAATAAGAAAGAATCACCTGAGCAACTTTCGTCTTTTCGACAACCTGGGGTATCCAGCCGTTCAAATTATTCACAGTCTGCAAGTTTTTGTGAGCAGCTCAAACTAATTCGATCAGTGAGCGGACTCGTGCTCGACTCTTTGTGGTATCAGAATAGGTCATGGCCTAAGTGGGCTCTGTCACTCCTTCCTACCTACTTGCCTACTGTGTTTCGAGCAGTTGTATCCTGTTGTAAGGACACCACACCCAAATGATTTCATTCATTTTACATTACTATTTTGTAATATTCCAGTTTATAGATGGTCTGTTAAATTTATTTTTTGTTTGACTGAATTATAAATAAATAAATAAAAAAATTAATTATAAATAAATATTTTCCAAGAGTTCAAGGTATATTAAAACAAAAAACAGTTTAACTCATACACTCATACAATAAAATTACTGGTATTTTCTTCCAACAGTTTATAAATATTTAAAGCGAAATTTATGATGTCGTTGAAAAATGTTCTGTGAGTTTGTTAAATATAAAATTTGGTTAGAAAAACAAAGCCAAGAACGAACTCAATAACAATGCAAACATATTTAAGATAACGCTTCAAAATGCTTCCGTTGCCACAGACGTTGTTTATGTGTGTGTGTGTGTGTGTGTGTGTGTGTGGGTGCGCATTGCAACATTACAAGCTCTCAATTTCCGCTCCGGCAGCAGCTTGTAGAATTTTTCATGCTGCTGGTGCGTATAACTTGATGGAAATTCATCTCAAATACACAAAAAAAGCAAAGAAAAGCCCGACAGATATTTTCTGCTTCTAGTACCTAAAATGTGCTTAACTTGTAAATAACAACAACAGCAGCAAGAACAACCACCACATTGCTCAACAGCACATTCCACATGTAAGAATGGCCAGCGAGCGTGTGTCGTCTGTCTGCTAAAGTTTTAAGCGCAACTTTGGCGCTGACATGCAATCAGAGTTTGGGAAAACGACGCGCAACAACTTTTAACCGTTTTTACTTGGCATGACACAGCGGCATAAAGTTCAAACGAACAAAACGGCACATTGCCTGAACGTTGACTTACTTAAAAATTGCACAAAAGTTGTAAACATGACGAAAGAACAAATTGTGTTGGTTTGCTGCTCGTTGATTTTAGCTTCTGCTTGTTTTGTATTTTGTTTTTAATCTGAATTGCTGGCGTTGTTGCTGAAATCCAATTGATTGAGTTGATTGAGTTTGTATGTGTTGACAAGGACACAGAAACAATTTTAGATTTGACTTTTGCGCTTTTTGGCATTAAAATTAATTGACAAACTGATGTTTGGGCAAAATAAATAAATAATTAATAATGTACATTTAGAATGGACATGTACATCTGTGCATTCTTTAGCACAATTTCTATAAGTGACTTTGTAATTTTTATTTCTACGTTTTTGACTTGACTGATATATTTAGGTATATACAAAATTTCCAAAGTGAAAAGTAACAAAAAAATAAAATAAATAAGCGTAAGGAATTAGCCTCTAACCTAATTTTTTCCAAGACTTGTAATCATAAATGTGACCTTTTGGCTTCGCTGTCTGTAAGCAGCAGCAAATATGCTGCAAAATATAACACCGTGCGACACCATTTTTCACACCGGGAAAAATCCATATGTGCATGAAACTAGAGACCAAGTATAGTATCAGGTGTACAACTTTGCTTCCGCCGTTTTCCGATAGGTGGCTGTACCGGCTGAGGCTGGTTGAAATACATAGATGGTAATGCTTTTAAAGTGAGTGTGGACAGTGCCTAACGAATTGTCATCGCCGTTTCAGTGACAGTTGTTCTTGTTTTCGTATTATTCACGCTCGAAAATGTCCGTTTATGTGCCCAATTCTCGCCATTTGCGGGAACTTTTACTTTTCTGTTACAATTCGCAAAAAAATGCAGCTGAAGCGCATCGAATGCTCTCAGAAACTTACGGTGATGCTGCTCTGAGTGAAAGAACGTGTCGGGAGTGGTTTTAACGTTTTAAAAATGGTGATTTCGATGTCGCAGACAAACATGGTGGTGGAAGAGAAAAAACCTTCAAAGATGAACAACTAGAAGCATTGATTTACTACGAGCTCTTAAAACCGGGTGAAACCATCACAGGAGATCGCTACCGAACGCAACTGATGCGCCTTAGTCGCGCGCTAAAAGAAAAGCGGCCACAATATCAAGAGCGACATGACAAAGTCATCCTCCAACACGACAATGCTCGGCCTCACGTCGCAAAAGTGGTCAAAAAGTACCTGGAAACGCTGAAATGGGAAGTCTTGCCCCACCCGCCGTATTCCCCAGATGTCGCCCCTTCTGACTTCCACCTATTCCGTTCGATGGCACACGGCCTGGCAGATCAACATTTTCAATCCTTCGAAGAATTGGAAAAATGGATTGCTTCATGGATAGCGTCAAAAGAGGACTCCTTTTTTCGAGCCGGGATCCGAAAATTGCCGGAAAGATGGGAGAAAGTTGTCGCTAGCGACGGACAATACTTTGAATAATACATCTGTAAGCACTTTTTCGCAATAAAGCTTTTAATTTTGGAAAAAAAACGGCGGAAGCAAAGTTGTACACCTGATAATACTGCGTACTCAGTTTTGCATTTCTACATCCTTTGTTCATTTACAAGGACTTCAAAATTTTTAAAGGTGTAAAAAATAAAAAAAAATATTAAAAATATTTGACTTCGTTAGAATATAGCGATATGTATATCAAATGAAAGAGGAAAGGCTCAAGAATTTAAATAAAATTGACTTTTTATGTATTTGTAAAAAAAAGATATGAAAAAGGTCCTTTGAATTTTAATCCTTTATATCCTTGAAAAGTTATGTAGAATGTTTTTTAAAAGTAAGTATGTTAAAACCCGAAATCTCCTTGATCACGTGTCAAAATTTCATTACTCTAACTTTATTGGTTCGAAAGTTATTAAAAAAATGGCGGAAGCTGCAATTCTAATGAAGTACAAAAATTTTAATTTATTTGAGTATCAGTATTTTAAATAATAAAAAGAGACAAAATCAATGAAGCGAGAATAATGAAATTTTGACACGTGATCAGGGAGATTTGGGGTTTCAACATTGTTACTTTTCAAGAAAATTCTGTATAAATGTTCAAGGATATAGAGGATTAAAATTTTCAAGGGAACTTTTTGATAGCCTTTTTTTACAAATAGATAAAAAATCAATTTTATTTCAATTCTTGATATCGCCGATATCGCCATATGTAGAATCAATTCTTGATTCTACATATCGCCATATTCTAACGAGGTTAAGTATTTTTTATATTTTTTTTACTTTTTATCCCCTTCAAAATTTTGAAGTCCTTTTAAAAGAACAAAGGATGTAGAAATGAAAAACTGAGTACGCAGTATTACTATGTTTCGTCTCTAGTTTCACGCCCATATGGATTTTTTTCGGTGTCAAAAATTTTTTTAATTTTTTCGCACGGTATAATCCTGCAGTATTTTCTCAGAACTGTTACAATAAAACATTTTGACTGTCATGACATGTGGCTGTCAGGAGAGGAAATTTCCTACTTGGCCCTCAACCCCCTCTCAACTCTCTCAGCCCCCCCGCCCCCTCTCAGTAAGAAGAAATAGGAGACGTTGTCTGACCTCATCTGATACTGAAATGTGTTACTATCTCTTCAACTTTCAACAAGCTTGACCGCACTCAACCCGTTAAATCAGACACTGTACCACAAAATAATATCTGTCGAGGCTGCATGCAATTGAGACGCCGCACTAAAGCTCAAAATTATGGGCTTGACTAAGACCCAAGCGATTTCTCCTCAATGCGCTGACATTGGGCCTGACTGATGACCTGACTGAAACTGGAACTAACGTCACATGAGTGCGTCCCAACCTGCCATCAACTGTAATCACAGTCGAGTGTATAAAAAATAAAGTAAAATTCCTTTCAAAATATTTTTTAATTCATACTCGCACTAGGACCACAATGGGCCTAGTTTGGCCTAAGTGAGCTCTCATATGAGAGCTGCCACCATCACCTACTCGCACTAATAGAGAAAACCATCATTTCTCAAATCAAATGGAACGACCAGCAATTACTAAGACTGCTCCAATTGAAGGTCAAATATGTAGTCGAAAAAACTCCCAGCTACGCTCCCATTCATGCATTGGACTTAAGCTCTTATTCGAGATTATGGTTTCGTGCTAGCAATTCATTTGCTCCACGCAACCAACCATTGGCAACACCAAAAAGTTACTTTCAAACAACTGTAAAGAACTTTCTTTTCTTCTTTCTTTTTTTTCGAAAAGTGCACAAAACTGAAATCTCAAATTTATTCGCTGCAGCAAAGCAGTATAACATTTCGTTTGTCGAAAAATTCAACAATTCATAAAAGAAGCAAAGCTGCTTCGTTTTCAGGGCGGCAGCGAAAATCCGAAAAATGGCAACAATGCGCGCAAGAAAGCTATCAAATCTGCTAGCAACAACAGTGGCAGCAAACCGCTGCCGTTGGCATGTCGGTGCGGCATTTTGTTGCGTCTGAGGGCTGCCGCAGATTTGAATGTGGAAGCGTGCCCAGCGCCACGGCCACCAGGCACGCAACGGACACACGGAAAAACGCGCCGCGCAAAATGCGAACTCGACAATTCTAGGCCAGCAAACGCGCGCATCCAGCCGCGTTTGTCGGTCTCGTCTTCGTCTGTCCACATGTCTGACTGCTTGCTTGCCTGCATGTTTGGCGTTTCTGCTGGCGCTGCGTGCTTTGCGTGTCTTCTGTGCGTTCTGCGTCTACCTCTTTCTGTCGCTTTTTGTGCGGCCGTCAGGTGTTTTTAGGGGAAATTCGATGCTGGCACTCGTCGGCGCCCAACTGGCTGCCTGCCCAACGCCACAATTGTTCCTGACTTACTGTCCATGCGAACGTTGTTGTTGTTGTTGTTCTATATTAGGCTGCTTGTTCTTGTTATTGTTATTGTAATGTACGCTTTGTACGTGCGTCCTTTTTGTGCTCTTTTACGAGCCAACTCTTTGTTGTTGCTGTGCGTATTGTACGCACTGTGTTTTTGTGTTTTTGATGGCTGTATTTGCTTTTATTGCTGTTATTGTTGTTGTTGTTGTTATTGCCTTTTGTAATTTCTTGATTGCTTAAGCATAATTAATCATAACAAACACTTTTGCCGGCGTTGGCAAATTAATAAAATAAAAAGCAACAACAAAAACAGTAACAAAAGCAAAAGCAATACACAATGAAATTGAATCATCGTTGAGCTTTTTCATTGTTGCTGTTGTTGTTGTTGGTGTTACATTTTTGTTTTGTTGCTTGTGGGGTTGCCGGCGCATTGTTTTTCTGTGTATGTGTGTGTGTGTGTTGTGTGTTGATTTTGGGCTTTTCAGCGAGCATAAGTTGTGTTGTTGTTTGTTTTGTTATTGTTATTGTTTTTGTTGCGCCATTTGCGACCGCTACTGTTGTTGTATTTGAAGTGTAGTGATTGTTGTTTAATTGGCAAATATTTGCACAGGCAGCAGTCAAAATAATAACAAACAACCACAGCCACAACAACAGCAACAACAACAATAACGACAATGGCAAAGAAAATTGAGAAAGGCGCAGGCACACTTGGCACCATTTTTCGAAGCACGCAAATTTATGCGTAAAAATAAACAAAGTGATGAGGGGGGAAATTGGTGGGCAGCATGGAAGGCGCCTAATCAAGTACGAGAAAAACAAAGCGGATGAGAGAAGAAAATTTTTCAAGTTATTTACTGAATGCTTTGGCGCGCTAATTGCCAAAAGGATTTATGCCTTTTCTACCCTCTCACTCTAAATTAATTGAAAAATTTATTATTTCTCGCGTGCCGCCAGTGCCGAGTTGGCAAGTCGGAAATTGACAGTGTCAAAGTTGTGACTCAGTTTGCAGGCTTTTCGAATAATTATTTCTGTGCACTGACAAAAGAACGAGCAAAAGAAAGAGTCAAGTAATGGCGAGTAATAAAGTTGCATATTTGTGGAGTTGAAAGTTTTGCTTCATTGCCAATTTCATAAGTCACGTGCGGCAATTCAAAAACTGCCGCAACATAACCTCGAATCGCTGCTTGCAAGTTCTCCGCCAGCTGCTGCCTGCATTATTTCTCCCACTCCGCGCTGATCGTCCATACATTCTACTTTTCCTCTTCGACTGGCACAACCTTCAATATTTTTCACTTTCTACTCCCTTCAAGTCGCACACCGTTTTTCACGCCGCTTTTCGGCAATATTTCTCACATTTCTGACACGCTATCAGCTACACGCGGCCACACACACCGCCGCCGCCGCAGCTGGCGCGTCATTTCTCACACCACGCCCACGCCGGCGTCAGTGCCGCTGCCACCAATTTTCATCAGCAACGCCCGCAACATGTCTTGAGTTGCCGAGCAACGCCGCGGCCCACACGGCGGCGAGATTATCGCCAAAAATTTTATTTATTGCATTTACCGATTTTGTCACGCACCCAGAAAAATAAAATCGCCCGCCGCCGCACCTCCTCGCGAAAACGTGCAAGTCTGATGAAAAAAATGCGACTTCTCAGAAATGCCACAAAAAACATTGCCGACAAAGTTCAACTTAACAGCTGCGATTAGAGAAATTACACGAAAATCGGAGCCAGAGGCATTGATTGGGCCTCTGGCGTTTTATTGCGATTTATTGTTGTTGTTTTTTTTTTGTAGCTGCTACGTGCGAAATTGACAAAAAATACATATTGCCTACAGTAAAAGACAGACACAGCAGCAGCAGCAGCGACAGCGACAGTTTGGGGCCAAAGGCGTGGCGGCCGGAGTTCGACCCGAAGAATACTTAGACACAGGTTGCGGTCCGTCAGGCGCGAAAGATGACATTTTTATGTGCCCGAATGCAATATATGCCAATCACATGTAGGCACACACACACACACACACACATATGTATATGCATTGCGCTTGATTTTTTGGTATTTATAATTTATAACTTTCGAAGCAAGACGCACAGCTGTCAGCGGCAGACAATCGCTAAAAGTTCGCCAATACTTTTTGCCGCACACTCAAGTGCCGACAACTTTTGACGCGGCTGCGTTATTTTTAGTTGCCAATTTAAGGGTTTTGCTGCAGCTGTCACCAATCATTTTCAGCCAGTCTGACAGCCTTAAAGGACACATAACAGTTGTGTGCCGTTGGATTCACAGACATTCAATGTGGTTTCGAGTGTTCGTTTAAGAAGTTTTGTAGGTGAATTTAACTTATTTTAAACGTAATAAGATATAACTTTTTGTATCAAACACTTCAGTTTCTCGAATCAAAAGACTCGCTTTTACATAAATTAAATCTTTAAATGTGATTTTAAATTAATTAAATTTTAAAATGTGATTTTTTGGCAAATTCGGTAACATTTAACCCTTCTGTCAATACGAAGGTATCTGGCTACCTTTTGCATAATTGAGGTAAAAATGTTCTAGTTTGGGCCAAGGAAGGCTATGCATATATTTTTAGTATCTTCCTAAAATTCAATTTATTGTCTATGAGATATCTTAACACTAGAATGCCCGACAATCTGACATACCTAAAATGTCCATAAGTAGTCATTTTGACTACATTATTGTTTGCTGACCTTTTTTAATTTTATTGGTTTTTAAGTAGCAAATGTCAATAAATGTACACGAGATTAAATAAATAAGCATTTAGTTTTTATTTTTTTATGGTTTACAAAGTAATTTCATTTCAATAAAATAGCGTACTTTACACATAAATGGAATAAAATGGAATGAAATTTGGAATTTGGAATTTTTGAATGAATTTTATGAGTGAATTTTGAATTGAAAAAATTATTTATTATTTATTTTAATTATTTTTATTTATTTATTTTTAAATGTTTGCAATTATTTGAAATTTTCATATTTCGCAATTGAAGATGCATATTTGTCTATTTATCAGTAAGATTTGCTGAAAATTTTATATAGGTAGTCAAAATGACTACTTTTGGGCATTTAAGGTAAATTTTGCAAAATTGGGGTAAACAATTGTTTTACAATTTTTTTAATTTATTTATTCCATTTAGCTTTAAAAATTAATAAAAGTCACTTAAGATATTTTTTTAGAAAGCGATGCAACAAAAGTTATTTACAATAAAAGACCTCAATGTAGTCAAAATGACTACCTTGGGCATTCTAGTGTTAAATAGAAATAAATCTTTTTCTGAATAACTTTTAGCTGCAAATATTTAGCTTACAAGCCACCCCTAGCCTTTTCGTACCACATTTAGTAATGAAATGCGTCAACATTTGAGCCAACACATCTACCGACCTTTGTACTACAAGTATTGTAAATGCTATCTAAAGACCTTATCTAATAGACTTTAAATTAAATTTTAGGAAAATACTAAAAATATCAGCATAACGTTCCTTGCTCGAAAGTAGGACATTTTTACCTCAAAAATGCAAAAAGTACTTGGGTACCTTCGTATTGTTGATAGGTGACAATTTTTTGCATTGACAGAAGGGTTAACTGTGCGTTATCGACAACAGATTTTTTCCAACTATTACAAAATGACCACGAATAGCTCTTAGTAAGCTTTTCATTGCCCTAATTTCATAGAATAAAAGTCAACCTTTTCTGTGTTCATTGCACTTCCAAGACACATTTTGATCAACGTGTTTTCTTAGAATAAAATTCATTATTTCTATTTTGTCCACACACTTTTCAAGACATGCTCAGTCGACAACTTTGTGCACATTTTCGCTTTAACATGGAACAAAGTAATTTTAGTGAAGTTTCATTTGTTAATTTTTGGTCGTTTTGTCTGAAAATTGAATTTCTCTGTCATGTCATCTCAAGAGCAGCACACATGAGTCCCCAAATCCTATACAGTATCGAAGTTAGTGAAAATAAAAAGTACAGCGCAATCAATTCAATCAGTTGTACGAGTATTTACTCTTCAAAGAAGCGATACCAAGAAAAAGATTCATTACATTGAATGGAAGCATATAAGCAAAGCGCTGACCTCATAGCAGAAAAGTCAAAGTTGAGTATGGCAACATTTGCATGAAAACATCAACTTTCATATAGCAAAAGACCGAACGCTGCAACTTTCCGCCCTGCCAACTGCCGTCACACGCGCGTGCTTCAAATGAGCATTGTCCACTTGCCACTAGACTTTTCGCTGTTTTTGGACACCTGCCACGCCCCTACATGGCACCCTCTTTCTAGCACTTTGCGCAACGCTTTCCCTCTCCCCAGCCAAATGCCAGCGGCGCTCATATTTGCCGCACCACGTCTCCGCTTTTATCTCCGACAGTTCTTTTGTTCGCTTACATGGCATCTTTGTGCATACACTTTGGGCACTCTGCGGCTGTCCGCCCTTACGTGCTGCGTTACTGTCAGCCGCGAAGCCATTTGTGCTACGCCCTCCGCTTTGCTGCGCATGTTGGACATGTGCCGCTTTCGTGTTGCACGTTGCGCTGACTGCGGCAACAAGCAGGTAGCGCTGTGACAGCACCAGCGATGTGCGGTTTTCGATAGGCAGCATCGACGACAGCAACATCAACATCAGCGACATTTCATCAATATGCCAGACAGATCGCTGCTCGCACGCGCACAGCACTGTCCGTCCGTTTTGTTATACGAACAAGTGAACGAATGTCGCTGCGCCATCCTGGCCAATGCGCCTGTAACAATTACAATAACAATAGCGGCAATAATAACAACAATAGCAACAACAATATGTGGTAACAAACAATGCCGTCAACAGACCGACCGAGAGGCGCAATAAAAAATCAGCAGAAAAAGGCAAAACACAAAATGGTACACACACACACACCCACATACACGCGCACATATGAATATTGATGTGTGCGTGTGTATGTGTGAACACGTATACACGCGCCAGTTCAGAAGCCAAAGCTTTTTTATCAACTGCCATGTTGTCAACATTTTCATTCACCTGACTGAACAGAAACCGTTCCTGACACCTCCTACAACCACCACCCGCACTTTACAACCACTCAACACCTCACACTCCATCCCATGCAACTATTTGTTGGCTAATGCTGGCAGTGTTGCCACAGCGGTCCAACCTGTAACTCGAGTTGGCATTTCTGTTGGCCGCTATTGTTGAATGATTTGTGCTCACGTTGCGCAACAAACAAAACCAACAACGAAAGAGAAGTGCTGCCTACAATAAAACGACGCGGCCAGTACGCTCAATGAAAAGCAGAGCGTTTTATTCATATTTTGCCATCAAAATAGAGCAAACAAGCTTTGCGTGAATAAAAAAAAAGTACGAAATGAATAAAATGAAAGCAAAATGTTTGAGCATTGCGTGCGTAAAACTTCATAAAGCAAAACAGCAAACGACGCCCACATACACTCACACAAATGAATTGGAAATGAGGCAATCGTATTAAAGGCAACAACAACGAGAGCAGCTAGAAATAAATATCATTCAGGGCGACATTACGCTACCTGCTCTTCACGCCCTCTCTTTCTTTTTGCTTTATCTCTTTCTTAGTCTCCTACGCTTTGGGCTGCTGTCAACATACGCACACGAGTGCTTAAGCACTCAACACTAAGGGCCAAAGTGCCCATAAAGAGGAAAGAAAAATGCAACAAAAACACACGAACGTAAATCCAACAAACACAGCGGCCTTAGCGGAGGCTGCAGCGAATTCCATTGTTAATTTTTTTCGAAGCTCCAACAGCAAAAAAAAAAAACTTAGCAGCACGACCTATGGGCCGCAATACCGGTAGCACAACAACAATAACAGCAAATTAATATGTTGCTGACACAAGTGAACGTGTCCTTTATTACAACACTTAGCGCACACAGGAGCAGACAACAGACAGGACGGCAGCGGCCAAACACGGCAGGGCCACAGTTGCCATTGTGGCCATATCGTCGCCTGAGAAAAGGATTGTCGTATGTGCTATGAAATTCAATGGAACATACGGCATTCGTTTTCTGCAGCGACGATATGTGGCGGACACTTTGCCAGCACCTGGCCTTACCAGCACTGCCTTTGAATGTATACGTGCGTGTGTGTGTGTGTGTTGTTTGGCAAAAAACACAAATAAATAAAAAAGAAATAAACAGAAAAGGGACGCTAATGAAATTTAGTCGCCATAGGTGTGATTTTTGGCTTCTTATGTGTGTTTCTGTTTTTCCATTCCCGTTGCTTTGTATGTATTTTATTTATTTTCTCTCAAGTTGCCACTTGCTGAGTTTTGCTTTTTTAGTTTGGTAATTTTTGCTTAGTAAAATGGCAAATGGAGATATTTTCGTTTAGTTTATGTGCGTCGTTTATGGACAGCTTGTTTGTGGACGTAAACAGCATTAGGCAGCCTATTTGTCGACAACTAAACAAGCAACGCTTGCACACGCTGCGCAAGAAGGCGTTAGTTCCATGTTGAGTAAATAAAATTACTCATACGCCACCAGCGACTGAAGTTATTTTCATTATTTTGAATTTGTGTAAATATTTGTAATTGTGCTGTTAACAAAATAATCACAACAGAAAAGTAGAGGTAAATAATTAACTGATGCTATGCTCATTTTCAGCGGATCTGCATCTGACCCAAACCAAGCTGGAGCAGAATTAAATAGCTGAATAGCTTTCCGAATGAATGTAAAATGATTTTTTGCATACTTTTCAACACAAAAAATGATGAGATTTTTGTTACATTTTGAGGCCAGCAGTCCAAAATGATAGAAATAAAGTTAACTAATTGATGGAAAAATACTTAGGCTTAGGTAGGAGAGGAAAACGGCCTAACAGACTAATTTGACCCTTTTTATTCAACTCTTCTTTTCAAATGGCTCTTTGTGGTTGTTTTTCATTAACTTACCTTATTTATTTTGTGGCTTAAATCATCGCAGACGAGCTGTAAAAGAAAAGAAACCATATGAAAACCACAGAGAAATAATTTTTAAGATAAATAAATGGTAAAAGGACTGATTTCAATTGGTTGGGCTAAATGGACTTCAATAAAGGAACGCTTAAAAATTATACATCTGAGTCAACAGAATCAATACGTATGTATCCGCAGTGCTAATTTATATTTAAACTCATACTAGAAATCAAATCTATTAGACTTAATTTTTAAAAGATTGAAATAAATAAAATGAAATGGAAATAAAGAAATAATTTCATATAATGAGTCATTTTTAGAGCGATAGAACTTTCGAGTTGTCAATGTTAGGAAGCCTTTTTATTCATTATAGGATACCATTTGATCAAGTAATAAAGATTTATGCCTTATTAGATTCCACAAATTATTTAAATTTATTCTTAAAAACTTGGTTTCAGTTGAAAACAAAAAAAATGAAAATTGAAAATTGAAGTGATATTAATTTAAAACGGCTATTGTTGCAACAGTACGAACATTTCATAAAATTCTATGCCTAAGTAATATGTCGTTTTGTTTATAAATTTCGTATTAAGGAAAGAAAAAGTCCTTGCCACTAAGTCAACAATATGTCAATGAAATGTTCGTACTATTGCAACAATAGCCGTTTTAAATTAATATGGGAACCATGATCCCAAGTTACCGATTAGAAGCCGTCCCTTCCTTTTTTCCTTCCTTAACTGTCCGTCAATGTGTTGCAGCCTGCCCCAAAGTTCTCTCCAAGCGTCTCTGCTTGTTGCTCACACCAAGAGATAATGGAGCATTCTCAACTAAACGCTTCCTCCGGAAACACGGTCTTCCTCTTCGCCGTGGATTTCCAACTCCTTCTACTTTTTTGTCGAAGCTTCATTGTCTATACAGCAGACATGGCCAAGCCAGCGTAGCCGCTGGATAGTGCTACGTTCATGTCTTTAAACAGCTCATTCAGCTCCTTGTTTGTTTCTAGGACTATCGAAGTCCTCACCAATACGAACAAAGCCGAAGATTTGCGAAGAACGATTTTACAAAGACCGATCGATTGCAACAGTTAGCTCTTTGTTTATCGACTACATGTACAATTTTGTGCAAAAATTCGGAATTTAGTGAAAACAAAGTTTAATGAAAATGTTGTTTACAAATCTGAAGTTCCTTCCCGATCTAGTATTTCTTGTAGGAATAAATTAAGTCATTGGTATAAAGCAGTAAATTACAAACAATTCAACCTCAATGCAGCATTGAGGCAGTAAATATGTTATGATCGAAATATTTGTGCAAAAATGGACCAAGAAAATACTTAAACAAATGTCAGGAAAAACCAAACAAATTTCGAAAAATTTAAATCGTTTTGTCTGGTTTTAGTTCCTTCTTTCATAAATATCAGTGAAAATATGAATTTAAAATTTTTAATATCAATAATACTTTCCATATCACATTTAGTAATTTCTAAAATTTTTTAATACAACACTTTTCATATCACATTTAGTAATTTCTAAAATGTTTTAATAACCTTTATGTACAATATTTAAAAATATTTCAAATATTCAAAATAATTTTCCATCATATTTATTCTCATAAATACAATTTTTGTTTTAAACAAACCCAATTCATAATGACATAAACTACATATATACAAACATATGTACATAAATTTCCATTAATAAGGCAATTACAAATACAGTGGACGTCCAATATAACGAATCTTATGTTGTACCCCCAATTTGTTAAATCGAAAAATTCGTTAAATCGATCGAATTTTTTTTGGTTTTAAACCATCCTTCTTAAAGAAATAAGTCTTGCATATTTAGTTTTTAAACAAATATCTTGTTTTATTAAAGCATTTTCCTAATACAAATATGGCTATGTGTGTACAATGAAAAAGTCTTCGATGCGCCATTGCCTCTTTACCGCAAGTAAACTTTTCTGTATGGCAATTTCGCTTGATTGATTATTGAAATTTTAATTTTTAAAAGAAAAAAGCCGAGCGAACGCAAAACAAATCCTGTGAAACTGATCAGCAATGCATACAAACAGAATTTGAAAATGTTGGTAACTGGACGTAAATTTGAAATTTTTAACGTAACAAAACAAAAACAATTGAGGTACCGTTCACTTGACGAAACCAAACATTCATTGTTATTGTAAAGAATGTGAATGATCAAATAAAAACAATTCGAAGGCTGAAAAACAACATAAATATTCGTTATATCGTATAGCAAATTTCACTTTCGTTCGTAATATAGAACCATCAATGGAAAAACTTTGGCCGTACGTTAAATCGAAAATTCGTTAAATGGAAAGTTCGTTATACTGGACGTTCACTGTACTTTATTGAGAGACAGGCACTCACCCACTAAAATGTAGTCCATCAAAATCTCACTTAACATTCAAATCTCATGTAAACAAATCGAATACAAACGCTTTAAACAATTAAATCCCTCATATGCCGCGAAAGTTGTAGCACTGTAATCAACGTCACAAACATTTTAAATAAATTTGGCAATAGCAGAGAATTGCAATTATTCGATCTACTCCATCATTCATGCGCGCATCAATTCATTCAATTCATTCAGTCAATTCACGCAAAACATTTGGTGGTTTGCACTTTTAGCTGCCACAATTCCACAATTTCCTTGACCGCACACTTAAAATGTGCTTGTGCAGTGTTCGTGAACTCGCACATGTAAATAACAACAGCGCAACAACAAATCACACGAACAAAAACGAACACAACTTGTACGTGTGTGTGTGTGTGTGTATGAATGGGAGCGAGCAGTTACGGGAAAAAGCTACAGCAGCAACACAACAAACTCATTAAAATTTCATTTATTGGCACTTGGCGCCGTTAATGCAGCTGCCACCGCTAAGAGGTGGCAACAGCAACAGCCGCAGCCGCAACGCCGGCAACTATTGTTTCTAGCGAACGGCACAACAAGCATTGCCACATGCGCGCAACTGTATTTACGAGCTTCCGAGCCAACAACGACTCTCACCAACTCTCACACTTTTCCAGTGCTTCCAAGTGCTGCGGATTTGGCGCCTTCATTTTTGGCAGCGGCAAAAATTATTCGCATACAAATTTTAATACCAACACTGAGTCATTGTTGCTAATGTTGCTGTCAAAATTTCATAAGCAATAAAAGCGCCACTTTTCGTGTTACGATTGCGGCGAACGGAAGTGTCGAAAATCATTTTTAATGGCACACGCAGCCACGCAGCGCACAGCATTGTGCGGGAAATTTCGGTTCAATTTGAAAAACCGTGCAAAGTACAAATAAATGGCAATAAAATCAAATACAACAAAAGCAAATGTGGCACAGTTGGTGGCACACTTGAATGCGCGTCACATTTCATTACACCGACAACTGAGCGGTGACTGAGCGCTGGCGGCACAACGGCGGGGCTGGGCGCATAATTAAGCGTCGCTTGAATTTGTAGCGCACAATTAAACGCGCACAAATGTTGGCTAATTTCGGCAGCTATAAATATGTTACAACAACAACAACAACACTGAACACTAATGCGGAATTGTGCGCGACATTTAATTCGGGTAGCGTTTTGAAACCAACTGCAGGCAAAGTTTAACGAGAAGAAGAGTGAGCTGGTTGTGGGTGGAGAACAACTACAACAACAACATAAACAACTATTGCGCTGTTTATGGCGCTGCAAAGGTATTCAATTAGGCGTGAGTGGAATTATTTCTGTGACATTAATGCTCGAGCCATGAGAATCTTCTGAACGTTCATCTATTTGTCTATTTGTGAATTTGTTCGAATAGCAAAAAGTGTTCCGCTGTAATCTTTAATCTGTTCAAGTTTGATGTTTCAACAAAGAATACTTTGTGAGTAGAAAGAAGCACAACATTGTGTATGCTTTTTTTTTTTTTTTTTACTTTTTATTTTTTTTTTATTTACTGGCTGAGCCTTTTATAGTCCATCAGTTTGAGTGAATTAAATGTGAATAATACCAATTGTTGCTTCAATTTAATAGAATTACAATCAAAAGAAGTAAAGTTCAAGTTAATGCTCAGAAATTTTAAAGTAAAGTATACAAACAAATATAAAGATTAGTGTCCGACCGAATATTCGGTTTCGGCCCAAATAAGTGGTTTCGGTTTCAGTTTCGGCCAAAAAATGGCCGAACGGTCGAAACCGAAACTTTCTACAATATTTTTTTACATTTTATTGCGTAGCAGATATATAGTGAAAGGAGGAGTAATTTTTTTTTTTAGCATATAATATTAAATTATTTAATTTTGAATATTAGCGAGTAAGGTATGAAAGGGTGATTTTTTCATGTTTATGTTTTTAAAAAATTAATAAATTGTTTTTATTAATAAGTATTTATTTATTTATGTTATGTTTGTTCTTTATTTACTTAATGTAAAATTTGTTTGTTGAAAAAAAATGCTTGATATGGTGATTCTTATTTCAACTAGAATGTTTTGGTTTCGGCCGAATATTAAAAAAACCGAAATTCGGTTTCGGCCCAAAAAAAGATGTTTCGGTCGGACACAGTAAAGATGAAAAGATATCATGCATAATCACAAGAGGGTTAATACTAGTGTCCGACCGAATATTCGGTTTCGGTTTCGGCCCAAATAAGTGGTTTCGGTTTCAGTTTCGGTTTCGGCCCAAAAAAGTGGTTTCGGTCGGACACTAGATATCATACATAATCACAAAAGGGTTAATACAGAAGAATTAACAGGAATTAGCAGAAAAAATACGTTCCTGCCAATTTCAAACATCTCGGTTGGAGAGAGAATAATTTCCGTTGTGTGTTTACCTGATTTTCCAGCACATTTTATATATTTCAAGTTGCTAAAGGTTTATAAAACTTTAACAAAAATATCAAAATATTTCTGTTGCAATTCAGATTTTCTTCACATATAGTTTTTTAAAGTCAACTATGACTAGGCGGAAGTTTGGCAATTAGAATTGCGGTTCCAAATAGATTTGTGGATTTTTCCCTAACTTAGAAAATCGGCCAGAGTTGTTGTAAGATTGACTAATGTACAATTTAAATTTTATATTGTAAAAAGACCAACTACTGGTATGCGGACTATCAAAGTTGTAAATTTAGTTTCTACCTTTAAAAAAAGTAAAGTAGCGGCCAGGCGATGCACATCAACGTTTGATGTGTGTTTGGATATTAATGTTTTATTCACTCTCTGATATATTTCATTACAAAATGGTAACTGCAGATGTGACACTTGATAAAAAAGACAAAATTCTAGATATTGAACTTTTTCGAAGTAAGATTTAACTCTACTAAATGGAAGCATTATCCCACAACAACAACATATGTAAAATTTAGGACAGTCTATGTGCTATGGATATGAAAGACTGAAAATATATTAAGAATTCTGTATGTGCGTGTGTGTGTGTGTACATTGCAGACACACTTTTCGTTCAAGCGGCAGCTTCCAATGCTTCACCCAAAAGTGATCTTATTTGCAGTGTTCTTTGCTTTGCTTTGCTTTGTTGTCAGTGCACTGCTATTCTTTGTTGTTGCTTTTTAGTTGTAACAAAATTGTACACGTTTCACCTTTATGGCTACTAAACTGAGCTAATTTACAGCCATTCGAATGTGTGAATTAGAAACACAAATTTCCACAACGAAATTTTGCGCGTGTGAATGCGCAATGCCGGTGAAAAAATTTCAATTAAAATCTAAATTTATAAGCGCAAAAAACAGCGGCGCAATGGACAAGTGGCGGCGAAACATCAAATGAATTTTGGATGGCGGCAGCCACTGCGTGCGACCTTACAAATATTTCGGCATATTCCAGCGCAATGTATGTACATGTCGAATGAACTGCAAAATAGCAGCTACAACAACAACAATAAGGAAAGCAATAATAGCAGCAACAACAACAAACAGTGGCAGCTAAATAGAAAAACGCGCACAAAACAGCGCCAACACAAAAAAAATGGGCCCGAAATTATGGAAAATGGCAAAATATGCGCATGCAGCGCGACAGTGAGTGCGCCGCTTGTGACGGTTGGCGAGTCGGTCGCCGGTCGGTGCGGAGTAGTAGTGGGTTGCGCAGCGTTAATGAAATAAAAATGAATTGAGTGGAATTCCATCACGTCTTAATTGCAATTTGCGCTGAGGCAGCAGCAGCAGTAGCGGCCCCAGCAACAGAGACAACAGCGAGCAGTCAGCAGTCAGCTTAGTGCGGCGAGCAGAGTGTTCGAGTCTGGCGATGTCAAGAGCGCTGCCAACGTGTTGAGCGCCCAAGTGGTTAGGTAGGCTAACCCCACCACACGGCCGAATTATGCCGGCAGCCATGGCTCAGCACTACAATGCTGCGAATATTTGCCGCGCGGTGGCCTACCAAAAATTTGCACAACTTTCAGAAAAAGCGAGAAGAATGCGCTCGAGAAGGAACGAACGAAATGAAGCATACAAAAATTCCACATAAATTAGACAATTGAAATGACACAGCAATTTGACAGGCAGACTGACAAACAGACAGCCAGACAGACAGCAACAATGAAAATTCCTGACCCCCCAAACGTGGACGGGTGAGAGTGCGAGCGAAGAGTGCGACGCTGGAATGCTGAGTCATTCAATGCGACCGTTCTGCACGTCTGTGCGTCTGGCGCAATTACCCGCACGACGATGATCCCATTGGCATTTACAGTCACACCCGAACTACCGAAAAGTGCGAGCAGCGTTGCCATATGCACGCAAAAGCTAAGCTCATTAAATGCGAATTTACGTTCGCGAGAAGCGGCAAACGGTGCAGTGGCAATTTAGCTGAGCTGTTATGATTTATCTCGCAGCTGCAGTGCGCGTGTTATGAGCCATGCCCCTAATAAAATTTGCAACGAAAGGGGACCGAGGGCGATTAGGTTCCAAATTTTTTTAATGTGGTTGTTAAAGTGCTGAGTGAGTTAAGTGGATTAGGCTGATTGCAATTTTATTTGAAGCATGAAAGTTGTGTGTTGATAGAAGAAAGTCATATGGCAAGTGGGGATTTAGTTGGAAGATAAATAATAATGATAAATGTATTTTATTTTTGAGTGCAAAATGTTAAATGTTTAATTGCGTGTGAGATTGAGTGCAATAAAGCGTTAAATGGCGCTTTGCATACTTTGAAGAAATTTCAATTCTTTTGAATTGTCTGAATTTCTTATAGAATTTAAAGAGGAAATTTAATATTCTGTAAATTTGCTGTTGTAATTTGCGTTAAGTCAACTTAACCCTTTCCGGAAATTTGTACGATATATCGTACAATTTTTTCGACGATTTTTTATTTGACAGCGAATGCACTTTTTATGCAACAGCTTTTTAATTTTCATTAAGTATGCTGTGTTGTATCATTCCCTTTAAAAAATAAATCATAACAGCCGTGGCTACACAGTATGAGTGCGTTTTGTAAGCAGCTTTTTGCAAGAATTTGAAAAACCAGCAAATGACGGTACTTCTGCGTAGGAACTTTTAAATATGTAATACTTTTTGGTACCAAAAAGCGAAGCAATTTCAAAGTTTGAATCTCAGTTGATTTATAGAACTTACTAAATTTAACATTTTTTGCGTCTAAATATTTTTCCCGAGTCTTTAAAAAAATTGTACGATATATCGTACATATGACCACAAGGGTTGCAAAGCTTTGTACGATATATCGTACAAATGGAAGACAAAGGTTGCAAGTTATGGATTTAGTAATAGATTTTTTGCGTTTGTATGCCTGCCACGCCCATCTGTAAACCACGTGGCTAATAAAATTCGACTATTCGGCAATTTTCGATTAAACATAAGAATTACTAGACGATTTTGTGTTTTACTTGGCAGACACGGGTTATATAAGGTTAGACATGCGTACTTGCCACTCCCTCTACGATAATAAGAATGGACTATATTCAGTATCTTTCTGTAAAATTGTACGAATTTTAATTGATTCTGTGTTTTATTGAGAGGAAAAGGGCTTTGCGGTTATATAAGGCCGAATAAATGTGAATCAATTGTTTATATATATAATTTATATAACTTTCGATCAAAATGAAATCACGTTTTGATTTTTTGTTGTTATAATTTATTTTTTCTATCAAAAAAATCAATGAATTGTTCATAAAACTTAAAAAACCGAAACCAAAAATTCATGAATTTTTACTCCTTTGCGGACCATTGTACGATATATCGTACAAAATTCATGAAGCTGTAATTCTCAATCAAAATGATTTTTTTTGAATTTTTTTTGCATTTTATTGCTAAAATGTTCAATAAGAGTCAATATTTTGAAGGAAAAATTTGTATCTCAAGAAATGTGGAAATTGACCGGGAAGGGTTAAGAGTAGCAAGTCTCTTAAGGGTTTATATATTATTTATATATCAATTGCATTAGCTTCTGTAGACTCTCCAATTTGCAGAAAGACAGATCATTTTCTCCTTCTGGTATCACAAAGGTCCCAAAACGGCTCATAGTTGTCTTGCGACAAAGTCTTTTGCCCAGTCAGTCACTTTAATCTAACCTAACCTAATTTGCCTTGAGTTGTTTGTATAAGTGGGTTGGTTTTTCTTCTGACGTGCCCCAATCAAACAAAATACTTTCGTCATAGCAGCAAACGGCAAACTGCCGAGCATAAAAAATTCATTTGCATCAGATCATTCGAAAAGTGTTTGAATAGATTTCCTTTGACGTTACATACCTTTATTTCAAGTTGTTAACCCATTTTCGGCCGCTACCAGAAATAGCCAATATTTTTTTAATTCCTTTTAAGGACTTACATTTAGGACCTTAATCAAGAATATTTTTGGATTTTTTTTGTGTTTTTTTTTACATATTTTTTTTTATAAATAAATAAAAATTGAATTTCAGATAAAAACAAATATATATGTACATAGTTTTAGTCAAATAATAATCAAGCATGAAAACAAACAATTGTTGGCTTACATATGTACATACATGACGACTTCTGGCCAATGGTGCTGAGAGGTAAAAATATTTTCATAATCTTATGGATATCAATTGATTGTGGTAATTTGGTCTTTAGGCTTCGTAAATAATCAATAATAAATCAATAATTTGAAAAGGTTATATATTTTTCAGAATATTCAAAATATGACTAAAAAAATGCTTTTTTTCGTGCCTTTGCCAACATCTCTAAATTTATCTTTTAAAAAAAAAAAATATTATTTCGAGGGGTTACCAAAAGACCAAAGCTATTTTATGCATCAAAAGTTCAAAGATATACTGTCTAAGTGCAGAGCTATTCTCCTTCAAAGTGGCTAGTCGAAAAATCGACCAGTGGCCGAAAATGGGTTAAACCCAACAATGATCCGAATTCTAAGGAACCAAAGTCTTTTCAGCTAAAAATTAGAATTCTGACACCGTGAATACCCTAATTTTACACTAGAACTCATTCTTAACACATTCTATAAATAATTTCCATCATCCTTAATGATATTGAAACTATGTATATTCTATAGAGAGAAGCATTAAATTTTGTATATCTTAAACTAATAAAGTTAGAAAGACGAAATTCAAGGTTGGGGTATTGTACATATTAGTCCTAAAGATATATTTTTTTTCAAAAAAACTATTGGAAATTTCCAAGGATATTCAAGGATAACGTCCCTGTTTGTCACCGTTTTCGTCTTTTAATATGAAAACTTTAACTTTGCTTAGTTTTCTAGCATCTTCTCTTTACTTTTTCTCCCTTCAATATTCCTTTTTATCACTTTTCGTTTTTTTCCTATACTTATAAAAATTGTACCATTTGGTGAAAGGACCTCGTGGCTATTTATTCCCACCACACTTTATACATACTCTCAATCCCACCTTTCTGTAGCCACTGAGCCCTAACTATGTCCATTGTACTCCACAATTTGTGATATATTTTTTTATTTTTATGGCAGATTCAAGCCAAGTATCCACCAGTTCTCGTTGTATCTTCGTTTCAAGGCCTCTTTCCACTTGGCTATGCTTTGCACTCTCCGCACCTGCATTTCGATTCGTCCCTTTCGAATTGTCTCCTTTTCCTCTCGGTTTACACACAGTTCTTTCCAAACTCATTCGACCACAACGTTTCGGTTGTTGCACACCAAAATTCACATCCAATATTTATTAAAAAAAAGATATCATCGAAAGTAGCGCAAAAGTAAAAACAAAAACTGCGCGTCATCATCACATTTCCCACATTGATCAGCGCGGCACTCCGCCGAGCATTGCGGGTGCCCGCAGCGACACTGAGCGCAACTTAAAGACGCTTAAGTTGCCGCTTTTACGCCCGAATTACTTGATTGCATATTTAGCGGTCGATTGTGTGCGCTGACGCCGGCAGCAGTGGCCTCATTGTGCGATAAAAGGCGCTTAAAACGGCACCGACACCAACCGACCAACCAACTGCAACTGCCATTAAAATTCGAAAGTTTTTAATCATATTTGCAAAAGATTTAACGAAAACATTTAAAAATTTAACGCTGCGCAAGCAACAACAACTGAGGCGAAAATGCAGAACGCGGCGATTGCAAGGCAAGCGAGCAGAGGTTGCCGGCCGCATGCAAGGCAGCAGGATGCCGTTGGCTGTGCGAGCGCCGAAGCTGTGCAGCGAGCAACAAATTTGCCGCGGCACGTGCGGACGCATGACGAAATTGCTGGCCGCTCGGCTGCGAGAATATGCAAGCGATCGGCTACGTGCGCCTGTCTGCAAGTGTGTATGTGCATGTTGCAAGCGATGCATGTGTGTATGTGAGTGTGTGTGTATTGATGGTAAAAAAAATTGCTCGACGAGCAAAGGCAGCAGCACAGCACTCGAGCGAACTGCATGAAGCCTGAAAGGTTAAAGAAGGCATTGCGTGTTGTTAAATTATTTATAATGGATGACCAGGCAAAAACAACAACCACAGCACAACAAAAACATTTAGTATCAACGGCACAAAATTGCACACGAAATTCCCCAAAGATTGTGCAAGAATGAAATTTTTACCATCGGCGAAAGTCATACGACGCAAGCGACGATGGCGAAATGGCGCACGTAATGAATCGAGCGTAAAATTACAAAAGCGACAAAGTGCGAATATATGTAAATTTTAAATTAACAATTTCATGTGAAAATATTTATTTAGCAAAATGAATTTAAAAACTGAAAAACAGAAATTTAAAATTAATAAAAAGAAAAGCGCCAAAAGGTTGTGCAGTCTATGGAATACTTCGAGTTGCGGAAAACCTTTAAAGTCAAAAGTGCATGAGCCAGGCAACTGAAAGCCAACGCAAAACTTGATATTGCCCCAGCGTGCATTATTAATAGAAACATGATAGCAACAACAACAGCAACACAAACTTGTTGGCAAACAAGTTCAAAGAGCAGCAATAAAAATAACGCAACAGCAGAGGAGAGAGGAAGAAAAGCCAAACGGAAAAGTGCACAGCAAGCGATATGGGCATCGAAAGATACAGCAACAATAACTTACATTTGAGCAACAACAGCAAAGACCTTCTCAGTAATTGGGGCCAACATTGGCCCATTCCATTGATGCCAAGAACAAATATGATCTTTCAACAAAAACAAACACCAGAGACTTTGAGTTGTCGGTGAAAAACTATACTGGCTGCTATATACATAGATTCCAAAGATGAACAAAAAAATAAATTTAAATATCAACAATTAAAATTATTCACATAATGCAAAGTTTTCAGGTTATATGGCCTAAGAACCACTGGCCAATCTAAGCCGAAAGTGACTGGCAAAATTGCTGCTTGAATACTGAATTGAATGGTTCACCTGCTGTCTACAAAAATGTTCTTTGATAATTAGTCTGTAAGAGTTGTATTCAAAGACTGAATTTAAATAAATAAATAAATAAATAAATAAATAAATAAATAAATAAAACAATAAATAAATTAATAATTCAAGAATAATAGATTTTTCCAACGTCAACGCAGTTAACAAACAAATAACTAAATAACACATAAATAAATACATACATAAATAATTAAAGAATTCAAGATTTTTCCAACCTCAACACAGTTAACAAACAAATAACTAAAGAACAAATAAATAAATAAATAAATAAATAAATAAATGTATAAACAAATAAATAAATAAATAAATAAACTTGATTACCATCCAATTTAAGATTTTTCCAACGTCAACACAGTTAACAAACAAATAACTAAATAATAAATAAATAAATAATTCAAGAATTCAAGATTTTTCCAACCTCAACACAGTTAACAAACAAATAACTAAAGAACAAATAAATAAATAAATTAATAAATAAATAAATAAATAAATAAAAAAATAAATAAATAAATAAATATATAAACAAATAAATAAATAAATAAATAAACTTGATTACAATCGAATTTAAGATTTTTCCAACGTCAACACAGTTAACAAACAAATAACTAAATAACAAATAAATAAATAAATAAATAATTCAAGAATTCAAGATTTTTCCAACCTCAACACAGTTAACAAACAAATAACTAAAGAACAAATAAATAAATAAATAAAGAAATAAATACATAAATAAATAAATAAAAAATAAATAAATAAATAAATAAATGAATAAATAAATAAATAAATAAATAAATAAATAATTCAAGAATTCAAGATTTTTCCAACGTCAACACAGTTAACAAACAAATAACTAAATAACAAATAAATAAATAAATAAATAAAAAAATAAATAAATAAATAATTCAAGAATTCAAGATTTTTCCAAAGTCAACACAGTTAACAAACAAATAACTAAATAACAAATAAATAAATAAATAAATAAATGTATAAACAAATAAATAAATAAATAAATAAACTTGATTACCATCGAATTCAAGAATTTTCAGCTCAGCTCAGCTTCTGCTCAACTCATTAGCTCAGTGTAATATTTTCTTGTAGCGGTATGCAACTAACCAACACATTTCATCAGCAGCATCAACATAACAACAGTAACAACAACACAACAACAAATTAACAAAAACAACACATAATCAGAAGACTTGAAAATCAAACAACTTTTAATTAGTTTTTCTCGCCTTTGCTTACATAATTTCAAAAAATAATGAAAGCCCCAACAGCTGGCAAAGTAGGAAAATATTATCTGTGTGTGTGTGTGTGCGTGTGTATACACGCAAAGCAGCAGCGCGCCGCTGTTAAAGAGAAACTGTAAAAAGAAGACACAAACACAAACACAACACACAAATTATTGGCATTTGTTTAGCATTTTTCATCACCTTACCGCTACCGCTTGACACTCAAAATTCAAGCTGTGTTATTGAGTGCAACTATTTTCATGTTTTAATGCATTCACTTAAAGGCAATTTAAATAGATTCGCACATTTAACCACACGAATGCGTGTGTGCACACATACGAACGCCGTTTACTCACAGTTCTATCGATATCACACTTATTGTACAACAAAAACAACACTGGCTGCAACCAGGACCCAAAGCAAACGCAAGTTGGCTTGAAATTGCAATTTGAGTAAAAGCTTCGGCATGTCGAGCCAAATGTGCATTTGTACGAGCATGAATGTGTGTCTGTGTGTGTGTATGCTTTTGTATTTGTTTACCTATGTGCTGTGTGTGCCAATAACAACGCACAACTATTTGCTATGATTTCATGTGAAAGCACTTTATGAATTAAATATCACTCATACGCACCGCACATGCACGAGTGCAGCCACAGACTAGCAAGTTGTTGTTGTTTTCTCGGTTTCCATCTTCTTTTCCTCCTTCATTCACTCACTGCATATACTGCATACTAGTTTGCAAATGCAAAATACAAAAATTTAAAAACAAAACCGAAAAAACATTTTATCTATTAGGAGTGAAATGTGGCAGAATCGCGCGCGTTCATTGCACCAGGCCAACGCTGTTATAGCTGCGCGGCTGGGGTTGGGATCACACACACTCACTGCCGTATTGCTGCTGCCGGTCATGTTGCACAAACAGCTCCTGTTGATTATGACGATGCTGCGCCACCTATAATGCGCGCTTTCCTGCTTTCACCATTCATTCGCATTGCTCGTGCAGCTCTGCGCGCTGCTGGTATGCCGAAAATATTCCAAAACACGCTCCACTCGTTGGCATTCTCCGGTTTCATGCATTTTGTGCAAAGTAAATTGTGCGAACGCTGCATTTACAACAGACACAGCTGCCGGGCACATCAGGCGTGCAAATATTTTTGCACCACAAGTCGTATGAGCGATGTTGTTTAGTGCACAACACACATACACGCACAACTGCGCACACACACAAATGTAGTCCGGTGCACGTCTGCAACAGTCCAACACGGACTAACCGCTCACCTCGTCGAAGCTGCAAGTCGGTTTGTGCGCATTACGGCAAATATTGATGTTGCTTGCTGCCCAACAAAGTGTAAAATATAGGAGCACTTTTCCGCACACGCACACACGCTCAAAGTTCTCCGAAATTGCAGCGAGCGTAGTGTGACCGAGCCATTTATTGGCAATTTTCATTTAACTGATTGAAATTGCACATCAAACAAATGCATTGAAAAGGCTGAAACTCTCAGCTTGTTGCGCGTCTGTGGGCCGACACACTAATCAAATAAATTGTCAAGTAGGAAAAAACGATGCAGTCTGCTGGCTGTGTGTGTGTGTGTAAATTCACACACACGCTTCTTGTTGAGATAGGCAACAGACAGTGGCAGACAGCGCAGACACTTCAGCTTCAACATTCGGGCAAATAAATAAATGAAATATCGGCTTTGAGTTTGTGCAGCCCAAGCGATAGCAAAACAACGGGCGTGCGGCGCAGCGCGGGGGCGAAGCGACAGATGGCAGTTGAGTGAACATTAAAAGTGATAACGCACTGCTATTGACAAACAAACAAATGTCTGCTGTTTAATTAAGAGATACAAAGCAGCAATGTCTATTGACAGCGCATGAGAAAAGCTGCTTGCACTCAAGTCTGATGTGAAGTTGTTTATTGCTGATACAGCAATAATAATAATAAATATGAAATGCACTCATCCACGTTGTGAAAAGCATTTTCAACGCGAATTATGTTGTTTTGAAGATTATTATAAATTAATAATAATAAATAATATAAATTGTAATAATAATAAAAATAAATTTATAGACTTTAATGTTTATTACAATTCAATATTATAACAAAAATTATTAAAAATTATTAAGTTTAATACTAAAATAAAAGGAATCAAAATCGCTTTTTATTTTATTTTATTTTATTTTATTTTATTTTATTTTATTTTATTTTATTTTATTTTATTTTATTTTTATTTAAAAAATTATTAAAAAAAAATTATTATGTTGTTTTGAAGATTATTATAAAGTAATAATAATAAAATAATATAAATAGTAAGTAATAATAATAAAAATAAATTCATAGACTTTAATGTTTATTACAATTAAATATTATAACAAAAAATTATTAAAAATTATTAAGTTTAATACTGAAAAATTATTAAGTTTAATACTAAAATAAAAGGAATCAAAATTATTTATTTTATTTTATTTTATTTTATTTTTATTTCAAAAAATTATTTAAAAAAAATTATTATGTTGTTTTGAAGATTATTATAAATTATTAATAATAAAATAATATAAATAGTAAGTAATAATAATAAAAATAAATTCATAGACTTTAATGTTTATTACAATTAAATATTATAACAAAAAATTATTAAAAATTATTAAGTTTAATACTGAAAAATTATTAAGTTTAATACTAAAATAAAAGGAATCAAAATTATTTATTTTATTTTATTTTATTTTATTTTTATTTAAAAAATTATTAAAAAAAAATTATTATGTTGTTTTGAAGATTATTATAAATTATTAATAATAAAATAATATAAATAGTAAGTAATAATAATAAAAATAAATTCATAGACTTTAATGTTTATTACAATTAAATATTATAACAAAAAATTATTAAAAATTATTAAGTTTAATACTAAAATAAAAGGAATCAAAATCACTTTTTATTTTATTTTATTTAATTTTTATTTCAAAAAATTATTAAAAAAATTATTATGTTGTTTTGAAGATTATTATAAATTAATAATAATAAAATAATATATATAGTAATAATAATAAAAATAAATTGATAGACTTTAATGTTAATTGCAATTAAATATTATAACAAAAAATTATTAAAAATTATTAAGTTTAATACTAAAATAATTTTAGTACTAAAAAATTATTAAGTTTAATACTAAAATAAGTTTAATACTAAAATAAATGGAATCAAAATCACTTTTATCTTTTACTTTTTTTTAACTTTTACATTTATTTTAGTTAAAAATTTTGTATTAAAATTTAGTATATATTTCTTTCACTCGTCAACAGAAAGATTTCCTATGTCAGACTATGAATTTTTGAGTTAGCATACTTCATTTTCACTTATTCATTCATTTAAAACGACTGCTCCCCCCCACACTTTCTTGCATTTAACAAATGCAATTTTTGTATGCAGCTCACGAAATAAAGTTTATTAAATAATGAATCAGTCATTAATGCAATCAATCACTTCGGCAATACGCTGCTTTTTTCTGCGGCATGTCAACAAAGTCAACAACAATTAAAATTTTTTAAATTGAAATGCAGCGCGAATGCCTCAATTAACTAACGGCAATTAATGATTATTGCAGTGCAATGCAGCAGCCAGCAGCAACAGCAACAACAACCACAATAACATTGACTCTGCAAACTTAAGCGGCATCAGAATCGCCATCATTAGCGACGTTGAATGGGCAACGCGCACGTGCAACGTCCTCACGAATGCATGGCGAGAATTGCAAATGTGACGACTGGAAGCGACGAAGCTCGCGCACTCAATGCTTTTTATTCGAGCTTTTTTGTTATTTGCTTATAAAAAACAAAATTGTGGTCTTAAATATTATTGTTAGGTGAATTCATTGATGGGCAATTAAAGTGGAAGTTGCGGCAAAACAGAGACGCAAGACGCAATGTTCATTGTGGGCGAGCAAAAAACGGCGATTAACAGTTTTTTGCTTCTAAAAATAGAAAAACAAATTTTTTTATTTTTTTATTATAAAATTCATGTTACGTTGTGTTGTTGTATGATTTGACTATACTTAGTTGAAATTATTGGGCATACTTTGGCAATCACGAAAGCGTAACTCACAAGAAAGCTGAGTAATCAAAGAGATGAGTCTTGAAACTGAAATGGGTTGAGAATTTGTTTATGCTGAAAACACCGTGCGACAGCATTTTTCACACCGGGAAAAATCCATATAGGCGTGAAACTAGAGACCAAACATAGTAATACTGCGTACTCAGTTTTTTATTTCTACATCCTTTGTGCTTTTAAAAGGACTTCAAAATTTTGAAGGGGATAAAAAATAAAAAAATTATAAAAAATACTTAACCTCGTTAGAATATGGCGATATGTATATCAAATGAAAAAGGAAAGGCTCAAGAATTTAAATAAAAATAATTTTTTATCTATGTGTAAAAAAAGGATATGAAAACCGTCCTTTGAAAAATTTAAGCCTTTATATCCTTCAAAATTTACATCAAATTTTCTTGAAAAGTAAGTATGTTAAAACCCCAAATCTCCTTGATCACGTGTCAAAATTTCATTACTCCACCTTTATTAGTTCGAAAGTTATTAAAAAAAAGGCGGAAGCTGCAATTCAAATGAAGTACAACAATTCTAATTTATTTGAGTATCAGTATTTTAAATAATAAAAAGATACAAAATCAATGAAGGGAGAATGGTGAAATTTTGACACGTGATCAAGGAGATTTGGGGTTTAAACATAGTTATTTTTCAAGAAAATTCTATATAAATTTTCAAGGATATAAAGGATTAAAATTTTCAAAGGACATTTTTCATATCCGTTTTTTACAAATAGATAAAAAATGCATTTTATTTAAATTCTTCAGCTTTTCCTCTTTCATTTGATATACATATCGCCATATTCGTTAGAATATGGCTTCAAAATTTTGAAGTCCTTTTAAAAGGACAAAGGATGTAGAAATAAAAAACTGAGTACGCAGTATTACTATGTTTGGTCTCTAGTTTCACGCCCATATGGATTTTTTCCGGTGTGAAAAATTTTTTTAATTTTTGTCGCACGGTGAAATAATACAAGAAAAACGCTCTTACAATAAATTTTTCTCAAAATTAACTCACATTTCGCGTGCCAACATATCGACAATGGCGGCCATGTCGTTGGGTAAACACCAACGACATCAACGTAAATGAGAAACTGAAGAGACTGAAGAGGAAAATTGCACCGCGAACGGCTTCAGGGGCTGCAGGGCGAAAGTCTGTTTCAAAAAAATTGCCCCCAATGTTAGCTGAAACACTTCACGCCACCAGTCACTGGCACAAGGCAACCTAACTGTCGGTGCTACCTTCGACATAAATTCATGAAAAATGTTTTAATCGTCTGAGTTTCCGTCGAGGTTGGCGTTCAGAAGATGAGAGAAGAGCTGATAGCAGTTTGATATGACAAAAAATCGAAGCAATTTTTGTATTAAATGGATTCACTTGAAATATGTTGACAATGGTTTCATATTTTTGCTTTGCCATCAATTACAAATATAAAAAAAAATCATGATGCAAATGCTTTTGTAAAAAAATCACACTATGTGATGCCCTTTCTTAGATTACACCGTGCGAGAGCATTTTTCACACCGGGAAAAATCCATATGTGCGTGAAACTAGAGACCAAATATAGTAATACTGCGTACTCCGTTTTTCATTTCTACATCCTTTATCCTTTTAAAATTACTTCAAAATTTTGAAAGGGATAAAAAATATAAAAAATACTTAACCTCGTAAGAATATGGCGATATGTATATCAAATGAGAGAGGAAAGGCTCAAGAATTTAATTAAAATTGATTTTTTATCTATTTGTAGAAAAAAGATATGAAAAAGCTCCTTTGAAAATTTTAATCCTTTATATCCTTGAAAATTTATATAGAATTTTCTTTAAAAGTAAGTATGTTAAAACCCAAAATTTCCTTGATGAGTTGTCAAAATTTCATTACTCTAACTTTATTGGTTCGAAAGTTATTAATCTTTCTAATCTATATCTTCTAATCTATATCTTTCATTTGATATACATATCGCCTTATTTTAACGAGGTTAAGTATTTTTTATATTTTTTTTTTTATCCCTTTCAAAATTTTGAAGTCCTTTTAAAAGGACAAAGGATGTAGAAATGAAAAAGTGTACGCAGTATTACTATGTTTGGTCTCTAGTTTCACGCACATATGGATTTTTCCCGGTGTGAAAACATTTTTTAATTTTTGTCGCACGGTGTTATTTGTGGAAAAAATTAGTGTTAAATCGACTGGATTTTAATTTATGTTAAACTAGCTGGGCCACGCGGCTTTGCACCCGCGCTCATGTTTCCCCCGATACAAATTCTTAACCCATTGTTGGCCCCGTCAGTTTTTGATAAAAAAAACAACAGATGCCTAATTATCTTTGTTTTTAAGTGTTTTCAAAAATTTTGAAGTCAAAAGGCCCATCAAATCATGTGTTTTCACATTTACTCTAAACAAATTCTTAACCTTTGGTTTACCACGGCAGATTTCGATTTTCAAAAAAATGAAAAGCACGTTTTTATTATTTCCCGTTTGAAGTGCTTTTGCTAAGTTTTAAGTCAAAAGGCCCATAAATCTGGTTTCTTCATACAAACTGTTAACCCATTGTTGACGCCGTTAGATTTCGATTTTCAAAAAAGTGAAAAACACGTATAAAATTATTTCTCACTAAGAGTACTTTCACCAAGTTTGAAGTCAATGGGCCCATTAATTCATGTTTTTCACAGTTTCTCTATACAAACCTTTAACCCATTGTTGACTTCGTCCGATTTTAATATTCGGAAAAATGAAAAACACGTATCGAGTTATTTTACATTTGAAGTACTTTCACCAAGTTTGAAGTCAAAAGACTAAAAAAAAATTGGTTTCTTCATACATACTTTTAACCTGTCGTTGACCTAGTTAGATTTCGATTTTGAAAATAATGAGAAACAAGTGTCTAATTTTTTTATTTGAATTATTTTTTATGAATTATGTTTTGCCCCTTTAGACCCCGAATTTCAAAAAATCACGTCTTATCGGAGGTTCATTCTTCAAGATGTAGGTACATCAATGATGACTTAGAAAATAAAAGTGACTCAATGATTTTTATTGATGACTTTTATAAATAAAAGTCACTGAATGATTTTTATTGATGAATTTTATAAATAAAGTCACGGAATGATTTTTATTGATGACTTTTATAAATAAAAGTCACTGAATGATTTTTATTGATTACTTTTATAAATAAAAGTGACTCAATGATTTTTATTGATGACTTTTATGAATAAAAGTCACTGAATGATTTTTATTGATGACTTTTATAAATAAAAGTGACTCAATGATTTTTATTGATGACTTTTATAAATAAAAGTCACTGAATGATTTTTATTGATGAATTTTATAAATAAAGTCACGGAATGATTTTTATTGATGACTTAAAAAATAAAAGTCACTGAATGATTTTTATTGATGACTTAAAAAATAAAAGTCACTGAATGATTTTTATTGATGACTTTTATAAATAAAAGTAACTGAATGATTTCTATTGATGACTTTTATAAAAAATTTTTATTGATGACTTTTATAAAAAAAATTCACTGAATGATTTTTATTGATGACTTTTATAAATAAAAGTCACTCAATGCTTTTATTGATGACTTTTATAAATAAAAGTCTCTGAATGATTTTTATTGATGACTAAAAAATTAAAGTCACTGAATGATTTTTATTGATGACTTAAAAAATAAAAGTCACTCAATGCTTTTATTGATGACGTTTATAAATAAAAGGACATATCATAAGACAACTAAAATAAAAATAAAAATCGAAAAACCCGTTATTTGTGGACTAATATGAAAAAAATTAAAAATAATTGTTATTAAAGGATTTTTAAAATATAAATAAAAAATAATTCTTATTTTTTTTAATTTTCCATAAAAATTACCAAAAAAAGTTGATTGCCAAGTTTGATTCTCTGTGCGAAAAGAAATGTATTGGTATACTATATTTCATTTATTTTTTACTTCATAGTAATTTTTTCAAATATAGTTTTCATAAATAACTGTTATTTCCGGTGATTTTTATATAGATATATACTATATATTATATATATGTATATTATATATATTTATTATATAGATATAGATTACTTAATTTCGAGGTCAAAATCAATTCATGTGCACATAATTTACGCATTAATCATGAATAAATCATAAACCATAACAGTGAAAACATAGCTTTAGCGAAAACTTTAACTTTGTTCGATCACTTTTACACCTGAACAACGTTGCAAGTCGCCGGTAATATCGATCAACAAAATCCTTAGAAAATTGCATGTTCAAATGATTAAACAGCTCTACAACAACAACAACCAAAGTTGCTATTCACAGTCGCAGTTAAGCAATGTTCACAGTCAATTACGACAGCACATCATTTCCATTTTGCACCCCGAAAACTGGGTCACGCGTAGACTTGCGCCGAAACGCGTCTGGCAGCAGTTGCTGCTGTCACTGTAGAGCGGCTTATTGCTTGTTGTTTTTGCAATGCTAGCAACATATTGCAACGACAGCAGCAATGTTCGCCAACGGTCCAAACAGATGTCAATCGAGAGGGCCGACTAGGCGTCAAGCATTTGCCGACGTGGCTGCAATTTATGCATGCGGAATTCGCTTGCTGTCGATGAGTGTGTATGTGTATATGTGTGAGTATGAGGTTGCCTCTCTCACATTTCCTCACAGTTTTCATTCATTTAGTCACGTTGTTTCACTATGCCGCGTCCCAGCTGCCGGCATTCGAGTGTATGTGTGCGTTGCGCTTTAGTCGCATTTCCTGTGTGAACTGCAACACGCGCGCAGGCCGTTGCCGCTCATTGCCTCCTCCTGCCTTCATATTGTGCCGTTCATGTGTATGTGTAAGCGAGCAATTAATTTGCAAAATAGAGTTGCCAAATGTCATTACATAAATTCACAAATGAGCAACGTTTGTTGCGTGCCCATTGCTGCGTTGCTTGCTCGCTTTCGTTGTTCGGCCGCATTGCCCGCAGCAGCAACGCACTCGACGTTGCCAACGCCATCAACGTCGTCATCGACAACCACGCCAACAGCATCGACAACGCGCTTTGTGTGCGTCTACAAAAGTTTTCAATTTAAATGTATGCTGTTGCTGATTCCCCGCCTGCCCCACCCCCAAAGTCTGCTTGCAATCAGCATTTTGCAAAACACAGCCTCCGACTGCCATCGACATCGATTACATCATTATTTACATGCCGGCTGTTAGTGTTATTGTTGTTGTTGTTAGTCTTGCTCATGTTGTTGTTGTTATTGTGAAATATATATATATACATATATATATATATATGTACTATAGTTGATGCAAAGCGGAAGTTATCGATTGTGCATTCAACTGTGTGCGTTGTTCCTGCCGCTGCGTCGAGTTCGTGTTTGTGTTTGCGCCGCTGTTGTTGTTTTTGCTTGTTGTTTCTTTCTTAATATTTGTATTTGTGCATTTGTGTAAAAGTGTTTTTGTTTTTGTTTCTGCAACGCTGTGTACTTACTGTTGGTTTTGTACAAGCAGAAAATGAGATGAAAGACTTATTACAGCGGGCCCTGAGATTTATTCAGCGAGCTCTTGTTCTTTCCCCAGTTTCTCTACCCTCGAGCCGTTTTGACAAAATAAATTGAAACGAATTAAATTGAATGAAGTGGAGTTAAATTGAGTTGAGTCGAGTGTTATAGAATTGCTGTTGTTGTTGTTGTTTTTGTTGGCAATTGCTGTTAATGTTGTTGTTTGGTTGTTGGCGTTGCGAGCACTGCAAGATTTATGAACATCTTCGCATCGCATTTGATGTCGTGCAAAATTAATGAAGTGCACTGCGGCACTCACATACGTTCGGAGGGCATCAGGAGTAAAGTGCGGAAGTGCCAACGAAAATCAGCGGCAGAAAGCTAACAAAAACGATTTAAGCGTATTGAAAAGATTATCGAAGCACTGCAAAGGGCAACCAACGAACAATTGCAATACGTAACCTTTGAAGGATTATCCTTGTGTTGGCGTAAACAAAAAATAAGTCAAATGAGATGGCAGATAATTGGCAGAAGTTTAATGTGAATCATTACAGACGAACAGATTTCGCTGTGAAAATGATACAATGACTTAACGATTTAGAACGACATAATATAACGACGATCCTACCACTTCATGGGGTTGAAAAATAAAATTCATTATTTTATTTACAATTATATCCAAGAAACTCGTAAGCAGACAGAGTGCAGATTTTTTTTATTTTTTTATTTATAAATACTAGTGTCCGACCGAAACCACTTTTTTGGGCCGAAACCGAAACCGAATTTCGGGTTTTTCTTTAATATTCGGCCGAAACCGAAATCGAAACTTTCTAGTTCAAATAAAAATCACCACATCAAGCATCAAAATCAAAATTTTTACACAAACAACAACAACAACAATTTTTACACAAAAACAAATTTTACTTTAAATAAATAAAGAACAAACAAACAAACATAACATAAATAAATAAATACTTATTCATGAAAACCATTTTTTCTTTTTTCAAACATAAACATAAAAAAATCACCCTTTCGTACCTTACACGCTAATATTCAAAATTAAATAATTTGATATTATATTCTAAAAATGTAAATGGTGGCATCTAAATTCTCTTCTAAATGTAAAAAATATTCTAGATTCAGTTTTCCCGAACGACCGAAACCGAAACACTTATTTGGGCAGAAACCGAATATTCGGTCGGACACTAATAAATACAAAACATGTCCGGCGCCAGGAAGTGATAGTTGCAACTTTAGGGATTTACTTCTACATGTTTCATTCTCTTATTCCACTATGAGACATTTTTATCCACATATCTGCATCTTTCTATGGAAATTATTATTTGAACGTGCCACTATAAGTCATTCATATTCACATAGTTTTCAATGGAAATCAGTAGATTAGCTGTTAGCCAAGACATACGTACCAAGGTGCCTTCTTTATCTTCTTCGTTGACCAAGCATGAGTTAGTAAGATTCAATTAGCTTTAGCTCTAAGCTTAATATTTGCTTCAACGACTAACATAAAACTAAGGAAGACTTCTTTGATTTTACTTTAGTGCACTTTTCTACAACAATTTCAATTTTAGGAGAGAACCTACAGTTCAATGCCAAATCCGAACGGCGGTTTTTTTGGCAATTTTCTTTCACATTTGGAAGTTTTGCCATTGGCTGCCAAGAGCGCACTTGTGCGATTCTTGAAATTCTCATCTGCTTCATGTGGATAGCGATAGAAGTAGACGAGTTTTTTTTATTATCTTTAAGGTAAATCTGACAGCTGACATCTGAAATGGTAAGCCAACTCTGACCTACGATGAGTCTAGACAAATCCAAAGAGCTGATACTACTAAAACAAACCCTCAGGGAGCATTCAAAATGGACACTGCCTTGTCCTGGAAGCATAGGAAGCATAGTCGTCTGATTTGCTAAGTATTTTTTTCATTAATGTTATTGGTTCCATCACGTAGGAGATGATTAGAATGACATTACATTAGCAGATAAACATGTCAATGCCAGGACATGGAACTGAAAAATAATATTAACGTCATAGTGACCAGATGTCATGTATATTTTTAAATGAGCTGCTTAATCTTCAGCAAATACATCTCCAAGTTTAAGGACAATGCTTGGTTCTATTGCAGGAATTCATCTCTTATAGTGAGTTAATTTTCCTTGTACTGATTACTTGAGAAATCTATTCTAGTGATTTTGCTCTCTAAGGAATGAAAGAGACTATGTTTTAAATAGAAACCAGAGTTATACCCCGAACACATAGACGACGGCAGCGACACGACTTCATCTGTCAAAATATTAGTCGGAACAGTCGAATAGGAACTATTATTTTGATCGTCTCTAGTCTAGTCTCTATTTCGTAGTCGATAAAACCAAAGCAATTGGTATTACTGCTTAAATTGGCAACATCGATTGCTTGTTTGCATACTTTGTTCAGCTGCTTCATGAGCCAAATGCGTAATATTTATTATTTTGGTAATTGCGTTAACAAAATTAAGGAACGATTTGGAATTATTCATTGTTCAATTTCAACACTTCCGAACAAATATGAACTTGTTTCAATTCAAGCATCAAAAAACCAGAGACCTAAAATAATTATTATTTATATTTTTGGGAATAAAAAAATTTCCCTAATTTAAGAAATTTCTATATAATAATAATATATAAATAATAATATATATATAATTATAATAATTATTCCCAATAAGAAATTGTTTACGTCACCTATAACTATTATCATGTAATAAATATTTTTGAGTGCATAATAACTTTTATAAGTAACGAGTATATTTTTCGTTGTCGATAATTATTATTTTGGGATTTTTGTTTTTTACATTGCTTCATAACTTTTATTTTTGACTTTTTTTATTTACATTACCCATAACTATAATTTTGAGAAATTTTTTTTACGTTGCTTCATAACTTTTATTTATGATTTTTTTATTTACATTACCCATAACTATTATTTTGAGAAATTTTTTTACGGTGCTTCATAACTTTTATTTATGATTTTTTTTAATTTACGTTGCCGATAACTATTATTTTGAAAAAAAATTGTTTACGTTGAATTATCACATTTTGGATATGAATTGATTGAATTGTTTTAAATTGACAAACGCAAATTAACTGCAGAAACCTAATTTCTACCAACAACTAAACAGTTAAAAATATATTCATACTCAAAATGCGGTAAGGCAACGTAAAAAAAATTTCTTTCATAAAAGTTATGAAAAAAATTGTCTTTCAAATAATAAAAAAACATAATATGGTAAATACAAAACATCATAAATAAAAGTTATGAAGCAACGTAATTCTCAAAATAATAGTTATCGGTAACGTAAATAAAAAAAGTCATAAATAAAAGTTATGAAGCAACGTAAACAAAAAAATCCCAAAATAATAATTATCGAGAACGAACAAAAAATTTTTTTCTCATAACAGTTATTACGGAACGTAAAAATTAATTATCGCAAATAATAATTATAATCAACAAATAAAATTTATGTTGCATTGTAATAGTTACATTGCAATTATTTTCTTATAGTAGTTAAGTTCCTGCAAAAAACAGGGCCATCATTGTAATCACGTTGCCAACTACACCGCGATCATTGAAGCCGTGTCGCGTGGCCGTGTCGCTACCATCGTCTATGTGTTCGCGCCATTAGGATAGGTTTGAGTGGCAGCCTTCTTCTGAAAAGCTCACTCAAGCACAAAGAGATGGCTCCTTGAAGTACTACAATAAATTAAGACAGAACGAAACCAGAGGTATTTATCTGCGATTCAGTGATTCGAATGAAACCACTAATTCCTTTAGAACTACAAATAAACCAAACAAATATAACAACACTTAGCAGTTAGCAGTTCAAAACTTTGACCCATTTTCACATTCCACACAAGTCTGGCTACATAAATGTGTAATATTACGCCATGATGATTGGGCCAAAGCAACAACAGTTGCAATCACTATACTTGAGCTCTATGCTGACGTACCCAATCGACAAGTGCGATTATCGGATTACGCTTTGCCACTGCTGTGGGTGTCTTTAACCCTTTCGACCCCGAATTTTACCCTGTGTCTCGATATTACGTTTTGGTATTTAAATCATGAAACATTTGTCTAAGAAGTTTGCACACGACATTGGAAGTCACCATGCCTCTTTGATAGAGTTCTAGAGATAGTTTACTTTTGAACAATTTTAGCTTAAAACGGGTTAAATAAATTTTGTATCAATATTTCTCAATTACAGAAAAATTATTGAATACTTATGGAAAAATACAAAATTATTATTTTTTGATTTTATTTAACCATTATTAAAGAAACAGGGTTTTGATCAAACGCGCTCAATTCGTAGACTTCAATTAGAACACAAACTTTCCCTGATATCGCTGCAAATTATTGGAAATTATTTTGGGCATAACAGTACAATTTTTGTAATTTGCTTTGAATTCACTTCTAAAAATATTAATTTGTTGGTGCCTACTTAAATTAAACTCATAAATCATTCGTAGCTTTTGCTATAAGATGACAAAGAGGTGAAGTTGCTCTCAGGCAACTTTGGGGTCGAAAGGGTTAAGTGAGCATTGAGCTTCTATAGCCACAATTACAACTAACATAACTAATAGTTTCTGTCGAACTACTTGAGTGCATTTCAGTTAATTGGCATTTAAAATTACCTACACCAACAAACATTAATATGTGGACTGCCCAAATGAAACGCACTTTAGGTCTATGCAAAACTTAATTATGCACATTTAAAGCCGCACTTAAGCGCACTAAATGCCAAATTGCTGCTAATGACAGCACAAACTAAAACGAACCAAAACATTGGCAAAAAAACAAAGCATCAAGATGACAGCACTTTGCAAGAGCCTTCGGTGAACCGGACAGCATTTATTTAATACGCTTGCAAACACAATAACAACCACAACAACAGCAGCAGAAGCAGCAACATCAAATTTAGCAACTGGCAGAGAAAATAAAATCAACAAATGGCAACAAAACACAACCAGACTGCCTGCCGTCTACGTTTGCCCAACAAATACGCAAAACCTGTGAGTGTTTTGTGCTCCAGTTTCCGCCACGTCGCATGGCTACTGCCAAAAACTTAATGCTGAAAATCCGCTTTTGTTCTACGAGACAACAGCGCGTGTTGCTGTTGTTGGCGTTGCTACCGTGCAGACGCCAATGTGCGTTGCCATGGCGAGTGAGTAAAGTGTATTTGAGTAATTAATTGTTACTCATACGACAGAGCGGTTTCAATTTTCAAAACCGTTGGCAGTAATTGAAGACAGCGTTATATTTTTTTTCATTGTTTTTATAGAAATCTTGAACATGCCTTGCGGCTGTAACGACTTATCCATTATCCCGCACAACAAGCAAAATCTAAAAATAAACCGGATTACGTTTAAATTTTCATGTTTTCGACAATGCAAGTGGGCGCTAGTTGCCATACTCCAAAGTTAAATATGTAACAAACAACTAAAATAAAATTTGCAATATACACGCAATGCAAAATTCGACAAGTGTAGTTAAAACGCTGCATTGCCATGGCGACGGCGCACAGTGTTGCAAGTAGTGACAAAAATGCCAAAATGCAATGTTATAACCGCAAAAATCTGAGTATGAGGTTTTGGTTGGAAATATTTCAATTAAGAGAAATCCTATGTCTTAAGAAAAAATATTGGATAATGTAGAAGTTATGAGCTCTTAAAGTACACTCTCACAGCGTTGAAAAAAAATTTTTAGAAATAGCACATTTTTGCTTTCACTTAGAGGTTTAATATTTCAAAATCAATTATGAGAGGGTCCCTAAAACTTACTTTTGTCTTAAGTTTAATACAATTTAGGTCTGGCAAGACCAAAATTCCGCTGATTCTTCTCACCTCTGAGCGTTACCGTTATGAAGAAAATGAAACAAAGAAAACAAGTGAATAAAAACTGAGTTAAAACTTTAAAGGTGATTTAAAACAAAAAACACTTTTTATCACTTTCGAAATTTTTTGATATTTTGTTTTGGCAAGTATGTACATTATGCTGTAAAATTTTCAGCTGCGCATATTTGCGCGAATGCAAGTTATTGGCATTTTTCGGTGAAGACTTGAGTGCAAATTCGCGATATTTTCACCGTTTGGTTGAATGCCAATGCAATCGGTCAGATAATGCTTTGCTGCTGATGGAAAAGTTTGTTGCAGATAGCTTCGGAAAATCAATTACGATTACTATTATATTCGAAATAGAGGGGTTAACGGGGTTTCGACAGTACACTCTTGATTTTTTTTCGTACAGACCCAAAAGTTGACAACCTAACTACTTCACTTGTATGGCGCCCTCTGGTAGTGAATTTTTGAACTTTAATTAATTTTGTATTTTTGGCATTCAGGAATGTTAACGATTGTTGAATAAGTCATTCAAATCGGTTCAGTAGTTTTCCAGATACGATGTTTTCTCGCTTACTTTACTACATTTACAAGTGTGGAGCCAGTTCCATTGAAAACTACTAGTTTTGTATGGCAGACACCTTAAGAGTTGGATATAGCGGTTAGGTGTGTATAGGAAAAACTTTCGTAAGGGAAAATAAATAGGGGTCAGTCTTACATATGGTACGTCTGAGATCAACCTGAGAGCAGAGGGAGCCCACTTTCTAAAAAAGATGATTTTGTATGGGAGCCTCATTAAAGGTTGGAGAAAAGGGGTAAGTATGTTCGAAAGAAATATTCAGGAGGAAAAATTAGTGGGGTCAGTCTAAGATTTTAATCCTCTAAGAGCAACTTCTGAGCAGCTGTGGAGCAATTTATCGAGATTTTATTTTCAATCACTTTTGAAAAAAGCGCATTTTATCCACATATACACATTTAAAAATTAATTTATATTAAAATACAAATATTTTGAATGTAGGTTTTATGAACTAAGATAATTTTCATTGTTAATATGAAGTTTTTTCAAATCCGTTTGTATGGGAGGTGCTCGAAGTTTTGGTATGATTTCATTGAAATTTTGCACAGTAAGTTCTTGACTCATATAATAATCGTATACCAAATTTCATTTATGTACGACCATTCCTTCTATTTTAGTCACTCCGCTATATGAACTCGCAACACTGTGCGGCGCCTACCTCACGTGCGACATGCCACGTGCAACGCACAGCGTTCGGCAGATTTTCCGCTCAAGAGCGTCGAAATTTGCCAGCTCGTTGCCGGGCATAATGAGTGTTGCATGCGCTGCGGTTTACCCGTCCCACCGCCCGTCCCACTTCTGAGTTGTTCATTTGTCATTCTCTTTGGCGGCAACGCGACAGCATTGCCGCTGCAAGTCGGTGATTGTTCTTGCGCAGCCAGTTGCAGTTGCGCAGCCAGTTGCATTCGGCATCTTTGTTGTCGTTGCGCCTTGTTGCGGCTGCATTGTAGCTGCAAATCGCTATTTGCCGACTCGTCACGCTGCGTTCGTTCGATTCCTGATGTTTGTTCTTGTCGCGGTTAATTTGTCGTGGGACTGTTGCTGCCTTTCGCGGCAGTCTTTTGCCGCCAACTTGGCTGCTTCGTCTGCTATTGTTTCGCCAAATCGCAAGTAGACAAATGTTCCTCATGTTGCATGGCAAGCAATCTGTCGATTGCCAATTGATACATTGCCTATGAATTCTATTCAGGAAAATCGAAAATGAGCAGTTTGCATCAATGTCACAAAATGTGGCAATACAGATCAACAGCTGTAAACAGTATTGCCGTTTTGGTCCAATTGGACCAAAATTGGTAGCTTCGTTTCATAAATTAAGGCTTTGGTAGGTTGGTTGGTTTATTGTGATTTTCAAGGAATTTTGGTAGACAACACACTGCATTAATATATTTTTTATTAATTTTTTGATGATTTTAAAATTACTTTGTAGCTTGTGAAAAAATGTTACATGCAAAAGTTCAAACATCTCTGCAGGGAAGATCTAAAGCTATTGGAGATTATAACGCCACATATAGTCCTTTCTGTAGAAAATTTAACTCTTCTTCCTTTGATTTGAAAATTTAGTGGACTGCGATCCAGATAAAATTATAACGCAGTGAACCTAAATTTTTGTTTAACAAATATACTTTGGTAGGCTGAGATTGATTGTGGACCAATTTTGGTAGGGAAAAAAATTCTTAGTGGCAACACTGGTTGTAAACCGTTATTTCTAACAGCATGAATGTCACATGTCACGCCATTTGTATTTACTTGCGTCTTTTCAAACTATTTTTAATATTTATGATTTAACAATATTTTCCTTTATTTTCAGTTCCTTGTCAACATGTGGCAAGTTGCTGCATCTATGCGGAACTGAAGCGCTTTCACTACAATAAAAAAACAACGACAAATACTTTGACACACAGCCAAACACATACACACATAGTACACATGGAGACGGAAACGGAAGTGAAAGAACGAAAGCGCTCGATTGACGCCGCTGAAACCTGTCAGTCCGCCCGACTGACTGGCTGCTCGATGTGCTGTCGCTGCTGCTGCTGTCACTAGCCCCAACTTGTCAATCACACAAAAATGGCGCTTGTCCAGCGGCGCGCGACGCCCACTTGCAATCAGTTGTTGTTGATATTGCAGCTGCACTTAATACGTTGTTGCTGATTGTCAAGTGCAACTTTTTCGTTCACCATAATTTTAAGCAGCTGCTCCTCCGTGTCCGTCTCACACAACAACCGAGGCAGCCGCAGTGGCAACACCGGATATGGCATTGTTGCGTTTTGCTTTCCTCTTTGTTTTTCCGTTTCGTTTCGCTTCGCTTGCATCGGATTGGTGTGCACATCGTACACGTAGAGCGGACGTTGCGCTTTTGTTTAATCCTTTGGCAGGATGTCAATTGCAATGTAATTTTGTTGCTGCTGCAATTTTCATCAGTTGTGAGAGCAGCGCCGGGTGCCTGCCGACACGGATGCCTTGCATTGCTTTTGTTGTTGTTGTTTGCTGCAGCTGATGTGTTTATTGTCATTATTGCTGTTGTTGGCGTCGCTGCCATTGTTCGCAGTGTTGCTGCTGCCGTTGTTGTGTTTATCGACTGCCCACATTGCAACGGTTTATTTAATGTTACATATATTGCTAGCAAAAACCTGACCTGCCATTCACCACTCAGCTGTCCATTCTTTACGCATTTCAGCGCTGATTGCAAAGACAATTTTTAAACACAACAAACAAGCAAACAGGCACAAAGACGGCTGACAATAGCATGAAACAGGTGAAATACGTTTGACACTTCACCTGTCGTTCGAAATTATTTTCCTGCTTTATGCTTTCCACATGACTGCTGCTTCGCTTCGCGTGTTGTTGTTGCATTTCCCACCCCTTCCCCCTTCAGGCACTCCTTGCCATTTTCATTCGCTTTTTACTATTCGCACTTTGCATTCCATTCTGATTGTTTGGCGCGTAATGCTGCCACTTCGAGCGTTGCATTCCGCGTTCGTCTCTGCACTGTCCACTTAACGCAGCATCGTTACAGCGGTTTTTTTTCGTTTTTCTTGCAATTTTCCAGCTATTCGCTTTGGATTTTTTCGTATTTGCACTTTTTCAACACGCTGCTGCCCGTCGTTCAACGCTGCACTGCACCGATTCTTGGCGCCCTCGGCCGTTGCCATGAGTGTCTCTGCATTTTTATGAGCGGCTTCAAACTGTACATACAAGAACAACAACAGCAGCAGTAGCAACAAAATGAAAATGAAAACAAAACTAAACTAAACAAAAACACAACAACTACAACAACTGCAGCATTATAATCAGAAGCAGCAACAGCAAAAACGCACTTCACACATACACACACACACACACACACACTCACGTAGGCACATACACAATTGCAAGGCGACGGAACAAAGAAAAGCACGAGTGCCAAATGAAAGTGCAGCAAAATTGTGACCCTCCCCAATCCCCTCCGGCCACCTCGCACATCCATTCGACGCTTTGTGCCACTTTTGAATGTGTGTGTGTGTGTGGTCCTTCAGCGTTGAATGTCAAAGGCCTCGGCGTGGCTTTTGAAAATGTTTATGAAAGCTGCGAGAGCATTAAATTCAAACAAATTTTTTTAAGCAGCAAATTGCAGCAGTTGAATGTTTAGAAAGTTAAATTACAAATAAATGTTGTGCGTCAGAATGAGAGAAGAAAATACGAAACGAAATTGTGTGACAAAATTATTTGCAAAACTTATAGAGGCGCCTCAACACATCAGCACACTGGGGGTTTTACTTGATGAACTCAACAACAAGTGCAGATATATCAGAGGACCAGACAATAGAACAAAGCAAGCACTTTAAAAGTGCTTTACATTGTCCCCCATGATGGAAATAAACTCTCACCTTAGTCGTTCTTAACCTAAGCAAACTCGTATTTCTTTTTAATAAAATAAAGATTTGGTTTAGAAAAAAATGTTTCTCAATTCATTCCTTTTATTCAGAGACCTAAAATAATTATTATCCATATTTTTGGGAATAAAAAATTGCCCTAATTTAAGAAATTTCTATAATTATTGCTTTGTAATAATTATTCCCAATAAGACATTTTTTACGTGGCCTATAACTATTATCATGTAATAAATATTTTTGAGTTGCATAATAACTCTTATAAGTAACAAGTATATTTTTCGTTGTCGATAATTATTATTTTAGGATTTTTGTTTTTTACGTTGCTTCATAACTTTTATTTTTGACTTTTTTATTTACGTTACCGATAACTATTATTTTGAGAAACATTCACACATTCAAACATTGCACATTCGCATCGAAATAATAGCAAAAATGTACCATAGCCATTTTCATCACTTTTCATACTTTTTCCTTAAAAACTTAGGAGCCTCAAAATATGCAAAGTTTTTAATTTTTTTTCTTGTTTCGAGCAATTCAAAGTATTTTTGTTTTTTGCTTCTATTTCAGACTATAAATGGAACATATAAAAGAGCGTATTTTGAGGAATAAAGTTAGTTTTTTAAGGAAAAAGTATGAAAAGTGATGAAAATGACTATGGCACATTTTTGCTATTATTTCGATGCGAATGTGTATTCCTTCAAATTATTTTGTCTGTGTTGTATTGCTTGATGTGTCGGCTTTCATTATACACCTAACTCGTTAATTGATTTACAAAAAATGTGTATGTTTTTGACCATCAAAGAAAACGCCTTAAAATTCCATATTTTCCGAATTTGAGGTCCAATTACCGCGGAATTTTAAAACTTATAAAAATAAGTTGCATCAAAAAAGAAGCCGTGCGGTGTTGTTAATGCGATAAGGTGAAAATCATGTCAATCGGTTTTTTGGTTTAGAAATTACGATCAAAAATATGGAAAAAGTAGAGGAAAAACTGAAAAAATTACACGGTACCTATATCTCACTAACTAGAGCTGCTAATCTGAGGATAGATTCGAAATCAGCGCACCCAAATTAGTAAGAAACAGTAGAAAAACTCCATGCAACAGAAAAAAGTGTTTTTTTGTTGTGCTGTGTTATATCAACAAATAAAATTTATGTTGCATTGTAATAGTTACATTGCAATTATTTTCTTAAAAAACTTATAATAGTTAAGTCCCTGCTTTTATTAATTTAGCAATGACATATTTAAAAAGGATTCGTAGCAGTCTATCACCGTCAATATTCATGCCACAAGCCCTAACGAGAAAGTAGTAAGCAAGGAGGTTTTCGGTGACCCGGTTTTTATAGTTGTATGTTATTCTGTTTCGCGCTTCATAGAAGGAAGAAACCGAGCGTTCCGTGCCCGAGTTTTCTCCGCACAAATAACTCCTTCCAAATGCCAACCCTTTCTCCTTTCCAACCCTCTTTCCTTTCCAACACTATTTCCTTCCAAAGCCAACAAATTGCTCACACTACTGCTCGACTTTTCTTTTAATGCCCAAAGTTAAACCTGCGGCTGATACAATTTCATCTTTGAGTGAGTGTCAGTTTCTAGTTTCTATTAAACTAACTAAACATCCGCAATGTGCTCTGAAACCCAAAAATTTGTTAGCACTTTCAACTCAAAGCCAAAGCACACCGACCCCAGGGAAAATAAAAACAAAATCACTTTTAATTCAATTTTTGCTGTTTAAATTTTCTCTCCATTAACCGGATGAAGCAGCAGTAAACAACAACAACGCTGGCGCGTCAGCAGCTCAGACAGCAGCACCCGAGGGTTGACTGCACTGAGGCGACGCGTGCGGCATGGCAATTCCCTTGGCTGCAAGCACTTGAAATCTTTTTTTTTTCTTTATTTATTTATTTATTTACCTTGATTACGTGTTGCGCTTTGATTGTCAACAACAATGATGATAGCACCAAAAAAAATACGAAAAAAGCCAGAACGACAACAAACAAAGATCAACAACAACGCTGGCAGCATGTGACACTTGTTGTCGATGCTGACTTTATAATTCTATTCTTCGCCCCCGCTTTTTTCGCAACAACTTTCCGCGTGTATTTATTTATTTAATTTTGTGTTTTTTCTTGTCTGCATGCCAGAGGAAAACGAAAAGCCAAAAGTGAAGGAACGAGTGAGAAGTCGCTTCGAGCTGGTCTCGAGCTTCGTTGTTGTTTGTAGCTTTCTTTGTGGCGCATACATTAATATCGCCGCTGAAAGGCGTAAATGCAGCACCGGCCGCAGTCAAAGCCACAGACGCAGACGCAGTGAACGCACACGTGAACACACCCACAAGGAGGCGGCGCTGGGACACGGAGGACGCACCATTACCGTCAGTCAGTCAGCAAGCAACAAAAGGAAATAAATTTCGTTTATCTTAACAGCACTGCTTGCACTCGCCTACACAAACACACACACACGCGCGCGCATGCATAAATACCTCAATTCCAGTTCGCACACACAGCAACAACAACAATAAACTCACATACTCACATATCTGCATTGATGTCGAACTTTTCGTTAGCAATTTTCGTGCTTGATGTCTTGTTGTGCCAGGCCAAGGCATTCCTCTGGCTAATGTTGTTGTTGTTGTAAGTCGTTGATAAATTCACTTTACACTTTATTTGCGGTTGTGTCAATGCGTTTGCCAGCTTGCATATATTGCGGCTCTGTGGCTGGGCGCCTCCGCAAACCCACATTTGTGTATAGTTATGTATGTGTGTGTGTGTGTGTGGCTGCTTGCCGTTACACGTGGCGCGGACATGTGTGGGTGTCGGTGCGTTTCACTGCTTTTCATTCTGTACAAATTTGTGTAAATTGATTTTATTGAAGTGTACGTGTGCGTCGGTTCTCTCTCTCTGCGTTTGAGGTGAAGCATTTAGATGAAGCAGCCGCAGCTGCGGGCGCCGCTGACGACGAAGTGAATGAAAAGGCTGCACTACGTCAAAAGCAACGCAAATTTGGTAGCAGCAGCAGCGCTTGAAGACATTCCTTTTAGTTGGCTGACAAACAGCTCACACTCTCACACTCAAACTGTATCGCATATCAAAACCACAACAGCAACAACTGATGTTGACAGCCATATTTCGGTGCTTGGCAGAGAAATTACGTTAAATATAATGCAAAATAAATTGATTTTAATATAGCAAATTTATTTTTAAATAAATCAATTATTATTCACACCTACTGAAATGGCTTAAAACCATAAATTAAAATGTTTCTAATTTCTTGGTCAAATGTGAAATATAATCGTAATTAGTGTTCGACCGTAACCACTTTTTTGGGCCGAAACCGAATTTCGGTTTTTTTTTAATATTCGGCCGAAACCGAAACTTTATAGTTCAAATAAAAATCACCACATCAAGCATCAAAATCAAAATTTTTTCACAAACGAATTTTACTTTAAGTAAATAAAGAACAAACAAACATAACATAAATAAATAAATACTTATAAATAAAAACAATTCTTTCTTTTTTCAAACATAAACATAAAAAATCACCCTTTCGTACCTTACTCGCTAATATTCAAAATTAAATAATTTAATATTATGTATATTCTAAAAAAAGAAGTTTATTTATATTTGTGGCATCTAAATTCTCTTCTAAATGTAAAAAATATTCTAGAAAGTTTCGGTTTCGGTCGTTCGGGCATTTTTTGGCAGAAACTGAAACCGAAACACTTATTTGGGCCGAAACCGAAACGGAAACCGAATATTCGGTCGGGCACTACTCGTAAGTAAAAGTATTTCTGCTAATTAAAAAATATAGTTCTTTTTTGTAATCAATTAACCAATTTTATTTTAAGAGTTTAATTACTTTTTTGTTATTCGCATTTTCCCTTCGAGCTCTTCTAATCATCTCTAAGTGCAGCGAAAGCATTTAATAGATTTGCCTCATTACACCGTGCGACAAAAATTTAAAAAAATGTTCACAACGGAAAAAAATCCATATGGCCGTGAAACTAGAGACCAAACATAGTAATACTGCGTACTCAGTTTTTCATTTCTACATCCTTTATCCTTTAAAAAGGACTTCAAAATTTTGAAGGGATAAAAAATTAAAAAAATATAAAAAATACAAAATAAATATAAAATATTTAAATAAAATGAATTTTTTATCTATTTGTAAAAAAAGGATATGAAAAAGGTCTTTTGAAAATTTTAATCTTTTATATCCTTGAAAATTTACAATAGAATTTTTTTGAAAACTAAGTATATTAAGACCCAGAATCTCCTTGATCACGTGTCAAAATTTCATTATTCTCGCTTTATTGATTTTATATCTTTTTATTATTTAAAATACTGATACTCAGATAAATTAGAATTTTTGTACTTCATTAGACTTGCAGCTTCCGTCTTTTTTTTAATAACTTTCGAACCAATAAAGTTAGAGTAATGAAATTTGAGAATGACATGTGATTAAAGAGATTTTGGCTTCTAACATACTTACTTTTCAAGAAAATTCTATGTAAATTTTCAAGGATATAAAGGATTAAAATTTTCAAAGGACCTTTTTCATATCCTTTTTTTACAAATGGATAAAAAATCAATTTTACTTCAATTTTTGAGCCTTTACTCTTTCATTTGATATACATATCGCCATATTCCAACTAAGTTAAGCATTTTTCATATTTTTTTCCTTTTTTCCCCCTTCAAAACTTTGAAGTCCTCTTAAAAGGACAAAGGATGTAGAAATGAAAAACTGAGTACGCAGTATTACTATGTTTGGTCTCTAGTTTCACGTCCATATGGATTTTTTTCGGTGTGAAAAATGCTATCGCACGGTGTTATATTCTTAAAACATATAAAATAGATAATTCCTTGAACGCCTGCGCAGCATTCCAGTTAGTCGAATTTAAAATTTAAGTATGTTTTTGTATAATCATTACCACCTGCACCCCCTGCTCCGTGTAACTCAATGCTGTGTATTGATCTGTAAGTAAATAAGTATTGAGCTGGCTTTAATATCATTAAAGGATTTCATCTTCATTTCGACTCAAATTTTACATCAAACCCCGCTGTCTCCTATTCAAACACGTGATTGTCTTGCAACCTACTTTCATGTTGCCATAACAACAAATTCACATCAAAATTACAAAGTCAGTGAAACTCATTGTCCCCCCCTCCCCCTTATATTCACTGTTGTTTGTGTTCTCTATTTTCAGCCTCATTCAACATTTTCATTCGTATTTCGATTTTATTTTTAAATTTGTCTCCTATTTCGGCCACTTGGTATGTTTTCGTCTCTGCGCTAGTGGAATTTTATTGTTGTTGCTTTTAGTTTATTGTTATTGTTTATTTAGTAGATTTACATATTCACTTCCGTCGATGTGTCTTTCAATTGGCGGAGGGAGGATTTTATATGCATTTCAGTTCCTTCCGCTTGCTTTTCTTATTTGCCATTTACTGCTTAAATGTTTCTGCTTTCATTTCTATTTATTCTCTACTTTAATGCTTTATTTTTCCCTAAGCACTAAGTATCGACACTTTTTATTTCCTCTTGTGTTTTATTGGCATTAAAAAGTGTTTATTCTATGCGTAAATTCGCCCAAGTTGGCAGCACAAACACACTCAAGTGGGCCGGCAAAGAGGACGAAACGTTTCTTCACACCATTTCCATTGCTGTTGCTTTGTTTGTGTGCAAAATTTGGTCAGCGCTACGAATTTTCTTCAAGTTAATGTGGTGTACAATCGAAACTTTTCGTGCGTGTTGAAGCATTTCAACTTTTCAAGATTATCGAATGCATTGAAATGCTTGATTTGATTTTGTCAAAATTGTCTTCTTGAAGTAAATAATTTAGGCAATTCTGCTGAATGTGAAAATACATTATTCAGTTTAGAAAATATTGTTTGTCGAAAGCTTTAAGTTTAAAATCTGTGCAATTAATGATCGGTGCTAACTGGAAGTTTTTGCAATTGTTGTTCTAAATTTTTTAAAGCTTAATTTTAGGATGAAAAAACCATTTTCTGAAAACGGCCCAAAAGTATGCTACGATTTCTGTTACGAATTAGCATTGCTGCTGACCACAAATTGTTATTTTCGAAAATTTTAGAATTTATTTTGGCTTACTTTTAGGATGACTCAGACTAATGTTCGAAATCTTTGAAAACAGGTCAAAGGATATTACAATTTAGCATTGCTGCTACTATAAATTTGCCACATTTGTTGCCCTTTAACGCTTAAAGTTCTTATAGCACAGTGCGACAGCATTTTTCACACCGGGAAAAATCCATATGTGCGTGAAACTAGAGACCAAATATAGAAATACTGCATACTCAGTTTTTCATTTCTACATTCTTTGTCCTTTTAAAAGGACTTAACAATTTTGAAAGTTGGTAAACAAAAAAAAATATAAAAAATACTTAATACTTACTAAAATACTTACTTCATTTGATATGTATATCAAATGAAAGAGAAAAGGCTCAAAAATTTAAATAAAATTTATTTTTTATCTATTTGTAAAAAAAAATAATATGAAAAAGGTCCTTTGAAAATGCTTTATAATCCTTTATATCCTTGAAAATTGATACAGAATTTACTTGCAAAGTAAGTATGTTAAAACCCAAAATCTCCTTTATCACCTGTCAAAATTTCATTATTCTAACTTTATTGGTTCGAAAGTTATTAAAAAAAGGCGGAAGCTGCAAGTCTAATAAACGGCAAAGTAAACGCATACATTGTTCTTAAACAATTTGTTTCAAAATAAATCATTTATAAAATGCATTTCAAATGCATTTTACATGACTTTTCTTAATTTTTAAATTAAATTATGAGCACTAGTATTCACAGTAAGTACGTATCCTCATGCATTCACCTTGTTACTCTTGGATGAGTTTTATTGAAGAAAACTCAATTTTTTAATTTTCAATGTCTTGTGAAAAAAATACTTAGGTTCAAACACAATTTTGAAATTGCAGAATTAGTGTATTTAACCTCCAGTATTAGCAGCATAACGATTTATACATGAGTTAGTTAAATATTTTATTTTTGTCGTACGGTGCAATATATATTTGTTTTATAATGAGAAATATAAAATTTTTTATATCCTAAACTATTAAAGTTAGAAGGACGAAATTCGAGAATGTGGTAGTGTACACATTAGTCCCTAAGATATATATTTAAAAAAAAAAAATACTGGAAATTTTCAAGGATATTCACGGATAAAGTTTTAAAAGGACATTTTTAATACCACTTCGTCCTTTTACACCAAAACATTAAATTTTCTATAATTCTAAGGATTTTTCTCTTTCATTTGATACCCATATTGTTATTCTACAATGCGCTCAATTTTTGAAATAATTTTTTGAAATGAACATGTCCTTCAAATTTCAAAGTCCTTTTAAAAAAAATTCTGACGTCAGAGAGAAAAACTAAAAACGCAGTTTTACTACATTTGGCCCCTAGTTTCGCGAGTATACCAAATTTTTCGTGTGTTTTGAAATTTTTTGATTTTTGTCGCACGGTGTTATCAATAAACAAAGTTATTCACAATTAACGGAACCAAAAACAAAATGAGAAACTGACAACAGCAAAAGAAGTTTGTTAAAATTTGTTTGCTTTGAAATTTCGCTTCAAAATTGCTTGCATCAATAGAGATGTAGAATAAATATTACTAAATGTTCAACAAATGTTTTTAAGAACGTTTTTTATACATTTTTATTTTTTATACATCAAAGAAAACACATTTCTTCCATTAAAACAACAACATTTTCGATAACAGCTAAATTGAGGTTTAAACTAAAAAAGCGATAAACGCAATTAAGTAGTTCCTGCCTCAATTTATTTGACTGTCTGAACAAAACATCAGTCATACTCGCGTTAGACTTATGTGTCCCATATCATTTTGTTTACTTCTATTTTTTACTTCTATTTTGCTATGCACAGTCTCCTTGAATTTGTATGAAATTTAAGCTGATTTCATGAACCAGTCTGGTATTAAAATCAATCCCAATGGGCTACATTTACTCCTTTCATAGCAACCACTTACCAAAATTTCATAGATGACCCAAATCTCCTCTTCTTCTATCTTTTGTTTACCAATCATGAGTCTACAGCATTGATAATTAAATTTTAAGTTTATTTTTCCTATCTTTCACTTTATTTGATTTTTATGTTTATGATTTATTTAATTTTTAGTATATCCACTTCAAACACTTGAATGCTCATCTCATAGCAGCAAACGACAATGGCGCACATAGTAAAGTTCCTTGATTAAACCGTAAAGATTCACGCCCCTCAGTTGGCGTATAGTTAGTTTCTCTCCCCCAAACGCTGGTGCGCTCAGTCTGCTTACGAGCGGCAACTTTGAGCACAGTTTCTAAATAATAGTATTAAATTTCCCCCATCATTATCACTCAACACCCGTCCGCCACACACATAGTTTCTAATATGAATTCTTGTTAAACTAAACGCAAACTCGATTACACTTTGCACGTCAAATCTGAGTGTGCGAAAACTTCACGAACACTCTCCAAAAGACACAGCGACAAACAGCCAACAACTCGTCCGAACCGCTCGCTGGCGGCCACGCACCTACAAAACGTATCTATGACAGGCGAAAGTACCAACAATTGCTGTCCAAAAGCCGCAGCTGTTGCAGCAGCAAAAACGCTTCGCCTTGCGCCTTGATGGCACTTTGCCGCCGAGGCGACTAATACGTTTAGACGCCCACAAGCAACAAAATACCGGCACAGCGACATAGCGTCGGAGTGGGAAAAATGCGAAATTGCGGCAGTGTGTTCGTGCTCCGATTTCAGCTCAACTATAGCTGCCACTAATGCCTAACAAGTTTATGTTGAAAAAGTAACAATTTCACAACAAGGAAACGAGAGAATGGAGGATTGAGGCTGTGCAACTGAAAGACGCACAAATTGAGATAGTTTTGGGGTTTTCATTTATTTTTGTAAGGATAAAGTAGATCAACTAAAACGTAGTAGCCCCAAAAGTGAGAGAGAAAAGTGCCAAAAAAATGTGAAAATAATATTAAAGAGATAAAAATGTGGAAAAACATGATAAGAAAAGCCAGTTGAGAAATACTACTGCAGTGAAAATTTATATAAAGTTTAAAGAAAAAAATTATTACAAAATTGAAATGAGTAAAATAGTACAAGGAAAGTGTGGGAAATAGTACAAGGAAATAGTAGTAGGAAAGAGGCATTAAATAGTTGCAGGAAAGTAGTAGAATACTACGAAATATGCAAAACCAAGCAAGTACAATTTTCTTCAGTCAATCTTAATTCGTACATATTTCACCGCTTACAACTGTTGGCCCCCCTAACATATGCAACACGACCACACTGAACGGGCATTTGTCGGCAGCAGCAGCATTGCATACTTTTAGGAGGCATGGCATTATTGCAGAAACGGTTCGAGGTGATGCTGGAAGATTCGAGAACAAGGTATGCTCTGGACAGACAAGTAGTTATAAGACGAAGCCGGGAATGGTGCTGCGAGTCAGTTTTGATTTTGACAAGCAACGGTGTAACACGAATAAGTAAAGTAAAAACAAAGTAGAGTAACTAGTGTAACAGTGAAGTGAAAGTAAAGTAACTCTGGAAAATTATAAATAAAGTGACTACCGTAGTAAACTGCATTAACCTTCACTCTGTGCATGGGGTATACAGTTCCCCATAGCCACAGAAAATATGAATTTGTGAAGGTATTTCCTTCTGAACGATATATTAATACATATATCATTGGATAGCTATTGATGAAAAGGTTCTAAAAACATAATCAGTTCTCTTTTTTTAGTCTGATTGAGCCAGTATACCCACATATGTATTGCACACAAACTGTTTGTTGTGCTACGGGGAATAAATGACCCCGTTATTTATACCAATACATTCTGTATGCAAAACTTATCCAAGTTCTGAACCACTCAAGTTCTAAATCACGAGCACACTCACCTGTGGAATAACAGATTCTAAGACGGTGTGCAAAAAATAACATAAAAAATACTAATACAAAAAAACAAACAACAACAACATTAATAATATTTCATACTATAATGATAATATAATTATTTCCCAAAAAACTATTATTTTACTCATTCCCATACAAACTATACTGGTTCAAAAATGGGGAACTCAGTTCCCCATTGCACGGGATTAGGGTGTAAAAACCATGCACAGAGTGAAGGTTAAAGACATTTAGTATGTGTTATTTCGACATAATTATTTCGCACCAAATTGATCTAGCGAGGTTCCCAACCATTCTGCTGTAACCTCTTCACACAACAGATGGCGCTACGAGCGGTAGCTCGAAATAACGGAGGCGACGCACACTGTGTGAAATGGTCAATCTAGCGGAACTAAATTAATAACTCTTGAATGCGTAACGATATCGTGGTGAAATTTTGTACAGATACTGCTGGTGTTTCACCTGAGAACTGGTATGAATATGGGCATGGTCCGCCTACTTTCAAGTAGGGTTGCCATCTATATATATAAAAGAAAGTGGATGTATGTGTGTAAGCACATCACGCTCAAACCGACCGGCCGATTTCCATGGAGTTTTTTTTGTTGAATTAGTATTGAGTCAGTTCAGGTTCGTGCGAAAAGAAATTTCCGGAAAATCTATTGGAAAAGTCGGAAAATCCCTGCCATATTGCCGTGAATTCTGAACATTTTCAGACGATAACTTTGGAACCATTAGTCAAACATCAATGAAATTCACTAAGAAGTAATAGTATTAAGTCATGTCCTTCGAGGGGGCGTGGCACCATCCATACAAGCCGAACCTTAATAATGGAATATCTTCGACATTGTAAGGTGCACAGCATTGAAATTTAGTATGACTATAAATCGCACAGCAATGAAATTAAGTACGAACCTACCATTTATTCATATCTTTCGACAAAGGGAATGGTGCGGGCATTGAACAAGGAGGCGTGGCACCGCCCATACAAGCCAAATTTTTAATAGAGAATATCTTCGAAATTGTAAGTCGTACAACACTGAAATTTAGTACTCCGTCGTCCCATAGATGAGTTATTCTACTGGTAAGATTTGATAGGCGTTGGACAAAGGGCGTGGCAAATTTTTGTGACCCAAATATTTCGCTGAACTATAAGTCGCTCAGCAATGAAACTTAGTACGAACCCACCATTTTTTCTTTCGACAGAGAACAGTGTGGGAGTATTGAATAAGTGGGAGTATAATTTAAATCTGGTTCAAGCGCAGTCCATGTGGTAAGGCAGCGTAAAAAAAATGTTCTATCATAAAAATTATGAAGCAACGTAAAAAAAATTTTCTTTCAAATAGCGTGGAGAGACCAAGGAAAAAAAAATTTTGTATGAGTGGGGCAAATATGGGCAGCCAAATTTAACTGAATCTTCAAAAACATGAACCAAAGCAGTTATTAAGAGACATTTTAAATCGGATACACGCGGATACATTTTGTAATCTCAAAGCAAAATCACAACATTTGAAAAATTTTTATATGTCCGAATAAATTGCTCTGTAACCACTAATAATATACATAACGATATTCAAGTTTACCTGATAAGGTGGCGAAAAAGGTGCTGATAGCTAATAACAGAGTTTGTATATGCGCGTTCGCCGTGATAATCTCGAATTACATCTAAATCACAAGTGACTCACAAATTTCAACAATTTTCTTTTATACAAATAGCTGCACATTCAAGATGATCGTTCGCGATGTGATTTTGCCAAACAGAAAATACTACGAGAATCGAATCCCTCAATGTGTTAGCTAATTTTGAATTATTAAATTTTTTTTTTTTTGACATTCGAATTTTTGAATAAAGTTCCGCTAGATATGCAAAATTACACAGTGTGCGACGTTCCTAAGCGGCGTTAGAAAACAAAAAAAAAAATGTCGGCATAATTCAGTGATACGAAATATGCGTTGGCCAGCAGTCCGACTTTCGTAACAATATTTTTCCTTTTCAGTATATAGCAACCCTGTTACAAAGAAGCGGACTATGCACATTTTCCTTCAGTATCAAGGTCAGTTATAACCTTAAATAATTAAGTCCAATGCCTCTCAAAGTCGCATACCAACAGACTGACAAACGATCGATACACAAACACGACTTGATTGATTCTATGGTTTCAATGTCTAAGACAGAATCTTATTCATAATTCGTGGTAGACATTTAAAACCCAGAATCATAAAAAAATGCGTTACTAAAAAATATTCAAATAAGCCAATTGAGTGAATGACACAACAGACTGGGAACATTTTTTGCAAAGTTTCTGCACAAAAATGCCAAATATTTCAATGCTTTCTCAAGAAATAATTGTCCTTTCCTCAAAGCAAATTCGTGTACATACAAATACATAAAATTAATAAGAACTGGAACAGACTTTGGCATATTTCTACCTCGTTGCTTAAGTGCACACAAATATTTTAAACATTTTCATTGTTTCTATTAACAAAATAAAAAAAGAATTTTAATAGAAATTCCTGCATGCATATTAAAAAATTTCAGTATGAAGACGCGCACAATAAACGTTAAACGCAGAGAAATATGAAAATAATTCTACAAACTTCAAAGCACCCAAAATCAAATTAAGTCATTTTGCATCAGTTAAGATTTTTATAAAAATAAAGTCAAACTGTTTGTCTGCAACTGCACTGTAAATTTTCGTTAGTCTACTATTTTTTTTGTAAGCTCTTTAATGTACAGTTGTGATGTCTGCTGTGAGGTGCAGTGAGAAAGTTTAGCGCAACATTTGCATAAAATGCGTCACACCGCTTTTTCATCTCTTGAGTCCACCCCGAAAAAAAGTTATACGCCGAAAATTCCAAGGCGAACAACGCGAAATGTGCAAAGTGTGAAATGCCTGTCAATGAGAATTTGGCGCTGCAAAGTTATTTGCATGAAATGACAGAATTCGAATGCTTCGTCTTAGCGCGGCGCGTGCCATCATCAGCGCCAACGTAGGACAAATTTGAATTGATTGGCAGCCATAGACAAAAATGAAAAACCTGAGGGTGATTGCGAGCAGTTATCAGCCGAAACGCGTCGCAATGTCAACCACAACAACAAAAAAAGAGAAGATAAGAAATTTGCATGCGATGATATTTCAATACTTTGAGATGCCACAATCATAAAAATGTAATGTTTCACTCCATATTTGCATTTTGCCATTTTTAACATTGAATTTTCCAAATATTTTCCAAATTATTTGAATAGTTCAAATTAGTCACGAAATTTTCGTGAAATTTCTCTTCTCAACTACGAACATTTTTCATTATCATTTGCATTGCTTCGTGTCGACTGTGTTTCCTGTTCAATGGTTAGAGTATTTCCCTTAGCCTAAACTTCTAAGGAACCTTAGGATGTGACTCTGTAGATCGAGTAGATCTCTCGAGGGCTAATTGTACTGTGAAAAGCCAAGAAATTATATAAAAATTACAAAATATAAACCAATAGTCGTAGATATAATGAAAAACTGCATAAATATCTTCGTCAAAATCGATAAACCCTTAAGTCAACTTGAGAAAGCATTGAATAAGAGTCCCGAGGGTTCCTTAAAGAGTGATGCTCAAAATAATTCTTATGAATTTATACCCTATTCAGACAGCCAGCTAAATTTTGCAATTACGACATTTTCTCAATTTATAATCAATTTAGCTCTAAATTGAACTCAATTTGTCATATAAAATCTCAATTTAGCTAATTGCAATTAGCGCTCAATTTACCATAACTGGAGCTCAATTTGCCATACAACCCTGTATCGTACCGTTATCGATACACAAATTCATTCACAATCAACGGAACAAAAAAAAAATTAAAAACTGACAGCAACGAAAGACGTTTTTTAACATTAATTGGCTTTGAAATTTCGTATACAAATTTGTGCATCAAAGGGATATTGAATAAATATTACTAAATGTTCAATAAATGTTTTTAACTTTTTTGTGCATCAACAGAAAAACCTTTCTTCGAACAAAAAACAAAAACATGTTCGATAACATTTTCGATAACAGCTAAATTGAGATGTTAACCAAATTGAGATGTGTGAACAGCAAAAGCGATAAATTCCATTAAGAACTAAATTGCTTCAATTTATTTGGCTGTCTGAACAGGCCATTAAGCAACTTTTGCTTATGGCCATACAATTTTTATTACACCGTGCGACAACAAATTTTACACACGAAAAAAATCGATATACTTGCGAAACTAGGGGCCAAATGTAGTAAAACTGCGTTTTTATTTTTTCTCTTTGACGTCAGGATTTTTTTTTAAAGGACTTTGAAATTTCAAGGATATGTTTATTTCAAAAAATTTTTTAAAAAATTGAGCGCTTTGTAGAATAACAATATTGGTATCAAATGAAAGAGAAAAATCCTTAGAAAATTTAATGTTTTGTTGCAAAAGGACGAAGTGGTATTGAAAATGTCCTTTTAAAACTTTATCCTTGAATATCCTTGGAAATTTCCAATAGTTTTTTTTGACAAAAATTTATCTTAAGGACTAAATATGTACACTACCACGTCCTGGAATTTCGTCCTTTTAAATTCATTAGTTTAAGATATAAAAAATTTTAAGATTCTAAGGATTTTCTCTTTCATTTGATACCCATATTGTTATTCTACAATGCGCTCAATTTTTTAAATAATTTTTTGAAGTAAAGATATCCTTGAAATTTCAAAGTTTTTAAAAAAAAATCCTGACGTCAGAGAGAAAAAAGAAAAACGCAGTTTTACTACATTTGGCCCCTAGTTTCGCAAGTATATCGATTTTTTCGTGTGATTTGAAATGTTTTCATTTTTGTCGCACGATGTTATAGATATACAATTACATATAAAATTTAGTAAATAATATTGAAAATATTTGCCAATTTTAAAATTTCCAATTTTAAAATTTTGTAAGCAAACACCCACTAAAAATTCGTTCGTTAAAAATTACATTAAATTACGTTAAAAATCTGTATTAATGCGATAGCAAAACACTCGAAATACGATTAAAGATAATTTTAATGCACATCAAACGTCCAACTTTTGACGATGTGAAAGTGTTTGCTTTATGAGAAGAAAACTCACTTCAAAACTTTTCAGAAACCACGCTCGTCTGACACTTATCGCTTTGGAAGAGAGCAAAATCACAAAATTCAATCATTCCATTGCAAAATTCAAATTCGAATTCCATTTCAATAATAATTCAATGCCACCAAGTACTCACAATAGATCTTTTAGGTCGCGGTGCACTTTCCCCGGCAATAATAATAATAAGTACTCACATGAATTATTGTTTAACAAAAATTATAAATTCTGGATGCCGAATAAGGCTTCGAAAGCTAAAATTCCATTAAAAAATAAAAAAAAACACCACACGCCACATGCCACAAAAATCTCCAACTTTTGGAACTCCGCTTGGTTTCTAATACTTTAACCGTGTCTGCTACATTTAAAGTTTTAAAAGCACAATACTTACGCAGCTTTATCGACTTCCAGTCGGCACAATCTGTTGCTGCACAAAAAATGCACAGCTGCAGCGGAATTTTTTACATGCTTTTCGATTTTCGTCGCCTGCTGCACTGAACTACTTACCAACGCCTAAAGTCATTTTCGTTCAACGAAGCGTGCAACGAGCAACCAATGAAGATAAGCGCGGAGAGAGTGAAGGCAACGAAAAGTGTAAGATGCAAAATTTCGGAACATACACTTTTCTGTAGTTTTGCATTTTAATTTTTTTTCTTTTTTCTCTGCAGTTTTTTTGATGTTATGCTTCGCTCTCGCTTTTTTGCATAGCCAAATTTTCAGGCGCATCTCGTGGTAAATCGAACGCGCCCCACACCTCCGCGATTGTCGTCATGAATAGCTACAATAAATGCCATGGCCGCCCCCTCTCACACCACTCTCCCCAACTCACACACTCATTCACTAACTGATGCGACGATCATTTTATTTTTTCAACGCATTTATATTTACAGTATTTTTACATTTATCGGCTGCCACAATTTCTTGTACGTTTTATGCTCGGCACCATACCAAACCACCCAACACCCATCCGCGCCTGCATATGTTTGTGCGTGTGTGTGTGTGTGCGTCCTTCAGCTTTTAAGTGACTCTTGAACTTGTTTGCATTTGCATGCAACAACAACAAAAACAAAAGCGCACAGCAGCAGCAACACCAAGTCAACATTGAAGAATTGAGGCCAACGCTGGAAAGTGGGACAGGCGAGAACGCTGAAAAAATCGAAAAGACAACTTTGAAAATCCCGCAGATTAGCATAAGCCGGAAGCGAGCCGCACGAGCCGAAGAGTGGGCGACTCACGTAAAGAAGACATTGATTGGTTGGTGTTGGTGCTGAAGCGAAAGCATCTCAAAAGTTTAATTCGAAAATGTGTGTTTTTAGTGCTTGCTGGGCGGTATATGCAATGCAGCTACAGTGAACACGCGCTAAGTTAACACCGGAAAAAATCCATATGGACGTGAAACTAGAGACCAAATATAGTAATACTGCGTACTCAGTTTTTTATTTCTACCTCCTTTGTCCTTTTAAAAAGACTTCAAAATTTTGAAGGGGATACAAAATAAAAAAATATAAAAAATACTTAACCTCGTTAGAATATGGTGATATGTATATAAAATGAAAGAGGAAACGCTCAAAAATTGAAATAAAATTAATTTGTTATATCTTTGTAAAACAAGGATATGAAAAAGGTCCTTTGAAAATTGTAATCCTTTATATCCTTGAAAATTTATATAGAATTTTCTTGAGAAGTAAGTATGTTAAAACCCAAAATCTCCTTGATCACGTATCAAAATTTCATTATTCTCGCTTCATTGATTTTGTATCTTTTTATTATTTAAAATACTAATTCTCAAATAAATTATACTTTTTCTACTTCATTAGAATTGCTGCTTCCGCCTTTTTTTTAATACCTTTCCCACCAGACATTTTTTGTTGCCGGCAATAAGAAAACGAGTCGCCCCCGCATATCAATTCGATATTTCAAAGTCCTGGAAAACAGCCCCCCCCCAAGCAAAATGTGAGAAAAAGCAACAATCGTCAGTGTCAACAAATTGGCGATTCGCCGATGTATTGCCGCAGCGACAAATTAGCAACATGTTCCAAGTTTCAATTGTTGCTAATTTGTCGCTGCGGCAATACATTGGCGAATCGCCAATTTGTTGCCACTGACGATTGTTGCCTATTTCTCACAATTTGCTTGGGGGGTTCGAACTTCGAACCAATAAAGTTAGAGTAATGAAATTTTGATTTCTTTATTTGTGATTTTGTGTTGTTCTAACGACCAGTGAAGTATCTGCTGTAAGCTCTGGAGCTCATTTACAGCGGTTACACATAGCCGCGCTTCACTGTGCTTCTGTGGGCGTGTGCTCATGTACCTCCAGCCAAAGGGCGCATTCGATGCATTGCGCCGCGGCAGCCAACAAGTAGCGCATAGATACTTTGGCAAGTGATTCAGCTTAGCGCACAACTGGGTCATGCTTCAGTCGATGTGTGTGTGTGTGTGAGCGCCTCTCTGTGTGTTTGTGTGTGTAAGCAGTGCGCACAGTTGGCTTCAATTACCGTTGCGATTCGTGATATTTAAACACATTTCGCTTGTTCTCTCAGCTTCTGCTTGAGCAGCACCAGCTGTGCCACCGGTGAGTGGCTGCTTAGCCGCTTAACGCTTAACGTTGGCAATGTTTTAATTAAATTCTATGCCAACCATGGCGCTGCAACATAAAATATGTCAATTTCTTACTTATATTTTTTTGTATTTTTGCGTCTGCTAGAAGCAGAAATGAGAAAAAAGTGTAAAGTGAAAATTAATGTCGAGGGAGATGGTAGCATGAAGCCATGAAATTACTTGAGTACGTTTTCGATAATCGGATGCTTCATTGTTGCCTTGGAAATTTCTCATTTTCTGGTTTCAGTTGGCCAGCTCGTTAACCCTTTCGCTATTTTGTTGCCATATGGCAACATGCTACTTTGTGGACGTCTGCATCCTCTATGGTTGCAAGAATACATTTTTTGTTGGTCTTTAGAATAGTTTGAAGTTTTAGGAAAAATACGAAATTAATATACTGAATATTTAAGTTTAAAGAAGAGAAGTATACACGTTTTTTAATGGTATATCTTGACATAGTAAAGGAAGAAGAAGCAGAAAAAATTAGAGAACTTTTTAATTTAACGTTTTCTTTCAATTTAGATACTTCTTTTTTTTTTTAATTTTGGCTGAAGTAAATGAAGAAATATTCAAATTTTCGTTATGCGTAAAAAGTTTTATGTTTAAGTAATTATTACAGCCACAACGATGTGGTTGCTCTCATAGAAAAACACTCTAAAATACAGGGTCCGAGTATAAAAATTAAAAACTTTCTTATGGAATGTTGCTAATATAACCACATAGAAGCCTAAGACGTAAAATTTAAAATTTTAACTTTCCCCAGTAAAAACTTGTAGCGAAAGGGTTAACTCTTTGTGCAGCAAATTAATGTCTGCAAAAAAAATTACAAATGCAATTTTGATGGAACAATGCAATTCAATTTGCAATGCAATATTATGGCAGTTGTTACTCTGGAAGAGGAAACAAAAGAAAGATAGAAAGAGTACCGGAAATAAACTCATTAAAGAATGTCATTGAATTTCAACTTGAAACTGATAGCAAACTTATAAATGCCAAAGGATTTTTTGTGCACTTTAATTCGCTTCTCCACTATCACTGCAAAGTTTATGAACTCTCTAAGCCATTGAGAGATATATTTTCCCCCACAGTCCCATGAACCGCGCGCTTATTTATTGTCACGCATTAAGAAGCGGCAATAATTTGTCTTTTCTTAATTACAACGCAGCCAAGTGGAAATTTAAAGCGAGGCAAATAGCTAAATGCTGCCAACGAAACGCCTCTTTCCTGCCACGCGCATTAGCGAAATTGCCTGCCAGCGGGATGCGTTAGACATTCTGTTGCTCGGCGCAACGATTTTGACAACTTTTGCTAATTGCCAAATACAGCGCGCTACAAAATGCCAAATTAACTGCAAACTTTTCTACAAAACCCAATTCCAAACAACAACAACAAAACATCGACAAACAAAACGCACCGAGAACAATCACACAAAGCGAAATTACGAAAAATAAAGGGAAATGGCAAAAACAGAGCGCTGAACATTTCGAATGTCGTTGTTGCTCTCTGAAATGTGGTTTTTTGAATGTTTTGTTACTTTTGCTTTGGTAAAACATAAAAGCTGGCAACACAACTTTTTACACTCGTTTTCGCCGCCTTTTTGTCAAATTCTTTCAACTTTTTTAAACGCTGATGCCGCGTTGGGTTGTTCCATTTCGTTGTTGTTGCTGCCGTTTGAAATGAAACTTTTTGACATTTACAATTTGCAGTTCATTTTCGCTTAAATTCCGTTTAATTAATTAATGTACATGCAGCGGCAACAACAGCAACAACGTGTAGAAAAACCGAAACGCTCACACGGCGGAGGGGGCGGAGCGAAAGCATGGTGCAAAATGTTGCGCGCGCTGCGTGCAAACCGCTGCAGGGGCCTACGTAGCGTATGAGCGATAAAAGATGCAGAGACACGCGAGCGCGGTGGCGAGAGGTGAACGTGTATGCGGATGTGAATATTTAAGTGAAAAACCTCGCTTTTATTTCCAATGGCAATTCGAATGTGTTCATAATGCTTGCACAAGGCGCATTGCGCAAAAACGATATCGACGTATCCGCACCAGCGTGCAGCATGCGAGGGCGGCGACTGTGTGTGTGTGTGTAGGTATTTGCAATTTCGTATTGAGAGATTTTGCAAATATCGCCGTGCGCGTACGTGTGCCAATATTTCAGTATTTTTTTTTTGCATGCGTAAGCACACACACACACACACAGAGCAGCTCCCTAAGCTTGCATAGCTAGAAATATTATACGTGTTTATGTGTTTGTGAGTTTCCGCAGGCATTATTGATAAAATTGCTCAGCAAATCGCATTTTAACCGACAAAATACATGCAAACATTCATAGTCAGCCAAACTCATATTTATGCGTTGTTTCTGTATGCGTGGCAAAAGGCCGTACGGGTTGTTGGCGAAGGTTGAAGGAGTCACCGATAGACACATTCACATGTTTACATGTCAGTTGTCCTAAACGACCTCACAGTGTTGCTACACATACACTGAGAAGAATGTAAATTAATTACATTAAAACAAAATTATACAAATTGAATATTGAAATCAATCAAGCTATAGTTATGAGATATAAAAGAATACTGTACTGAAAATATTCAATAAACTATTTACACAATAAAATTCAATAAAAGTATAATTATAATTGTCCTTGAGTCGAACCTGTATTAGACAGCTCGTTGGAGTCATCACTGGACACTGTGCCATTGGATCTATGCTTATCAAATGGCGCCTCTCGTCCAGTGATGTCTGCAGAGACTGCGGAGAAGAAGGGGAAGTGGATGACAAAGAAGTTAAAATTTAAAATCTGCTCTTCTTTATCGAGAGGTCAAACAGGTTTGCCCCGGGTTGAGACTGATTGGTTAGCTCCAGAATCATTTAAAAAGGATTCACAATGGGCCAATTAAGCCTCCGAGTGGAAGTGCGCTCTCTGTCGGTCCCTTCCCTACCTAACCTGATCTTACCTAACCACGATTAGTTAGCAACAGTGTCCAATTGAGTGAATAATATGAAAACAAAATCAGCGTGGTTTCAGCAAAAATTTTAAAATCACCATTGGTTCGGTAACGATAACAAAGGCCAATTATTTGATCGAATATTTTTGAAGTATTAAAAATTCGATCATTGGGGGAGTAGATCAATGCAAAGGTCATCCGATGTTGAATTGGGCGAGCAGAAGTAGGGGTAAGTTTAAGGGTAAGTTTAGAGGTAGGATCGACAGATTACTAAACACAGCAATCATACAGCCAAGTCTAAAAACTATTTGAAGAACGATATTTTTTTCCTCACTTTTGTAAAATTTTTTTTTTAAGAAAATTCTTCAGACTTTTCGAACCTTACTTTGTAACCTAATGTAATCTACATATATATATGTACATATCATTATTTTTCCTGTCTGACTGACTGATTTATCTTCAGCAAGGCCAAAGAGCCAAAGCAATGAAATTAAATTTGAACTATTTTTTTGAAAAACGAACCTTCACTTAGAAGAGATTTTACATAATTCATGGCTGAAAAAGGGTAAAAATTTGTTAACAGCTGTATGGCAAAATGTGATGTGATTTAATGAATTTAATTCATTAAATTATAACAGTGTCAAGAATGGGTTAAAGTTGGTATCCGGAAAAATTTAGAAAAAATGAATGAATTAATGAGCTTTTTAACTTAAAATTTGGTAAAACCACTACAAAAATCAATAATTAGACAAATGTTTCTAATTTTGTTAAATCAAAATCTGGGTATTTCAGCAATGAGTGAAGAATTTGTATGGAGAAACATGATTTATATGGCGTTCAAACTGACTCATTTAAACTAGTTTGAGTGAAAAGAGCTTTTTGTTAAACACAACCGTCCAGACTGCTCAATAAAGTTTAATTTGACAGCTGTTTGTTTACAAACAACAAATAAATATTTTTGTGAACTGATGTGCTGCGAGCATTATTCGAGCGAAATATTGGTGCATATTTCACAATCCACGGCAACATACTCAACTTCGTCCAAATATTAAACGCCTTGTATTCAGATGCCATAAGAAGGCGATGAATGGAATTAAAGCAGTGCGAGCAAAATGATTTTTTTCATTCATTTCAAATTTTCAATTTTTGTTTGGTTTTGTTTTAAGGGGACAGTCCCCTCAAGAGGTCTCAAAAAATCGTTTTTTTTTTTTTGCTTAATCGATTGGGCATCTATTTAAGATTATGTATGTAAAGTTTTAGCTCCAAATTCGAAGTATTTCAGGAGTTGCACGAAAATTCAGTCGGTCGCGTGTGCGCCAGGCACAAAGTGCGTTTTCTCAAAACCATGTTTTCACAATTTGCGGGAAAGATAACTATAAAAGTTATCAACAGATTTTCTTAAACTAAAATTTATTTTATTCAGTATGAAAAACTACTCTATGCGAACTACGGATTTTGAAAAATTCCGATTTTTAATACCTTTTTTATTAACAAATAAATGTAAAAAAAGTCACTTTTTTTTTTGAAATCATAATTTTTTGTCTAAATTTTGGATTTTTGGAATTTCCGTAGTTCACATAGAACAAATAAGTCTGACGAAGAAAACAAAAAAAAAAATTTTGATTCTAGTTGAAAACAACGGCTGCTATCGTTCCCGCAAATGGACTCCGACCGTGCCGAAACGCTGCCGGAAAACGTGAAAAACTCAGTCATTTAGAATTTCCCAGATGTAATTTTTTTTGTGAATAAAGTTGAAAGTATGACTAAAACATATCCCAAAGTTCTTATGTCTCCGATCTTTCTTTCTGTAAGAAAAAAAGTCCGGAAAAAACGCTTTTTTCTCGGACGCTTGAGGGGACTGTCCCCTTAATGAAATGACAGCTGAATTTTAAGGGATGTGTTTTATACATGAATAAATGTGTTTCGTTGGTAAAAAAGCTTTTTCATAGAAAGCTTTCGGATACAACCCTGCGCTAAACTCGTTTCAAAACTTGTTAAATGGTTTAACACGTTTAATTTCCAACAACAATTGCATGTGAATAAGCAGGTTTTCGAACTGGTTTTGTTCATTTAACTTGTTTAAGCACATTAAACACGTTTAAGTCGTCAGTTTGAACGCCATATTAGTTAACAGACTTCAAAACACTTTAAATTAAAAGCAATACGTGTTCAATACAAGAATCGAAAAAGGATTAAAAAAATTCTTTCAGTAGGCCTATTGACTTCTGATTTGAAGAAAGTACTCCAAATCAGCAAAAATTCACCAAATGTTCTTTGGTGTTCGAAAAAAAATTTGACGGGTAAAAAAACCTGTTAGAAGTTTTTATGGACAAACATGATTTAAAGTGTAAAATTGTTGAATAATAAAGTGGAAAATTGTTTCGAAAATTGTATCTAATTGACCGAAACGGCGCTTCAATGCTAATCACGCTCTGTATTTCAATTTCAGTAATGAATATGAATTATTGAGAAAAATTGTATTTAAAATGTAATTTTCTTGCAGTGTAGTTGTTTCTGATGTATTGTTTGTGCGTGTGTGCGCTTACCGGAAACATTTTCCTGCACTTGGCTGTGTTTGCACACTCAACCGTTTCTCTCTCTCTACACACACACACACACCGAGGTGGATATGGCTTAGTGTGTTTGTGTATATGTGTGCATTTGCCTATATCTCGCGTCTATTTAAGCTCGTATACGTGCGCGCTTAAATAAATATTTGCATTCAATAATTGATTCCTAATTTACATATCTATACGCATCTCGATTAAATCAAAATTACAACAACAAACACAAAAGCAACAACCACTCGATGACGCGACTAAGCTCGAAATCGAAATGAAACAAATTTGCTTAAATGCAAAAATGTTTTTAATTTGCAATTTACAAATTCGTTTCGTTCGTTTAATTTTTGTTATTTTGTTTAGTATGTATTTCTTTTGTTTGAATTTGTTTTGTCATCGCCTTCATGGCAATTAACAACGTTGGCGAGCACTTCTCATCGAGGATTGCAGAGCATGCAGAGCATTTAAATTTAATTCGCACATCCCACCCAAAAGCGCACTAATACAATTGCAGCGCTCGCTGTGTCTAATTGGCTTTTCGTTTTTTTATCGTTTGTTGATTTGCTCGCTGTACGACGCTTTGTCGCTGCGTTCTTTGGCGCTCTTCTTGTGGTTATCCTTTGCTCGTTGATGTTAATTAACAACAATGCTACTTACCCACCGTTTACAGACCAGCAAACTTTTCTACATTCTGCTTTTAATTGCTAACTGTGAACTTAGCTGACTTTTTTCCTCTCTTTTTCAATTCGAAGAATTGTAGCTGAAGAAGCTGAACGAAAAAAAGTTTTCCTATTTTGTGCCTGAAAAAAATTCAAGCTGATTTCAAACTAATTAGTTGCAACATTCAGTGATGTGAGTTTGAAGAAAATTCAACAAAAATGAAGCCATGAGTTTTTTAACAAACTTGGCCCGCACTCTGTCACACTCTTTGTGTATTAATTGGTAAATATGTTTCCATACATTCTGCCGTCCTTTATGCCTTGCAGGCAGTTCGATTTCGCATTTTGCCTTTTGTTCTCATTAATTGATTTAATTGGCGCACGCCGCCGCCGACCTTCGACACGTGCGTGTAAAACATCGCACTCTGGCCAGTCTGGATATCAATTACATGAAAGACAAAAGCGCCTGTCTGAAATTTATGTGCCCCACACTGGCACACAAACTTTTTCCATCAAACTTTTTCACAGTCGACGTTGCATCGTCGAAATCAAGGCACAAAATTACACGACGTCGCGGCGTTGGCTGCATTGTTTCGGCATTTAAAAAGTAGCACATTTTAATGCCAATCGCAAAACTGCTGACCAGAAACTTTTTCGAGCCATTGAATTAAATTTGAAGCATTTGACATTTTGCCAACCTCGTCCACAGTCTCTGACATGATTAGAAAGTTTTTAAGCAGTTTTCAAGCATCGAATTACGCACAAAGGTCAAAGTGGAGTTTACTGCAGTTGGCTTAGTTCGGCTGAAAAGCAATGCCGAGACTTGGGGAATACAGTGTCAGTTGTGCTTTGAATATGAGACCCCGCAACCATTCGAATAAAAGTGTAAACCGATTTTTTGCCAACTGACTGACTGATTCATCATCGCCACAAATACAAGTACAACAAATATGAAATTTGAACTATAGGCACATTTTGAAAAATTAGGGATTTTTTTAAAATTCGGGCTCTAAAGGGGCAAAACATGGATTAAGGTTTGTTTGAAGAAACTTGATTTAATAGATCTATTGATTTCAAACTTGGTGAAAATACTCCAAATCAAAAATAATTCGACATATATTTTAAAATGTTTTCGGAAATCAAAATTTAACGGGGTGAAGCAAGGGTTAAGATTAGTATACGGAAAGTCTACGAAAAAAACTCTAAACCGATTATCCTATTAACTTTAAAATTGGTGAAAACACTTGAAATCAAAAATAATTTGACAAGTGTTTCAAATTTTTTTTTAAATAAAACTTAAAGAGGTGAACCAAGAGTTAAAAGTTTGTATGAAGAAATATGATTTTGTACGACTTTTAACTTCAAACTTGGTAAAAGTACTCTTATTGAGAACGACATGTGTATTTAATTTTTTCGAAAATTAAAATCTAACAAGGTCAACAATGGGTTAAGAGTTTGTATGGAGAAAAAAGATTTTATGGGCCTTTTGACTTCAAACTTCGTGAAAGCACTTAACGTGTGAAATACGATTAATTCTATAAAAGTTTTTTATTTTTTCGAAAATCGAAATCTGACAATGGGTTAAAAGTTTGTATGGAGAAAAAACATTTTATGGGCCTTTTGACTTCAAACTTAATGAAAACACTTAACATGAGAAACACGATTAATTCGATAAGTGTTTTTTATTTTTTTGAAAATCGAAATCTAACAGGGTCCATAATGGGTTAAGAGTTTATATGGAGAAACAAGATTTTATGGGCCTTTTGACTTAAACCTAATGAAAGCACTTAGCATGTGAAAGACGATTAATTCGATAAGCGTTTTTTATTTTTTTTTTTAATCTAAATCTAGCAGGGTCAACAATGGGTTAAAAGTTTGTATGGAGAAACAAGATTTTATGGACCTTTTGACTTCAAACTTAGTGAAAGCACTTAACATGTGAAATACGAGTAATTCAATAAGTGTTTTTAATTTTTTCGAAAATCAAAATCTGACAGGATCAACGATAAGTTAAGATTTTGTATGGGGAAACATGATTCAATGCGCCAGTGGACCTCAAATGTGCGGAAAATACTTCAAATGAAAAATAATTAGATAAGAATTTTTTCATAAAAATCTGACGAAATCAGTAAAGGGTTAAGAAGAACGTAATTTATTGGCCCCATTGACTTCAAACTTGCGTAGCGGGGCGCTGCTAGTTCGATATAAATCCATGTTAAACTGTTCAGCTTGGACTTAAAAATTGATAGTAGATACGTAGATAGGCTGTCCAGCAGTCTGCTCTGCCAGTCAGTTCGCCAAAAAGAATTCGTTTTCACTTCCATCCCAGACTTTAACACACTAAAACCAACTTTTCTTCATCAACCAGTGGAAGTGTGTTTATACATTCATCAGAAAGTATTTTTGTACATAAAAGTTCAATGCATAAATGAAATCGTCTTCGCTTACAACTTTATTTCAGTTGCATTTCTTTTATCTTTTTTAACTGCCTCAACAATTTCTTATAAATTAAATTCAACTCGAACCATTGACCTCTCGAAATGTTGTTTGTTAGAACTTTGATTTTCTCTTTTTGTTTTATTTGTTTGTGTTTTTTTTTTAAATGTTCAATCTATTAAATTCTTTTTGCTGTCAAAGTTTCGCATTTTACTTTAAGCCACCATGCCCTCTGCAAGCAATATTTCTTTAGCTCTCGAACTTTGTGGCTGCCTTTAAGTCTGTAAAACTCGTACCGCTTCTATTACATCTACCTACTTGTTGTTGTACTTGCCCACAAATACAAAGAAGCAGATCAGTCATTGATATGGTTGACTGGCTATGAGTCGGTTTTCAACGAACATTCATGTAAGCACACAAGCAAACGCATGTGTATACATATGTACTCGTATGTATGGCTACACCTCTGTCTGCCTGTCTGTCTAGGTTTCCCACTACGCTGTTGTCTGTTTACTTGCAGCGCCATCGAACTTGCAATACTTGGCTGTGTGTTTGTTGCTCTCCCGTCTTCGTTTCTATGTCGTGCATTGTGTACCCTTTTTGCCATTTAGCAATCAAAATAGTTGCCGTGCATCAAACCAACATAAACACGGACCATTTCACATTTACCTCACTCACCTTTATTCATAACACAAATTGAAACTATCACAGCCACCTACAGCAAATGTTTTCATAATCAATTGAACTCAATTTGCGGCAGAGATAGGGGAATAATTGTCCTCGAGCGCCTGCCACATTACGCCGGACAAAGCATTCACGCAATGCAGTCACTGACTTGTCGCAGTCACAAAGTTTGCTGCGTCAACAACTGGTTGTCATTGTCTTTGGCCGCATTTATTGTCCTGATTAATTGCATTCCCCGCTGAAGCGCACTCAGCGTGCCGCACAAGGACCGCACGGACTGCCGATTATGCGGCACTGCGGTGCAACGCACAGTGTGACTTTTATCATTTTTAGAATGCCAAAAGTAAAAACAAAAATGTTCTCTGATCGCAAAAATTTGTTGGTATGCAATAGAGGAATATACAAGTGATACGAATATATGCTCAAAGCAAAACGAAAAATAACAGTTAGCATGATAACCGTTATCGAATTTGTCTCACTGCGACAAGTGCAGAAACACTTTTCTCAATGTGAGATTTTTTGTGAAGTTTACAATGCCATGATTTTTTTGTCAGAAATATTTTTGCACAAATCTTTTTGAGTTTAGTTACTTGAATATTTTTTGCTCCGGTAAGTTTTTGAAGATTTAATTAATTTATTTTAATTGTTTATCGATTAAAATAGCTAGTCACTAAAAATTGAGTGATACCCAAAATTTTTTCTTTTTTAATAGAGTAAAACTTATTGAGTTCCGTAGAGTTCCATGTGATGTTTATAACCACATTAATGAAAAATGTGCCTAGTTTCAGATTCTGCAATTTTTGCTCCTTTTTGCACCAATTTAGTTCACAGCCAATCAAACATGGCAGTTCCGCGAAGTGAACTTTTTGATGTTTGGCTAAAATCCAAGCAAAAAAATAAGAATCATGCGGTTTTTAAACATATTTTGAGTTTAATTGGAAAAGATGTTGTCCACTTCAAATTAAAATCCTGTGTAAAGAAAAATTATAGCAGAGAATTTTCGCTCAAGATGGGCACATTCGAGCCAAAGAAATAGCCGTTTCCTTTATATCACAGGATATTGGAGTTTTTTGACTAAAAATCTTTTAAAATGTTAAATGGTTTGGAATAAATCTAATTCAAAAGTATTAAAAAAACTATTTTGACTATTTTTATTTACGTCCGTCCAGACAAACCCTATTAAATTAGAAATAATGGTCATCTGAAATTACACCTTATATGGGGAGTCGAAGAAAAAGTGGGCGGATCACGCCCATTTTTTTTGTCTAAATGATGCTGACCTCTACATGGTTATTGCAAAATTGTATCATCATACCTACTTTAGTTTGACTGCTATGACTTTTGGTATCCTAAAAATGATAAAAGTCACACTGTGCAACGGTGAAAGAGCGCGCGGCGACGAGTGCAAAGCAGCACAAACAAACCAACTACAGTGCGACACTTGAGACACTAAACAACCGCGCCAAGTTTACTTGCAACGTTGCATTCGAAGAAAATGAAAAGCGGGCAAAATGGCGCAACGCAACTTTAACAAAAAACAAAAATACTGTAAAGCAAGTCAAGAGTCGAACAAAACTGCACCGGGAATGAGCGAAACAACTTTTAAGCAAACTTCGAAGCAAGTTTTATTGTGCAATATTTGTATTGCTGCTGCTGCCGGATTTTAGGTGAAATAAAACGCCATTAAACGCGAGTTAGCGCTGCCAGCGAAAATTTATGTGTGTTTTTATTTATATACAAACAACAAAAACAACATTTGAAGTGCAAACAAGAAATGTTAAGTCAGAAAATAATGTTTCTGAACGGAAAAGGGAGGGCGAGAGATCAACGATGCGCGGCGGTCGAGCGTGACAGTGCGAGCCTGTGGGCCGTGTGTATAGAAATTGCTGGCAAAATAGGCCCATGGGCCCATCATGGAGTGCAATGGCTTTTTGTTGTTGGTGCTGGTACTGGTGTGGCCCACACAACAGAGTTGCCAACACGGCCGAAAAACATTGTACACAGAGGCACACAAGACAAACTAAACAAATACGCACGCGAGCACAAACAAAGACTCGCCACGTGCACACACACACACACACCAATAAATACCAATACACCAATACCAGCGGAACAACAACAACAACAAATTGTTGTGTATGTGCTGCCTCTTGCCAATACAATAAAATAACGAAGACGCGGCACATTGGGGAAAACATAAAAGCGGTCGGTGGGAGGGCGAACGATGGGGCCTTGGCTCAATCAAGCACAATTCGGAAAAGGAGTTCAAATGCTGTATGGGCTGAAACAGCGACAACAACTGAAAGCTCGAGTTAAAATGGTTTGGGGTCGATGTGAAGGGGTTGCATGCTGTTGGAATAAATGGGCGAGCTGCTGCGGCGCAGAACTCGGCAAGGCAAGCTGCAGCGTGACTCGGGACGTATTGGCTGAAGCTGAAATTGAGGATTTTGCGGTTGATTTCTGGCAAGAGTTAGCATCTCAATTCTAAATGAGGCTGGCATGCCGCAGTAATCGCTGCGTGTGCTGCGACTGTTGGGCAGGGCGGCACTGGAGCGGCGCAGAGCAGGAAATGAGTTGGTGGAAGAAAGGTAGTAGCTGTCATTTGAAGCTATAAAAACGGGTGGCAGTGCAGATGAGGTGCACAGCAGCAGCAGCAGCAGCACGGCGCTTGTGATGTCAAAAGCACCCGTCGAAGCATTTGTTAAATTCCGAGTAAGCGCCACACCCACACACACACACACACATGCACACACACACACACACACATTCCCATAAATACTAGAGGAACTTTTAAAATCGTTTGATTAGGAAAAGCGCCCCAAACGAGTGGAATTCTAATTGAATTTCCGTTGTGATCCTGTGGAATTTTGCGGCAGTGGTTGTGGTGCTCGCCTTCGAGCTTCTTCGGGCTGCCAAGTTATTTGCTTGCCTGGCAGTTCAAGTGGGTTGTGATGTGGCTGGTGTTGATGTTACTGCTGGTAAATTGTGGCGCAAGCCAGCGCAAGTTCAAATTAATGCCGATCATTGCTCGGCGCCGCTTTGTTGTGCTGCCGTGTTCGAAGGAGTCTGACGCCGTGCACACTGCAAACTTTTGGGTTTGCTTGTGATGTTTGTGTGATTTTTCGCGGAATTTACAAATTATTTTGAATTTATTATTGTGGTTGCGGTTGTTGTTTTTGCACTTTACGCACACAACACTAGGGTTGAGCAAATCTTCGAGACACAAATTGCGGGCCGCAAGTTTTCGACATTGCTGTGCAATGTCTGCATTATCCCTTTCGCTATTTTGTTGTCCTCTATGGTTGCAATAATAAATTTTTTTGTTGGTCTTTAGAATAGTTTGAAGTTTTAGGAAAAATACGAAATTAATAAACTGAATATTTAAGTTTAAAGAAGAGAAGTATACACGTTTCTTTAATGGTATATCTTGACATAGTAAAGGAAGAAGAAGCAGAAAAAATTAGAGAACTTTTTAATTTGACGTTTTCTGTCAATTTAGATACTTTTTTTTTAATTTTGGCTGAAGTGAATGAAGAAATATTCAAATTTTCGTTATGCGTAAAAAGTTGTATGTTTAAGTAATTATTACAGCCACAACGATGTGGTTGCTCTCATAGAAAAACACTCTAAAATACAGGGTCCGAGTATAAAAATTAAAAAATTTCTTATGGAATGTTGCTAATATAACCATAGAAGCCTAAGACGTAAAATTTAAAATTTTAACTTTCCCCAGTAAAAACCTGTAGCAAAAGGGTTAAAGCAAATAAAGGTTAATGCTCTTCTGCAGCAGTACAAGAATCGATTGTGTGTGAAGAATGTTTTCGTTTGATATGAGTGCAAAATCGTTTTCGATTGAATGCTTTGAGCAAGCAAACAAAATCAGTTTCAATAATTTCATGAATAGTTGAGACTAAACTTCGATAACTGAAATGTTTGAGAACCTGTGCGAATGTTAAAATTTCAATGGAATAATGTCTGTATTGTGGTTTTGCAGTAGAATTTGTAGTGAGAACATTGGAGTCAGACGATGTATTTCTCGTAACTACAAATAGAATTTTGGCGGTAAGTGGTTATCTCGTTACACATTTTTATATTTTTACATGTAAAAAGCGTCAGTTAAACCACAAATTTGTGTCTGACGAATTTATAAATAAGTTAATAGCAAAAAAATTTCCGTAAATATGTAATTAAAAATTTTCATATTTGTTCACACAAAAGCTCTTTAAACGTGGCACATTGGAAATAACAGCATTGAAATTAAGAGACTGTAAACTAAAAATTTCCTGACAAAATTTGCTAACAAATAGGTTTATGGTTTTGCAAAAAATGGGCGTGTCACTTTTTCGAATTTTCCTCGGCTTTTTTCTCGTTTTCGACTGTAATTTCTGAATCAATAATCCTATCGACATGATTTTTATATAGTTGCACTAACAACATCTCACGCCATCTTTTCTGGCATTAATCAATTTTATGCGTTCTAAATTGGCGTTGTAATAAGGTTTCAAAGTAGGAAAATATTGAATTTCAAGGCGTTTTTTCTGATGGCGAAAATTGTACAGATGTTTCATAAATCAAGTTACGAAGTATATAAATATCTTAGGAAGAAACATCAAGCAATACAACACAGCCAAATTATTTGGCGGAATACACATTCGCATCGAAATAATAGCAAAAATGTACCATAGTCATTTTCATCACTTTTCATACTTTTTCCTTAAATTAGGAGCCTCAAAATATGCAAAGTTTTTAATTTTTTTTGTTTCGAGCAATTCAAAATATTTTTGTTTTTTGCTTGTATTTCAGACTATAAATGGAACATATAAAAGAGTATATTTTGAGGCCCCTAATTTTTTAAGGAAAATGACTATGGTAAATTTTTGCTATTATTTCGATGCGAATGTGTATTCCGCCAAATAATGTGGCTGTGTTGTATTGCTTGATGTGTCGGCTTTCATTATACACCTAATTCGTAAATTGATTTACAAAAAATGTGTATGTTTTTAACCAAAGAAAACGCCTTAAAATTCCATATTTTCCGACTTTGAGATCCAATTACCGCGGAATTTTAAAACTTATAAAAATAAGTTGCATCGGAAAAGAAGCCGTGCGGTGTTGTTAATGCGATAAGGTGAAAATCATGTCAATCGGTTTTTTGGTTTAGAAATTACGATCAAAAATATGGAAAAGGTAGAGAAAAAAACTGAAAAAGTGACACGGTACCTATATCTCACTAACTAGAGCTGCTAGAAAAAATCTTAGGATAGATTCGAAATCAGCGCACCGAAATTAGTAAGAAACAGTAGAAAAACTCCATGCAACAGAAAAAAAGTGTTTTTTGTTGTGCTGTGTAATCTTTTAAAGCTTTAATTTTGAATTGTTTTTTTTAGCTATTTCTGTACATAAATATTGAAATTCAGACTTTTGTTAATTAATATAAACGTAATGTTAATATTTTCATATATAAAAGTTAATTAAACTTACCATTATTCAACAGCCATAAGTCAAACAGCTTTTCCGCAGCCCTCTGCCACAACGCACACAACAGTCTCCGCCACTTTGCGAGCCAATAAACCGCCTCCAGCGCCATTGAGGCTTCAAATCCCGGCATATTAAATCACAAATCAATGCTCAACGCGAAAATCTCCCACAAAATTAACACAAAGCGCAAAGAAACCTAAACTGATTTGCATCTCCTTAACATTTAAGCCGGGTCAATACGGCACATGCTGACATGTGTGCGTGGGTGTGGATGTGGATGTGTGTGCGCATAGCGAAGCCCGCCAAGCAGCCTAATAAATTCAAATTCACAAATACGCAGACAATATTTGAGCACATTGGCAACCGGCCCTTCCGGCGACCTTGTAACCCCAGCTTTTAACAAAATTCAGGAAAAATAAGACAGAAATCTTGTTGTCGAGAAAAATGCGTGAAGCAAAGCAGCACAAAATAGCCGAGTAGAAAAATATTTATCCGCGCTGCAAAGGCAAAATTAAATTCATAAGAACTTCCTTGGAAAAATACTACAAAAGTCAATGTGACGGTGGAGATGAGGTCGCGACAAGAGGGACGCAGTAACCAAAATCGAATAAATTGAAGCAAAAACAATATAAAAATAACAGTTCGCCTGCTTGTGAGAGCAGTAAAGGGCGCCCAACTCCAGGCACACACACACTCCAACGGACCAAAACACGCACGCATGACGCAGCTCACCCCCTTTGCGGCTGCTGAGTGGGCACATTTTGCAAGCGGCGCCCCGAGGCCATAAAGGCCGCAGCATGGCGGCAATGGCGGCGACAGTAGAAAATGCTAATGTCGTGACAGTTTAACAGCTCAACAAACAGGAAACCAAAGCCATAATCAACAACAACGGCCACAGCAATGCCAGCTTCAGGAGCGGTGGCGGTGGCAGTGGCGTTGAAGTTGGCGGCAACAGTGGCAGCAGCGGTGTCAGCACCGCAAACTGAAGTCATCATCAGTAGTGTTGACAGTTACAAAGACGACAACGGCAGTGACAGTGACAGTGCCGACGCGGCAGCCGTTTCAGTTACATTGGCAATAACAAAAATGACAACAATAACAAATCCACATAGCAAGCCTGAGCCCTCACGAAAGCTTTTCGAAAGACGCTTGGCCGGCGGCACACTCCGGCAAACAGGAAGACGCGTTGGCAGCAAAGCAGACGATCAGATCAGCAACGTGACTTAGGTGCAAGCCAGCTTCCTGCGCGTGAACTGGGTGAATGAGCCAGCGCGCGGAAGTGACTGGCCGAGTGACCGGGACTGTTGTGTGCTTGACGGCGGTCTTTGTTGCAACGGCAGTCGAATATGTGAAGCAATAGCAACAACAATCGGAGCAGCATTGAAGACAGAAATGTCGGTAACAATAACAACAACAGCAGCGGCAGCAGTGGCGTCAACCAGTTCGCTACTGGTTCGCGGCAAAAAGCAATCAAGCGCGTTGGGCTGTGTGTCATCGTGAAAAGTAGCGTCAACAATACGGCGGCATCAGTAGCAACAGCAGCGGCGGAGCAGTTTAATGTTGCCGGCGCGTCGCGCGCGAACTGATGGCGCCAATATTTTTTGCGTTTTTATTGGCGTGAAGTGCGAGTTTTTCTGATTTATTTTTAGCGATCTTTCATGTAAATATTTTGTGGTTTTATACAAGTTTATACAAGTATTTTTTATATAAAATTTATAAATTGTTTATTTATATTTTTATTAATTGTTTTTTGATTTATTTATTTGATTTATTTTTAGTGAACTTTCATGTAAATATTTTGTGGTTTTATACAAGTTTATACAAGTATTTTTTATATAAAATTTACAAATTGTTTATTTATATTTTTATTAATTGGTTTTTGTCAGACAGGTTTGATAATAGTTTTGAACAATTTTTGTACATTTTTTCTTAATATTTATATTTCGATTTTATTAGTGCATTTATTTTTTCTTAAATGTTTTTACTTAATAATTTTTTTATATTTTGTGTTAAATTTTCAACCCATAAATTATCAGTTTTTCATTACTTTGTAAACTAATTTGTTAGTTTAGCTTACTTCATTATAATTTTAATGAAATTCTTTAATTGCAATTCTGAGTAGTTTTCTATTTTTTTTTTTTATTAATTAACTTTTGTGGTTGTGCTGTTTTTTTTTAACTATTTAAAGCTGTTCGTGCTTTAGAGTTGTTGTAGTAAAATATTCAAATATAAACTGCTTAGTTTCCGCACAACTGTCTTTTTATTTTTTAATTTATTTTTAGTGTTTAAAAGTTCAAATGTTCAACAAAGACAAACTTGGAACAATTTTTGTTTTTGATTTTATTTACTTATTACATTTGTAAATTTCAATTTCACTTTAAAATTCCTTTTTGCTCAGTAATAAATCAACTTAAAATGTATTTAGATTTTTAATTCTTATTACTTGAAAAGGCAAGAAATTAAAAAAAAATTGTTTTACAAAATTGTAAATCACTAAACTGTTTCTTTCTTCAAACTTTGCACTATTCAGTAACAAAAAATCGTTTTTTTGAAAAGCGCGCGCACATTTTTTCCGCTTTCTCACTTTTCGCACACAAAGCGCTAAAAATTAATTTAATTTATGTTCCACTGAAATTACCGCTATAAAACGGTAAACAAACGAATGACTTCAAGTGCCGCGAAAAAAGCACGTTTTCAGTGAGCGGCAAAAATTGCGTATACGCCACGCAATCGTCGCGGCAATTTTCAAAATTGCATTTTGCAAACAACAACAACAAAAAATTGCGGAATTCAAATTAGCTTTCAAACTTTTATTATTTGTTTTAGTATTTGTTTATTTTTTATCTTTTATCTTTTATTCTACAACACACTTGAAACCCAGTGATGGTTCAACAGTCAAAAACAGCGATCCGTACACGTTTGTGTTGTTATCGTTTTGATTTGTTTGTTGTTTTATTTGTTTTAATTTGCTTATTTGTTCATACTTGTTGTTATTTACATTCGTGCGATAGTTTGCAGCTTCATTGGTCCACTTTAGAATTATTCCCGTTACCCGCCGTTTGTTGCTAACGCAATATTTCTGTGTTTCTTCTTCGGCCTCGACTTCCGTTTGCCGTGTACGCCACTTGGCTTGATTTTAGTTTTGTATTTTTCTGTTTTGTTTTTGTGCTTTGCTGAGAATGTTCTGTCTCATACGCTAAATCGCGCGTCGTCCGCAACGTTTTCAAACGACGTGGCAGCACACCAAGCAGTTCACTTACGAATGAGCCGCCGAATGCCTGAACAAAATGTTTGAAGCAAGCAACGCCGCCACTGTGCCAGCAGCCGAATCAACGAGCAACTCAGTACAATAATAATGCACATTCCGTTAGGGAGTTGCCACCCGTTGTGCTGCGCGAGGGCGGTCGTTTTATGAGTGAGTCGTGCGCTCCGACTGTCGAATGGCGGTTGAGTGAAAAAGCTCGCGCCTGAGAAAAAGTCGACATGTAAATTCATTTCAAAGCGGAATAAAACGTTGTAGTACAAATATATATAATTGAATAGTGTTAAATGTGTACATGTAAAGAACGAAGATTCTTTTGAATGTACATGTAAAATATGTAAGGAAGTTAGAATGTGAGTAGCAAATACTCGTATAGGCTTCTGGGTCCACACGAGTTACATGAAGACAACTAAAGACAGTTGGAAAAATTAGGACACTAGGGTTAAGTAAGCAAAGTTGATAGCTTCACCACTTTCACTCAAAACTCGCATTCAGTGTGCTTGAGTGCAACACGAACCGGTCGGCTGGCAACCACCCCAACACCATCAGATAGCACACAGAGCGCGGCAAAACCAAAACCAAAACCAAAACACACCAGCCGAACACTGTGATGATGCCCGCACTGAATGTCATTATCGGCGCTGTCAACACTCGCTCGACGACAAAGTCGCGTCGCGTCGTTGGCGCTGACCCAGCATCAGCTACTCAATGCTTCGGTGCCGTGCACAATGCTTGCAATCGGCAGACCTCGGCGCCGCCGCACGTTGCATTTCAATTGAACGGCGTTGCGCTGCTTCGAATCTGTGTTAATCGGTTGAACGTGACAGTTACAGTGCACTGTTAGCGTTTTTTACGCGGTCTCAGCGGTCCACCCGCTCGCGACCCCTACGCAGCCTCCATCCACACACTTCGACCACTCGGTGCAGTCTCTTCATTCACATTCACTCAGCCGCTCAGCGATCCGCTCAACCGCACGCCATGTGATTTGTGTATGCTTCGGATCTCCGGCGATTTGTGATGTGCATTGTTGTTGCTTCTGTTCTTGCTGTGCAATCACCGTGAAAGTGAATGAGTGAGATATGTGTTTGCAATATTTTGGACTTCTTCTTTTTTTTTTTGTTTTGCTGAAAGGCTATAACAGACATCAAAAATGCTATCAACATTAATCTTTACAGGGTTAAAATTGGGTCAATGGGTGAGTGTGGCAAATGAGGCAGTGAAATTGCGAATGGACCACATTGCAGTTTTGGGTTCTAAGGTTAGGGAACTGGCTGGGAAAAAATTAACTCATTAATTTCAGACACAAATTGCTCATTGCATTGATGCTCATATATGTCTAAATATAAATAAAAAAGTTTAATGATTTAAAGTTTTCGATTGTTTAATAAAATTTTAATACTCTTTGTTTTAATTGAATTCGTGATTTTGTAAAAATTTCCACAAATTTTGTGTTAACTGGATTTTAGAGAAATTTTGGATTTACAAAAGGAATTTTTTTTTTAATTTTTAACACTAGAAAGACCATTGCGGCCATTTTGACTTTTTTATTTTTAAATATCTGTATTTTTTTTTAGTATTTCTATCAACTTTTAATTTGATGACTTTTATTTTTGTATCGGGTTCTACAATTAGTTCTACAATTACAATTAGTCAAATCTAGTGTCCGGCCGAATATTCGGTTTCGGCCCAAATAAGTGGTTTCGGTTTCAGTTATGGCCAAAAAATGTCCGAACGGCCGAAACCGAAACTTTCTAGAATATTTTTTACATTTTATTGCGTAGTCGAGCAGATATATATTGAAAGGATTCCTTCTCATCCTTTCACTATATATTTTTAAATATAGATGCCACCAATGAATTTAGATGCCACCAATGTAAAAAAACTTCTTTTTTTAGAATATAATATTAAATTATTTAATTTTGAATATAAGCGAGTAAGGTACGAAAGGTGTTTTTTTATGTTTATGTTTTTAAGAAATTAATGCATTGTTTTTATTAATATATATTTATTTATTTATTTATTAATTAATTAATTTATTTATTTATTTAAAATTATTTTATTGATAAGTATTTATTTATTTATGTTATGTTTGTTCTTTGTTTACTTAAAGTCAAATTCGTTTTTTGAAAAATGGTGATTTTGATGCTTGATGCGATGATTTTTATTTCAACTAGAAAGTTTCGGTTTCGGCCGAATATAAAAAAAAAAAACCGAAATTCGGTTTCGGCAAAAGAAAGTGGTTTCGGTCGGACAATAGTCAAATCCGATGTGTACTTTTCGAGATATCAGCGAATAAAATATGTAGTCTTTGTAGGTATGGAAAACTTGTGGTCTTTCTAGTGTTAATAGTGATTTAATATGATACAAATCTTTTTTAAGAAAGTTGTTACATGTATTTTTGTAAAGGAATGAGTAAAGGAATGAGTGTAAAAATAAGAAATGAAACTAATGTTTGAAATCTGAAAATCTAAAAATTTTATCTTTTCAAGTTTTATATTCTATTTTTACCACAAAAATGCTAAATCCTTGACTAAGGTTTTGTGGTTCAAGTGAATTCTTTCTCTCGGAACCAATGCTATGCTTCGCCTTAGTAGGGGACCAGTTCGGTGACTAAAAAAACACAAATTACGAGTTCGTAGGTTTTACTTCCTACTTAACCAGTTTCAGATAATGTATAATGTTCCTTAGAGAACAATAAACCAATTCTCGAATACGCACCGCTGCTTTTAATGAGTTGCAGTCAATTTCCATTTCAGAAACCTCTTCTTGCAACTTTGGCAGAATGATTCATTTTTTTTAATACAAACACCACTTTCATCAAAACTCCCAGAATACCATCAATATTTTTCTAATTTGCTAAGCCACGTGCTGAACGCCCAACTACGGGAATTCAAAAGGTTTATTTAACACTATGTGGCATAATTCAAACTCTTTAATAAATCTTCACAATCAAGGCCTCATACCCCTTCAACGCACTCAACGCGCCTCTATTTCCTGCTGCCGGAGAGCTGAAAAATCACTCAAAGTGCACAGCGTAAGAGCGAAGCTGGCGGAGCTTTCGACCGTTTCGGCAAAGCTTTTCGCCACAGAAAATGTTACTCGAACACAACAGCCCAACATTGCAACCAAAAGCGGCGCAAGTCAAAATTCTTGAAACAGCCAACCAACAACAGACAGTGGACGCATTTCGCAGAGTGCCACTTCGAAATGAACTAAACTGCAGACCAGCGACAACTGTTGTTGTTGCCAGTTGGCGCACTGTTATCGCCATCACGTCGCCTCAGAAAACGAATGTCGTATGTTCCATTGAGCTTAGTAAGACATACGGCATTTGTTTTCTGAGGCGACGATCAGCCATCAGTGCGCGGTTGCGACTTGTGCTGCTGTTCGATGCCTTTGGGACTTTTCGCGCTCGCGCCCGCACTTGAGCACAAACTCACGCACGCCTGCATTCTTTCATTGCGCTCAAGCACTGCCACAGCATGGGCGCTGGCAGCCGGCTCTGTTTGGCGAGTCGAATTCAAGGTCGCCGTGCGGCACAGCAAACTAGCGCGAGCGGCGGTGGCGGTGGCATGCAGCAGCGACGCGCTAGTTTCACATTCACGTCGCTGGGGCTGGTGGCAGTGCTGGCCGTGGGCGTAGGCGGGCACGGGTGTTGTATGTGTGATGGTGGGGTGCGTAGACCAGAGTCAGCACACCGCTATTCGTTACTGTCCCGGGGCATCCGGAGCTCATTGCTCATAAAAAGGCAATGGCCAAAAACTGCCGCTTTCGGCCCGCCAGGCGCGTATTGTCTTTGTTTCTCGTGCATTTGGTTTGCTAGTATCTTCTTAAAAATTGTTTTGTTTTGTTTTGTATTATTTTATTTTCGCTTTAACTATGCCTCGTTTCGCCAATTTGGGCAAAGCAATAATCAGCATCGGCGTCGTTGGCAACAACATCAACACGAACACCGGCAGCGGCCTAATCGCTTCCATCAACATCGGCAACAAGAACAACACAAATGTGCTCGCACTCCACAACGACACGCAGCCCATGTCTCCGCGTTTATCGTCTGTTATCGCTGTGTGCGCTTTTCTGCTCGTACAATTTTTTTTTTGTGTGCCTTTTTTAATTCTGCGTAGCGCCAGCATTGTTGTTTTGGCCATTTGTGTTGTTGTCTTTTAAGTAATCAACTATAAAAAGCTGATAATGTTTTTATAGTTGGCGAATTTAGAACGACTTGGCAGTGAGTTGGAGTTGGCTGATTTATGATGAGTCGACGCTCCGAGTGCACAGGGTGTTGCACTGTAATTGATTTGGCTCGGTCTCAGCCACTCAGTAATTGATGGCTGCGAGTTCAAAGTGCACTTTCTAAAGAAACAAGTCATACATTTGGGAGATTAAAGGAAGTTATCGCTTGAGTGCTATTGTGTTTGAATTAAGAAAGCAATAGGCCCACTTGGACCAATTGCTGAGCGTTTGGGGAGTAACATGAATGAGATATTCGATGAGGCGAAAAACTTCTAATCAGGGTTGGTTGGTTCTAATAAGACTCTTAAAACAAAAATGAAGACAAAAGTATTTTCAATATAAGGAGAAGGAGACACTGAGGAGAAGGAGACGGAAACGGAGACTATTCAGGGACACTGGTACCAACCATTTAAAAACTGGCGTAGCTACTTAATGTATCATACTTAGTTGTTATTGCGTTCTTACAACAAAGAGCCGGACATATTTTGTGCACATTGTCAAACTCTCACCAGTGCACAGTGATTCGACTCCATACAACCGCGGGACAAAATTAGAAGGAGTGGTCCGTTCTTCATAAAATTTGGTATACTAGTTAATCATGGTCTGCTGAATTGAAATCTCTATTTTATTTTTCTTAAACTTTTGTAGTTTGGCAATGGCCTGAGACTTGAATTTGCAATTTTCGTAATTTTTGGCGAGCTATAGCAACGAGTGTGTTGGCTAGATTTTTCAGATTCTACATTTAATCGGTAACGTCAACATTGATAATTGCAAAGAGTAACAGAAATTGTCTTAGGACCCTTTAGTTTTGCAATAAAAACGATAATAATAGACGTATGTTTTGCTTTTTTGCAGTTTTCTCAATTTTTCATGCTGATTGCATACATTTAGGGATGAAAAAATAAATTTTGACGAAAAATAGGTGTTTAGATCACTTTTAAAATATAATTATTTTCTGAAATCGGAAGATATCGGAGGATGTAATTACATTATCCGACAAAGAAATAATGCTTCTTAAAATTAAAAAAAGTCCAGGAACATACTTTCACATACTTTTTAGATATTTTCCTCTGAGTTTTGTCAATTTTCAGATTTTTAATTTAGAAAAATATTTTAAATTAAAAATGAATTAAAAGCCTCAGCTTTGTAAATTTTGAGAAAACATTAAAAGCGAAAATGGCCACATCATTTCATAATCTATATAAAAAGTTTTAGCAACTTCTTGATAACCTTGTATTTTTACAATTTTTTTTACTCAATAGACTAAAAAACAGAAATTATGTGTTTACATTTTTTTGTGAAAAAAGTTTCAACTTTAAGCCGCTTTTGCACACACACTAATTAATTTTTTGCACAGATTTTTTTGGGTTTTCTTAGTTGGAGTTTTACCTTTCAAATGACATCAAAATCATTAAATTCTGAGACTATACATTTTTTGAATTTTGTCTATGGAACGAATCACTGTGCACTGGTACAAACCATTTAAAAACTAACGTAGCTACTTAATCTAACATACTTAGTTGATATTGCGTTCTTACAACAAAGAGCCGCACATATTTTGTGCACATTGTCAAACTGTCACGAGTGAGAAAGTTTTTTAGTCAATCAACATTTTGCAAATTAAAATTCAATTATTGTATATTATTATGTGTCAAGCGCTCAGCAAATTAGAAAAATAATATTTACAGCACCAACAAGACATGTCAAAATTCAGTTACGAAATAAACAAAAAACTCACATTGTAATTTTTATTTAATGAAACAAAACAGGTAGTTGCAACCACGGTTGACACTGAACTAAAATTTTGTGTACCAAAATTTTCCCAAAAAAGGCCCAAAATTGGAACCAAAAGACCAATTTTTCTCCATAAATTGTTTTTTTAAGACAAATTTTGTATCGAAATTTTTTTAAATTTCTTAAATTTATTTTATATTATTTTATTGCTCTCAAAAAGTTAGTCTTTTTTTGTTTACACACTTTTGTATAAAAAAGCCCAAATTACACAAAAGCGACTCAAAGGCCCAAGTGAAATAAAAAAGCCCACTTTTGATCCGAATAAACGAAACATGACAATCGTGGTTTCAACTCACTAACGCTTCCAAGTATCAACCAATAATTAAAGTAAATTTTTTTTTAAATATATGTCAGCAATATAAAGTTGTTTCCATTCAATTCGGGCCTTAAGGGGGTCTTCTGGTTACGAGCTGAAAATTTAAGTCTATTTTTCGGAGTAAATTGCGAAGGAACTACTTGAGATAATCCAGTAATTTTTTTATTTTATTGATACATGCTTTATCTTGTAAGATCAAATTTTGGAAATTAAAAGTCATCACACTCGCGACTTTAGAACGACCTTGAGGTTGTTGCCATTTTTAAACTTGTTGGTAAGACTTCTTGAAGAAATATTAATCGAATTCGATCAATTTTTTTTTCAGTTATTCAGGAGACATATGGCTATGTTTTCCCGTGTACGATTTTTTTTATTTTGAAAATTTTCAAAACTAGGAGGTTTTTTGTAAAAAGTTTGATTTTCGACCATGTTTTTTGGTCTATTGGTGAGTGTAAAAATGGAACAAAATAAAACTCTATAACTGCATAAAAGATTTTAAAATCGTTTTTTTTTTTGTTAATAAACCTGGTTCTTGTCAAAGTGGCCTTCAAGATGAGTTTTCTTTAAAATACCAAAAGACAAGTGCTGTTCAATGCATTTCTGATGCTGTTTTTCGCTGTATGTTGAAGCTACAACGATTTGAATCAAATGAAAGTTCGTCCTAAAAGTATGTTCCAAAAATTTGTGCGAAAATAATAAGAACCACAAAAATTCTAAAATAAGAGCATACATTTAAGCGAACCTCTAAAGCTTTGACGATTTGACGACCAACATAACACTATGACGGCATTGAAATTTGAATTGAAAAAATAGAAATAAAAATAATAAAATTGTTATAAACAGACACTAAAATAAATAAAAAGTAATAGCATTTACAGACATTCAGCGAAAACTTGTTTGGAATGCCAAAGATCTCTTTTGAGTAATTCAAAATTTTTTTTATTTCTTGAATTTTACCAATAAAAACCAAAATTGTAACTAATTTTTTTATAAAAACATAATCATTAAAAACAAACAACAATAATTGTGAATTCATTTAATTGATTTAAATTTTAAATTTCTTTTATTTAGTTTTTAATTAATTTTTTATAATAATTACATTTTTCTACAATTCTATTAAAATTTTTTATAATAATAACTAATAAAAATATATATTTTTTAAATATAATATAAATATTATTTTTCTATTTTTGCTCATAATTCTTTTTAATGATTTTTACTCTTTTGATCAAGAATAATAATTACATTTTGGTTATTTGAGAAAAACTCAAAGCTCATTAAAAACAAACAACCATAGTTGCTCATTTATTTAATTTTAAATTTATTTCATTTAGATGTTAGTTAATTTTTTTTTAATATTACTATTATATATTTTTCTACAATTCCATTAATATTTTTTATAACAATATATATTTATATATTTTTTTAAATATCAATATTATTTTCTATTTATGCTCAAAAATAATTATTTTCCATGGTCTTTATTTTTTTTATCAAGAATTATTATTCTTATATTTTGCTTTGTTTTGTTGCTGTATGCTTGGGGACATTTATTTTCTGTTATGCTTTCTTTATGCGCATGAACAGAGCAACAAAATCAACATTTGAAGTATTAGGAAGTTGTTGTTGTTGGCATTCAGGTACATTGCTTTTCCATGCAGTGCTGCTGTATGCAGTCACAACAACAGTTTACCAGTAATGTTTTTTCTGGTCTACTTAGTATAAGTACATACATACATACACACGAGAGCATTAAGTCCAAAAAGAAAGACTGTGTAACAACAACAAAAAGCCTTGAGTCGACAAATTATTTGAAAATTGTTATTTCAAGGCAAAAGAAAACGTAAATTCAAGAATAATTGTTGTTCCTATTTATTCAACAGTAGTCAGTAATAAAGTTGCAGCTCTCCACTTGCGCACCCTGTAAGCAATGTGCAAAACGTGACGTTGCTTATTATGTTCAAATTTAAACTTTTTCTATTTGCGCCTCTTTTACACGCCCCGCCCCCAACCGTCCAATGTGTTTTTTTCTCTTCCGCGCTCATTATGATTGCTGTCACTTTTTACTGCACTTGCCGCATGATAAAACTTTTTGCTGCTTTATAAAAATAGCATCAACAGCACACACACACACACACAAAGAGACAGAAAACAAAAAATTTAACGCAGAGCTGTAAAAGAAAAGCGGCAAAGTGACGACAAGCTGGCAAAGAGCAAATTGATTGCACGAACAGGAGACAAACGCAACAACCACTGTCAGTGCCGGTGCCTGCCACACACGGCTGTTGCTGTTGCTGTTGCTACTGTTGCTGCAGCATTGACGCCTCAGCGGGCGACAGCAATTGTTGGCAATTTATGTGCAGCACATGTGCCGCAGCCACAACTCATTAAGCGCTCCCCGCTCGTTTGAATTGCCGCTACCACCAACGAACTGAGTTTATTAAATTGCAGCCACATAGTGCCATTGCTTGCTGGCAAATTTCATTTCTCAGGCATCAACTTGCAGTTCATTAAATCCGCACCTAAAAATTGAAAATTAAAACTAAAGCAAGATGCCCAAAAAAGGGCCCGTCAACCACTCTGCGCCCTTAGCAAAGCTTGTGCATTGTCTGGTCAGCATTGGGTTATTTATAGCCACCAAATCCCCAAGATTAATGCAAAGGCTTCGGTCGAAAAATTGCCTAACCCTTTTGCGGCATCTTCGCCCAATGTTCGTGCCCCTCGGCTCCGCATCGTTGGTCGTTCGTCGGCATATTTTTGCTTTTACAGTTTTTGTTGTATATGTTTGCGGCCGAAGGTCAGCGGGTCAAAACTATGAAAACTGTTTCGAGCACAAAGCGCCCTAAGCCCCGCAATGTCGCTTCAAATGGCACAGCCGAAGAAACTGCAAAATAATAAAGAGCGAAACGGAAAGCAGACCAACACCAAATTAAATTCACGCTGGTATTCGTTTATAGTTTTTTCATATTAAATTCCAGCGGCGCTACGAAGGCACGAAATGGATTCTATGTAAAACGAAACGAGCATACAAATTGCAAAAGAGGAAATGTGTAAGGCGGACATTCTCGGCGTTTAAAGCGCTTAGAATTTAATTCTTTCATCTCGCAGTGGCCATTAGGACGGAAAGTGACCGTTCACTGGAAAGGGTGCTTGACGCGAAAATCAAAGCACGACGACGAGTAAGCCCACCTCCCCTGCACTTTGTGTGTCGCACGGCAAAACGTAAGAACGAGAAGTGCCTGCAGGTAGATCGAAAACCGATAGCGGATTATAATGGCCACTTAGGCAAGTCAGTGAAGGCTCAAACTCACTTCGAGTAATTATATTTAGTAAGTTTATTACTTAAGAGTATAGAAGAAATTTAAATTGTAGCGCCAAACATAATCAACACAATGATTCCAATAATGGAAAAAATGTTCTCTAAAACTTAAAAGTGGGCACAATTATTTCTGCTGCTAAAGCGCCAACTGCAATAAACAATATTCTAACCCGCAAAGAGTTCTTTTGACTTATGAAAATGGATACTAAATGAGTACTGAGTAATGTCGGACCTGTTTTGTCATTCAAAAAGGGGACATAATTCTTTCTTTGGTGCAATTTCCGGAGGGCCAAATTTTGCAAATCCAATAATTAAGATGTTAATTAAGATGTCGGAGCTGTTTTGTCAATCAAAAAGGGAAAATAATTATTTCTTTGGTGCAATTTCCAGATGACCAAATTTTGCAAAATCCAGTAATTAAGATGTTAATTAAGATAAGCAAGAACCAGTGGCGGATTCAGGGGGTGTTTTGGGGGTTGAAACCGCCCCACAGTAAAGTGCCGATTAACCCATTGCTGGGTAAAATTTTACCCATGAAAATTGATTTTTTTAAAAAATCACAAAAAAGTCAATGTTTAAGATCTCTCAAAACCATTGATAGGGATAGTTAGGGTAAAGATGGAACTACCTTAACCTAGTGAAGGTCACCCTAAAATTTCGCCATCTAGCTAGAGTTACCAGACTCCAAAAATCGTGAATTTTTCGGAGGTGGAAAATGTGGCGGTGGAAAATGGGAAAATGGAAAATTGAATCAAATCTGAAAACGAGCATTTAGCCTCATATCTTGCCTTTCCATCGATACCAACATTTTCTCGATCGCGCCATTTATAAGAAAGTTATAGCTAATTAACCGCTTTGGGTAGTTTTTTACCCATTAGGCAGCAATGGTAGCTATTTTTCCGGTATTTTCGGAGTAACAAGATAATCATAATTTAGTATTGAAAAATGTCTTTTTTATTTATTTTATTTACTTTTAGTATAAAAAAAAACCTTTTTATTGATTTTGCTTATTTTTATATATATGCAAGAAATATGAAAAATTGTTTATTTAGATTTGGAAATTTTTGTTTGGTCGCGCGGCTCATTGGAAATGGTCAACGTGGTCCATTCTTGAAGCCAATTCTGGCACGGTTGCCTGTGATTTACCTCTGCCACCACGGGCACTATGACTATGTCTTCGACGACGGCAAGGCGGAATTCATATTGCTTCATAGGCGTTTTACCCTCGTACTTTGCGAACAAGCAATGTAACTTGCAGGCATTCACCATCGCTGCGTCCAAAGCATTTGTAAAAAGTGGCCAGTACCATTTTTTTCCTCGGATACGAATACGATAATTGTTCATTGCATTGTCAAATAAATCAACGCCACCCATAATTTTATTATACATAGTTGCTTATCACATGGGGCTGTGGTAGGAGTATCCAAATATACTTTTTCTTCTCATGGTCAAATCGCTTTGCCTTGGCCACAGGCTCGTGAATGTACTACGTAGTACAAAAACCAAGTGTGTGTCAGCATTTCTAGCATGAGTTTTTAGAGCTTTGTAGTATTCTTCGTAGTATAAAAATCCTATGTCTGCCAGGAGTATAAGGGGACGTATAGTATAGTTACGGAACGTAGTGGCCTTGGAACTACACAAAAATCTGCCTCGCGGTCCTCCTTATTCCTCTGTAAACAACACATTTGTTTGTTAACGTGCATAGCTGATCATTTCAAAAAGTTCAGAAAATAGCTACCATTGCTGTCTAATGGGGAAAAAAATACCCAATGAATATCTCAGCAACGTGCAGAGATAGAAGGCTGAATTTTTGTGTGATCATTTTGGGTCACTTCTCGTCGTGTATGAAATTTTATCAAAATCGTATGGGTGAAACTGGTACCAGGCAGCAATGGGTTAATTCAAAAACGAAAAATAAAGATACAAATATGTTTTTGGTACCGGGTTAAAGTGGATAAAATTCTGCATCACTACGTAAAAGATTTGTTGCAAAATAGTCTACCGTTTTCCCGCAAAGCACTGTGAAAGTTGACATTTATTTTCAGTTTTTATGCGAACAGCGATAAACGCGTTTTTTCCTTTACTTCAAAACGATTTCTTTTTGTGAATTTCAAAAAGTATTTAAAAATTAGTTACCCAACCTTCATGTTCAGGTAATGCAGTGTGTATTTGGTTTTGTTAAAATATGTTTATAAGTATTTTATTTGATTTTTTGTTAAAAAGCTTAATAATTGCCCAATTTTGGACCTTTTCATAGACATATAGTTGTGAGTCTTGTGAGATCGAGCAAAACTGTTTTCCTTAGCGTATAGCTTAGATATTTCAGTAACATTTTATGAAAAAAAAGTTGTGCGAATGTTGCGCACTTTTCCAGCATTTCGATTTTTGTGTGCGAACTCATGGGCCAAATGGGCCATGTATGAGAACAAATAGACATGTGCAAAATAAATTTTTTTAAATTGTTTATTTTTTAGATGAAAACAAGTAAGCAAAAGGTTTTATTGTTGTTTTTATTGTTTTTTCAAAATGCAGAAAAATCTGCATCAATGATAGAAATCGATGTAGACTTGAATCAAAACATTCACACCATTTTATGGTTGTTTCTAGTGAACATCAAATCGAAATAGAAAATTTTCGCAGCTATGGATTAAAAACTGTAAAATATTTTTTACAATGCTATTCCTGGTAAAATATGCCCACAATTTTCCACAAATAGTTTTTGTATCGACCGCAAATCATATCGCATGCTTTGTTGCCAATCGGCCAACTGTCGGAAGAAGCTCAAGAAGCACGGAATAAAGATTTCGGGAGGGAGGGAGAATTCTTTACGAAAGTGGACTGAAAAAATACCATGAAAACATTTTTAATAATTTTTTTTGGAATTCTGATCCCATTGTATCAAGTATGAAAAAATTGCCACAAAAAAGTGCATCGTATGTATATTATGCCCAAATTTGATAACTATGGAGTTGATACTAATAAGGAATGATGATAATGGTGATGGTGAGGCTTATAATGTTGATGATGAAGATTACAATGATGATAATCATCATCATAATGATGATATTGAATTGGCTGCACTAACTTTCATTAGAAATGTGCAAGATTTATCTTTTGTAACTATTTTAGTTTTTACCGTTTTTTAAAAAAATTTCTACTAAAGTATACCCAAAAACATTTGTTTTTTACTTTATAATGTTCGATTAACTAAACCAAATAGTTATTTCATATTTAAATAGCCTGAGTGAATTAATCGGCATTTTCGGCATCAATTACCCCACTGTGCGCCCCCCCCCCCCCCCCCGAAATATTAGGATCGACTTTAAAACTACATACAAATTTTGAAATTTTGAAATCCCCCCGAAATATTTTTCTGAATCCGCCCCTGGCAAGAACAGATAAGCAAACGCAAGCAAGATAAAAAGGACTTATCTCTCTGCAAGGAAATTTTTCAATGCTCTATAAATGTTCTGTTTGTTTTCCATTTAAATGTATTTCTTTATTTTACTTTTTCGATGATTATGAATCGTTACAAACTGGATATATATTTGAAAATTTATTTTGTAATGTATTTCCTTATTTTACTTTTAGCTTGATTGTGAATCGTTACATTTGGTTGAAATATTTAAGATTTTAATTGATCATTAATTCTTTCTTTGACTTTCAAATATAAAAAACGTAATAAAGCAAAATGTATCAACTTGGCTTGTGGTGAACTCATTCATACATACATACACGATGGACTGTACATCTATTAAGACATGCAGAATGAGTAGACAAGGTATTTCGGTTTCTAAAAAACCAGTTAATTGCCATGAAATATTTCTAAGCACAGCTAAAACACAAACTAATAGCTAGAACCAAAACTAGAAGTAGACCCAACAAAACGTTATTCCTGAACATCGATTAAACACTTATTACTTATTATCACTTATTACTTAAATTCATTTTTTCACAGATTTCTGCTTCTTTTTGCCATTACTGGTCACTTTTACCGCGACTGCATCAGAGTCAACTTCAGCTCCAGCCGCAGCAGCCGCCACTACTACCTCCGATTTATTCTTAATTATTTGCGTTTTGGCTTTGACTGCCACCGCGGTCGCAGCCTCTGCATTTGTCTTCTTGACGGGCTTTTTTTGCGGCGGCTTGGCCACTGTCCCCAACGATTTGTCCACCAATGGCTTGGGCGGTTTCTTTGTCGACGCTGTCGTTGTCGTTGTCGGTGCCTTCGCTTTCGACTTTTTAACTTCGTCTTTTGGTGCCTCCACTTTACTAGCTTTTTTGGCCGGCAACTTCGCCTTCGCCGTAGTTTCCTCCTTTGTGCCTGGGTACTGTTTTTTTGCTGCTGCTGTCACCAAAAGTGACTTTGGTGAAGTTGCGTTGATGGCGGTGTCAGTTTTCTTTGCCTGTATTCTTTTCTTTGCTATTATGTCCGTAATGATGTTGGTGAGTTTAGCGGTAGACCTGGGCGCAGCTATTTTTCTGGGCTTGGCTTCCGCTTTGGACTTGGCCTATTTGGCAAACGAAAAAGTGAAAATGAAAGCGTGGTCATTCACACAAATTCACACAAATCCTATCATATTCCTTATACAGCCCCTATACTATTTTTCTTATTATTAACTATTTTTTCATTATTTTCCATTCCAATTCATATCTTCGCCAGTATCACAGATTATCAGATGGCTTTGGAAAAATAATGGATTTTTATTTACTACACCTTATACCTACTCACCTTCTCTTTCGCGTTTTCCTTCTTTTCCAGCGCCTTGCGCTGCTTCTCCTTCTTCTTCTTCAGCTGCTCTTCTTTTTTGGTCGCCTCCGCAGACAACTTGAACGAGCCGCCCACCCCAACGCCTTTCGTCTGCACTAACTTTCCATTGATCAACGAGCGTCTGATGTACTTCTTGATGAGCATCAGCGTGCGTTTCTCATCCAAGTCGGCGTAGTTGGACATGACGTATTTCTTGATGGCGATCACCGATAAACCGGAGCGCTCGTTAAGGCTGCGCAAGGCCGCGTCCACCATCTGCTCCGTGCTGACGCGCTGCAGTTTGGCCGCTGTCTGCTCGTCCGCAGCCAAGGTGCGAATGTTGCCGTTCGACACCAGCATTCCGCTCAGCGGCGGTTTTGCCACTACAAGTGGCGTCTTCTGAGTGGGTGCTGCGATGCCGGCAGACTTTGGCTCAGCAGTGGGTTTTTTCGTGGTTAACTTTTTATTGGCACTGCCCAGTGCGGGTGGAAGCTTCTCCACTTCTTCTTCATCATAAGTGGAGTCAACATCTTCAATGTCCTCGTCTTTTCCTGATTTGTGATTATCTGCATTATGCTGCTCCTCTTCCTCCTCTTCCTCCTCCTCCTCCTCTTCCTCCTCCTCCGCCAATTCCTCCTCACCATCGAGGTCTTTCTCATCTTCAGATTCCTCATCGTCGGAGGATTCGTTGAGATTCGTAGGAAGATTTTTCATTTCGTTTTTTGGTTTTTGCGGACAAAATACAATTAAAAGTTAAAAGAAAACAAATGGAGTGTTGTACGGAATTTTAAATGATCTCGTAGCACGTAGCAGAAAACGTGCATACAATGGCTGACATGTAAGCGCGAACTATCTTTAACCCTCCTTCGGACTTAGTGACAATTTGACACTACAGTACTTGCAACTTTAAGATATCATAACTCATTGGAATTTGAATAGAATTTGCTTGAGATTTGCATACAATATTGTTTCTTTAAAAAAAAAACAAAATTTATTAACACTAAACCACTTTAAAAAAACTTCTATGAAATATTAGCAGCAAGACTTTTAATTTAGTTGTCGTTTTAAAAAATTATATCGAGGTTAAATTTGAAATTGTGTACCCTAAGGTATCATGGCACGTTAGAAAGGGGAATTTTTAATGATTTACAAAATTATTTATTTTTCAGCTCCTTTATTATCAATCTTTTTGGCTAAACTGAAACAAAAAAACAAAAAATATTCATAATTATTAAGCTTTCGGACACAGAAATTCACAAGGAAAAATAAAAAACCCTAAAAATAAAAGGATAGAAGCTTTTTGAAAAAAAGTATCAAAAATTGACTGCGTTTTTCACCTTTTTTCCCCAGAAAAAGTACTTAAAATTAAAAATTTTTCTTCAATATTGTGGTGGATTCTTGTAAAAAATAAGTTAATAAAAAGAACTAAAAAAATTTTTTTTAAATCGGTCGAGCCAATCCGGAGAATAAGTGTCCGTAATGCAGAATGTGTTTTTACGTACTTAAAAATTAGAAAATTTGACAGTTCTCAGTACACCGATTCATTGCTTTATTTTGCGCTGTACTGGAATTTCTGATTAATACTTTTTAGGGTAATTTGTGTAAGCTGATATTAATAAATTTTTTCTAGTTTTTAGAATAAATTTTTAACCTACAAATAGTTTTACAAAATAACTTTCCATCAGATTTTTATTCAAAATGCGATCATCTACTACAATGACAATTCGAATTCGTTACCCAAAACGCAATTCTGGTGAAGGTTAAAACGTTCTGCTTCTGCTCGAAGATGACCAAATTCTCATACATAGAACATTATGCGCACATTATTTACACAAGGCTGTATATAAAATTCATGTATAAAGATGTACATAAAGTTTACCCTTAACCCTTCACACTTTTGACTTTGAGCTCAACTTATGCAATATTGCACTGAGAATTTCGTGCTAATGTATAAATTGTTTATTGGAAAACGGCTCACAATATGATTTCATACAAAGTATTTTGGTAGAACACTCTTTACTGTGGCCGTAGGAAGTCTCATTCGACTTAGCATACTTAAATAATTTTCTTGGAAAAGAAGACTCAATTTAGCTCTAAAATTCGATTTCCATCGAAGCACAAAAAAGAATGGATTTTCAATCTAATTTCTTGCTCGTCACTGTTTAACTGTTTCATAGAAACCGCTCTTCGGTTCAGGTCTTGAGCGCATTTTTTTTAGGTACTCAGAGAGGCCTCCACTTGCGCCATATACGTCCAGCTGATGTGCAGCCTTGTACATATGTGGAATAGCGGTAAAACGTGGCACAACATGCCAGCAGTGCATTTGCGTTTATTGTCTGTGAAGTGCATTGATCAGTCATTTCCGTCCCATAGCTTTATTTCATATTTGTTTCAACGTAAAAATTAAAAACAGTTTACACCAAAAATTCGCTTGTTGCACGAGGCTGCAATTTAACAAATCCTGGAAGCCTCTCCGCCGCGCCACACAATGCTGCAATTGTGCGCCGCCAGATTAACCGCCGCCTTGGGCCTCGTTCTGAGCGCAATTTTTGCGGCCTCCGCCGAAGGTTTCGCCACATTTCATTTCGTTATTTATTGTGTATCGCACTTCTGTTTGCAACGGTATTATTATAGTAGCTTTTGTTGTTGTTTTTGTTGTTGCTGGTGTTGCTGTAATGCATGTTGGATGGCATAAAATTCAAATGAATCACTTTCATGAATTCTTTAATATTCCCACGCCCACTATCGCCCCACCCACCTGACACTGTGCGCCCCATTTCGTTGCAGAGCTACTCGAGCTGAGCTGCGCCAACTCGGAGCAGTGCCTTCAATTCGAGCGCACCGGCGTGCATGCCCGATGCATGCAGGGACAGTGCAGCTGCACCAGCGTGATGGACGGTGCGCCCGTCAAGTGCCGCCCGAAGGTGAGTCGCACGCAAAGATAGCAAATACAATAAATGCGACAACACGCGCCTTGCACAGCTATCCGCGTGTAACGCAATCGCACAATTAACCCGCTTTAATGCCGCCTCTCGCTCGTCCTCCGCAGGACACCAAATTGAGCAACATAATCGCCGGCCCGTGTCCCTGCACCCAGCCCAACTCCAAATGCCACGAGGCGCTGGACATCTGCTACTGCATCATGGAGCATCGGCCGAGTGTGGATCGTCGTCGCTGCGTACCCAGTAAGTGCGCACAGACGGTGGGCCCGGGGCGCCGCATGCATTTGCATTGCATTGGCAGCAATGTCGATTGCTGCCAACGTGTGCTAATTTGTATGCCAATTTCACATTTCCATGTTTAATTGCGCAGAAATTGTGGGCTTGTACAAGCCGTGCGAGGAGGACGTGCAATGCCAGGTGACGGATCCGTTCACGCGCTGCAAGTCGGAGGAGAAAATATGCAAGTGCTTGCCTGGCTATGTGGAGATTGAGGGCATATGTAGAGCGCTGATTGGTGAGTCTGGACAATTATTAAATTATACTGACAATGTCTTTAAGGCTTGAGAGCGCGTTTCGATTTAAGGATTCTTCCTTTTTACTATGAAATTAATATGTGTTTGTAAAAGAAAGAACATCATTGTGATGAGACTATGTAGGAAATTATGAAATGCTCAAAGTATCTGCATTTTATTTCATAATGCCTCATCGAAGGGATCCAACTCAGCCTTTGAAATGCGTCACTAATTTGATGTCAAAGCATAGGAACACAGTATTGGAGCTCAAGCTCACGACTGCCTTCAAAAGTTCCATACCATGGGGGGGCTATAATACCGAGAGTCGGTATAAAGACATACTTCTTAAAAGTACTTCTAAAGTAAAGTAAATGCCTCGAAAAGTTACTAAGCTACCTTAACTATCAATTCGAGAATCAAAAACCAACTTGCATTTAAGAATTTTTAAATTACAGTGCGTTTCGAAATAAAGTGTTGACCATATCTTTTTAACTGTAGAAGTTTGATTTTAATATGAGATTATCTTCTATATTAAAATACCTTTTTGGCATGTGTTTCTGTTTAGTTAGTTGAGTACAAGTTTTCGCTGAAATACCAAGTATTAAAAATTAGAGCTATATTTAAAAAACGTTTCGAAGTAGTGTTTTTGGTAAACCATCCAAAGGCTCCAAAAATGAAACCTCCACAAGTCGCAAAATACACGAAAACATCAGTTTCATTTGTGAGGCAGTGGGTCAGTCGATTTAAAGAGTTCGGAAATGTTGACGACGAGCCACGGAGAGGCAGGAAGAGAACCACTCAGAACAAATCGGATAAGTCGATAGTCCGGATGTTTGATAACACTCCAACTCTTAGCCTGAAACAAGCGAAGGAAAGATTGTCGCAGAAGAGAGTCGAAGTATCAACGGCCACTATGCGACGCAGACTTCTGAAATCGGTCATTCTTCATAGAAGTACCATGTAGAAACCGCTATTGGGTGAAAACATGTGGAAAATCGTCTGAAATGGGCTAGAGAAAATTTGGGGTGGAAACACTAAATTGGCCATCTCAAAGTCCAGATGCAAACCCAATCGAAAATGTTTGGTCCTTAACGAAGCAAAAGCTTAGAGGAAAAATAATATCAACAACAAAACAGCTCATTTTGGCATTAAAACGGATTTCGAGAGGGGTTTCTTTGGAGTACACTCAAAAATAAGCCAAAGTTGTCGAGCTATTACTGACAACAACGGAGACTGGATAAAGTAGTGATAATAATGCGAAAAAGATCTTTGGACAGCCTTTCAGAAAATATACATATATAATTCATTACTATACCTTCTTTTGTGAGTTTTATTAGCAACACTTTATTTTGAAACGCACTGTATCTCATAAATATTTTCGATTTAAATTTATTCAGTTCGATTTAAAACTTATATAAAACTAGCTGAGCCGGTGAACTTCGTCTCGCACGACATTTGTTTTTTCTTTTATAATGAAATACGCGAGATGGCGAATCTATGGCGATGCAAATTGACGAAGAAAGCCAACTAAAGGAAGAGGAGGAGCTACTGATTAACGCAATCAAGGCCCACAAATCAGCAATGTTGCTGCAGAGTTTCAGTAAAGAAATGTACTGCGCTTGAACCAGATTTAAATTATATGGGCGGTGCCACGCCCCCTCATTCAATACCCGCACATTGCCCTCTGTCGAAAGAGAAAATGGTAGTTTCATTGCTGAGCGACTTATAGTTCAGCAAAATATTTGGGTCACAAAAAATATGCCACGCCCCTTGTTCAACGCCCATCAGATACCAGTAGAATGACTCATCTATGAGACGACGGGGTACTAAATTTCAGTGTTCTACGACTCACAATTTCGAAGATATTCCATTATTAAGATTTGGCTTGTATGGGTGGTGCCACGCCCCTCGTCCAATACTCGCCCTCTCTCTATTCCCTCTGTCGAAGGACATGACTAAATAGTAAGTTCGCAGTGAATTTAATTAATGTGTGACTTATGGTTCCAAAGTTATCGTCGGAAAATTTTCAGAATTCACGGTCAAACATGGCAGGGATTTTTCGACTTTTTCAATAGATTTTCCGAAATTTCCTTTTCGCATATACCTGCACTGACTCAAGACGAATCCAACAAAAAAACCCCATGGAAATCGGCCGGTTCGTTTGAGCGTGATGCGCTTACACACACACATCCACTTTCTTTTATATATAAAGAAGAATTGAGAGCCTAACGATTGACTGACTAATGTCAAATTCTTACATACTTACTTAACTGGCCATAACAACCCGTTACTGGGTTACGGCCTGTCGCAAAAAATCTCTCCAGACGTCCTCAATTTGGTCCTTCCACCGGAGAAACGGTCCCCCTCTTCCAAGTCGACCTCCAACTACCGCATCGAATTCATTCAACAATAACTGTGACCAACTACTTATTTACGATAGTAATGGCTAAAATTGTAGTTAACTGAACGCAATCTACGCAATGCTTCATACAGACTTAGGAAGGTGTATGGGATGAGGGAAGAATATGCTTTAAAAACTTCACAGCTCTATTGTCGAACTTCTTCAAAATTTATTGAGGCATGCAAATTCGATGCACCCCTCATTAAATTTTGTAGAAATTTCGTTTACCCACAATGGAAACCACAACAGGGCCACATTTCGTAACAGATTCTCTCAATCCAATCTTTCCGTTATGAACGCACTTCAAAAGCAAATTTTGCCATGAATTCTTTCTCTTTCTGTACCCGCACAGGCCTACATCCCCATTGCTCTAACGACACCGAATGCGAAGACTATGGCCAGAATTTGGTGTGCGCGCTCGAGCTGGAGGAATGCATCTGCAAAGAGGGCTTCGTTGCCGCACCGTCGCAAAAGCAGTGCATACCGGGCGTCAACTACCATGAGCGCTGCAACGACGATTCCGAATGTCAGATCACGCTGGGCACTGGTGGCCGTTGCCTGCAAGACGTCTGCGGATGCGACCCGCTGTACTACATTTACGAGGTGACGCCCAAAGCGCACCCACCGAAGATGGCCTGCGAACGCAAAACGGGTGAGTGCTGTCGCTGTGCAATTGCCGGCCTCGTGTCGTAATGCGATCTCGTTGGCAGAGCGCGGACAGTACTGTCGCGTCGATGAGGATTGCCACGAGCGGCACCGGCCCGAAATGGATCAGCTGTGGGAGTGCAGACGAGGTGAATGCGACTGCAAGTATGGGCCGAAGGCTTTTGTCAACGGACACTGTATAAATCGTACGAGCGGCACAGCGGCTGGCTGGAGCAAGTTCAACGCCCACTTGTGGGTGTGGCAAGTAGCGTTGGCCACATGGCAATTAGTTTGATTCACACCAGTTTTCGCATCAGCTGATTTACCAATTTCAAATGTTAACAATTCGGCTCTAACTCAGAATCTTACTTAAATTTGCTCAATTAGAACTAACAAATAGTCTGGTTTGTCAATGAAAATATTTTCTTTAGAAAAATCGATTTAGACACATATGTAAGTAGAATTCAAAAGTAATTTAATTGCAGTTTAGTTCAGTTTCTGCACTTCATTCATGCAAAACAAATGTTAACGTTTTTCTAACTATGGTCGCATCTACTATATCAATCCAGTCCAATGTGTATATTATTGGCAAATTTATTGCCTTCTAAATTCTTTCATTCAATACTTCGAAACACATTTTTACTCCTTCATATCTACATCGATTTTTCTATGTGTCATTGTATTACTTAGCTCGCGTCAATGTAACTAAAATCCTGGTCAACTTATAATTTGTTCGCGTCTTTATATATGTAATCTATGTAACGTACTTATGTAAGTGGCTTCGAATAAAAACATAAATCCATTTAACAGAGTAATACATAATTTCTCTCTTTATTACGTTATATAATTTTATACATAAATGTACCGTTTAAATTGTTCAATTTGATTTCGCTAAAGTTTCCATTTTTTTACATTTTACAACAAACACTTTAATCGTTTACCTATTTTAGATTTTAGGTTTATGCACATTGAATGAACAACTTCGAAACGTTTGTAGTTGACAATGGATTAAACAAAAAGAAACACGGTATGACTGAATGTTAGAGTGGCGGGCTGGCTGGCACCTTGCGGCATGACAGCACAACTTCATGGCTTCGGGCTGTTTTGGTTTCTTGTTCGTTTTGTTTCTTTTTCGGTTTTAGCTATTATTGCTGTACATGCCAATTACTCGCTATGGGAGTAGTGTGAGGGGCGGCAGGGCGTTAATACTTTCTAGCAAAGATTTGATACTTTAACAAACACGCATGATTAAGAATTTAAGAAATTAATTTATCTTGGAATGCTGTATGTGTGTGTGATTGATTGTAATTTCGAATTTCAACTTAACAACTAAAAAGAGGCAACAAAAGTTAGACATTTAACAAGAATTACAGATTTACAATTAAACGTGCAAATGTGTACCGAGGAGAAGCTTTGTGGCTTTGTGCGCCTTCGCTATTGCAACAAGTGTATAAATAAAGCAAAGCAACACGAATGCCGCTTTAACGGCAAATGTAGTGATACCAATTTAAGTTTACAACAATTCTAGAGCGATCGATGAAGCACGGAACACGAAAAACGACATTGTTGCGTTGTATACAATTTCTTGTTCTCTTTTAAACATAATTATTTACATTATTGTTATTGTTTAGTTTATGTCAGTGTGTTTTACATGCTTTGACTTTATAATTGAATATCTAAATTTAGCATTTCGCTTTTTTGTTTTTTGCTGCATTAAAAGTGAATAAAATTGGACTAATGTTAAAAATGAAAACGCTGCGCTACGCATTTGGCAGCGACAATGTTAGATCTTAAGTTTGCTTCGCTTTTGCTGCTACTTTTGGCGACCGCTGTTGTTGTTGTTGACATTACTTTAGTTTTTCGATTTCACTTGCATTCTTCTCATAGAAATAATTGCTTTGCGTGTGTTTTTTATGTATGTATATTAAGAAGTTATTGCATTAAAGTTGTATATAGAACAATAGTGGCTTGGCGTGACGCGGCAGCGGTAGCGGCGGTGCGTGCACTGCGCCATCTGCAGCTTAAGTTTAAAACGAAAGACGAAAAAGCAAAGCAACAATACGCGACGAATCTAGTGGCGCGAATCTCGGGGGTAGAATTCAGCCAATATGGAAGCTGGGATACGTTTGAGCATCTCCTTGGGGAAGATACGCAGTAGCTGCCAGCCAATGTCCAGCGACTCGAAGACGGTGCGGTTTTCGTAGTTACCCTGCAAGATAAAAGACAAACGTCGAAATTTAATTGTGTTAGTAGTTAGCAGTTTAATCTAATGCAGCGCTTCCGCTTTTCGCTTTAAACATAACCCTCATCAGGGAAAGGAACAACAAATACGCAAACACATTCGAACACTCCGTCCTATGCATAAACAGCTCATTGAACACTTTTAGTTTACCTGCGAGATGAAGTTCTTTTCGAATTTTGACAAGAATTCCAAGTACAGTAAATCGTCGGGCGTTAACGCCTCCTCGCCGACGACGGCCTTCATGGCCTGCACGTCCTTGCCGATGGCGTAGCAAGCGTACAGCTGATTCGACACATCGGAATGATCCTTGCGTGTCATGCCCTCGCCAATGGCGGACTTCATCAGACGCGACAGCGATGGCAGCACATTGACTGGCGGGTAGATTTGCCTGTTGTTTAGCTGACGATCAACATAAATCTGTCCTTCAGTAATGTAGCCAGTCAAATCGGGAATTGGATGGGTAATATCATCGTTGGGCATAGTCAGAATGGGAATCTGTGTAATTGAGCCGTTGCGACCCTCAACACGGCCGGCACGCTCGTAGATGGTGGCCAAATCGGTGTACATGTAGCCGGGGAAACCACGGCGACCGGGCACCTCTTCACGGGCAGCGGACACCTCACGCAAGGCTTCAGCATACGAAGACATATCGGTCAAGATGACCAGCACGTGCTTCTCGCACTGGTAGGCCAAGAACTCGGCAGCGGTCAGCGCCAGACGTGGCGTAATGATGCGCTCGATGGTCGGATCGTTGGCCAAGTTCAAGAACAAGCACACATTCTCCATAGAACCGTTCTCTTCGAAATCTTGCTTGAAGAAGCGAGCCGTCTCCATGTTGACACCCATAGCGGCGAATACAATGGCGAAATTGTCTTCATGATCATCCAAAACCGACTTGCCGGGTATCTGCGAGATGTTTTAAACAAAATTAGCAAAATCTTCAAATTGATAATCTTTGACAAAAAACACACCTTAACCAGACCGGCCTGACGACAAATCTGAGCGGCAATATCATTATGCGGCAAACCGGCAGCAGAGAAAATCGGAATTTTCTGGCCACGCGCAATTGAGTTCATCACGTCGATGGCTGAGATGCCGGTCTGAATCATCTCCTCGGGATAGATACGCGACCAGGGATTGATGGGCTGACCCTGGATATCGAGGAAATCCTCAGCCAAGATTGGGGGACCCTTGTCGATGGGCTTGCCGGAGCCGTTAAATACACGACCCAGCATATCCTCGGATACGGGAGTGCGCAGAATGTCTCCGGTGAACTCGCACAGCGTGTTTTTCGCATCGATGCCCGAAGTGCCCTCGAACACCTGAACGACAGCCTTGGAGCCACTAACCTCGAGCACCTGACCGGAACGGACTGTGCCATCGTTGAGGCGCAGCTGCACGATTTCGGCGTACTTGGGGAATTTCACTTCATCCAAAATGACCAAAGGGCCATTAACACCGGAAACGGTTCTGTAGGCTGTGGCGAAGACGAACAAAGAATCGATTAGTACAGGTTGACAAACAGATATTACTTAAATAACAAAACTAAAGGTGTCGAGGTAAAACACTAAAGCTGCGACTCGAAGGGCGGAGGTAGGCGTGATTACAAATTAATTATGATCAGTTTCCCAAACAAAAAATTAGTTTAATTAATTATTAGTTATTATTGGAGCATAGAGAACTAAGTTTAAAATTGAAAGTGCCCAAAAGAAGCTATAAAAGCAAAATTAAAGATAATTTGAGCTTTGTGAGCACATGAGTGCAACAACAACAACAACTAGCAACGATAAATGAAGTAATGTAGGCAGAAGATAAGAAAAGACCGTAGGACCGTACGTAACCGACGAAAAGCTTGTCAGCTGACCAGGGAAAAGACGTAACGTACGAAGAGAATTGCAAAGCAAGCCACAAGTAAATAGTGTTGAAAAGGGACCGACGAAAACCCGCAGACAAGGGTGAAAAATTTTTACGCGAAATACTATTACTGCAAGTGAGGCTGCTGGGGGGGGCAATGCGGCGACGACTTTAAATATTTCTTTACTTTACTTTCAGTTGCAAATACCTCAAAAACAAGTCTAATTCGTGCATTACTTTTGGCCACCAGAGATTTGGAGGCATCGCCTTTAAGCGAAACATTTAATCTTAGCCATCAGATTGAAGCAGCAGTCGCCAGTCGCACCGACACTAGGTCAGGTGCTAATTTCAGTGCTATCATTCGTGGCAGTGCCAATGTCACAAGACACAGCCAAAACCCCAGCTGCAGTAAAGCCACTCACAACTTATAAAACTCTGGCAATTTTGCATTCCTTGGCGGCCACTTATGCCTTTGCATCCAGTCGCTCACTCCAAGCCCAATCATCCTAAACAAAACTGTGTCAGATGGGTAAAGTTTGCTCGTTTGCAAGCCCACAAAAACAGAACAAATTTTTATCGATTTTTGCTCTTCTCTTTTGTGGCGCTGTTCGCGTAGCCCCGAACTGTCATGGCGGACGGAATTTTCTGCAGCCTCCCTCGCAGTCGCCACCCACCCCCTACAACATTTTCGCTTAGATACTCCATTCTGTGGTGCTTCGCCGCTACTTACTCAATCGTGGCTGCGAGATGAAGTCTCTGGACACGGCCAGGACGTGTTCCCGTTGTGCTTGCTGGGAGGTCATAGACATTTTCGCTGCGAATGCTTTGCACTTATTACGCTACACACACCGAAAGACAAGACGAAAGCAACAAACACTACGTCGTTTATTTTGCCAGCGAGAGCAACACACAAGCTACAATTGAATTCGAACAATTAGTCTTGTCTGACAGAGAATTTCAATCTTTCCAAAAAATCCGTACTTTTCACTTTTTCCTTTGTAGTTAGCACTGAAGCCAGGGACTTGCTGCGATTTTCTGGGGGGCCAGTCAGCTGCGCGTTACGACGACGTTGGAGTACGAAGAAAAATTCACACTAAGTTGTAGTAGAAAAGTTCACAGTGACATCTGTAGCTGTCACGTGCAGTCATGTGACCGCCAGACAGAGTTGTCTTGCTCTGACTTTCGCTCAGCTGTCAACGACAAGTCACGGTTATTTGTGGTTTTTGCATGGGAAGATTTATGAAAAACCTCTGTTTTGCCTTTTGCTGTAAGAAGACTTATTTCTATTATTTTAATAGCAACTTTAGAATGTAATGTGCCGTATTTCAATATGTTTAATCAAAAGTCTGCCTACTACCTTTTTGGTGAAACTCTGTGGAAGTGGTACTGTAGTGCCCACAGCGACATCTGTGTGCGGTGGTTTGTGTATCTGCTAGTTTAATATGCTCAAGTTTCGAAATTCATGTTTCACAACCGCATTTTAACACCAAAAAAACAGTATTTCAAACTATATTTCGCTTTTGTGCAGCTTGATGTTGCTGGTGTAATAACTTTATTCAAGTATGAAATATGTATGGCCAGTGAATAGTAATCGTATATATGGGACTAAGCATCATGAGAACAGTTGAGTTGTATACTAAAACATGCTTATAAGAAGCAAATGTAATCAATGTGTTTACACATTCACCCAATTCATCAATTTCGTTTTTGAGCACATCAAAAATACTTTTATAATATTATTAAAGTCAGGGCAGTTCTCTCTCCTCTCAAACTAAGGACAGAAATTGAAATCTGTAAGCTCTGCTACTCTAATACATAATTACGCTTTAAGCATCATTTTCAAAAAACGTTTATATCAAATCCCAAGCAGGTTACAAAAATGTTTACCTGTGGCTGTGAATGCAACTCTTCCGCCAGCTGTCGTACGAGCGCACGAAGCGCTGCAGCGAACAAACGAGCAAACGCAGGCGAACGATCGCCTCACTAAAAATACTGGGTCGCTTTAAAAAATACTGGGTCAGCAAGTGTTTGCAGAATTATCGGAAAGAAATGGCCTGCTGTTGCTGCCCTTCCACACCAGCGGCGATCCAGTGTTTGGGTCGATGTTGTGCAGTGGTGAAGTGGTCGTCTCGCTGTTTTTCTTGCGCGTTTTCCTACTAGCATTTTGTTTTTGTTCAAGTTGTGTATCGCCAACGCCAATTGTCGCTGTCGCCGTGTATTGAAACGTGTATATGCGCCTTGTTGTTGTGACATAGTGAGTGAGTTTGACTGCTAATTTCTACTTATTTGGGTTGAATATCAAATTGGCAAATTGTGCTCGACAGCACTTTCCAATCGAACGCAGCCAAGCGCGTGCAGACAAGGAAGCGCGGCCAGCAATGCGGCCTGCACGCAGCACGCGGTTTATTTTTAAAGTCGTACTAAAAAGAATAACGCAAACAAATGCCAATGAAAACAAAGCAAACTAATCGAAGCGACGACGCGTTCAGAGGAAGCCGCGGTTGTTGCTGTGCGCCACGTCCGCGCATTCGCTTTCGCGCACCAAAACTTCGATGGAGTTATGCAAGTGTATCCGCCCATCGATGTGTGTAGTCGATGGAGAGCAGCTCTGGCGGCGTCGGACGCTGCTGTACCTTTTCAGGCTGCAGATGCTGCGCACAGTCACCCTGCACTGTGCTAAGCGGCTGTTGCAATTCTGATTGTGGTTGTTGTTGTTGCGTGTGTTTGTGTTGGCTGGCTTCGTAACAGCTGCTGCAGTGGAGGCAGGAGACGGCGCTCTTGATAAATTGAGCCTCTTATTTAAATAAGTGAAAGTCGCTTACTCACTCGCCAAAAACAACGCACAGCAGCGAGGAACCGCTACCCTCGCCTGCACTGTCCCTCCACTTCCGCAGCTGCCATCAGCACCACAACGCCACTCGCCGTCTGAAGTGGCCCAACAAAAACATTTGTTGGCCTTTTGTTTACCGTGCGACTCAAGTTATTTTCCCCACTCAATGTGCGATCTACAGGGGCTTTTTGTTATTATATTATTTGCCGTTGCTGCTGTTTAACTTGTCGCCGTTTTTTCTGCTTAACTCTGCCAACGTTCTCGGGTGCAATTTGTGCTGTTGCTTGTTTTTGTTTTGCACTTTTGCAAACCAAATTCCCCCTATTGCTGCGCTCCACATCACTCCACTTCACTTCACTTCACTTTGCTGCGATGAGCAATCATGCAGAAAATGCCAACTTCGGCACGGTGGAACAACTTCGACAAGTGTCGAGTTAAAATTTAATTACTGATCAGCAGATTAAATTTTCGTTAAAAATATATTCATTACAAAAAGTATTAAGATTGCTGAGTATATGAATTGGCAGTTTCTGGATGAAATAAAATGCCGAGTTGCGTAGAAATTGTAAGATAATTTTTATATGTAACATTATAGTTTTAGTAATAAGCAAATAATCATAAATTCGGATTCAGTTAAACTGAACAGTTAAAATTACTTGGATATTAATGATCCTAAGAAACTAATTATCGACCATAATGTGATGGAAAATTTTCTTATAGCTAACATAAACAGCTCACTCTAATATAATGCGACTTGTTGTTGTGAATTTTTATTTTTTGGGTTTTATTCAAACGAAGGTTAACCCAACACTAAAACCATAAAAGCTTTATTACTACCATTAAATGTTGGTTTTAGTGTTGAGCAAACTTACACGATTTACAAAAGGAACGTAGGGCTGCCAGTGCCAGGGAAACCACTTATTTGCATGAGGGATGTCGCAACGTTTTAATAAGATTTTTTTATACCAACTTGTATACATAGTACTTTCAAGTTAAGTAGGGTTGCAGTGACAATCAAAGATAGTTGCAGAATATTTCAGACATTTCAAAAATTTTGTTTAACCCTTTCGCTATTTTGTTGCCATATGGCAACATGCTACTTTGTGGACGTCTGCATCCGCTATGGTTGCAAGAATACATTTTTTTGTTGGTCTTTAGAATAGTTTGAAGTTTTAGGAAAAATACGAAATTAATAAACTGAATATTTAAGTTTAAAGAAGACAAGTATACACGTTTTTTTAATGGTATATCTTGACATAGTAAAGGAAGAAGAAGCTGAAAAAATTAGAGAACTTATTAATTTGACGTTTTCTTTCAATTTAGATACTTTTTTTTTTAATTTTGGCTGAAGTAAATGAAGAAATATTCAAATTTTCGTTATGCGTAAAAAGTTTTATGTTTAAGTAATTATTACAGCCACAACGATGTGGTTGCTCTCATAGAAAAACACTCTAAAATACAGGGTCCGAGTATAAAAATTAAAAAATTTCTTATGGAATGTTGCTAATATAACCACATAGAAGCCTAAGACGTAAAATTTAAAATTTTAACTTTCCCCAGTAAAAACCTGTAGCGAAAGGGTTAATGTGGATCAGTGCACAATGGAAAGCAACGTTCTACAGGTTGAAGAGACTTTGCGTCAGTAATTCTTCAACAACAAATAGTTGTTGGGCTAAGCTACCAGTAAAAATTATGGTGGCTCAATGGACCATGAAGCATTTCTTTTCTTGAGGAATCAGTCCAACTTACGGCTGTAGATAGTTGGCCGATCCGTAAAACTGGCTGGAGTTAGTTGAGACAATAAGATTTAGTTTGGGTTAAAATTAATGTTGGTTCGTATATTTGTATAGTCGCTGGTACGTTTTGTCTGTGCCAACAAAATAATCCAATAAAATATTGAATCGAAAATTATCTTAAAAATCAAAGAATTGACCTAATTAAAATTGCCCTCTGGCCGCTGTTTTTATGTAAATATACGAACATAAAAATCTGTAGAAACTTTACGAAGTATCGTTAGGCACATTGGAGCACCAAGCAATTGTTTAGCATCAAACTGGTTAAACTCGATATTCCATGAAATGTCATAGAGTGTATCAGTACTCAAGAAGCTCAAAATTCTTGGTGCTATAAAACGTCATGCTGACGACTTGGAAAAACTTTAAGCGGCCTCGTGCAACTTTAATCTGAAACTCAACTCAACTCGGCACAAAAAATAAAAGACAAGAGACAAGCGTCACATGCGATAACAGCCAAACAAACCGATAAAAATAAAATAAATAAATAAATTAAACAACACATGCACAGGTAGAGTAGACATGAAGAAAACACCAGCACAACAATCAAACTGTCACTGGCGCAGATTTCCGCTAAAAACGAGTGCGACTAAACAGTCGCTCTGCATCGTCACAACTCGCCTACAGTCGACTTACTAGTCGACTTAGTGCAAGTCGCTTTACTAGTACGCCATGTGCTTTAGTTTATCACTTGGCTTGTTTTCTATTACTAAGCGCCAGAATCGACAAGTTGCCAAAGGCGGTGCGGCGGCGGCATGGGGAACACCCGTTTCGGGGCGAACGCAGTCACCAGCAGCAGCGCGGTGACACACAGCGCGAGCGCGTCGTCTGAATATGCAAAATAATTGGAAACGTTGCGCGTGCACAGATTGCGCAGCACCTGCGGCCTGAACAGACACTTAACCCATTAATGCACTTTTTGCCACATACACACAAAGATATAAGCTGCGACTTAACTGTACAAATATGAAACGTGAGCAGGAGGCAACTGAGTCGCGCTGGCTGTAGTTGTAAACGAATGTGATTATGCCGATTAGGGGGGTAAATAACAACAACAATAAACAATACTCACAACTTGTACGAATGCAAACAACGGCAACCCAATTCTACAAGTTGCTATGCTAATTTCAATTTTTTTTTTTTTTTTTTGCTGATTGCGCACTTCTCACGCGCCGCAACTGTAGCGCAAGGGACGATTGTAGAAATCCCTTATACCAACGATTATTTATGAATGAACAAACCCATAATCGCAGAATATCAAGTTTGGTCGTTGAATTTCTTTGAATTGCATTCACTAACTTGACATCTGGCACTAGTAGTGATTTATTTAATTATGAGCAATAAAAACAATGCCATGATTATCTGTATGGTTCAATATTGTATTTCAAGATTGCACTTCATAGCGAAAATATTACAATGAATGAAAACGCTTTAACACTAGAACTACCGGGAGCGGTCATTTGACGGTTTTCAGTTTTTGATTAACCGTAGCTCGAAAACGGTTTAAGTTACGAATCTGGTTCTCCTTGACTTTTAATATTTTGCACTAAGCTCAATATTCTAAAATTTTGCAATCACTGCGCCGATCTGTTTTCTTTTTATCGTCGATTTTACCTACTATATACTACCATGAGCGGTCAAATGACGGTTAACTACGTAGCCATGGAAATAAAATTAAAACATTCACAAAAAAGTCGAAGACGGTACAAATTTTACAAGTACCTACCTATGTCTTGCCTTCTGTTTTATATTAAATTTACAACCGACTTTTATATATTTATGAAAAATTTTAATGCAAAACCAAACTGCGTTATTTTACATGTTGTGTGTGAAAGCATGATTTTATCGGCGAGACGTCACGTAGCTTCACTTTTGAAATATTTGCCAAAACTATACTTTTTTACATTCAAAATAAATCAATGTATACAAATATTTATTTAACATTGTTTTAATGCTTACAATGAAACATTTCTTCAAATTCAACCGATTTCGTTAAAAACTCCGAATACCGTCATTTGACCGCTCACAGTAGTACAGTCGAACTTCCCTATAATGAATTCGCAATGGACCAGAAAAAAGCTTCATTATATAGAAATTATGATTTTTTTCATCTTTTATTTAAAATAATGAGGTATTTTAGTTTAGATTACATCCTTCCACTTTTCTTCCTCAACAAATCCTTCTAATACATTTAGAGACTTAAAAAACATTATGCGGTACGTTGCTCTTCATCTACACAAAGGTTCGAAGTACATCAAGAGAAGCAGAAATTCGTCTCAATGTAGGTAACACCGCATCCGCCAATTCTTCTTCACTGTCCATTTCTTCTGAGGTTCCCCTAAATATGGTTTACTTTTTTTCGGTATTCAGTGTTTAATATGCGTGACAGAAAATGGCATGGAAAAATTCATTATATGGAGACAAAAAACGAATGAAAGCGAAGTTTTCAACTAAAAAATTTATTCATTGTAGAGAAATATTAACTATATGGAAATTCATTATAAGGAGATCAAAATGCACTTAGAATAGAACGATAAAGCTGTGTCTTTGAAATTAATTTATTATACGGAGAACTTCATTATATAGAAGTTCACTATAGGGAAGTTCGACTGTAGTAGGTATGAAGCCAAACCCGGTACTCCTAGTGTTAAAAGATCGAACGTTTGTTTGATTTAGCTCACCTAAAGGGGAATACCGAAAAGGAAATAATTTGACTCTGTTTATTTCACATTGTTGTATTAAATTGGTATAATATACCCCAATCGAGCAACGAATCAGCGAACGGATGTTTTGAACAGTTTGTGGTGTTATTGAATGTCGCTGTGATTTTTGGCACTGTGAGTTATCGTTTTTAACCCTTTAAATGTATCTATACGGCCTGTCCACTTAATTGATAACAAATAAGTGGACACAGTGCTTGTGTTTAGAATAGCATTTTATGGGCACAAATTACATTTCCTGTAATCATTTGAACGATTTCAAAGATTCCAGTGTTACACATACATGTGTAGTTCCACTTCCACTAGAACTTAACAACTCCATCTTTTGATTGTGCAATATTTCCATATTTTACTCAAATAATTGTGTACTCTAGTCGCGCCGATTCGCCTTGAATGAATTACATTTGACAATGTTTCCAGTATTACGCCTCTCCTTTTCAAAGGCGCTGAATCATTCTGGCCAGGTGCAAATGTGCTAAAATGGTTATCACAGCTTTTCCCTCGTTCACTGCTTCATTAAGCAATGAAAAATGTTTCCAACCAAATCCGAATGCCATCAAAATAACAAATTCAACACCAACAACTAAACCATAACAAAACTCGGCCAATGCATATGCGAGAAATAAGTTCACAGTGTATTGCCAAATAAAAATTCCTCACATTCAATCGAAAAGTCTCAAGAAAAATCGAATCAGCGTTCGCGATAAGAGAAGAAGAACGCGAAAAGCGAAGATTATCGGTCAGGCAATCAATGTGTTGAGCGCTAAATGGAAAATCCAATAACACGGCCAACAACAGCGGCACTAACAACCCAAAATCGAGCAGTAATAACAACAATAATAGAAAGCGCATGCAACGGGCGGCACAGAGCGATTGTCACCAGCGTAAATTCGTAATTAATTTGGTCGGCGTCGCGCTCTTCAGCCGCCGTCTTGGCCCAGCGATCGCGTACACTTAATCGGTGAATTGCTGCCAACGCTCGACCGTTTGCGCGATTGATCGCACACAATCGATCGTTCAGCGCTCGTCTCGCCGCACGACTCTTCACTTCTGCTCCACCGCCGGATCGTTGCTGACGATCGCAAGTCGCATTCGCACTTAGAAAGTCAAACCTTCTCCTTCTCTACGGCTGCCTTAGGCTACGTAAATACGCGCAGCACACCTCCACCCACGTCGCAGCGCGATAAGAAAAAACCAAAAAACTAAATAGCCACCGCCGAGCGCTGTTTTGTTTGTTACGGTCAATTTTCTCAGGCAGTTTTCAGCGTCGAACGTGTGCCAAACGCGAACAACTGTCACTCGCAACGCGCAAGAATCGCGTGAATCGAGTGTAATTCGAAAAAATAAATTTAAATAACTAATACAAATTGGTTTCCAAATGCTAAACATATTTCGACACATTTTCAGCAAAAAACGCCTGCGCACATTTCTTTTCCAAAGACATTAGTCAACGAAATTTAATTTATTACGCGCTGATGTAGCGTGTGTGTGTGTGTGTGTGGCGGCCGCTTCTCTGCTCATTTTGAACTTGATAAAAAACATTTTCGAATAGCTTAAAGCACAAAACATCAACAAAAAGTATTCAAAAATAAATAAACCTAAACTGCGTCATCCACAGCCACAAACAATCAACGCAATCAAGATACAGTCAACGCGGGAGACAGAGCGACACAAAAGGAGTAAAGCAAACGACCGCACTGTGAGCAGCAAAACACCAGCACCACCGAGACACCAGCATCATCTCGGCCATCATCGCCAATTACGGGCGAGTTCCAACAGTTGTCGGTTGGCGCAGCGTGAGCGAGCAATTATCCCAATACCCAGCAGCCCCAACTCGGAGCGACGTGCGTCAAAACGCAGCGCAAGTTTACAGCAGCCAACAACACCAGCAGCAGCAGCACTCATTATCGTCATTATCATCAGCGTAAGCGTTGAAGCGCTTGTCGCATCTATAACAATAACAACAACAAGCCCAGTATCAACACCAACCGCAAACACACAGCAACAATAGCCATGCTAAAGTCAAAAGCGGGCGACGACAAAGTGGACACACTGCTGACTAAGGGTCTGGTGCCGATAATCGATCTGGCCCATTGCGGTAAGCATTGTTCAATATCCCACTAACACACTATACATACATAGATAATATTGTTATGGTAATTGTTGCTCTGTCTGCTGGCAGCGCTCCATCCCCGGCCCACATTCGATTTCTCGCCTTGGAAATATTTAATTTTTGCAAAACGTTGTTTGTAACATGGTCAAATTTTCCATGTCATTTTAGTTCATTCAACGCAAAACCAGCAAAACAAAAATTAAAAAAAAAAACATACAACATTACTTTGTAAAATTAAAATTGTATTAAAAACTCATTATTCGGCTATTATGTGGCTATAAGGTTCAGCAGTTTTGAATCCTCAGCTGGAAGTTGCGTTCTTACATGTAATTATAATCACAAAAAAATCGTATTATAATTACAATAATTGGATTGTAATTCTAATTCGATTTTTACTAAATAAAGAAAATGTTTTAATTTTAATTTTAAAATAATTGTTAATCATGTAACATATAAAAAATCATTTGCATTTTTTTTGTTGTAAGGATTGAGAATTTTTTATTTAATCCAAGGTATAGTAAAGTAACTTATAGACAAATACCAGATTTGGAAGCTAACATGTTGTTTTGAAAGTAGCTTTTTTTTAAACCGTTATTTACTGAAAATACTCTAAACACAAAAGACTTACAACTAAAAAATCTCAAATTTTCAGGAGAGGCAAGAAACTGTTGATTCTCTGATTAATGCAATTTTTTAAGTACAGTCAAGTCCGCTTAGCTGCAAATCGATATTTCCGGCCTTTTAGTTGCAGTTAACCGCTGTTTTCAGTTAACCCTTTCGCTACAGGTTTTTACTGGGGAAAGTTAAAATTTTAAATTTTACGTCTTAGGCATCTATGTGGTTATATTAGCAACATTCCATAAAAAATTTTTCATTTTTATGCTCGGACACTGTATTTTAGAGTGTTTTTCTCTGAGAGCAACCACATCGTTGTGGCTGTAATAATTACTTAAACATAAAACTTTTTACGCATAACGAAAATTTGAATATTTCTTCATTTACTTCAGCTAACATTAAAAAAAAAGTATCTAAATTGAAAGAAAACGTCAAATTAAAAAGTTATCTAATTTTTCTGCTTCTTCTTCCTTTACAATTTTTTTTTTTTTATACACGAGCCAACGCATTGCGCTGGTTCAGGAAGTATATATAGGTTGGGAGAAGGGATGTTGGGTGAAGAATTTGTGGACTCTTGCCTTGAACCCATCAAGATCATAAGTGCTGGGGAAAATATCTGCAGGGAGACCATTCCACAATCGCGCTGTACGGGCCAGGAACGAATATTCTCTGTAGTGCGTAGTGCGCTGGAACATCGTTTCGACGTGGAATGCATGGGCATAAAAAATACTTAACCTCGTTAGAATATGGCGATATGTATATCAAATGAAAGAGGAAAGGCTAAAAAATTTAAATAAAATTGATTTTTTATCTATTTGTAAAAAAAGGATATGAAAAAGGTCCTTTGAAAATTGTAATCCTTTATATCCTTGAAAATGTATATAGAATTTTCTTGAATAATTTTCCGCGATCAAGGAGATTTTGGGTTTTAACATATTTACTTTTCAAGAAAATTATATATACATTTTCAAGGATATAAAGGATTACAATTTTCAAAGGACCTTTTTCATATCCTTTTTTCCAAATAGATAAAAAAATCAATTTTATTTAAGTTCTTGAGCCTTTTCTCTGTCATTTGATATACATATCGCCATATTCTAACGAGGTTAAGTATTTTTTATAATTTTTTTATTTTTTATCCCCTTCAAAATTTTGAAGTCCTTTTAAAAGGACAAAGAATGTAGAAATGAAAAACTGAGTACGCAGTATTACTATGTTTGGTCTCTAGTTTCACGCCATTATAGATTTTTTCCGGTGTGAAAAGTTTTTTTAATTTTTGTCGCACGGTGTATTACCTTTAAAAAATTTGAGCATTAAACATTAAACTTTCAATGTATTCAACTTCAAATTGGAACGAAACGGTGATTGTTTCTGAAAAATTATGCAATGAACAAAGAGAAAGATTAGCGATATTTTCATGTTATTTGTTTCTTTCTTAATACTTTGCATTTTGGTAAATATTGCCGCATATTCTGGTAAAATATGATTATAGATTTTTTCCGGTGTGAAAAGTTTTTTTAATTTTTGTCGCACGGTGTATTACCTTTAAAAAATTTGAGCATTAAACATTAAACTTTCAATGTATTCAACTTCAAATTGGAACGAAACGGTGATTGTTTCTGAAAAATTATGCAATGAACAAAGAGAAAGATTAGCGATATTTTCATGTTATTTGTTTCTTTCTTAATACTTTGCATTTTGGTAAATATTGCCGCATATTCTGGTAAAATATGATATCAAATACAGCTGAATTTGGCACAAAATTCTGCAAGCAAACTGGTTGTTCCAAACACCAAATCGCCTCAACTCTGAAATGATGCACACAGCCCTGCAACGTAGTTCAATTGTTGTGACAAATGTTGCGCAATCAGCTACATGAGCCTGAATTCCGATTAATTTAATTGTGCATTGCTTAATTCTACAGTCAAAAGTGCATTTCTCAAGTCAACTTCGGCCAGTACAGTCAGAACTGACGCCAGTCAGCGCACTAATGAGCCCGTGGCCCCGTATTTAGTGTGGCAGCCACCACCACCACCACCACAGCCTCTGTTTGCTCGTACAATTAGCTTCATTATGAGTAGTTTGAAATCTGTCGCTGGCATTCCGCATGCCGCTTGGCGAGTGCAACCGCATGTGCGGCCAGCCGAACGAACTGGTTGCTGTTGTTCCTTAGTTGTGCTGTTTTGTTTGTGTTCAATTTCGCATAAATTACCATTGCCGCTGTTCGATGTGTTGCTAGTGTTCGATCACAACAAAAACTATTTATTCATGTACATGCAATAAATAACAAATGACAAATACATGGAGCGACATAAGAAGCAGCCCAGACGTGTTTTTGAGGAAATTTACTGAAATTAGCAAACACAACATTTAAATATTGAAATAAACTTGCACCGCTGCCGTCATTCATTACGATTGTTGTCGTTGTCGTTGTTGTGGTTGCTGTTGAATGTTTTTGTTGTTAAGTGCACTGCGCTCTGCAATTCACGTAACTGCAAATTTTTTGTTTTTTGCTTATCTGCTACTTAATCTGTTTTGGTCTTTTTGTCGCTTTTTAATTTTAGCTGAGTGCATCTGTTGCCGCCGTCGGGCGCTGCGCGCATTTAATCAGCGCCGCACAGCAGGCAACAGGTGCCGACAATGCGTCTAAGTGCGCACACGTATTAAGTAATCACTTCAGTCAAATTTAAATAAACAACCAACATGACATGCAGCAACAACATGTAAAACATCGCTGCGCAAAAATAAATAACACAAGCAAAGTGAACAAAAAACAGCGCAGCAACAACAAAAGGCACAAGAAATGCAAAATAAAACGGCAAACAAAAGAAAATTCTGCACACTCTGAACTTGTGCAATTACGATAAATTTTCGATAAGAATCTCGAATTGAAATGTTTGCTTTATTTATAGAGCGTCATAAAAAATGGTTTATTGAAAGCTAGGCGGCTGACTTGTGGGCTTTGGCAGGCTGACAGGGAGGTTTTCATCCGCTGATAGTATTTGCGTGTCTGGTCGTTGTTTTCACGAATTCTTGATTGTGCTATAAAAACGGAACACTTGTGTTGGAAAAATGGATTTTAAGGCACTTTCAGCGAGGCACATTGGCGGCATTCCATTCGCAGAAACAACAGATGCCGCTGCTCGAGGTAATTGCCAATTCGGGCAGCTGTGTTTTAAGCATCGGATTGCATGTGACCAAAACTCCAGCGAAATGCCTGGCACAATTAGGTCGCATTGTAAGCATATCGACTGATTTTTGATGCGACCATGTAATGACAAAATGTGAAGCATGCAGGTAAAATATTAAATCAATTTACTGGACAGAGTTGAAAAAAATCAATTGAATTGAATGTTTCTAATACAAACAATTTTCAGAACGAAAATTTTAAAGATAATCGATTTGGTTTTAATATAAAAAAGCAAAGGTCAAGGAATTAGAAACCAACTATGTTTAGGTCAAAAAGTAGTTTATGCGAAAATTTTTGTCGCTGCAGTCTCGCTTACTACACCGGGCGACAAAAATTAAAAAAAATTGTTCACACCCGAAAAAATCCATGTGGGCGTGAAACTAGAGACCAAACATACTAATACTGCGTACTCAGTTTTTCATTTCTACATCCTTTGTACTTTTAAAAGGACTTCAAAATTTTGAAGGGGATAAAAAGTATAAAAAATCCTTAACCTCGTTATAATATGGCGATATGTATATCAAATGCAAGAGGAAAGAATTTAAATAAAATTTATTTTTTATCTATTTGTAAAAAAAGATATGAAAAAGGTCCTTTGAACCTTTTTATCCTTTATATCCTTGATTTATGTAGAATTTTCTTGAAAAGCATGTTAAAACCCAAAATCTCCTTGATCACGTGTCAAAATTTCATTACTCTAACTTTATGGGTTAGAAATTTATTAAAAAACAAGGCAGAAGCTGCAATTCTAATGAAGTACAAAAATTCGAATTTATTTGAGTATCAGTATTTTAAATAATAAAAAGATACAAAATCAATGAAGCGAGAATAATGAAATTTTGACACGTGATCAAGGAGATTTAGGGTTTTAACATACTTACTTTTCAAGAAAATTCTATATAAATTTTCAAGGATATAAAGGATTAAAATTTTCAAAGGAACTTTTTCATATCCTTTTTTTATAAATAGATAAAAAATTCATTTTATTTAAATTCTTGAGCCTTACCTCTTTCATTTGATATACATATTGTCAAATTCTAACGAGGTTAAGTATTTTTTATATTTTTTAAATTTTGTATCCCCTTCAAAATTTTGAAGTCCAATTAAAAGGACAAAGGATGTAGAAATGAAAAACTGAGTACGCAGTATTACTATGCTTCCCCTCTAGTTTCACGCCCATATGAATTTTTTTCGGTGTGAAACATTTTTATAATATTTGTCGCACGGTGCTATAACTCATCAATTTTTTTTAGGTCTATAAGTAGCCCATTAGGCAACCAGATAAGCTGACTTTCCTACTTCTGCTTGAAAGTCAGAAAAAACTTGCTTGTGAGTCACTCAGCGCCATAATGCATGAAAATTAATTAAATGTGATAATTTTTCATTAAAACAACAAATTTTCAAAGTTAGCGAAAACAATTTGAATAATCATTTTTTGTAATTAATTAAATTAACATTAAAACAAAAGCACGACACAGTTGTTTACACTAATTTTTTGCGACACTGAAACCTCGTTTTTATGACCAACGCCCCAATTACTGTTAAAATTTCGTTATTCGTTTAAGTTCGTATTCGAAAGCCATTAAAAACTTGATATATACCCACAGAGATATACTAAAACGAAACAAAAGAATACTAAAACAAAAAAACCTTAACAATTGTGGCTTTTGGTGTAAAATAACTAAACACAGAAATAAGAAACTTTTCGGTGTTTTTATTCAATGCTACAGTGCCCGGAGAGAGGCACTCAATCAATCAAAACGATGTGCTTAAATAATCAATTTTCTGCAAAGTTATTGAAAATGCAATCCATCAAGCAGCAAAGCCAAGCTGGCATCACCCAATCTAAGAAAACCGCGCCTAACTTGCAACAAGCTAAACAAGCTCTCCTTAAGTTTGTTTATTGATTTGTTACCTTGCAAATTGCAATATTTATTTTTTCCAATTGTATCGTAAAATCATTTTCTGCTAATTTCTTTAGCACACAAAATTGCCGCGAAATTGTATTCCTATAACCAAATATCAAAGGTTCCCGCAGCACTGTTCGATCTCGGGTTACGTAAATTTGCATGATCCCCATAAATCGTCGGCATAGCTGTGACTGCATTAACTACAACACTTTTTCTCACCATGTAAGCGAAACTACTCGCTGATGTCACACCGCCTGACGCCGTTTCATCGCCTTCCCGCCCATTGTGCAATATTGCGACAACAACGCTGCCATATTGCATTGACATGTAAAATGCGGGAAGAAATTTCCCGCCACGACACTAAAAACCATTCATGCCGGCATGGCGTGGCCTCAACGAAAACGAGAACGACAAAATGCTGGCCTCAGCTGACCATATAACCAGCGCTCGACTAGATTTGTGCGTATTCAATTTTTAATAAACAAACAATGCTATATTCTGCCATTATCAGATTAACGATTGAAATAAACGCGCGTGGCGCAGCCATTGCTGGCTTATCGTATTTCTCCAAGTTTATGATTACATTTCCGTTTTTATTTGTAATTTCGTTTGGCAGCCAAACGACATCAAAGGCTTTCGGATATTAAAACTGTGCTAAAACTAAGCAATGATGCAGAAGTTTTCACTCGTAACAATTCATACCCGATTTATCATGCTTTTGTTGTTCTGACTGTCTAAATCAACAACACTCAAATAAGCACAATAAAATTGATTCACGTGAAAATACTCGTTATTGTACGACAACTTTTTAATGTTTATAAGCCTGTTGTTTTATAACTTGCACTTTGAATGAAATTGCATTGCATTTTCATTGAAAGGAATTACAAAATTTTATGGTTCCATAAATGAGCAGAAAAATGGTAACCTTCCGAATGGTTAGACTTCAAAAACAAAAACACACAAAAGCCATGGTTTTTGTAATAAAAATTTGTATATTTGGGTGTGAAATACGACAAATTCTGATCAGGGCAGATCAGGAATTGCGGTCATTTTGACGGTTTTTCATTTCTAAATATCTGTATTTTCTTCAGTATTTCTATCAACTTTTGCTTTGGCTTGCTTTGGCGACTTTTATTTTGTTATCGGGTTCTACAATTAGTTCTACAACTAGTGTTCTACAATAACAATTAGCCAAATCCAATGTGTACTTTTCTAGATATCAGCGAATATAACACCGTGCGACAAAAATTAAAAAAATTTTCACACCGGAAAAAATCCATATGGGCGTGAAACTAGAGACCAAACATAGTAATACTGCGTACTCAGTTTTTTTATTTCTACATCCTTTGTCCTTTTGAAAGGACTTAAAAATTTTGAAGGGGATAAAAAATAAAAAAATATAAAAAACCTTAACCTCGTTAGAAAATGACGATATATATATCAAATGAAAGAGGAAAGAATTTAAATAAAATTTATTATTCATCTATTTGTAAAAAAAGAATATGACAAAGGTCCTTTGAAAATTTTAATCCTTTATATCCTTGAAAATTTGCATCGAATTTTTTTTAAAAGTAAGTATGTTAAACCCCAAAATCTCCTTGATCACGTGTCAAAATTTCATTATTCTCGCTTCATTCATTTTGTATCTTTTTATTATTTAAAATACTGATACTCAAATAAATTAGAATTTTTTACTTCATTAGAATTGCAGCTTCCGCGTTTTTTTTTTAATAACCTTCGAACTAATAAAGTTAGAGTAATGAATTTTTGACACGTGATCAAGGAGATTTTTGGGCTTAACATAGTTACTTTCCAAAAAAATTCTATATAAATTTTCAAGGATATGAAGGATTAAAAAATTCAAAGGACCTTTTTTATATCCTGTTTTTTACAAATAGATAAAAAATCAATTATATTTAAATTTTTGAGCCTTCCCTCTTTCATTTGATATACATATCGTCATATTCTAACCAGGTCAAGTATTTTTTACATATTTTTTATTTTTTATCCCCTTCAAAATTTGTCCTTTTAAAAGTCTTTTTAAAAGTACAAAGGATGTAGAAATGAAAAACTGAGTACGCAGTATTACTATATTTGGTCTCTAGTTTCACGCAAATATGGATTTTTCCCGGTTTGAAAAATGCTGTCGCACGGTGTAATATGTAGTCTTTGTAGGTATGGAAAATTTGCGGTCTTTCTAGTGTTAAAATAAATTAAGTCAAGATCCTAATTGCAATGGGGACTGAATACCAGTGTAGCAAATATTCAGTTCAAACTAAACAATTTTCATGTGAACTCATAAAAACTTCGAATGTTAATCAAAACCGCACCAAATGAAACTAAGAACATTCCTAAAGAGATCTAATTTCATACACAAAAAATTTCAATTTCGAGAAATTTCAAATGTCTTTGATAAATGTTTATAAACTTATAAACTAACTAAAACAAATATTTTCTGCATTCAACTGTCTGTCAATCAATCGACCTTAACCCTATAGAGTTGCATCAGCACTGCACAGTGGATTTGTACAACATTCACCCATACAAATACAAAATCGATCGTGTACCATATAAATCAGATTAAACTATTTTTAGAACCAAATTTTAAAGGCAAGTCAGCAGTTGAGTGTTTAGTTGAGTATATGGTAAAGGCGGCCAATTAAGTTGACAAATACGCCAGACGATTTTTTTTTTTTCAAACCACTTTTCGTCGTTCATTGCCTTTGTGAATACTTGACTTCCATACCAAAGTGTCACGTGTTACTTTGTGTCCATTTGAGAGCTCATTAATATTTTTTGTGCCTCTCTTGCTCTCCCTAGATGGCAACTAATTAATTATTTAAATGCATTAAACACTTAATTGACAATATCAATTACTGAACCGACATCTCGGCTGTCAATTGAAAGGCGATCGATCTTAATTTGGCGCATTCGCGCCCCATGCACTGCGGCGCTGTGTGAGTGGTTGAGCAACTGTCGGCCAGCTTTTCAGTTATTGAAATTGAGCGGCGCGAACGCTTAAATATTTGTTCAATCAATCGCAGCAACCTTAATGGCCATCAACAACGTATGGCAATGTTGTCGGTTTGATTTGCGCTGTCCGAAAGAAAAAAGCATGCAGAAAAATCAACATTCACAGAGATGCGGGAGCGAGTGTTGTAATGGGTGCGATTGAGGCTGAAGTGGTTGCAGCTTTAAGCAAAATTATCGCTGAAAGGTGTAACAACTCGGCATGCGGGCGCGGCAGCGGCTCAAGTCGTTGCAGTCTGAAGTGGTACCACTCGAACGGCTGCGCTGTCATTTGCTTATCAATGTTGTAGCTGCCAGCAGCACAGCGAACACGCCGTTATTGGCACAATTCATTTGCAACAATCAATATAGAAAATTTCCGAAACTAATCTAATGACAACACGAACATTTAGTAAAGCGAGCGACTAAACAAACAAATACAGAAAAACATGCCGTCAACTAACCTGCGACAACGACATTGCCGCACGACGCACCAGAGTGCTAAGCAAATGGGGCGTTAAATGATTTGACGGGCCGACGGACAGACGGATAGAGCGAACGAAAGGGGAAAATTAAAATGCGACTTTGATGTGGCATTTGAATGCGCGCCGCATGGGTTTTGCAGTGGCGATGTTGCACAAATGGAAATGCGTAGCGCAACTAATTGAATTGTGCGCGCAACAACAATAACAACTGCAAGCAAGCTGCATCAACAACAACACAACAATTTAAATTTCAATTCCAATTTTCGCTTCAAGTGAATTTTTAAATGAATAAATAATAAATACACGTACATGACTTTTGTGTGTGTGTGCATGTGTGTGGGCTAAGACAGCGTGAGGCGCAGATAAACGCTGCTGACCTGTTGTGTCTTCTATTGGACTCAAGTGCGTAGTCTAAAATTCTCGGCCCACATCCGCTGCCTCCCGGCGCCTCCGACCAACGTTCCATGGAAATGTTGACTACGCTTTAGTATCAACATTTAATTTTCATTTCGCTTGCCTGCTTTTTGCGTTGGTGCGTATTTTTTGCTGCTAATTGTTTATATTAGCACGGAATGTTGATTGAGTTTGTGTTTTTGATATTCGAAAACAATTTCAATTTTTGATGATTTGCTTTTACGATTGTGCGGAATGTGTTTAGTTATTTGCAATTAGAAACTCAAAAAAAGACGAACCAACTGTAGCGGCGCTTAATGGTGTTTACGCCTCGTGCGCGCCATTACGAACGGACCGGCGCAAGTACGAACACTTATCAAAAACGCGCGTTAAGTGGTGCGACTTATTAATAGCGCACAACGTCAGCAACGGCCAGCACAACTATAACTGCCCCCCACAGCACTTCGTCGGTGCTATCTCGCCCAGCACCGATTTCGTTACTACGATCACGCATTGTACTTTGGGATTTGCTGTTAAATGGCCACCTCTTTCTCCACCTTTCACCCTCGTCTTTCTTGATTGTGATTCAAGTTATTATAATTTCGCAATCGAAAAACTAAAACATTTGTACTACAAATCATGTTATCTGTGCACATTGATTTCATTTCATGCTGTTATCACATTGTCGAAATTCCGTGTGTTGTTATTGTAGTTGTTATTACAACTAAGGCCTGTTTCGGCATCGAAACAGGAAGACACGAAAATATCAGGCAGCGGACAGCTGATAGATGATGACACGAACTGATTTTATTTGCATTTCAATTACTTTCAGTCAGATTTCGCACATGCAGGACAACCAGCACAAATATAAAATAATTAGACACGTATCTTTCAATTTTTCAAAAATCAAAATTTAACGGGGTGAACCAAGGGTTAAGGTTCGTATACAGGAAGACCACGAAAAACCCCTGAACCGATTGGCCTATTGACTTCAAAATTAGCGAAAACACTTGAAATCAAAAATTATTTTAGACGTGTTTCTCATTTTTTTTTTATATCAAAACTTAACCTTTTCGACTCAAAGTTTCTTGAGAGCAACTTCAACTATGTATTTGTCATCATATAGCAAAAGTTAGGACTGATTTATGGGTTTAATTTAAGTAGGCACCAACAAATTAATATTTTTAGAAGTGAATTCAAAGCAAATTACAAAAAATTTACTGTTATCCCAAAATAATTTCCAATAATTTGCAGCGATATCAGGGAAAGTTTGTGTTCTAATTGAAGTCTACGAATTGGGCGCGTTTGATCAAAACCCTGTTTCTTTAATAATGGTTAAATAAAACCAAAAAGTAATAATTTTGTATTTTTCCCTAAATTTTAAATAATTTTTCTGTAATTAAAAAAATATTTATACCAAATGTATTTAACCCGTTTTAAGCTAAAATTGTTTAAAAGTAAACTAGCTCTAGAACTCTAATAAAGAGGCGTGGCGACTTCAAATGTCGTGTACACACTTCTTGGGCGAGTGTTTCATGATTTAAATACCAAAAAATAATATCCGGACAAATTCGGGGTCGAATGGGTTAAAGGGGTGAACCAAGGGTTACAAGTTTCTATGAAGAAATATGATTTTTTTACGCCTTTTGCCTTCAAACTTAGTGAAAGTACTTAAAATGCGAAATAATTCCATACGTGTTTTTAATATTTTCGAAAATCGAAATCTGACGGTGTTAACGACGGTTTAAGAGCTTGTATGGCGAAACTGTGAAAAAAAATTAATTAATGGACCTGTTGACATTAAACTTGGTGAGAAAAAATTCGACACGTGTTATTTATTTTTGCGAAAATAAAAATCTCACGGGATCAATGATGTGTTAAGAGTTTGTATGGGGAAACATGATTTAATGCGCCAATTAACTTCAAATATGGTGAAAGCACTTCAAATGAGAAATAATTAGATAAGTATTTTTTTTTATTTTTTTATATTAGAACTTGATTTATTGGCGTTATTGACTTTAAGCTTGCGTGCAAAGCCGCGGAGCCCTGCTGGTCCGATCCATATAATCGTATAAAATAGTGGCAACATTAATAGAATTGCACTTCGTTTCGATTGAAATGCGTGAAAATGTGTTTAAAGTGCTGATCAATCTAATGTTATCTGGAAGTAATTATTTGTATTGAATTAATAACTAAATTGAGTAGAATCGCAAATGTTTTAATTTTAGCATGAGAAAAATATCAGCATAGGTATATGATGATATAAAAATATATGACGATATAATATTACACCGTGCGACAAAAATTAAAAAAAAATTTCACACCGAAAAAAATCCATATAAAATTTTTTTGAAAAGTAATAATAATTAATAATAATAATATATATAATATATAAATTTTCAAGAATATAAAGGATTAAAATTTTCAAAGGACCTTTTTCATATTCTTTTTTTACAAATAGATAAAAAAATCAATTTTATTTAAATTCTTGAGCCTTTCCTCCTTCATTTAATATATAATTCATTTGATAAGTTTTTATATTTTTTTTATTTTTTATCCCCTTCAAAATTTTGAAGTCCTTTTAAAAGGACAAAAGATGTAGAAATGAAAAACTGAGCACGCAGTATTACTATATTTGGTCTCTAGTTTCACGCCCATATGAATTTTTTTCGGTGTGAAAAATGCTGTCGCACAGTGTTATATATAAACAGCTAATTCAATCAAACATTCTGAAATTTTCTATATAAGTAATGTGATATTTTCATATATTTTTATATCATCATATATTCTATAAAACTAATATTATATGTTCATACAAGTATATTCTTGACTTTTTGTCATTGCAACTGCATATGAAATGATAAATCAAAGCCAAGTGATTAATGACAGAATATTTAATTGTGGCCTAGACGTCAGTAAAATATATGTGCAATCACACAAGTGGCTCCAAAACGGCAACTACTGTAATTATTGATTTAACCCACATTTCGATTGAACTTTACTATCCGATCTCTCTCGGATGTTTTATTCACTCTTCTCGCCCCCGGTAACTGCTTGTAAGATAGTAGAAAAGCATCGCAATAATATCAAAGAGGAAAATCACCAGCACACTGAGTCAGCGCCACAAAAATGCTGAGTCAGCAAAGTGCGATACAGCTTCAAGTTCATTATCAGTCACCGAGCATGTGCTACATGGCAACAGCAACAAGAAAACGAAGAACGACAATTGAAAGCAAATATTATGAAAATATTAGACAGTGTGCCGATTTGATACGTTGACCAATGTCCAGTTGCGTTCAGTGAAATTAACACCAATATTCGAATCGTGCCAAATCTATTAATAACTAATTAAGTTCAATTACAACACTTATAGTCATAAAATGTGTCCAACCATAAAGCAAATGAAGGGAATGAATGGGACCATTAAACTTTGCGAAAGGCAAATAATAAACTTAAGGCGGAAAACCCGCAACTGTTGCCTTCACCGTATCAATGTCTGAGCCGCCCCACTCACCGTTCCATCACAGTTGCAGCAACTTTAAGTAGTCAATCCTAATCGCATTCCTGTCAAGGATTAGGCGGCCGCAATTTGTGTGAAATAAATTTCAATTAGTGCCAACAACGCGCACTTGCAAGTTGGTGGCACTTCGTTAATCGATTTTGTGCCGCTTCGAAGCCATGTTTCTGCCACTGGCCTTTTGTCGAGCGCGGTTCATTGACACGCCGCCGCGGCCTCACGTTCGTTCCCCCTCGCTGACGAGTGCTCATGCACGTGGCAACAAAAACACACAAACACACAACAACAACTATTACCACCAGCGCAGTAACAACTGGGCGCACGCTCCGGCCACTGTCGGCAGAGTCCCACCTGCAGCCACTTCATTTTCTTGTGCTCGCTCTTCACCTTTCAATAATTTTATTTGTGTTTTCCGTTTTTCAACCAGCAATTACAGTGCGCATTCGCTATTGCTGTCGCGCATTGTCAATGACTGCACTTTGCCATATTTTGTTTTATTTTCAATTTTAGTATCATTTTACTGCCAAAGTTTTTATTGTTGTTTGTTATTGCTACCGCCGTAACTGTTGTTGTTTGCGCTGGTGGCTTAAAAAATAAATTTTGCTATAAATAAAAATTGCTCTAGGGCGGTAATTTACAATTTCGTGCAATTATTCAAAGTCGTTCGTGCAATTGTGTGATTATTGATGCCAGTCCGCCAGCCGCGCGAGGGGTGCGAGGGCCATGTCACAAAGGGGTAATTTAATGTGAACTGTTAGTGAGCCAATTTTCTGAATGAATAAATTATTTAATTACCTACCAGCGAAAATAATTTATGCCCCAAGGAATTTAATCGAACATAGTCCAGAGCGGTTTTTTGTTGGTATGTGGACGTGGTTTAATTGTAATTTTTCCCTTTCTATCGCAGAGATGGTTAGCGGGAAGCCTCATTACATTCAGTTTTGTAAATGAACAGTTCTGAGTTTTGATTCCAACTAAACCCATACCAACACAAAGAGCTTCTTCTTCCTGTTAACCCTTTTGCTATTTTGTTGCCATATGGCAACATGCTACTTTGTGGACGTCTGCATCCTCTATGGTTGCAAGAATACATTTTTTTGTTGGTCTTTAGAATAGTTTGAAGTTTTAGGAAAAATACGAAATTAATAAACTGAATATTTAAGTTTAAAGAAGAAAAGTATACACGTTTTTTTAATGGTATATCTTGACATAGTAAATGAAGAAGAAGCAGACAAAATTAGAGAACTTTTAATTTGACGTTTTCTTTTAATTTAGATACTTCTTTATTAAATTTTGGCTGAATTAAATGAAGAAATATTCAAATTTTCGTTATGCGTAAAAAGTTTAATGTTTAAGTAATTATTACAGCCACAGCAATGTGATTGCTCTCATAGAAAAACACTCTAAAATACAGGGTCCGAGTATAAAAATTAAAAAATTTCTTATGGAATGTTGCTAATATAACCACATAGATGCCTAAGACGTAAAATTTAAAATTTTAACTTTGCCCAGTAAAAACCTGTAGCGAAAGGGTTAATTCCTTTCTAAAGAAAAAACCAAAACCAGTTTCTCTCAAGGCATGAAAGTATAGCTATGACTATAGTAAAGCTTACACAAGACAAGGAATTCCCTCAGTATATGCAAATTTTCGCTCTAAAATAAAAACGTCCCCTTTTCCCTTCGACACAATCAAACTTTTGCACACATCACTTTCTATTCTTTCTCAACCAGACATGTGTGTTTACTTGTGAAGAAATTAATTATTCATTCGTTTTTTTTATTCTATATTTGTACAGCCTAATGAGGCACACCAAGGTCAATTTAAGTGCAATAAATTAATTTCCTTAATTGTATTGAAAACAATTGAGTTATAATGTGAACGTAACACATATTCTTTTTCACTTGATATATTTTAATTTTATTGTTTACAAGATAATTCAGTTTAATCATGCATATTTACAACTAATGTGTATTACCTTTTTTCTACTCCTCCACAGGCACTGAAGAATGTCCCGTACGCTCAGTGGTTGCGCGTGTTGGCCACCAGCTGCAGAAGGCACTCTCAGAGAAGGGCCTGGCACTCTTGGTCAACCATGGCATTGGCGATGAAAAGGTACTTCATTCTCTATTACTCATGCACTGCATTCATTCCCACTGATGCCATGTCATTTTACTTTTCAGTTGAAAACCGCTTGGGATCATCTGGACGACTTTGTCGATCTGCCCGACGACATTAAGGCACACTACATACGCACTGGCGACGATAATCATGGCTATGTCAGTCCCGGTCTTGAGCGATTCAATGGCAAAGTGCCCGAACTGCGTCATGCTTTCAACATTTGCACGCTGAATGCAAAGAATTTGCCCGAGGAACCGCTACCCGGCTTTGCCGATCATATCTCCGTGTTGGCGCAGGACTTTAAGGCTCTGTCACGTTTCGTGCTGCAATCGCTTGCCGTCTCGCTGGACATACCGCAGAATTGGTTCCTCGAGAAGCACTCACACATGTTGTCGGGCGATCACGACAACGAGTCCACACTGCGTCTGCTCTACTATCCGCCCATCATCGAGGACGACGACGAGAACAAGGACGAGTTCATCAAGGGCAGCTGCATCTACAGCTATCAGCGCTGCCTGTCCGACAAGCCCGACTTCCGCCCCGAGCGTAATCCACGAGAAGAGCTCAGTGAACTGGACAGCAAGGCCAACGACGGTGACACGGACAGCAAACAGCGACAATTGCCCAACGGCGAAGTAATACGCTGCGGTGCGCACACCGATTACGGCACATTCACGCTGCTGGCACAGGACTCGGAGGGTGGCCTGGAAGTGCGCTTGCCGGGCAGCGAAAAGTGGCACCGTGTCGGCCATTTGCCGGGCGCAATTCTGGTGAATTGCGGCGAGATTTTATCAATATGGACGCAGGAACGCTATCCCGCTTTGGTACGTGCCAACGACGCTGATTGTGAAGTGTGCAAAAGTTATTAATATTTTGTTGTTCTCACCGCTTTTTAACAGAACCATCGTGTGGTGGTGCCAGAGCAGCCGCATATACGTACTCGAGGTCGTCACTCCATTGCGTTCTTTTGCCATCCAGGTGAGTTGTCATTTCATTTTTAATTTTATGTGCATATGAAGAGCCTCTTTACTCTGCTGTCAACAGATAATATGACCATGATTTCGCCTGAAGACCTGCCAAACGCCGATTGCTCACAGAATACGGGCAATAAAAAGCAACGCAAAAAGTCCTTCAAAGTTGCGAAAGAAAAGTAAGAAAAACTGCCAGCACTTTACTTAATAATTGCAGCTCGTTTTATTACCATTTTGCTTATTCTCTTAGTTTTTTCAATAAACTTGCATTTTGCCACATCCTAAGCCGTCAAATACCTATTATTCACATATTTTCCATACGTTCTAACATCGATTTGTTGTATTAATAATTTTCTTTGTTGTTTTACAAAATCATTGACAGGGTCTACAATGCGTATCAGTTGATACAGAAAAGATTTCGCGATACGTACAATCACAACTCACAATGATATTCAACAGAGACACCGAGCGTTGTGCTGCTGTAATCGGTTCTAGTTTGTTTTCATACCGGGGGGAAATGGAGAGAAGATGAGCTCAACTGCGAGTTGCAAGTTTGGAAATTTTTGTGGAAATCTTGCAGACTAAAGAGGGAGCTACTTACATGTATTTAAGTTAATGTTATTTATACGTTATTATTATTATTTGTATTTTATATATTTCTATAGTTAATACCATACATACACAGCTATACAGCTATTTAGGTATATGTAGAATTATGTGTAAACGTTCATTATGTTAACATTTAAACATTTTTCTGCTTTGCGAAATTTCAAAGTATTTCAATTCCTGAATTGACCTTTAATACACATTCAAATAGCAATTCTTTACTTATAAAAAAACACAAAATAAATTAAATACATTTAAAAATGAAAAAAAAAATCAAGACTATAATTTCTTAGACAGGTTTTATACATTGGTGTAAGTGCAGTGGCGTGCCTCTATGTGTCAAAAGGCTCTGTGTGTTCAATAAATATTCAACAATAAATGATAAGGGCGATGTGAAGATTATTGGCAAAACCATATTTTCACGATAAAATACCAAGAAAAATTAAACAAAATATAGTGTTTGTAGAAAACCGAATTATAGTATCTTCATTTTTGAAGTCACATTTTTCTGCTTGAATTTTTTGTAACAATTGCAAAACAAAATATTTGAAAACTGCCATTGTAAAGGCAAAGCAAATTGAAAAGCACTTCAAAAATCAATGAATCAATATTATGTGGCAATCAAATTTTACATTTAAGGTGCTGTCACATGGAATGCTGCACTTGCAAAAACTTTTTATCTTCGAGTTTGCGGCCCCAGGCGTAAAATCTGGTGTTGCTTCATCTAATATGTGTTAAAAGACCATAAAAATGCAATGGCCATAACAACAACAACAAGTCTTAAAAACATTTTATTGCCTATCAAATTTCATTTGTACACTCATTGTCTATATCTGCACTTGACTTACGGTCTGTGGCTTGTCTGGGTATTTATAGTATTATATAAATTGTATTATATGAAGGAGGTCGTGCAACTTGTGCCAGACACATTGTCACCAGGCGAGAAAGACAGCCGCAGAAACGCTTGGCGCTGAAGCATAAAATGGCACATAGAGCAAAAGTAGTCGAAGCAGTGCAGTTTGATCAGAAAATGCCAAATATAAATTCGCATTGGACAGCGGGACATGCTCCGCTTGAGCAGTTAGACAGTGCGAAATGGAATGAAAAGAGCAGATGTCAATTTACTTTAAAATTAACTAAACAGTACTGTGTAGCTAACAACTAATTCAGTGTGAAATGCGTAAGAAATCAATCAATTGAATTTATCACAATTATAAATGTTTTCAATACTGCGGAAAATTAAAACTGCTTGAGTAATCGAGACCAGTATTATTTCATACGAGAACTTTGTAATCTCATTGACCAAAACTCTGACGTTGGCTTATTTTATTGCACACAAATTTGCTATTTTTTCAATGTCTAACATGTTTAAAAATCTGCAGCCTAACTCTTTCGAATAACTCGTTTTTGTTAAAGTTATATTACATCAAATTTGGAACATCAAACATATCCAACAAACCGTTACACACAGTCAAAGTCAAAGGGTTTATGCTTTCCCCACATTATTTTCGATTTTTGACTGATGTGATTCTCAGCAATTAAAAGTTTTATAGGTCTTTAGATTTCTCAGATATATCAAACACTATTTCCAGCAATTTTATTTCAACTGTAGATAGATAAATAGATTGTGTCAGAAAAGAATAAAAATATTATGTGGTTTATAAAATAAATTACAGCGGACGTCCAATATAACGAATCTTATGTTGTACCCCCAATTTGTTAAATCGAAAAATTCGTTAAATCGATCGAAATCTTGTTTTGTTTTAAACCATCCTTCTTAAAGAAATAAGTCTCACATATTCAGTTTTTAAGCTTTTGCCTGTCCCTAGGGGTCTATTTGACCCCAGGCGGAATTAAAAAAACGGTTGAGCGGTTTTGTGCACTCGTCTACTTCTGTTATTTAGTGTTAATCGCGCTTACAACCCAACAACAAATCGAGAAAAACACTTTTCGGGGCTTTCCCCTTTTCTTTTGTGATTTATGTGTAACATTTCTTCATGTTTTGTTAGTAAATTATATTACCATTTGATTGGGGTCATCCTGACCTCAAAGGACAGCGAACGCAATTTTGAGTAAAGGACAGACAGAAGGTTAAACAAATATCTTGTTTTCTGAAAAAGAAAGTGAAAAAGTCTGCGATGCGCGGACTTACCAGTTTACCACAAGTAAACTTTTCTGTATGGCAATTTCTCTTGATTGATTATTGAAATTTTCATTTTTAAAAGAAAAAAGCCGACCGAACGCAAAACAAATCCTCTGAAAATGATCAGCAATGCATACAAACAGAATTTGAAAATGTTGGTAACTTGACGTAAATTTAAAAGTTTTAACGTAATAAAAACAAAAACAATTTAGGTACCGTTCACTTGACGAAACCAAACATTCATTGTTATTGTAAAGAATGTGAATGCTCAAATAAAAACAATTCGAAGGCTGAAAAACAACATAAATATTCATTATATCGAATAGCAAATTCCACTTTTGTTCGTAATATAGAACCATCAATGGAAAAAATTTGGCCGTACGTTAAATCGAAAATTCGTTGAATGGAAAGTTCGTTATACTGGACGTCCACTGTACTCGCAATTGCTCAATATGGTCTTGGCATTTATTTTCGATATTTCTAATAATAAAATTATTTTAATAGCGGCCTAAAATAAGTGAGTCACGAACTCGAAACCAGCATTAAAAATACACTACCAATCGCTTTCTATTTCGAACTCGTAAACCTTGTCCGTTTGGTACAAGTTGCTGCGAGAACTGCTGTCAAAGCAATTTCCGTTTGGCACTTTCTATGCGTATTTTGCTACAACATATAACAAGTTTATTGGTATATTTTGCTTGACGGCCAACCAACAGAACATTGCACTAACTTTCCAAAAGTATGCTCTCATGCAGACAATTCAGAACGGCAAAGTTCACGGTAAAAGTGTGGATGTCGTTAAGGCTGGCATACTTTTAGGCTCTTCCATCGAGCTGCTATCTGCAGCGCAATATTCAAGCGCTTTTTGATTTGTCTATTTGTAATGTTTGCTTGATGCCTTATCAGCAATTTGGACATATTTCTCTATGTATTGTTGCATTGTTGCTGTTTTAAACCATTACAGTTGCAATTTATTACTTTAGACAAATGAAAAATTCTTTGTTATTTCGGTATTTCAACTGCAAAAAGCATAAATTCGCATTAATGTTACAATATTTGTTGCTTTTATGGTTATTTGTTATCTGCCTGCATGTCTCGAACAACTCGCTAAAAACTATTGTATAATATTTTTACGTGTGTATTATTTTACTTATACGGCTGGGTAAATTTATCCAAAACAAAAATCCGAACACAACAACTTTTGTAAAACCATTTGGACATTGTTTGCTGCTTTTGTATGTTTTGTTGTAGTTGCGTACATATCTATTTTTTACAATGCCAACCTGCATCTCGCTGGTATTGTTTATGTTCTTTGGTTTGTGCTAATAATAAATACTACATTATCTAAATATGTATACACGTATGACCGACATATGAGATGCATATTTTTGTATTTGGATTTGTTACTAATTTTTGGGTTTTTGTTTCCTTCTCATGTTTTTTGTTGTTTGCCTTATTTGAACAACTTTGTTAAATTATGCATTTAATAAAATGTATTCAATTTAATTTAATCAGTCGTCAAAATTGTATGCGTGTTCGTTTGCGTGTGTGTGCGTGCGCGCTTCATTTGTTCATCCTTTGGGGTCGATTTAGTTGTCTGTGTTGTGTTTTGCGTGTTTTATGTAAAATTGTTTAGGCGCCGCTTGTGTTCGCATGTGCTGTATATTTGTGTGTGTGTCTATTAGTTTGTTTGTGTTTGCATTTTTTTTTTAAATTTTGTCACATTTTTGCGCGCCATCATATTTACTGTTATTTGGCTCTAGTCGGGGCTGTTGTTTCCTGCTGCTACCGTTGTCGTAGCTTTTCTTGCTCTCGCTCTTTGCTTCCATTAGCATATTTTATCATTATTTTATCATGCGTTAATGGGCGCGTCTGTCCGCTCCATCTGCTTGTCGCTCTGTTTGTCTGTATGGCTGCCTTTTATCAGTGACGTTTGTGGTTGTGTTTAATGTTTCTTTTTTTCGTTTTGTCGCTGTTAGTTTTTATTTTCCGCAACTTGTTTAACTTTCATCAACCGAAAATTTTGCAGCGAAAAAACCCATAAAATGGAAATGTGGCAACCGTCATGGCCACCGCTGTTGTTGTTGACGAATGCGTTGACGTTCGCCTTGTGCAGGTAGCAACAGTTACTAGTGTGAGAGGTGTTTTTGTTGTTGTTGTTGTTGCGTTTATTCGCTTGCAAATTATTTCTAATTTTCGCGAAAATTCTTTCTCACATTTCGCTTCTTTCGGTTCGGAATGGGCTTATTTGGCCCTATTGGCATTTTGCTGTTAGAAGGGACGGGCTGGGGTCGGATGCTGAGTGGCTGTCTTCACATCGTTGCGTCAATTTGATTGAATGAAGCGCGCATTCAAGGAAATTATGGCACAGTCAGCTTAAAATATTTCGAGCCAATGATGAAATACCAGCTAAGTGCAATGAGGAATACCTAATAAATTTATAATGAAATGGGCAGGTTTTTAGTAGGAATTGGCTCCCAGCCTGGTAAGATGTATGCGTAGAAATTGGGTTCAAGGTGATGCCATTTGTGCTCTGACTGTGGCACAAACAGTTCTCAGTTCAATAAATCAATTCCAGAGAGAACATTATCCCTCATAAAGCAAAGATGCGCGGAAGTAATTTAATCCATTAATGGGTTGTTATGGCCGCTTCAGTGGGAAAGTTTTTCTATTCAGTGTGAATACCTCTAATATTTACAAAAAAAGTTGTAAAGGCGCACATTTTTTTAAATGCAAGAAAACAAAATTGGTATTCACTTTGCGAAACTTTAAAACAAAAGTGCTTACACTTGTATGAATTTCTAGCAGTTTTTAGCAAAAACTGACTTTTGCCACAAAAACATGGAGAGATTGTCTAGCATTGCGAATGAAAATTTACACAACTAAAATCAGTTAAGTACATCAAAGACAAGCCGAGTACTTTATGCACTTAGATCTCGCATTGATCGGCTCTAAGCTACTAATAAATTTATATGAATACTTTGTCGCTGAAACACACCTATACTATACAAAAATTAGCACAAATTAAGAGACAAGAGCGCCTTGGCCTTGTCCGCTCTTTAGTGCGCGCTCTATCTTTCTATCTCCGTTTCTGTTTGCTCGCTTCCTAACACACTTTGACCTTAGTTTACTTGCTTACTGGCTAATTATGTACTATGACTTTTGGCTACAATTTCCATTTGTTGTTTCTGAGATTCTCAGGTAACTTAAGGCTAAAACTTAACATCAAACCGTGCACGCAGACACGAACTGGGCACACAAATTTGTTAGACTCGTAAATAGCATTTTTTAAGTTGTAAGCTAAATGAACAAAACAATTTGTTTCTATATATTAATTAATCCCACTACTATCAGCTGATATTTATTAATTGTCACGTTTCACAAATTTAACAAAAGAAAAGAATATGTACAATGCATAGCTCGTTCACGTGACAAATCGATTATATTTACATGGACAAGTATTTGAGTTGCCATTTTGTGTTCCGACACTATCTAAAATCTTATAATTTTTAAACGAGTGCACAGTGATTCGACTGCATACAACAGCGGGACAAAATTAGAAGGAGTGGTATGTTCTTAATAAAATTTGGTATGCTAGTTAATCATGGTCTGATGAATTGAAATCTCCATTTTGTTTTTCTTAAACTTTTGTAGATTGGAAATTTCGTCAATTTTGGAGAGCTATAGCACCAAGTGTGTTGGCTAGATTTTTCAGAATTTACATTTAACCCTTTTGCTATTTTGTTGCCATATGGCAACATGCTACTTTGTGGACGTCTGCATCCTCTATGGTTGCAAGAATACATTTTTTTGTTAGTCCTTAGAATAGTTTGAAGTTTTAGGAAAAATACGAAATTAATAAACTGAATATTTAAGTTTAAAGAAGAAAAGTATACACGTTTATTTAATGGTATATCTTGACATAGTAAAGGAAGAAGAAGCAGAAAAAATTAGAGAACTTTTTAATTTGACGTTTTCTTTCAATTTATATACTGTTTTTTTTTTAATTTTGGCTGAAGTAAATGAAGAAATATTCAAATTTTCGTTATGCGTAAAAAGTTGTTTCAGATGTTTAAGTAATTATTACAGCCACAACGATATGGTTGCTCTCATAGAAAAACACTCTAAAATACAGGGTCCGAGTATAAAAATTAAAAAATTTCTTATGGAATGTTGCTGATACAACCACATAGAAGCCTAAAGCTAAGGTCCCACGATTGCCGCAAATGCGCCGATCATAGGCCGATCTGGTCGGGCATTGACTACGCAGAAATTGTCAATTGAGCAAAACGTTTTTTATTTGGATCACACGATTGCCCCAATTGCGACAAATTTTGTCGGCTCAACCTAGCGCACAGAAATATCGCACCGAACGATTTCATAGGTAGGTCACACGATTGCCCGAATCGAAACAAAAATTGAAATAAATTCTCAAACAATTTCAAAGCACCGACAAAATTTGTCGGCTCCTATGGTTGGCGCACGAGTTGCCGACAAAATTCGGCTCAATTTTGAATTTTTTTGTCTGGCTTCAACTGTTCACATGATTGACGCTACAGTACCGACTTCGTTCGGCGCAACAGAAGACAGATCGAATATTTTTGACATTTGCGCCGAAACCGAATCGAGTTCACACGATTGGCATTTGAGTTTTTTAAAAATGCGTAAAATTTCTACGCATTGCGGCAATCGTGGGACCTTACCTTAAGACGTAAAATTTAAAATTTTAACTTTTCCCAGTAAAAACTTGTAGCGAAAGGGTTAATCGGTAACGTCAACATTGATAATTGCAAAGAGTAACAGAAATTGTCTTAGGACCCTTTAGTTTTGCAATAAAAATTATAATAATATACGTATGTTTTGGATTTGTGCAGTTTTTTTCAGTTTTTCATATTGAGTGCATACTGAAAGTATGGGATAAAATAAATGTATTTTCTTGAAAAATAAGTCTTTAGACCAGTTTTCAAATTAGTTTCTGAGATCGGAAGATATCGGAAGATGCGTTTAAATTTTTCGACAAAGAAAGAATGCATGAAAGAATGAATGAAAAAAAATCCAGGAACATACTTTCACATACTTTTTTGATATTTTCCTCTAAATTTTGGCAATTTTTAGATTTTTAATTTAGAAAAATATTTTAAATTAAAAGTGAAGTAAAAGCCTCAGCTTTGCAAATTTTGAGAAAAAATTAAAAGCGAACATGGCCAAATCTTTTCTTAATCTATATTGAAAGTTTTAGCAACTTCTTGGTAACCATGTATTTTTACAATTTTTTTTACTCAATAGACCAAAAAACAGAAAATATGTGTTTACATTTTTTTGTGAAAAAAGTTTCAACTTTGAGCCACTTTTGCACAGACACTAATTAATTTTTTGCACAGATTGTTTAGGGTTTTCTTAGTTGGAGTTTTACCTTTGAAATGATATCAACATCGTTAAATTCTGAGACTATAAATCTTTGGAATTTTGTCTATGGAACGAATCACTGTGGAGTGCAGCAAATCGATGTGTCTCGTGAACGCCCCACACATCTCACAAATGTATGCGCAAAGTTTTTGAAATATGCACAACTCAAGTGTCAGATTGTTTGCGCTTCGGCCCATTGTACTCTGTGGTTTGTTCAACTCAACGTCTGACCAACTTCGATGGAAAGAATCGAAATGGAACTCGGGCTGTTGCTTAAGGCTTGATTACACATAACGAGTAGAGTGGCGAGACATCAAAATGGTACTAGGCCGAGAGAGTTGGGTGGGCGAGCAAAAGCGACGAATTGTTCATCTTATTTTGACACGTGCCGAGTCAGTTCGGTTTTATAATGCACAAAATGAACTAAGCAACTTGCGCAATTAAACTCAACCGAGCGAAAAGTGGCGTGTGACGCATTCCACATGTGACGAGCGATTCAGCGAATTGCTGCGAAAAGAAGAAAAATATAACGGTAAAGTAGTACTCGGCCTAGTAAACAAAATGTGATTCTAGTGACTCTCTCGCCACTCTACTCGGTCACTGACTCAATCAACAACTCGCCTTACTGTTTAGACGAAACGAGTACTCGGTCGAGTTGCTGTCTCGTCACTCTACTCGTTACGTGTAATCAAGCCTTTACTCTCACTTCACTTCACATCACTTTCTTTATCAAAACTTAACAAATTCAACAAATGCAACAAACTTAAACTTTACCTAAATGTATTTGAGCTCTTATGTACATAAATATATGTTTGTATATACCTACTCGTATGTATGTATATGTGAGTGTGTATTTTGGTTGTTTAGTTGTTGTTGTTGTTATTGTTGTTGATGTTGTTGTTGTTGTTGTTGTTCTCCTAACCAAAAGGATATGTTTAATCAAATATTCCTACCTTCTGCTCACAAATTTCTCCATTCGCCACTTTAAGCTGCGCTTTGACCGATTCTCTCGTTTCGTCTGTTGTAAATTTGCTGCTTTCACTGAGTTTGGCATTTGTGTGCTTGTTTCTTTACGTTTAAACTTTTATACTTCTGTTTACTACAATTTGGTTTTTGGTTTTTTTTTTTTATAGTTTGCAAGGCTCTTTAGTTCTGTGGGATTGTCGTGTGGTACTTTATAACTTTGCGCTGACGCTTCTTCTTCGCCTTCGGCTTCTTCAACTTAAACTTCTATTCATATGCGTGGTTGTTCTTATTGTTATTGGCGCTTCGCGTTGCGCCGCGTTTAAATTTAATGCTTAGTACACCGTATATCTAAATTTAGCAGTAACAGTATTTGTTAATATTATTGTTTATTTTTCGAGCTCCTTAGGTTTGGCGTGTTGACTTATTGTGTTGGTGTGTCCGCTGCGCGGCAGCTGCTGGTTCGCAGCGGTCTTAGTTCTGGTACAGCGATTGCAGCTGGTTGGACGACGAGGTGGCGTACTGGCGCGCGCGGATGATGTTCATGTGGATCTCGGACGAGGCGGTGGAGTTGATGTACGGCGGCAGGTCAGCGCCCGCGCTGACGCGACAGTTTATGAGCGTGTAGGGGCAGCATGACTGAAAAATGTGAGCGCTGCATTATGGAGTACTTGTGACACTTGAACGAGACACTGGGCACACTTAGAGGCCACCAAAAATACAGACATATAACGAAACTTGTAAGAAACAGTATTTTTTCTTTTTACTTTTCTAAGATATTTGTGAGCTTTTTTATGCATTCGTTGTGATTATTCGAACGTCTTCTATACACCGAAGATACATAAGTAAAATAAAGAAAAGACACAAAGGGGTAGAGTAGAGTAGAGTAGAGTAGAGTTTGTCAATTTTGAGTGTTTGCATTTTTAGGACACGTAAGTGCGTAAGTGTGTCTGTCGTATATTTTATTGGGTACTTTGGTTGATGCAGTGATGTGTGTGAATGTGTTTTGGTTTGGGGGGAATTGGGGGCTCACGAGTACACTGATATAAGTAATGCTTGATTTTGTTTGCATACCCATTCGTTAAAAAATATCTCTAGCATTTTGATGGTGTCAGACACCGTATGAGAAATGAAAACGTCATCTGCGAGTTAGAAAATTTTGGTGAGTTTCGTTTTTGGTTAAAAAATTTACACGTGCTTTTGCGGCTATGAGATCTCAAAGTGAGGCCAGTGCAAGTCAGCTACAAATGATACATGATTTGCAAATTAAAAAACAAGTTGGAAAAGGAAAACCTTTATTAAATGCAGCGTAAAGCTGAAAATAAAAGAATATGGGCACATTTGATATAATTCGATAATTCATATAACTCTGCCGTTGCCTTAGAATTGTTGTACTTAATTTTTTTTTTGTTGTGATTTCTTGATTTTTAAAGCTTCAACTTTATATTGTAAATGTATTGATTTTAGATTGATACAATAAAGATTCCAAATATTTTCCTAATAAAAAATACTGACCTGGCAACAAATCGAAAACAGCAAAAAGCCGAGAGAAACAGAAGAATAGAGGAAACCATACTTGATCTCTACATTTGACACTAATTAAATTGAAAAAACAGAAAACCAAAATTCACCAATTTAACTATTTCATCATTTTTCTGCTTAGTTTTGTTCTTTTCAATGAACTGTCTTTTAATGCCTAAAGCTTTAATTTAATTTTAATTTACTGAACATTCAATATTATATTTTCAGTTTTTCAAGCCTTTTAAAATCATATCAAATCGCCAAGGAATACTCTGAATATTTTTACAAAACTAACATTTCTTGGGTATCAGTTTCATTATGTTTCTCCTCAGTTTTATTATTTTAATTAGACTGTCTCTGATGCCTAAAGCTTTAATTTTAAACTATAATAAATTTACTGAACATACATTAGCATATTTTCAGTTTTTCAAGCGTTTTAAAATCATATCAAATTGCCAAGGAATTCTTTGAATATTTAAAAAATCTAACATTTCTTGGGTATTAATTTCATCATGTTTCTCCCTTAGTTTTATTGTTTTCATTTGACTGTTTTATTGCCTAAAGCTTTCATTTTAGAATATATATAGAAAATTTACTGAACATGCATTATTATATTTTCAGTTTTTCAAGCGTTTTAAAATCATAAAAAATTGCCTAGGAATACTCTGAATATTTTTACAAAACTAACATTTCTTGGGTATTAATTTCATCATGTTTCTCCTCAGTTTTGTTCTTTTCATTTGACTATTTTAATGCCTAAAGCTTTAGTTTTGGTAAATGTATTGATTTTAGATTGATACAATAAAGATTCCAAATATTTTTCTAATAAAAAATACTGCCCTAGCAAAAAATCTAAAACAGCAAAAAGCCGAGAGAAACAGAAGAATAGAGGAAACCATATTTTATCTCTACATTTTACACTAATTAAATTGAAAAAACAGAAAACCAAAATTTACTACCAATTTAACTATTTCATCATTAGTATTATTTCAGTTTTTCAAGCCTTTTCAAATCATATCAAATTGCCAAAAAATTCTAAGAATTTTTTCACATGCATTCTGGCCAACTTTGAAATTTCATCACGCACCGAAACATACAAAATGAAACAAGTGAACAAAGTGTTGAGAACGTAAAAATAAGTATGTACGCCAATTAAGCCAAATTGCACGAAATGAAATGGCAAAAGCTTCACCAGGCGCTCCACAAGCAAACGCACACGCGTTCGCGGCTCTGACTCACCTTCAGCGTCTTCTTGAATGCAGCTCTGAAGTCGCGATTGAAGTAGGCGTAAATGATGGGATTCAGGGCCGAGTTAAAGTATCCAATCCAGAAGAGAATGCCGACCACAATGCGCGGCGTGGTGCAGCTCTGGCACACCGACGACGTAATGTACCTGCAACGAAACGACATGAAACCGCACAGCGCAGAACAACAACAACAGAATTAATCTCATTTTGCGCTTTTAATGGGGACAAATTGAAGGTAGGCTGCAACGACAGTGCGCTGAATTTAAAATTGATGAAAATTTTACATATTCATACGCACCAGAGGAAGAACGGCAGCCAGCAGAGCAGGAAAGCGCTCATGATGATGCCCAAAGTGCGGGCCGCCTTGCGTTCGCGTCGCATCGTCGTGATGGTCGACTGCTCGACCTGTATGCTGGGCCGCGGCTTTGGTATTTGGCTAATCTGCAGATGCTTGTCCAGCAGCAGCGCGGCCACCTTCGACCTATACACGCACCACGCACCGACGGGAGGCGAGCAGCAGAGAGAAAGAGAGAGACAATGGCGGCCGCGTTAAATGTGGCAGTTGGCAGGCAATGTGAGCGGCAAAATTGGTATTAATTTCAGGCATCTATTTAATTAACTGCTTTGACATTGTGCGAGCAGTTAGTTACCTGTAGACGAGACGCTCCTGCCGGTCGGCCTCCTGGTAGATGCGATAGTACATGGACAGCATGACAATGCCCGGTATCCAGAAGCTCACCGACGAGCTGATAATGGCGTACGCTTTGTTCACTTTGAATTCGCAAATCTGCAAGACACAAGCAAACATGAAGTCAAAGTCTCAATTTAAGCCATTTAAACCAGGCACTGGGCAGCCATAAGGGCGACAACTGAAGTGGCGATTTAAGTGGACGCTACTTCATTACAAGTGCCCGACTTTTGTTCACAACTGAAATGAACGCCGAATTTGAAGCGAAAAGTCGCCCACTGAAGTGTTGATTAGTGAACGGCGAACGGTGAGTGGACTGGCCAAAGTGTAGCACGAATAAAGTACGCAAGTAAGTAAATATTGAAACGTGGCAATAGAAACGCGACGGCAATTTACAAATTTTAATTACTTTCGAAACGTTTTGCGCGCTTTTTGCCCTCATTTCAAGTGCAGGAATTAATTAATGAGGTTAAGTTTTTTGTTTGTTTTTTTTTGTGGCGGGTAGCTGAAGTGATTTTTTAATTTGTTATCCTTATGCCACGCCAACGCAATTTCGCTTCCACAAATTGCAGTCCCAACTGTTGGCGCGCCTCTTTGGCATTCATTGCTTTCGCTAGTCTGTCCGCCTTTTGCTCTTTCGCCTTTCAATGACGTTAATTCGTAATGCTCAACGTACATATGAGCGTTCTTAAGCTGACATAATGCGCTAAGGTCTTTCATTTTCATTTTCGATTTCCCAGCACGTCACCGTCCAGTTTAGTTCGTTTATTTTACGCGCACTGTGGTTGTTGCGGTCGTTTGTTGAAATTTTCAATTTGTTGTCATCAGCTTAAAACGTAGTCGCAGTTGACATGTGTGCGTGGAAATTTAATTTGGCATTCATATAGCAATTGTGGCAAAGCAGTCGCACAAGCAGAAGCGAAAGCAAAGTAATGGCGAATAACAAAATTTTCATTGCAAAAGTTCGTGTCTCAGCAGACTTTGGTTGCAGAGGAAAAGTTGAAGCAGCGCTGTGCGAGACCACGCTTGCTTACAGCCTTACACACGTACAAACATACTTGGCGGTATTATACGCTTGCCATCACCTGCGCACGCACACATTCATACAACGTACGTGTCGTGAGGGCAGCGCGGTGTGGCGCAGGGTGTCGTGCTTATTTACTAGTTGGCGAAATCCTCAGCAGATCTTTAACATACTTACACGTACTTAGGTGAACATGTAAATGAAAACTTTAGCATTTAGGAGATTATTTGAAGTTTTACACAATTTGTTCACACAAACGCACACATGCGAGTAGAAACAAATAAACACACACACGCACCGAGATTCGAAGGCGCGCCTCATGCAGTCGTTCTCATGGATGTGAGTGTAACTTTTGCTTTGTTTTGTCGCCAGCAACAGCCGCAGGTGCTGTTCAAATTATGATTGCTTTTGTTGTTGTCACTTTAAGCTGTTGACAACTAATGCACAATTATAAAAAGTGTTGAAATGAGTTTTATGACATTTTCATTATTTATGTTTCACTTAAGTACTTGGCTTCCTCTTAGTTCTCTTTTCAAATAAACAAAAGAGTTTTAAATTGTTAGATTGACAAAGAAAAAGCAAAATAAGGATTTTTTTAAAGGTAGACTCCTAGAAAACTTTGAGGGTTCGTTTGTTGAAACAGAAATAAAAGTTTTAAATCGGAGCTTTTGTAGTGCTTCTTGAATTACATCTAAAAAAGTAGACGAGTATTTAGAAGACATTTAAAAAAGTCAATGCTACTCTGGTCCGGACCAAGATTGGGCTTCGGTTATCCTTGAGAACATATAACATCTTATAAATCGATATTCGCTATTCAAGTTTCTGTAGTAAATAACTTTAAATCCCTACAAATCTCTCTTAAACTCAGATAGTTTTGTGATACGAGCTGAATAATAACAGTGAGTTAAGCACGGAGCTATCGTATTAGCAGATTAAGGAGCATTAAAAATAGTGGAGTCCAACGGTGTATAAAATTCAAGCGGTGTATAGAATTCAAGTACAAGAGACATCGGTTGTAAAAGAGAAAAAGTATTTCAACAATCGAGTTCACAAAGCCCAACGATTAACCTCCGCAATGATCCTCATCGATAATGAACTCTTAACACCAGCAAAACCAATGCGGTCCTTTTTACGATTTTTCATTTTTCAATACAGAGTGGCGCAAAAGTCAGCTAATGTTCTTTTACTCTAATTTGTTTGTGAATGAATGTATGTATGTATGTATGAGGGAATGAATAATCGTATGAATGAATGAATGTTTGAATGAATGAATCAATGTATAAATGAAGGAATGAATGAATGAATGAATGAATGAATGTAGGAATGAATGTATGTAGGAATGAATAAATGTCAAAGCAGAATTTACTTTTGCTGCCGATAGAGTGATGCAATTTCTTTAGTATTTTCTTTAGTATTTCTATCAACTTTTGTTTAATGATTTTTATTTTTTTATCGAGTTCTACAACTAGTTCTACATTTAGGGTTCTACAATTACAATTAGCCAAATCCGATGTGTACTTTTCGAGATATAAGAGAATATGTAGGCTTGCAGGTATGGAAAACTTGCGGTCTTTCTAGTGGTAAGTGATTTATGTTGGTTCTGACAAATTGCAGGGCCAAAGACTGCAGAGTTCGATGGAAATATGGGTCCAGCTGAGAATTTAAGGTTTCTTTGAGAGATAACACCGTGCGACAGCATTTTTCACACCGGGAAAAATCCATATGTGCATGAAACTAGAGAACAAATATAGCAATACTACGTACTCAGTTTTTCATTTCTACATCCTTTGTCTTTTTAAAAGGACTTCAAAATTTTGAAGGGGATAAAAAGTAAAAAAAATATAAAAAATACTTAACCTCGTAAGAATATGGCGATATGTACTATATATCAAATGAGAGAGGAAAGGCTCAAGAATTTAATTAAAATTGTTTTTTATCTATTTGTAAAAAAATATATATAAAAAAAGTCCTTTGAAAATTTTAATCCTTTATATCCTTGAAAATTTATATAGAATTTTCTTGAAAAGTAAGTATGTTAAAACCCAAAATCTCCTTGATGACGTGTCAAATTTCATTACTCTAACTTTATTGGTTCGAAAGTTATTAAAAAAATAAGGCGGAAGCTGCAATTCTAATGAAGTACGAAATTCTAATTTATTTGAATATCTGTATTTTAAATAATAAAAAGTTACAAAATTAATGAAGCGAGAATAATGAAATTTTGAGATGATCAAGGAAATTTTGGGTTTTAACATACTTACTTTTCAAGAAAATTCTATATAAATTTAGAGGACTAAAATTTTCAAAGAACGTTTTTCATATCCTTTTTTTACAAATAGATAAAAAATAAATTTTATTTAAATTCTTGAGCCTTTTCTCTTTCAGTTGATATACATATCGCCATATTCTAACGAGGTTAATTTTTTTTTATATTGTTTTATTTTTTATCCCCTTCAAAATTTTGAAGTCCTTTTGAAAGGGCAAAGGATGTAGAATTGAAAAACTGAGTACGCAGTATTACTATATTTGATCTCTAGTTTCACGCACATATGGATTTTTCCCGGTGTGAAAAATGCTGTCGCACGGTGTAATATGTAGGCTTGCAGGTATGGAAAACTTGCGGTCTTTCTAGTGTTAAGTGAGTTATGTTGGTTCTGACAACTTGCAGGGCCAAAGACTGCAGAGTTCGATGGAAATATGGGTCCAGCTGAGAATTGAAAATTTCTTTGAGAGATAATAGAATACTTGGGTTATTTAATTGAATAACACAGGTCGCACTTTTTCGCATTAATGTTCCATAGAAACTATTCAAGTTTATTCAAAAATCTGTTTGAATCCACTTTCTGTGCGTGGCAGCCAAATATTTATATACAAATGCAAAAGCATCTTTAAAATAATTGCATATAAGTATTAGCTGCCAAACATATACATAATTTCGCTAACAAAATGCCGCATATGTGTCAGTAAGAATCTTAAATGACCACATCAAAAAACATTCCAAACTTTGTGGACATTGTCAAACTAGCCATAAAATGTTTAAGGAAAAGTTGCAAAAACGCTTTCCAAGCAAATAACGTTTCACAGCCAGAAAGTCTTAAAATTTTATGTATCCTCCCTATTCCGCCCCGAAAAGTGTTACAAGCTTCAATCAACCATCAGTCAACTGCTCGCGTCGTTCGGTGCGGCAACTGCAAAACTGCGAACAGACTACTTCCGCGCGCAGTTTCCGCCCCCGCACACAACAAATACTGCCTGGTGTTGTTGTATGCTGTTCATTTGCCGCGGCATTCCACATTTGCCGCGTACTGCTGTCACACAATCAGTTGCTTTCTTTCTGCTACAATAATAATAATAAAATTGAATTTAAATTGAATTTCTATGCAAAACACGAAAAGCGATACAAATAAAAAAGCGCCAATGAGACGCGCTTTATTGTGTTGTGACGGCATGCATGCAGCCGCAGTTGGCAGTCACTGGCTGACATTTTGTTGCTGTCGATGGCGCGCTCTATTGTTGAGAACTCGATTCAACCACACGTACAGAGAAAGAGTGAAGGCGGCAGTTGGAGACCCAAAAGCGTTTTTGCATGTGACAATGTTGTGGCCGGGAGGCGGTCGCGCAGGAAGGAAGCGATTTGCCGCTTTGCTTGTAAATGTACGCAAATGCCTTTTTCATGCTGACATTTTTTCGTTATGTGTTAACTCAGATTTCACTTTTCAGTTCTATTTGCGTAGTAATTTTTCGCAGTTTCGCAGCTTATCAGTTGGCCAACTTGTGCCGCAGTTGTAGTAGTTGTAGTTGTAGTTGTGCGCTTGTAAAGTCAGCTGCTGCGCTGGCAGACTGCTGAATTTTTTATGCTGCCTTGGGTTGCATGCAGCGCGCTTAAGCACGCCAGCTTGACACAGTGCAACAACTTTGTGCGGATCTGCTTTCAAGGGCACATAAAAGCATAAAAAGCACATGAAAGTTTGAACTTTGTACGGCATAGTTAAATTTCAGTTTAATGTTGCTGATAAATTAACAATTACACTACTCGACAAAAAATAGGTTCATCGCGTGCTCCTAAAAACAAAAGTATTTTTTAGACTAAAAAAATACTGGCTGCTGAACACGAAACTGAAAATCAAAACATTTTCTTAAGAAGCGTTTTCGAAAAATCTTCGAAAAACACTTTTTCCCCTCTTATTTCAGTTATGAGCACATATCTCGTAAACCAACCATCCGACTAAGACATCGTTCAGAAGGTAATTAACTAACCTTTCCAACAATATATAGATTCTCCAAATCAGATGAGATTTGGGGAAGTTACTGACGGTGAAAGTTGAAAAAATGGAATTTTTTGAACATTTTCAAAAATTATACATTTTCGAATGGTTTTTTTATAGATAAAAAAATTATCTCCTCAGGTTTTCGATGAAAGATATATTATTTGTGCAAATATTAAGCCTAACATCAATTGAATCGAAAAAAAAATGACAGAGTTATAAAGCACGGAGTGAAAACACCAACTTTTCATTTATTACACCGTGCGAACAAATTTTTTTTATTTTTCCGAGACCCATCCAAATTTTGATATAGACGTGAAACTAGAGGTAATTTATAGTATCCTGACATAGTCAGTTTTTCATTTTCTGACCCAAAAGCCTTCTTAAAAGACTTTAAGGATACACGCATTTCAAATATTTTTTTAAATATTTGCGGTTGTGCAATGATGAAGACATGGATATCAAACGAAAGAGGAAAATTGTCTCCTCTAGTTAATTACCTTCTACACGACGGCTAATTGTGTTAGTCGGATGGTTAGTTTACGAGATATGTGCTCATAACTAAAATAAGAGGGAAAAAACGTGTTTTTCGAAGATTTTTCGAAAACGCTTCTTAAGAAAATTTTTTGATTTTCAGTTTTGTGTTCAGCAGCCGAAGATTAGTCTAAAAAATACTTTTATTTTTAGGAGCATTTTTCGTGTCAAATAGTGTTATCGTTCTGCAGACTTGGGTTGCTGGGTGCTTCTTGTTTGAAGATGTAACAAAACAAGTGGAAACATTTTAATGGATGCGCTAAAAGTGTCATGGCGCCAAGTCATCGCTCTTGTTGTCAAGTCAATTGAAAAGAAGAAGAAGAAAAAATAGTGTAGGCAGCCATTTTGCATACATTTCATTACCACAAACACATTCGAAATGTTGCTTTAAATAACATGCAAGTTATTTAAATGGTTAGACCAAATTATTGTTTCCTGAATGTGTACAAATTGAACATGAAGGTAGATAAATAAATAATGCTTGGTCGTCCACTAGAAACATAACACTCAACATGGCTCCGGTTTCAAAATTATGAATGTATTTTATTTACAAAAATTCGAATTATGTACAAAAATTATTATATTGTGATAAAAACTTGCATTCGTTTCATTTCCAGCTGTTAAAAACCATAATTTTCGCATCACATTACATGCGAGTACATTGCAAACGTGCCATCCACCACCAACAACAAAACCTCAAGCAGGCCAATGGGTTTTTTTCATTTTAATTTTTTCATTTCTGCACACATTTTTGCGCCCCACAATCCTCAAATAGCTGACAGGCTGACTGCACTACAAAATTTACAACAAAAACATATGGAATATACGCAACATGAAGTGGGCCCGCAGGACGTATGAGCAATTTGAATTTTCATTGTGCAGTTATTACTTAATTAAACATAGCCCAGATAATCGCGTTGGAAAACTCGCTCACACGGCCACAGCCACACACTCGGCCGCATGCGTTGCGGCATTAATTAAAATGCAATTTAACTAAACGGCTGTCAGACAGACAAACAGCCAGATCTACAAACGGGCGCAGAGTCAAATAAATGTTAATTTCGATAGGCAGACAGCGCTGCAGTGATAGGCAACACACTCACGCACACACAACCACTAAGCGCTTTTTAAACATACAAACATTTTAATATAATGCTATTCATATGAAAGCACAACAACAACTACAGCAAAGCACCCTTAATTCTACCACTAGCACCGACATCAACATCAACACCAACACCAACGCCACCGCAACAACTAAAAACTAATTAAAGCTCAACTTTATGTTAATGTATGCAAAACGCCTCGAGCGCACACACACACAAAACACACACAAAAAAAAACCCGCTTGCAGTCACGCGCAGCGTAAAGTGAAGAGAGTAGTGCGGCCGGAAACAAGCGGCACGTAGTTGCGTTTACTGTGAAAGACATTTGTCGTTTAGCACAGCATTGCGAGTTTCCCTCCGGCTCAGCCACGGATGACAAGTGTGCGCGTGTGTGTGTGCGCGTGTGTGTGCGCTTGGCGAGAGCTTTGCAGGCAGAGTGACTGTACGTCAAGTAAATTTTGATTAATTTTGATGAATCTTTTAAATAGTTTAGATTGCTCGAAATTGTTGCAGGGACCGGAAATAACAGTTATTTATGAAAACTTTATTTGAAAAAATTAATATGAAGGAAATGTCATACAAGTAAATGAAATATACCAATACATTTTTTTTCCCACCGAGAATCAAACTTGGTAATAAACTTTTTTTTTGTAAATTTTATGGAAAAATTAAAAATAAGAATAATTTATTATTTATATTTAAAAATCTTATAATAACAATTATTTTTGATTTTTTTCATATTAGTCTACACATAACATTTTTTTCGATTTTTATTTTAGCTGTCCTATGATAACAATTATTGGTGACTTTTATTTAAAAAAGTCATGAATAAAAATCAGTCAATGACTTTTATTTTTTAAGTCATCAATAAAAATCATTCAGTGACTTTTATTTATAAAAGTCATCAATAAAAATCAGTGAGCGACTTTTATTTTTTGCGTCATCAATAAAAATCATTCAGTGACTGTTATTTACAAAAGTCATCAATAAAAATCAGTCAGTGAATTTATTTATAAAAGTCATCAATAAAAATCAGTCAGTGACTTTTATTTTTTAAGTCATCAATAAAAATCATTCAGTGACTTTTATTTTTTAAGTCGCAATATAAAAGTAATTTTCATTAATGCATACAAAAGTTATGATTCATCCACAAAACAGAATTGTCAAGTCAGGTCTTGTTGAGTCGATCAAGAATATATATACATTTTGATATTTAATGAATCCAGTACTGTGATTATTGAAAATGACTTATATTGCGATTTAAAAAATAAAAGTCACGGAATGATTTTTATTGATGACATAAAAATAAAAGTTATTGAATAAGTTGTTTGATGACTTTTATAAATGAAAGTCACTGACTGATTTTTATTGCTGACTTTTGTAAATAAAAGTCACTGAATCATTTTTATTGATGACTTAAAAAATAAAAGTCACTGACTGATGTTTATTGATGACTTTTTAAATAAAAGTCACCAACAATTGCTATCATAGGACAACTAAAATAAAAATCGAAAAAACTGTTATTTGTAGACTAATAAGAAAAAATCGAAAATAATTGTTATTATAGGATTTTTAAAATATAATAAAAAAATAACTGTTATTTGTTGAGTCATAAAATAAAAGTAAAAAAATAACTCTTAAACATTAATTTTTATAATAAAACTTATAACTGTTATCCCTGATTTGTTGCTTTTATTTATAATTAACAGCTGTTATAAGATTTTAGTGGATATATGTGTTAAAGTGTTAATTAATTTTTATGTTGCAGTGCCAAAGTTGAGCTAAGCTCCCAACTCGCCGCTCAGAATTGGCATAAATTTGTGGCTCCCTTCAATCTATAAATGTATTCACACACTCAAAACTATACTTAGTCGCAGTAGTTAGGTCCAAGTTTCAGTAATTGAGTTGATGTGCCGGTTATGTAAGGTGTGATCCCTCTAAATCGGCACTGAGTTCTAATATCAATATTTTCTAAACTTTTGATCGCATATGCATAGAAAATGTACCGTTCGATTTGTGCTTGTACTGTCTGCACGTGTTCCAAAATAAACAGTTCGCAATCATTTTTCTGTCTGACAACATGACAAATAACGAAGTGAACTTAAGAAAGCGTGTGTACAAATTTTATTCTGAGCATGAAAGTTGTGGCAAATCATTTGCTGTAAAACATTTTTTGCAAGAAAATGTCGCAAAGAAAACTGTGTATTCCATCATTAAAAGATACGAAAGTGGTCTGCCAGCACAAAGAAAAGCCGGGAAACAACGGAAAGCTGTAACAATGCCTCAGAGCAAAGTTAAAAGCTTGAAGCAGATGTTTGATCAGAGGGATGAAGTTTCTCAACGCATTGCCGCAAGAAAATTTGACATACATATGTATGACTTATATATCTGCTATGTCTGTGTTCATTTTATAGTTATTTTATTGAATTTGCATTTTATTGAAGTTTAATTGATTTTATTTTAGGGGAATTCTTTATAATGTGCCACCCCATGGATTTTTTGCGTATAACTCGTTAGAAAATTTACTTATCGCCAATGTTAATATACCGTTGGAAAGAGGATTTAAAGAGCTCTGATCCAAGGAAATACCTCTTTTGAATTTTTCGTAAATACTAATTTTACAGCCAATTTTCCAAAGCGTTAAAAATCGACACCCTAAAATATTTTAATGTAAAGTGCCACCCCCAAGAAAACTCACTAAAAACGTAGAAATCTAAAGTAAAAATGCATGATTTAGAAAATGTATGAAAAAGTATTGAATTTAATTTGAATTGAATAGAAAATGACCGAAATAAAAATGCAAATTGAATGGTAACGAATAAAACTGTAATTATATGGAAATTAATAAACAAAACTGAACTAATTTATTCCTCATGATAGGATTAGAGAAAAATTGACTAAGAAAACTTTAAATCCATTTTAATGACGATTCCGAGCAATAAAAAGTAATTTTACCGATATAGAACCACAAAACAATGAAAAAAGAGGGGTGGCACTTTACAAAGAAAAAAAGGTGGCACTTTACATTTTCACGCCAATTTGGAAATCATTGAATAAATTTTCTCCTTTTACGATATGCTCGGATATTATTTCGGATTATGAAAAAACATTAAAAATTAAGTCCAACACTGATATTTACATTAGTTTTTTACACGTATTTGATTTATTTTTCGCCGCAAGAAAAGTTTGTATTTTTAAGTTTTTTCTTAGCCAAATTTGACACTTTTTTTACCCAGACTGTGTTATTGCGTCTATACCCTCAAAAACCACATTAAAATTTATGTTGTCATATATACCTTAAATGACGGTAGGAATTTTGTTTCTTGGATTACTGGAACGTCAAAATCGAGCAGAGGTGGCACATTACAAAGAGTGGCACCTTACAAAGAATTCCCCTACTAGTTCTGTGTTTATAAATCAAAGTACAACTATAAAGAGAAGCTTCTATTACTTTAGTTGAATCGAATACTAATTGATTTCAATAAATGTTTTATTTGACTGCATTTTATTAATTATTTTATTTAAATAAAAAATTCATTAATTCATTATTTTTAGTTGTACCTATTTAGCTGAAGTTTATTTTAACTTCTTTATTAACCCATTAAAACCTGACCCCAGAAAGGCTTGTGCGATTTCCATAAAATTTTACACAATCTTATTAATTGACCTAATCAAGAAAAAAAATCAAGCAAAACATTCATATCATGTTTTTTTTTTTGTCATGTTTTTCGCAAACATTACACAAATAAACAAAATCAAACATTTGCGGAAAATAAAATGTGCCAATAAAATATCAGCTGCTTGGATTTTGACATTTTCACGCGTTGCGTTGTATGAAAATTGGCAGTGTTTAGGCCCAACGTTGCATTCGCGCAACACAAAACGTAAAGCATATTTTTTGTTTAAAAAATAAAAAAAAAAATGTTCAAAACTTATTTTTAAATAGTTTAGCATTGCAAAATGCAGTCCACCAAGGGATTTTGATAGGTTTGAAGAATAAGTATTTTTGATTGAATTTCAAAAATTCCCCAAAAAAAACCTTTGACTTTGGATCGAAAAAAACGTATGAATATTTAAATAATTTTGAAATTTGAGTATGGCAGAATCTAAAACGATCAATTCTAATCCAATTCTACCTATTTCCAAGTCTTTTGTCTTTATGAATTACTTAATATAGCGAAATTCCCAAACGTTGCGCAAACGCAACGCTCAGGGCTTAATGGGTTAAAAATCTGCTCTTATTTGTCTAGTTTCATATGTTTCTCATAGTAAGTTTAGTTACTGCCGACGATTTGTTAATCTGTTTGTTCTCTGCCGATCAGGTCACCTTATTTTAAGCCACCAAAACATAAACAACGCAAGGCCAAGAAGAGTTTTGAAGAATCAGTGCAAGGGGTGAGAGCGACAGCGCTTAGCGAGTGGGGAGGAGAAAGAAGTAACTAAACCTAATTATATTTTCACAGTGCCACACACAATTATATCCAACACTATGCTGGCACATTGGTAGGAAGGAAACAAGCGGCAAAAGCCAATTAATTTATGCCACAGCATAGCTGACAGCGTTGTGCGAGTGTGTGTGTGTGTGTGTGAGAGTCAATGTTTGTATGTTTCGCCGGGTGCACATCATTGATAAAAGCGGAAATGTGTTTGCAAATATTTTTTGCTGCGACGCAAACAACTGGGGACAAGAAGATGTAGGAAATTGCTAATCAAGCAGACGGCGGCAGAGTGCAACTGAGAGCCACAGTTGGGACGAGGCGACACGATGAAGCAGCAGCGATGGCTAATAAATTCAATAAAATACATTAAATGGTCCGTGTCAGGAACTTAAAGGGTAAAAGTTGCTCGACATGTGTGGGCAATGCTGCAGCCAGGCAGCAAAAGACGCAGAGGCGGCAGCGCAGACAAAGGTGGCTACGTAAATCAATTTTCGCTCAATGTTGGCTGCAGCAATGGAAACTTGCCAGCGAGTCGATGTGGCTGCCAAGGTGAAACTATTGAGCCGCGCAGAAGATGCTATCGCCGATAGCCACGCCCACACCTGCATTTGTATGCACACTTGTGCAGGCTTCTGCCGCCAAGAGCCACTTTTATCGCACAATTTCGTGCGCTTATAAAATATGCGTAAATACTACGTGCAGTGAACTAATTTAAAAGTTTCCACTGCGCTCTTCTGCCGTCGCCGTAGCCTCTCGTACGTTGGCTGCTTTTTCTTGGCTCAATATTTCCTCGCTGAGCGTGCAACTCACCAGCAAACTGCAGCAGTTGATTTTTTATTTGCCTGCTACAGTTGTTGTTAGTGTTGTTGCCGTTGGTGCTGTTGTAAGTTTGCATATGTTGCGTAAATCGAATAAATGTGCAGTTGGTGAGTGGCAGCGCACATGTGTGCGTTTGTGTGAGGTGAGCTGCAGGCAACATTGAAGAAAAATCAAACTCATAAATCAAAATGTCAGTTTCCGGTGCTGTGTTGGATCACCAACGGCAACAACAACAGCAACAACCAAACTAATGATGGCACATGTGCACGCGCAGCAAATGCCGCAAGCGTTGTTATACATTCAGAGCAGCCTTTTCCAGGGCACATCAACCAGATTTAGGAATACAACGTTTTCTATTACTTCAATGAAATTTCGAAAAATTTCTATTAAAATTTACATATCTGCAAATTGTAAATCAATTTTTAATGCCTGCTAATCCTAATCCACCCCAAAGCACCCCATCAAAGTTGTTTATAAATCTGTAATTAATTTTTTTTATTAGGTAGATTTGCGCGGCTTAACAGCCTCTAAGCCCTTTTTGACTGCGCAACTGGGAGTAGCTCGCCGCCGAGTGCCTGGCCTTTTGTCTGTCACTGGGTTTCTATTCTTTACTACTTTTTGTTGCTTTTTTTGTGATTTTTTCTGGCACAAAAAGCTCTAGTTCGCACAATGCACTTACGTGTGGATTCGATTTTAGGTATTTCCAATTCTCTGCGGTCGTATACCAGCCGGAACAGATGGGCAGAAAGGACAGCAGCGCCGGCGAGAGCCACACCATCAGCAGCATGAAGAAGACACGCCGGTGTGTCATAATCAGCGGATAATCCAGCGGCTGCACAATCGCATAGTATCTGCAACAAATACAACAAATCAAAGTAGAACATATGGGAAAGCGGATTAAAATGCTGGCAACTAAACACCTGCAATAACATTAAAGTTTTAAGCACAAAATTTTTAATTCCAAAGTCAGCCCAAATGTATGCAGCACAAGGCTTTTAAAATCACAACTTCTTACTTTGTAAAGGCGCACTTTTGCCTGCTTGCATTGCATAGTTTTAGGCTAACTTTTCATTTCATGTAACTTCTTGTCTGCGCAATTTGCGTTTCATTCGCTTTATAGAACACTCAGCGCTTTTTCATTTCATTGCGGGTCCCATATCCGGTTTCACCTTCCCTCTTCCAACCAGTGCTCTTTCGTGCCTCCCCACCACTTACCGATCCACCGATATGCAGCACAGATGCATGATGCTCGCCGTCGAAAAGTACACGTCGAAACTATTCCACATATCGCACATCACCGAGCCGAACATCCATTTGCCGGAAATCTCCACGGAAGCATTGAATGTCATCGCACACAGCGCAACCAGCATATCCGCCACAGCCAATGAAACCACAAAGTAATTCGTGATGATGCTGTCAATGGTAGAGGGAGTAAAAGAAGCAGAACGCAAACGATAAAAAGTGAAAAGTGAAAAGTCAGCACGCTGCGGTGCGTGGCGAAAGGCAAATGGCAAAAGTTATGCCCGGCGCACGGAGCGTATAAGTGACATTGAACTTGTGGAGTGTGTTGGACGCTTGGTGCCCGAAAAGCGTTGCGCCCATTTACATAATCCCAACTTGAGCACCTTCGACCCCCACAGCTGTCTGCAATGCTTTAATGCTGCCTGACGCTGCGCCGCCTGCAAACGGCACATTGCCAGCCCTTTAATTAATTAGGCCCCTGGCAATGAAGAATGGCAAAAACGACAGCACCAATCCGCAAATAAACCAAAGCACAAAACAAAACTACTCGTCGCTGAGCATTAAAAATTAAACGGCCGTACGTGCAACGCGCCAGCAGCCGCCGCCCGCCCTCGCTTTTTATGTGAGTGCGCTCGAACGCTTGACCGACAATTGCTGCGAAAGTTTATTGCGCCACTTGAAGGGCACTCAAAATGTTGCAAAGACAAGCGTGGCGTGCTGGCATTTGCATTGCAGCACCGAAACAATTTCGAAAATCATATAAATGTAAACAACATTTTTATGATTTCATAAAATTAATAATGCGTGGAAAATTGCGTTCGGGGCGATATGATTATGGATGAGCAGTAGAGCTGCAAGCATTCAGCTTTCCAAATATTTTGGTCAATTATAATAAATATTCAAAATTTTGCCAACGGTTTTAGAGTGCAGCCACAAGGAAATGTTTTAGGGACCATAAGGAAATCTCATTTAATTTTTGATTGAAATATTTTGTAAAGGAAATGGAACAAATTTTGTTAGACATTTTAAGAGAATGTGCTTTCTTTGAAGCACACAATCACAGCAATTATGAGTCAAATTTCCAATTTCGGGAGTGTTTTTAATTGAACAAAATTGCTGAACAAAGTCAACAATAATAATAAAAAATTAATAATTAATTTAAAAAATAATAATAATTAATTAATTAATTATTAATTAATTAAAAGTAATGAAATATTTTATAAAGAAAGTGGAACAAATTATGTTATAAATTTTAAGAGAATATCCTTTCTTTGAAGCACACAATGACAGCAATTATGAGTCAAATTTCCAATTTCGGGAGTGTTTTTAGTTTCACAAAATTGCTGAACAAAGTCAATCATAATAATAAAAAATTAATAATTAATTTTAAAAAAATAATAATTAATTAATTAATTATTAATTAATTAATAATAATGAAATATTTTATAAAGGAAGTGGAACAAATTATATTAGAAATTTTAAGAGAATGTCCTTTCTTTGAAGCACACAATGACAGCAATTATGAGTCAAATTTCCAATTTCGGGAGTGTTTTTAATTAAACAAAATAAAATTATTGCTGAACAAAGTCAACAATAATAATAAAAAATTAATAATTAATTAAAAAAAAAAATAATTAATTAATTAATGATTAATTAATTAATAATAATTAAAATTAATAATGAAGAAAAGAAACAAAGAGAAACTTCTCTTCAAGTCGCCCTCTAAGCGTGATACACTCTACTTACAACCCCTAGTGGGCTTCTAAATGTATGTAAAACATGTAAAACAGCTACAGCGAGTTATTATTTCATCAAAATAATTTAATGACAGTTGACATTTTGCAGAATTTGTTCACATAAAGAGTCATTGATTGAATGAAATCAATTGAATGAAATCGTTTTTCAGTTAAAGCCACCAAAGGTCGCACGTGTACTTTGGACAACAAGACAAAAGAAGAAAGAAACACGCATTAAAGGAAAGTCGAGAGCTCGTGCCGTGCGGACGTGTTTTTCTAAGCTCTGTGTGCGAATTCTAAATTTTTCACTTTCTTCTGTGCGACAGTGAATCGATTCGTCTATATCGAGATCGTTTTGCTCGGACACTTAATTATTACCATGCCTTGTGTGTGCGGCCATAAAGTTGACCGCGGCCAGTCAAAAATTCAATGTGCCAAATGTAATATTATTTTCCATTTGGAGTGCGTAAACCTCTTGCAAGCAGATTTAGATTACCTGCAAAAAACAAACAAACAATTTGTGTGCAAAAGCTGCACTTCGGCGCGTCGAAACTCGGTTCGGTCACCAATTCGCTCGGCTACCCCGACAGCCAACGCAGCATCAGTTAATGCTCCGCAAAGCGAACGAGAAAATAAGGAAATCTCTTTACAAGCTGTTTTTAACGAACTTACAGCTGTAAGATCTGAGAATGCTCATATGCTCTCTTTGATTAGCTCCTTGCTCAGTGAAAAAGAAGCTCTCATCAAACAAGTTGAGCACCTACACTCGGAAGTGCAAGCCATTCGTCGTGAATTGCATGTTTATGCTCACTCGACTATAATATCCGACCTAGCTAATGACGTCAGAAGCCTGCGTAATGAACTTAAAATCAACCTGCCTACCGCGAATCAACTCCTAGCGCATAAGCCTGCTCTGAGCTCAACCTCATCGATGCCAGTCTCGTCTCCTTCTCACTCCTCTTCTTCGTATGCCGCTGCCGCTGCTGCTGCTGTTGCTGTTGCTGCTTCTCCAGCTCTTGCAGTCTCAAATGCTTCTCACACTTCGCCTAACTGCAGCGCTGTCAAGAATGCACCATTGCCTTCATCACAAAATAGCATGCCAGCCCATTTGGATGCTGCTGATGCCCGCTTTACTGATGTTGTGAGAAAGAAAAACCCCAAACAAATTGTTGTTGGACGCAAAACCAGCAGCGAACTAAATGTTATCGCCCAAATGAGATGGATACATTTGTCATCGTTCAGTCCTACTGTGACTGAAGTAAACATCACGGATTACGTCCACAGTCATGCTAATATTGACAAGAATTATCTCTTGTGCTACAAATTAGTGAAAAAAGACACTGAAACTAAGAGCCTAAAGAGAATATCATTCAAATTAGGTGTAGCTGAGCAATTCTACGATAAAATTTTCGATCCTTCTCTGTGGCAAGAGAATGTAAGAGTCCGGCCGTTTAAAAATTTTCCAAAAAGAGACTTGAATCCACCGCAAACTTAGCGGACGCAGGCGCTCCTAGTGCATCATCGAGTGTTGCGGAATTTCTTCTCTACTATCAGAATGCTGGTGGAATAAGAACTAAAATTCTACCACTGCTGTTTTTCTCTTCTTCCTGTCTATACGATATTATAGTGTTAACGGAAACTTGGCTGACATCATGCCATAACACTGCTGAAATGTTTGATTGCCGTCTTTACAACGTTTTTCGCAAAGACAGATCGTCAAGTACCACTGGACTCTTTAGAGGCGGCGGCGTACTCGTTGCTGTCCGCTCTTCTCTGCCTTGTACACAGATCAAACTGCCAACTGATGTTACCTCAGACATAAGAGGCTACGACATAGACCAAATTATTATTAAAATTGTATTTGATAAATCCCATGTTATTTTTATAGCCGCTAGTTATATTCCACCGCTTAGTCCTGTTGAATTATATAATGCACATATAAATAATTGCTGTTCTATACTCAGTGATTGTAGGGACAATCAGAACATTATTATTGTTGGGGATTTTAATCTGCCTAATGTTAAGTGGAGTTATGTTAGTGATACAAACCAACTGATACCATATGAAGTTTCGAGTGAGAGTGAATGCGCGGTTCTCGACACATTTGCTGAGTTTAATCTCAATCAAATAAATAAAATCCACAATGAAAATAATCGCTTACTCGATCTGGTTTTTGTGGACAATCAATTGCAATCTGATGTCGAGCCCCTCTCTTCACCCCCGCTGCCTAACTCAATTCACCACAAGGCATTGTGTATAAGCTTCCGCTTTATTAATTACATTAAGCCCACTAAAAATAGTTGCGATATATATAATTTCTCTAGAGCTAAGTTCAATGAAATTTCGCATTCCTTAGATTCTGTAAATTGGAAGTCCGCATTAAAATCGCCTCTATTGTCGGAAAATTACGACTTTTTCAGGGATAAGCTCAAATCGGTGGTTGAAAGGTTTGTTCCAAAGAAGCCCAAAAGAAATGCCACTAAACCAGTTTGGTTCAATGGTAGGCTTATTAACATCAACAATAAGAAAACAAAAGCATATAAACGGTATCGTAAATCTAATAATGACAAGGATTGCTATGAAACTTACTGTCGTTTGAAAAATGAATTTGACGTTTTAAACAAATTCTTATATCGGAATTATATCCTGAATATGGAGAGTGAAATTAAGGTAAATGGTAAACGTTTCTGGAAATTTATAAATAACAAAAAGAAAAGTACGGGAATTCCTGTAATCATGGAACTATCTGGCGAGTCTTCTTCTGATGTTCAAAATATTTGTAATTTATTTGCAAAATTTTTCCGTTCTGTATATGTTTCTCCCTCTGTGGTAACACCTACAAGTAGTGCTATGTCTCATGCTGTGCTGAGCATTACCAGTCCACAATTTTCCGTTGAGGAAGTGTGTCGGGCCCTTATGTCATTACCCGATGACCCTGTAACTGGTGAGGATGGTATCCCTCCGATATTGTTGAAAAGATGTGCCTCAGCGCTATCCCTTCCATTATCAATAATCTTTAACAGATCACTGGCTCACGGAGAATTCTTGTTGGAATGGAAAAGATCCTTTTTAATCCCTATTTACAAGTCTGGGAACAAGTCTGACATTCAGAACTATCGTCCAATCTGTAAAATTTCTTGTATACCCAAGCTACTCGAGAAAATGGTACACGATAAGCTGTTATTTTTGGTAAAAGAACACATATCTCCATATCAGCATGGCTTCATAAAGGGTAGATCTACGTCTACAAACTTGACTTTATTCACTAATTTTGTCCTAAAACAACTTGAACATGGTAATCAATGTGATGCAATATTTACTGATTTTGCAAAAGCCTTTGATAGGGTTAATCATTGCATCTTACTCAACAAACTTGATCAGATGGGATTCGACTCGACCTTCCTCAAGTGGCTCGCTTCTTATCTGAGTGACAGAACTCAGTTCGTTCGCATAAACAACACAAATTCGGATGTAATAAACGTTACCTCTGGAGTGCCTCAAGGCAGTCACCTAGGCCCACTTCTATTTCTGATATTTGTTAATGACATCCCTGATTTCATCTTAGAGTCGTCCTGCTTAATGTATGCAGATGACTTGAAAATATTTCGTACCGTGAAATCATTGTCTGACTGCGTTAAACTTCAGAATGATTTATCCAAGTTGCAGGCTTGGTGTGTGATGAACTCATTACCTCTTAATGCCGCCAAATGCCAATATATGTCATTTAGTAGGCGTTTGGACGTAATCGATTATCATTACTCAATTGGTAATGACACTCTTTCGCGAATTTATGAAAAAAAGGATCTGGGGGTTATATTCAATCACAAGATGTGCTTTTCCAAGCACATAGACTTTATGATTGCCAAAGCAAGGTCAATGCTCGGGTTTGTAATAAGAAACTCGAATGAATTTTGTGATATCTTTGCCCTCAAAAGCCTATACTTTTCTTTTGTTAGATCCAACCTCGAATACTGCAGTATAATTTGGGATCCTCTCTATTCTGGGTATTCCTTAAGAATAGAAAGAATCCAGAAACGTTTTACCAGGTATGCCATTCACCGCCTGCACTGGAATGGTAACATGCCCGAGTACAAAAGCAGGTGCCTCTTACTTGGACTGCCAACATTGGAAACTCGTAGGAAATTTTATGCTGTAATGTTCATTAGAGACGTGGTGACGTACCACATTAATTGCCATTTTTTGCTAAAATTAATACTTTTCAACTGCCCCTCGCGGGACCTAAGATCATGGGATACATTTCGTATTCCCCTTTGCAGGACTAACTACTTCTTGAATGAACCGCTCAACCGCTGTTTAAGGCACGTGAATGAGTTAGGTCGTAAGTTGGACCTATTCTCAGAAAGCAGGGATAGTTTTAAGGCTAAATTAATTGCATTGCTGCACAATCATTATTGCTTATAATTACTTATAATTACCTATTTAATTCTAGTAATCTATATGTGTAAAAACTAATTGATGAATAACTAAATAAATAAATAAATAAATGCGCCAAACGCGTGTCAAGGTAATAAACAAACATTTGTAAAAATAGGTACAAGCATTTAACAGCTTTAATAAAACGCATAAAAACGCCATAAATGTTGACTACGGCCCACAGTTACGCAGCTCCATGATGCCACACCTCACCGGCGCGGACTTTTCGCGGCAATCAAGCGGCCAAACGTGAGCGCGATTTATATATTTTCAGCTACAAATATGTAAAAATAAATGATTTCATATGGGAGACTGCGGCATGGAAGCCGTAAAGAAGCGCAAACACAACAAAAACTCTGCGGTTCCTAGAAGACAAACGCGCTGGTCATGCAAAGCCAATAAAAATCCCATAAATTTGCCAAGTAAAGTATTTAAATGTGCCGTTTGTCATAATGGGCGTGCGAAACGTGTAAGCGTGCAGCTGCCAGTTTACAAGCAACACGTGCCGGCATTTTCAGCGCCATAACTCAGCCGGCCGCACGTCGGTCAGCCCGACGGCTGTCCGGGCGCGCCTTAAATCCTAAGGAGGCGCAAACTGCGCAACTCTTTAACTGCCATTAGGCCGGGCAAATTGCCAGTCCAACGACTGCCCGAAATCCATAAATTCCCTAATAACGCCATCATTTATTAACGATTTGTCCTTTGGCTTTTTTATTGCCGCTCATAAGTACGATTTCATGTTGCACTAATTAAGCTTAATTTCCCAATTTCTGGTTGCCTGCCTAGCGAATTGCTGTTCTCTGTTCGCTGTTCGCTGCTTGCTGGCAGCCATCCACTACAACAACAACAACCACCACAAATAACAGCCACAGCACAACAATCGTGTGCCAAATTTCAGGCAGCAGGACAAGCTATAAAATCTCCCAACCCAACTGGGGGTCTGCTGGTTTGCGCGTGGTGGCTATGCGTCTGTCCATTGCTCTGTCTGTCCGTCTGTTGGCCTGTTTGTGTATCTTTCTGTCTTTGTGTTTGTGAGTGCCGGTTTGTGTGCCTGCCCTTCCAATTCCCAGTGACATATAAATGAGTATTTAAATGTCACAGTGGCAATGGCACCAAGGTGCACGCCCAGTCTCACACCTCGCCGGCGCCAGTGCCAGCACCACCACGCCCACCACTACAGCGCTCGGGCGTCAAAAGTGCTGCGTGCTATGCTCTGCCTCGGCGAGGAATCTGCCGCTTTAGCGCTTTCGTATGCGTCCGTCCTGTATCCACACGGCATTCACGCACCGCCTTACAATTGGAACGCTCCGAGGCGTTGCGCCATTTAAATGCCACAACGGCTACAGCAAACACTGCCACAGCCACAGCGCCGAAAGCGTAACCTTCCCAAAGTAAGAAAGAAATTTAACATTTGAATTTACACTTTTACTTATATCATTTTCCTCTTGGCTGCACTCGCCCGCGCCCACTGACGCCATTCGTTTTCTGCTTCAAACATATTTTGCTGATGTGGCTGTCAGTGGTGCTGCTGTTGTTGCTGTTGTTGTTGTTGTTGACACTGTGCTGAGGTGGCTTTAGCAGCAATTCATAAAATTGACAAATTGCCGGAAAAAAGGCAAAAAGGTATCACAGAAACAACAACAGCAACAGCTTGGAGTCCCAACTGCTAAGGCCAAAGAGCGCCAACACAACACGCATAGGCATCTAATTACGAGCACACTCGAACGCACACACACACACATGCCTACATATGTATGATTGTCACACGATTTTCGTATTAAAAATGCCAGCAATTTTATTCGCATAAAGCAGCCGAAAAGGCAAAACTCCAGCCAGTAAAAAAAGACGACGCAAATATTATTAATGGTATTTTGTAACGTGAGGCTCTGAATAAAGAAGCATATTTGCGCGAAGGTGGCGCATACTTGCGGGAGGGGGCTGACGACGGAAGTGGCTTGGGCGTAAAGTTGGGTAATTTGCAAATTGCGTTACAAATAATCGGTGAGGTATTTCGGTGGCATGCAATCGGCGCTAATGCCGAAAAATAAATAAGCAGCGTAAGTGACAGCAAGCAAGGATTGTGCTGAGCTGAACTGGTGCTGACGTTGATGATGTGACGGTTGCTGTTCGCCGTGTTGCTATTCGTTGCGATGCCGGTGTTGTAGCTGTAATTGTTGGCGTTGACTTGGGTGCTGTCATTGTTTTGCCAAGTCTTCAGTAATGTTGGTGGAAGCCTGTACTTGCACTCACTGGGGCGTCAGCATGATAGAGGGGTTTCAAAACGGGTGGTATTGCTATTCATTGCCAATTGCAATGTTGGTAACAATTGTTTTCAACATTACTTGTATCAAAAAGTTAACCCTCAATCGCCCACCCCTATTAAAATCACGTATCTACCCACCCTGAGTCCCCGGGACCCACAATTTTTGATTACGAAATAACGCAAGACCTATTAAATTTTTATGGTTTTTATTTTTTTGTAGGCCACATTAAGACCTCTTGTTACAGATTTCGTTCCATATCTTTACATAACTCAAATAAAAATTCACCTTTTAATTGACAGAAAAAAATACTCTAAAAAACATACACTAAACATTTTATAAAAATAAAAGATATAAATAAATTAACAAAAACAATTCTTTTTACATAAATAACTTAAAAATGAAATAACTATTCAGAAAAAAACTTAAAGTAGTACTTCATTATATAAAATAAGGAAACGTACAGCAGGTTGAATTTCATATGTTGTGCACATACCTCACATACCTTTTTAGCACAACTAAGGCAAACTGTTAGTAGCAAAACTTCTCAAAGGGTTAACAATATCAATTCTTGAAGTTTTCGCCATTTTGGCATCCTAAATTTAAATTAACACGATTTAAAAAAAATTTACAAGTACAATTTTTGTAACACAAAACACCACCCTGAGTCCCTGGGACTCACTCCGTGCCAAAATTCACCATTGTAATTGTAGTGCGCTAACTTCCGATCGTCTTCGCGTTCAGCGCGACCCTGTATGAAGGTATACGAAAGCTGGACGCCGAAACATAAAAACACAACCTGTACCAACTTATTAAAGTTCGTAGTGAGTCCCCTGGACTCAGGGTGGGCGATTGAGGGTTAAATGCAAAAATATAAGAAGAAAAGTTCATATTTTATGTTTGTAAACCTTCTCAAGTTCAATAAATGTGTTTCAGAAATGTTCATCACAAAAACTAGTGTCCGACCGAATATTCGGTTTCGGTTTCGGCCCAAATAACTGGTTTCGGTTTCGGCCAAAAAATGGCCGAAACCGAAACTTTCTAGAATATTTTTTACATTTTATTGTATAGCAGATATATAGTGAAAGGAGGAGTAATTTAGATGCCACCAATGTAAATAAACTTTTTTTTAGCATATAATATTAAATTATTTCATTTTGAATATTAGCGAGTAAGGTACGAAAGGATGAATTTTTCATGTTTATGTTTTTAAAAAATAAATAAATAGTTTTTATTAATAAGTATTTATTTATTTATGTTATGTTTGTTTGTTTGTTCTTTATTTACTTAATGTAAAATTCGTTTGTTGAAAAAAGAATGCTTGATATGGTGATTTTTATTTCAACTAAAATGTTTCGGTTTCGGCCGAATATTAAAAAAAATCCGAAATTCGGTTTCGGCCCAAAAAGGATGTTTCGATCGGACACTAACAAAAACATATTTCCCATAAAATGTTTGTGAATATTCAGCAACCAGAAATTTTTACTTATGGAAACCATTAAAAAATTGTTAATTTTTCTGAACCAGTTAACAGCATAATTTTTATGCAAATCATTTCTAAAGTGTGAAATTAAAACAATAAAGCAATGACGTCTACACACTTGACATGCAACACAAGTGGTCTTATATAAATAAATTTGTAAACCAAAACAAAAATAAAAAATTAATTTCAAAGAAAATTAAATAAATTAATGAAAGGAAAACATTTTAGAAAAAGTTTAAAAATTCAGTAAATTATTTTCCAAAAAATATAAAATATATCAGGGACTTAACTATTATAAGTTGTTTAATTTAATTAATTTAATTTAATTTAATTTGTTTTAAATAATTGCAATGTAACTATTACAATGCAACATAAATTTTATTTGTTGATTATAATTATTATTTGCGACAATTAATTTTTACGTTGTGTAATAACTGTTATGAGAAACAATTTTTTGTTTTCGTTCTCGATAATTATTTTTTTGTGATTTTTTTTGTTTACGTTGCTTCATAACTCTTATTTATGACTTTTTGTTATTTACGTTGCCGATAACTATTATTTGAAAGAAAATTTTTTTTACGTTGCTTCATAACTTTTATGAAAGAATTTTTTTACGATGCCATACCACATTTTGAGTATGAATTGATTTTTAATTGTTTAGTTGTTGGTGGAAATTAGGTTTCTGCAGTTAATTTGCGTTTGTCAATTTAAAACAATTAAAAATCAATTCATATCCAAAATGTGGTAATTCAACGTAAAACAATTTTTTTTTTCTCAAAATAATAGTTATGGGCAACGTAAATGCAAAAAAATCATAAATAAAAGTTATGAAGCAACGTAAAAAAAATTCTCAAAAAAGTCATAAATAAAAGTTATGAAGCAACGTAAATAACAAAAATCCCAAAATAATAATTACACTGTTCAAGTCGAAAATTGCAACAACTTTCTATAGGAGCGACTTTTCTATAGGTATACTGAGTTGAGATCCACCAGGCGTTTGGCTGGATTGGCTCTAGTTTATGAGAAATCCGACTTTGAATTTTGCTCATTTCAGTCGAGTTCGTCGCTTAAGTCTTCGAACGTTTTAATGCTAATTGGTCCTAAATCGTTCTGAATATCTCTTTACTGTCTTCGTCAAGTTTGTAGATATTTTAACGACCAACAAATTTGCTTAAGACACCAATACAAAAAACATACATTCAAACTGTGTTTTCGACAAAAATGTCCCAAAAACCCCACTTTTGTCGAGGCATAAATGCCAGGGGCGTAGCCAAGGGGGGGGTTTAGGGTGTCAGAACCCCCCCATAGCCTATAATTTGTCAACATTTTCAATCACTATGCATCGTATGTACGTTCCCACATTAGCAAAAAGGTCTTTTCATCTTTAAATATTTAAAAGAATATTAACAAAACCGTTTTTTTACCGAAACTAATTTGTTTTTTTAATAGTCACGTTTAGGCTTAATGCAGAGATTTGCATGTTCTAAAAACATGTCTAAAGAGTAGTTTAGTTTGTCGACCGGAATGTCCTTCAGGATGTCGGTGCAAGCCTTTTGGGTGGTTTCTACGTTCTCAAAATGCCTTTTTTCATCGGCAAATGCATTCTTTGAAAAGGTGAAATTCGAACGGTGCCACATCATGTGAAAACGGGGAGTGGTTGATGGTTAAAATTCGACTTTTAGTAAATAAAAAACAGTCAAAACAAGTGTCAATAGATGGGATGGCATCCTTCGATAGCCAAATGTTCAGTTAAAATGCAATAAATTTATGCTATTGAGATGCTTAACCTTCGCCTTACTAAAGATGATCCCAGGCACTTCCGCCGCTATTTTGAGTAAAACTCACAATAAATAAGTATATAATAATTTCTAAATTTTTTTCTTACTTTAGTATATAGTATCTTCCTCTGGCGATAGTTCGTATTTGGAAAAAAGGCCTAACTTTAATGATTTATTTTGAGACTATGGAAAATATTAGAAGATTTCTTTCCAGAGGGTTTATTGAACACATAATGAGGTACGCAAAAAAAAAATTATCGTGAGTTTTAATCAAAATGGTAGCGAAAGCGCCTGGGATCACCCAGGTACATTTGTATTAAAAATGACAAAATTCAAGTTTAAACATGAACAAAATTTCTAAAAAAAATATTTTTTCATGTTATTGAAAATTACCTTAAAATTTGTGCAGATATTAAACATGAATATGAAAAAGATCACCCGGGTGGGTATAAGTAAAGGGAAGATTAAATCCAATTTCAAGAATTTCAATGAAGATTTTGGCTAATATTTTGTGAATTACCGCCCAGTTTTGATCTACGGTGATCGCGGATTCAGTTGGCTAGCACGTTAGTCATCATTTATGTTCTGACAATCGTTTTTAAATCGCTTTTACCACTTATGAACTCCACCACGGTATAAACAAAAATTACCATAAACTTGGTCCATCAATTTAAATGCTTCGGTTAAAGTTTAAACATTTTTAAAACAATAGTTAATATTGGATCTTTGTTCGATTCACATTTTTGTACGATGACACAAACATACTTCCACTTCAGATGCAATAACTTCGCTTTCAGTCCACCGAATTTCATGAAATTTTTACTAAAAATCAGGGAAAAAATTTAGTTTTTAATGCATTAAGTCACATAAGGCCCAACAAAATGCCCTATTTGGAAAGTGCACTTTACTTTAAAAAACATGTAATACTAAACTGGCAAAAAAATTTTTTAAAACCCCCCCCATGACCAAGTTCTGGCTACGCCCCTGATAAATGCAGTATAGCGAACCCTCGTGAAAAAATAAATGGGTATGCTTTTATATAGAGGGTTAGCTCGTGCATCTAACAAACTAAGAATTTTGCCTGGGAAACGCCCATAAAAGGCGTGGCTCATGGTCAAAGTTCGAAGTTTTTATCACACAAACTCAATTAATCTCCAACTGATTTACACGATATGGCTATCAAACGAAAGGTATTTTTCATACCTTTCTTCTGATGTGCAACATTAGGTACGTAGTATGTATTCATAAAAATTTTTAAGCGAAAAAAAACATTTTTTTATAAAATTTTTTTTACCGATTTTTTTCTCGAAAAAATCCATTACTAAAGTACAATAAGTTTATTACCATATTGTAGCCTGTGAAATTCTCTTTACAATGAAATATAAAACATATGATATTTTTGTGATTATAAGAGTTATTATGCAACTCAAAAATATTTATTGCATGATAATAGTTATAGGCGACGTAAAAAATGTCTTATTGGGAATAATTATTATAAAGCAATAATTATAGAAATTTCTTAAATTAGTGAAATTTTTTTATTCCCAAAAATATGGATAATAATTATTTTAACTCTCTGAAATATATATAAAATTTTGCAAAGCATATAAAACAAACAGAACACATACATATTACTAAATGATATCTGTAAAACTATGTAAAACTTTATCGTAATTTGTTTGTGCATTTATCGAGTCGTAATTTGTTATTTTCCATGACGTCTGTACACGTCCTACGCATTTAACGAGTTCCATTTGTCACCCAGTATCACAAAACTTGTCAGAATAACAAAGCTCAGTCAAAAGCAATAGGCGCCCCCTTTGACTACACCCCTGTCACGACTTGTACATAGTGTTGCTGTTACTGCCACCAGGGAATTTCGCAGTGTTTTCAATTCCGAATTTTCGTCTGCTGGTCGTCGCTGTCGTCATCAACTGTACATCAACATCAACAACGACATAGACGTCGACAACGACAACGGAACATTCGCAACGTCAACAACTTGAGCATTGTTTTTGTTTTTGTTGTAGAACAGGGCAAATTTGCAGTACTGTGTTGCTGGCAGCGAGCGCCGAGAAATCTGGTAATTGATTTTGCGTTTCCATTAAATTGTCGTTTATCTCGGATCTTGTTGCAGCGCCAGCCAGCACTGAAAAGTGGTAAACACTTTCCAAGCAAAATAAATAAATGACTACTTAAGCGCGCGTTTATTGGTTATCTAATCTGCCTTTGTCTGCGGCTGACTGCTTCGACAGCTGCGAGCCGAGCAGATATCGATTTACAATTGAATTATGCCTGGCACGCGCAAATCAGCGTCTCGACGCGCCAGAATATGAGAACTTTAAGTTGTCAAGCAAAGTGACTGTGGCTGCGGCTGCGGCTACGACAGAGACAGCCACATTCCAGCAAGTATTTGCAGATATACGCCGAAAATGAAAAGGCAAACTGAGATTGCCGAAAGCGCACGCAAAGGTGTACGGAAAACTTTTAAGTAGCCGTTAACGAGCTTTGTCAGAAAAGGACGTTGGCTTGAGAGGACTTTTGTGGGCTTATGAAGTATCAGTTTTCTATTGTCAGACACTTGGTGAGATAAGAGATGAGAGATGCTGTGAAAATTGCTGCAGGAATTAGGCCATAAAAGTTGGAAAGAGTCAATTGACGGCAACTCAAACGTTTATTTACATAAAATCGCTGATGGTCGCTCGTCGTATAGAAGGTAAAACGTTTAATGGGCTTCGAGCAGGCGGATAGTAATGTAATGATGAGGTATAATCAAACTTGTATATATAACTAAAAGTGAAAGGAGCCAGTTTTCACTACATTTTCCGTCCGTAGATCAGTGATGGTAACTTTTTTTTGAAAAATCCCTACGCGAATAAAAAAAATCCTTACTTTTCCCTACGCTGTCCAGAAATTTTCCCTACGAAAATCCCTACACTTATTTTTCAAGTATTTTGTAATATTTAAGTTTTTTTTAATTTTTTGTGAATAAAACTCGCAAAAGTAAAAACCATAACATTTGTTAACAGCCGAAAGCATTGCTTGTTTTAATTCATTTGAAACATGAAAACATTACAAAACAAAGTTGTGCTTTGCACTGAGATACCATTTCAACACATTAAAAAAATCAGTACAAAAATTACACTAAGACTAATAACTGAATACTGTTTAAATGCTTTAATTGCACCACTCGACAAAAAATGGGTAAAAATGGAATACGTTCACCTAAAAACAAAAGTATTTTCTAGACTAATTTTGGGCCGCTGAAGAAGAAAGTGAAGATCCAAAAATTTTTGAAAGAAGGGTTTTTCAAAAATCTTTGCAAAACCAGTATTTTACTGTAATTTTAGTTATCAGCACACATCTGGTTTTGCGAAGATTTTTGGAAACCCCTTCTTTGAAAAATTTTTGGATATTCACTTTCGTCTTCAGCGGCCCAAAATTAGTCTAGAAAATACTTTTGTTTTTATGTGTATTTTTCGTGTCGAGTAGAGTTATTTTTTGTCATACAACTCAGTGTACGCCATTTTCTTAAAGTGTTGTTCTTTACATTGAAAATTTACACAGGTGATATCTTCGTCTTGTAAGTAAGAGCGAATTATACCAATTGAAGTGAAATTTGCATTGCTTAATTTGTTCCTTTTTTTTTGTTCGAACGTCTGTCACTATTCAAAATATTCTTTCAGAGTCTGCATTGGAATGTGGTAGTGCCAAAACATATTTGACCAACTTTGACAAATTGGGAAACAATATTTTATCATTAAAATTCTTAGTTTGACTAATTTGACACCAAAATTTTCCATAGCCAGGATTGTTTGAAAATTCCCTACATTTAGTGAATTTTAAAAAATCTGTCCTTTTTTCCCTATGCACACAATTTTCCCTAAAATTCCATCACTGCCGTAGATGTGTCAACAAAGCTTTTCGTGTTTGACAAATCATTGCTGGGGAATTATAAGTGAAATTTCTGAGATCATACTCTGTAAGTCGAATACATTTATGAACAACACCAAATGGTTCTAATGTGCGGTTTACTTTGACACCTAAAACGCTAAACGTTTTCAGATGCCGCTAAAATTCTATCGAAACCCATTCCTGACATAATCTGAATAACTTCAAGCACGAGTCACTGCAGGAAGGCAAACCTTAGTGACGTATTTGTGATATCGTGCCAGTTTTGCAAGTATGTTTTTAACAGTCAACTCTCGTGTCTCTAAATCAACGCCAAATAAATTACAACTCGCAAAACAAATTCCTTTATTTCAATGAAAAGCCATAAATAATGTTACTCATACGCACCAGCGCCCTTAAGGCATTTGGAAGCTGCACAAAAGTTTCAAACTTTTAAAGTTTTCAAGTTTTCAACTTTTCTACATGCCTTATGTGACACGCTCTACATTCTCAATCCAAAGTGTTCAACTCTTGACTGTATTTCTCGCTGGGCCCCAAAGGCGCCCACTAACCGTACGACCGTTTCTTCGGACATGACTACGTGTACATACAAAATGTATTTCTTTTGTGCGCTCACCCACGCGAATTACGAGCCGCCAAGCTTAATTATTGTACGCAGAGTTGTGCCCGCTCGAAAAGTAAATTATTGTCGGTTCTTTCCAAAATATATCCGAATGCGGCAATCGAACGCTAACTGCCTTTACCAACAAAACCCATAAATATTATTTGCGCCAATATCTCAAACTCTCAGCAAAGCCGCAGCCATAAAACACTTTGCGAGTGCCAATGATGAGTAGCGCTGCCGCTGCCAAATAATCCACTAATAGCCATTATTTCAATTACGCGCGATTTCCAAAAACACCGCCAACGCTGTTGCCGCATCAGCAACTATCCCAAAGCACAAAACAAACACACTCAGATATGACGAATAAATACGCCCAATAAAACGGAAACACATACATGCACGCACGGCGCACGGCACCCAGCAACCGCCGCAGATAAACTAGAAATCCCATTATCACTTTTCACAGGCAAACAAGCAAATGTCCTCTGGCTACACACACACACACACACATATGTGTGTGTGTATGTGTGTTTGTGGGCGATTAGTTATTTCCCAGGGGCCGCACCTCACGCAACGTTGGCCTTCCGCCGCACTCAGCCCCCTCGAACCATGAACCATACTCACCGCAATTTCCGATGCCGCATCACCGACACAATCACCAACATGTTACCCAGTATGGCGGCGAGTATGATGAAACCAAAAATGAAACATTTGATTATGACAAATGTCAGCTGCGACGTTGTGGCCGTCGTTGCGGCCGCCTCCGCCGCGGACACCGAATCGTTGAGCGCTTCCGCGGCGTCAATAGGAACTAGATGGCCGCTGCCAACACCAACACCACCGCCTCCGTCACCAACAGCGCCACCAACGTGCACACCGGCGCCCGTGACCCCACCAATGGGGTCACGGGCATCCATCAGCCCGCTGGCAACGAAATTCAAATACTTCGCATGGGCGCTCGGCTCGATGAACTGGGCCGGCGAGAGGCTGGTGGCGAGCGCGCGCAGCGAGCTGCTCATCATTGTTGTTGCTTTGCCCATTGGCGTTTTTGTTATTGGCGTTGTTATTGTTGTTGTTGTTGTTGCGATTGAGAGTGAGGCTGATGCTGACGGTGCAGCCTGTGTGACTGCGGCTGTTACCAGGCGCAGCGCTGTGGCGGCGGTCGTGCTGGCAGCTGCCGCTGTTAGTGCTACAATTGTGCTGGCGGCGGCAGCGGCAGACACTGTGGCGCTGATTGTGGTCGTTGTTGTTGTTGTTGTTGTTGTTATGTATGCTGCTGACGACGTTGTTAGCATCGGTATCATATTGTGCGAAGGTCGCGCGACACTTGCTCAGTGCTGCCACTGCCAGTGCGCTCCGTGCACCCACATGTGCGCGTTACACGCTTCGCGTCCAGTCTTTAGGCGGTGCAGTGCGGTGCGGTGCGGCTCAGGCGTTGCGTGTTTGCTGCGCTGTCATTTCGACACTTGTTGAACTTTACTCTTTTGACCTTAACATTTTTGCAAACGAAATACTGCCAGGTCGGGTGATTTCTCGCATTCGCCACTGATTACCACTGATTGTTGTTGCTGTGCCTTGACTATGATGACAGCCATATTGTGCCAATGCTGCAATGAAAATACAAAAATAGCAACATTAGCGCAACAAATCAGTTTATTAAAATGCAAAAGCACGCACTCGTGCGATACATTTTTCCGCATTAAATAACTTTAGAAAACCTTTTCGTGCGCTCTCGACGCTCTCTCATTTTGCGTGTTTTGTGCCGTTACTGCACATAAAACATTTCATCGTCCCAACAAAGTCATCAACAGCATCATCAACATGCTCATCAGTCAAGAGGCACATCCTGCATCCTCATTAGCCACGAGGCTTTCAGACACACACACACACACACACACACAGAGCGCACTTCCTCATCATGAGAGTCATCAATTTTGAAATAATATTTATTTTGTAATTTTATTCCATTTGCTTTGCCACAGAGGACAGTGCTTGCCAGGTGCGTGCGCGAATTCTTTGGGGGAAGGGCAAAATTTTTGTAAAAGGCATAGGAGAGATATGAAAACAACGAAGAAGGCACAATTTCGTGCCAGCCATGCCATGCATCAATATTCATACTGCGTTCATAGATACATTCCTAATGATTTCCCTACAAATCATTCGACTCCACACAACCGCGGGACAAAATTAGAAGGAGTGATCCGTTCTTCATAAAATTTGAATTTTTATTTTTGTTGTTTTAAACTTTTGTAGTTTGGCAATGCCTGAGACTTAAATTTGCAATTTTCGTCATTTTTGGAGAGCTATAGCACCAAGTGTGTTGGCTGGATTTTTCAGATTTTACATTTAGTCGGTAACGTCAACATTGATAATTGCAAAGAGTAAAAGAAGTTGTCTTAGGACAATTTAGTTTTGCAATAAAATGATAATAATAGATGTATGTTTTGCATTTGTGCAGTTTTTGCAGTCTTTCATGCTGATTGCATACTTTTAGGGATGAAATACTACTGTGTCCAAAAAATAAGGTGACATTTGAATTTAAACTGCGCGCGTCGAAAGATTTGGAGAATTATTTTTTTTAGTCAACAGTCAACAAGGAATATTATTTGAACGTTATGCGTCGTTTGCGTAACGCTATCCGCCTAAAAAGGCCGGAATTGTGGTAAGACAATTCTTGGTTTTTACACCACGATAATGCACCATCCCATACTGCACTCGTAATTCGTGATCATTTCGCCAAAAACTGAACCCATATCGTTCCGCAACCACCGTATTCACCTGATCTGGCGCCGTGCGACTTCTGGCTGTTCAGCAAGCTCAAAAGACCGCTCCGGGGACACCGTTTTGATACGATAGAGGAGATTCAAGCCGCAGCGAAGACGGAACTGAAGGCCATCCCGGAAAGTGACTACAATCAGTGTTTCGAAGATTGGAAAATCCGTTGGCATAAGTGCATTGCATCGGGAGGGGATTACTTTGAAGGGGATGAAATTGATTTGGAAGAATAAATAAAGAATTTTCAAAATAAATACAATGTCACCTTATTTTTTGGACACAGTAGTATATGTATTTTGTTGAAAAATAAGTCTTTAGACCAGTTTTCAAATTAGTTTCTGAGATCGGAAAATATCGGAAGATACGTTTAAATTTTTCGACAAAGAAAGAATGCTTCTTAAAATAAAAAAAATCCAGGGACATACTTTCACATACTTTTTAGATATTTTCCTCTAAGTTTTGCCAATTTTAAGATTTTTAATTTAGAAAAATATAATAATAAAGCCTCAACTTTGTGAATTTTGAAAAAACATTAAAAGCGTAAATGGCCACATATTTCTTAATCTATATTGAAAATTTTAGCAACTTCTTGGTAACCATGTATTTTTACAATTTTTTTTACTCAATAGACTAAAAAACAGAAAATATGTCTAAATTTTTTTGTGAAAAAAGTTTTAACTTTGAGCCGCTTTTGCACAGACACTAATTAATTTTTTGCACAGATTTTTTTGGGTTTTCTTAGTTGGTGTTTTACCTTTCAAATGACATCAAAATCGTTAAATTCTGAGACTATAAAATTTTTGAATTTTGTCTATGGAACGAATTACTGTGCATTGAGTTGAATCTAGAAGGAAATAAATTATGTGGACACCTGATTTGAACTTAATTTATAAGTATAAGTTTGTGCAGTTAATTTTGGTTTAAATTGGCATACATGTATAATTGTTCGAGGTTCATCAATCAAAATTTAGTAGAATTCTTCCTAAGCCTGAGCTTTCATCATCATCCATTTCATTCATACATCCACTCGTCACTTCTTAATTTTTCATCAATTTATCCATTTCACTATACGTTTATTTCGATTACTATGCATGTTTACTTCCAGATGCCAGACTGACAATCAGTTTCCAAAAGAATCCATCCATCAGTATCAACCAATAGGTTAGATTAGATTAAAGTGGGTGCCTGGGCCCTCGACTTGTCGAAAGATACACTTAGGCCGCAAAAAGGGCCCGTTGGTGATACCACAAGGAAAAAGTGATCTGACTTACTGCAAGTCAATGTAAGTGCCTAGTAAGTGCCTTATGTTGACTAATCTGAGGTCATCCAAGTTGTCGAAGAAAGGAGATCCTAGTTATTTCCAACTTGACTTAACCAACCAACCAATAAAGATTTATAAAAAAAACCCTCAGCCGTCTGTGACAGAGGGGAGTATGTCAAATTGTCGCTCAAATTTTTCCAGTAACCACAAATACACACATTGTACCCCATTTGATTTTCGCCTATTTTGCTACTTTTTCAACTGCACCAGAAACTGATCCCTGCAACGTCCACGCTTTTGGCCAGCCATCTGTCCAGCCAGCTGTCAGCCGTCTTCTAATCAGAGACCTAAAATAATTATTATCCATATTTTTGGGAATACAAAAATTGCCCTAATTTAAGGAATTTCTATACTTATTGCTTTATAATAATTATTCCCAATACGAAATTTTTTACGTTGCCTATAACTATTATCATGTAATAAATATTTTTGAGTTGCATAATAACTCTTATAAGTTACAAGTATATTTTTCGTTGTCAATAATTATTATTTTGGGATTTTTGTTTTTTACGTTGCTTCATAACTTTTATTTATGACTATTTTATTTACGTTACCGATTTTTTTTTACATTGCTTCATAACGTTTATTTATGATTTTTTTTGTTCATTTACGTTGCCGTTGAAAAAAACCATTTTTACGTTTAATTACCACATTTTGGATATGAATTGATTTTTAATTGTTTTAAATTGACAAACGCAAATTAACTGCAGAAACCTAATTTCCACCAACAACTAAATAATTAAAACTCAATTCATACTCAAAATGTGGTAAGGCAACGTAACAAAAAAAATTCTTTCATAAAAGTTATGAAGCAACGTAAAAAAAAATTTCTCAAAATAATAGTTATCGGTAACGTAAATAAAAAAAGTCATAAATAAAAGTTATGAAGCAACGTAAACAAAAAAAAATTTTAAATAACGAGAACGAAAAAAAAATTTGTTTCTCATTACAGTTATTACGCAACGTAAAAATTAATTGTCGCAAATAATAATTATAATCAACAAATAAAATGTATCTTGCATTGATAAGTTTTTTAAGAAAATAATTGCAATGTAACTATTACAATGCAAGATAAATTTTATTTGTTGATTATAATTGTTATTTGCGACAATTAATTTTTACGTTGCGTAATAACTGTTATGAGAAAACAATTTTTTTTCGTTCTCGATAATTGTCATTTTGGAATTTTTTTGTTTACGTTGCAATTTTAGTAACATTGCAATTATTTTCTTAAAAAAACTTATAATAGTTAAATCCCTGCTTCTAATCCCTCTTTCTACTAGTTTTGAACAGTTACCCCCCAATTTAAATGCTGCAATGCATTCATAGGACAGATCCAATGCCTCCATCCTCACACCGCCCCTTTACAGCTACGCACCTGAGCTATGCATGCATACGTGGCCATGTAAGTGGATGCGCTTGTATTTGCCAGTATGTCTTTCATTATTTAAATTTGATGATGTATGCAAATACTCACATCAAGCTGCCTACTGGCAGGCCTCTTCAGGCAAATGTCAAAATGGAGCAGCAGATAGGCAACTTGCATATGCAAACCAGTCAGCTGTAAGCGGCCGGAAGATGGGCATTCAAGCTGTGCGCGAAAGCCGAAAGTAATGCAAAACGGCAGAAGGTGGTAGCATCTATTCCTGGCTGGCACATTTCTAGGTATCTCAACTCAATTTCACAATATACCACAATCTTTTGAATTTTAAGGAACAAGAAACGAGCGCGGCACCGCGTTCAAACAAACGCGCACACATACATATGCACGCTTTGACGGGCTGCCACTTGCGCCAAAGACCTCTCGAAGCGCACACTACACCGACGCGCGCCTCAGGGGGAAATGAGTTTCGTGCGGTTGCATGGCTGCCGCTTTCGCTTTACCACATGCGGCCAGTTAAGCTACGAAGCACTGTCTTAAATCAATAAAACGCGCTGCCGTTGCCTTTATCAGCGCTGTTTGTGTTTTCTACTTTTTCGGTTCCTGGGGCCAGGCCAATGTTTCAGCCGCAACAACAATGGCAGCAACGGCAGTTCAACTGATTTATGGGACGCTTATGCGCCGCCGCTGTTGCCGTTGCTGTTGCTGTAACCTTTCGCTGCGACGCAGTGCCATACGAAGCCGGAGCAGCCGCCGCACCGAGGGATTTGCAAAGGAGATTTGTTCTTGCTAAGAAGCTGCACACTGCGCCGACTTGGCTGTGCATCACTCATACGCCCCGGTGTACACTGGCGCCAGCTCAAGTTGAGTGGAAGCACAAACTTTAGTGTTTGTCCACTCAAGCGGCGACAGCGTGTGTTCGGTGCGCTGTGTGCGCTGTGTATTTATATTTGAATTTGATTAGGACCTGCTTTTACTGTTTGTTGCCGTTGCTGCCGCACAATTGAATCTGCAGCTAAGCGAGCACACCACTTTATTCATTTCTTGCCACTCTCATCGGCTTTTATGCATCAACATTGAATTAGTAAAACTCATCACAAATGAAAGCGGCACAAAAGCCATATAAGTGCCCATTTCAAGCAAAACAAATCGTATCGAAACAAGAATGCCACAAATAAAAAATCAAAATCCAAGTAAATGTGGCGGCTGTGGTCAACGGGGCAGCATGCCGAATGGAAAACAGAAGCAACCCATTTCAACGCTTCAAGTTGAGGTTTACCACAGAAAAATTTACATTGTCAGCAAGAATAGATTGGCTTTTATGTGTGTGTGTGTGTGTGTGTGTGTGTGTATGTGAGTGTTTTGAGTGCAATGCAAATTGAAATGGCTATTCAAAGAAATATCGAATACTTACAAAGGACAAAGGCAAATACTGACTATTGGCAAGTAATTCAATTTATTAATGGACATCTTTTACACAGACAAGAGATACTTGTGAAATTTTTCATATATGTTGGCTTTTCTTAAATATTCTGCACGATCAAGTATTCAAACTGCACGATCAAGTATTTAATTTATTTCAGTTAACCGCCAACCATGGCGCAGAATGGATGCTTTAGATCGCAAGTCTGGCGAGCATTGGTTTCAATTCTAACTAAACCAACAATTAAATATAGACAAAACATCGTTTTCGTAAGCTGTTGAGCTTCTGGAAATAAAAACCATTTTTTTTTAGAACTGTTAACCCTTTCGCTATTTTGTTGCCATATGGCAATATGCTACTTTGTGGACGTCTGCATCCTCTATGGTTGCAAGGATACATTTTTTTGTTGGTCTTTAGAATAGTTTGAAGTTTTAGGAAAAATACGAAATTAATAAACTGAATATTTAAGTTTAAAGAAGAGAAGTATACACGTTTTTGTAATGGTATATCTTGACAAAGTAAAGGAAGAAGAAGCAGAAAAAATTAGAGAACTTTTTAATTTGAAGTTTTCTTTTAATTTAGATACTTCTTTATTAAATTTTGGCTGAAGTAACTAACTTTCCCCAGTAAAAACCTGTAGCGAAAGGGTTAAGTAAGCGCGGCCTACACTTCAGCGTCTATTATGACATTGGGAATAGTCATCAAATCTATCACTATCAATCACTTAGGCCTTGTGGAACATTGTGTTACCACAGGGGGGAGCTTCACCTAATCGCTTTCGGCAGATGACAGCCACTTGGAGGCTCTGATAAATATCTAAATGTCGATTAGGTATGGTCTTTCTAATTCTCTCTGCTAAGCTGCTCATGCAGTACCTGCCTAAGTAACAAAAACAATCCCCATGGACGTTTTGTTTGGTGAGATCAATTCCTTGGATCTGCTCTGGTTTATTTGTTCATTGAGCCATCTAAGGTTTGCTTCTTTAAAGTATAAATTTTTGTTAATTAATTTACATGTAGAAAGGGGTATTTCCACTTCCAGTTTGTCGGCTATACAATTTCCTTCTATGTCCTTGTGCCCAGGCACCCAGCAAATGTGCATTCCATACTGCTCTCAAATCTCGCTAAGGGATTTTCGGCATTGAAGGACTTTTTTTGTATATATACAATAGAAATTATTAAGTGTACGATTATTCAATTTCGATGCTCCGGAACCTCTAATTTTATGCGGTTTAATGAAAAAGTGCTTAAGCCAAAAAATTGGGGGGGCTAGAATGGGGTTAAATGGCGTCGCATCGAGGTCGAAGCTCACAAAAGTGCTTGAAAATTCGACAAATGTCTTCACAGCTGCTCAGAAATGGCTCTTAGAGGGTTCAAATGTATGAATGAGCCTCACTAATTTCTACTTTTGAACATTTCTTTCGAACGTACCTACCCCCTATTTCCAACCCTTAATGGGGCTCCAATAAAAGATGATTGTTTTTATAAAATGCTCCCAGGTTGCGCCCAGACGTATTAAATTTAAGACTCACCCCCATTTATTTTTTCCTTCTGAATGTTTTTTCCAAACATACCTACCCGCTATCTCCAAGCATTAAGGAGGCTGCCATACAAAACTGGTAATTTCCTATGGAATTAGTTCCCCATTTGTAAATGTAGTAGTTAAGTAAGCGAGGAAACATCGTATCTCGGAAACTACTGGACCGATTTGGATGATTAATTTAGTGATCGGCAACATTTTTTAATCCAAAAAATACAAAATTTATTAAAGTTCAAAAAATTCGCCACCAGAGGGCGCCTACCATAAAAACTAAGTTGTAAGGTTATCAACTTTTGGATTTCTACGAAGCAAAAGCCAAAATGTATTGTCGAAACCAAACCCATTAACCTCTCCATTTCGAATATTATTAAGAATTATTAAGAATTTCCATACAACACTAAATCATGCCTAATATACAAAAAACAATAAACAATAATACGAGTATGTGTTTCGGAAGGTATATGTAGAACAGTTAGTAGTTTACAATTCTAGTACATAAATATCAGTAAATTTATTAGAATTTAAAACTATTAACTGTTGTACACTTTCTGAAGCAATAAGATGTTGTTTTAGCACAACAATTTGGAAACTTTTTTAATATTACTCATACGTCCTGTCGGCCTCATAACGAAGCTGGTACTGCCACTTTGTTGACACTAAACGTGCTACTTGACGTTCTTCGAATTTGTAAAAACTTGAGTCGTGATGCCACTTCGATCTAATATTAAAACTGGGTTATTTAAGGTATCATGGCACGTTAGAAAGAGGAATTTTTAATGATTTACAAAATTATTTATTTTTCAGCTCCTTTATTATCAATCTTTTTGAAAATTTTTTTCGGCTAATCTGAAACAAACAAACAAAAAAGATTCATAATTATTAAGCTTTCGGACACCGGAATTCACCAGAAAAATTAAAAAAAAACCCTAAAAATAAAAGGATAGGAGCTTTTTGAAAAAAAGTATCAAAAATTGACTGCGTTTTTCACCTTTTTTCCCAGAAAAAGTACTTTAAATTAAAAATTTGTCTTCAATATTGTGGTGGATTCTTGTAAAAAATAAGTTAATAAAAAGAACTAAAAAATTTTTTTTAAATCGGTCGAGCCAATCCGGAGAGTAAGTGTCCGCAATGGAGGATGTGTTTTTATTTCTACGCGACTTCAGCTCCACCTATATAAGAGACAATATGCTAAAAAAAAAAGATTTGTTTGTGTTCCTTAAACCTTCAATATATTGTAAAAAAATTTATTGATAATAATGGAGCTGAAAAATAAATAATTTTGTAAATCATTAAAAATTATCCTTTCTAACGTGACATGAAAATACCTTAAGGTTCTAAGGATCTTAAGATCTTTTCTAAAATAAACACGGAACAAACATTTGACTGTGACTAATTTATTTTTGACAAAAGCATAAAAATGTTACGACAAATTTAACAGCAGATAATACATTGCAGCAGTAAAAAAAAATCGAGAAATTTTCTAACAACAGCACGGCAGCACATTTTCAAAAGAGAACGCCAAAAAACCGTTTAATGTCAGATGCGCAACATGGTGGCTGAGAGGAAACATTGGCTCTACCTGTTTTTTTGTATCATGAATTTCGGCATTTAAATATCAACTTTCATTGGTATTTTTCATTTTCATGCCATAATTTTATAATTGCCAAAAACGCTAATTGAATCGCAAGTTTATGAATGCTCGCAGCGCAACACTCAGCACATGCAATTTGTGAAATGTGATAACTTTATTGATACACGACATTAATTTCCGTAGGCGCATAATTCAAAGCCATTCATTACTGTCGCTCAACTTTTACATTTCAATATGTTTTCTTTTTTACGAATATTGCTTGCTCCAGCATCACTGGCACGTAATGTTTATGTATAATAGAAATGTAAATTTGGTTTGTGCTGAAAATCGAATTAGCCCTAATTGGCTAATATTTGCGCAACAGCAGGCAGCTCAAAAAATATGAAAAATGAGTAGAGAGGCGCACAGCAAACAAACGAACAAACAAACAAATTGATGCCAACTGTGCGCTTCAAGAAATCGCGGGCCAAAAGCACAACACGTAACATGCCGAGTCCGCGCGTTTAGGGCGAAAAGTGGTCAATTCTACAATGCCTCGCCCGCATAAGCCATAAGCCATAAGCCATAAGCCAAAGAAAACGAAGCACACAGCCATGCACAGAAGTGTGCAGCAGCGGCAGAAGTAATAACAAGTGAAGCGCAAACGTAAAATAAGCCAAATGCGAAGCCAGCCAGCCAGCCAGCAGCGGAAGTAAAACAACGACAGCCCCAATGCGTCGCTACGGCGTGCGCTGGGAATTACAAATGGCCTTGTGGCGTCACTTGCGCACACCGCAGCGCGAGCCTGCCTCCGCCTCGCGTGGCCTTACTGCCGCGGCATTCATTCATTTCGCTGGCGCAGCATAACATTCGGGCCGCGTACCGACCGCCCACACGCACCAACACACATGCTGCGCCTGCAATGAATGTTGCCTTACGCGTATTTACATTTTAAATTGCCTGTAATTTTCAAACATAAAACTCGTAAAATATCTACCGAAACGCATGTAATGAACGAATGAAATTTACTGCTAAAACGGCAAAAAATACGTGAAATTGAACCGAATAATTCATTTGAACGCCGTCGCGCGTACGTTGGCCACTTGTTTGCCGCCATTGTGTCGAATGTGCTTTTGGGCGCAAATCGAGCCGTGGACTGATTCATGCCCGCAGTGCTGTTTCTCTGTGTCCACTGCATTGCATAATTCAGCGGCAACACCGCCGCACAGTCACTCTGACCTTTTTCCTACGGGCACCGATTTTCTTCATGCGACTTTCTCGTTGTCGTTGTCGTTGTCGTTGCCGTTGTTACTCTTATTTTCCGAGGCGCTCGTGCGTGGTGCCGTGCACTGCACTTCTCATAATTACATTTCAACAATTGCTGCCTACTTGGAGGCAATTGAGAAAAATATTACCACTCAAGCGCTTTAGGAGAAATATTATTTTATTTCGCTGCCGCAAAAGCAGCCCCAGCCAGTTTTCATTTATACTGCCCAGTCTGTTCGTTCTTTTTGCTTTATTTTAAGAGGTTTTGGGTTTTTTAATATGGTTTAGCGCCAGACGGAGGAGTGGCGACGAGCGTTGTTGTAGGCGGGGCGGTTAGTAGTGGCAGCTGTGGCAAGTTTATTTTTATGCGCAGAGTCCTTCAATTGTTGGAATTCATAATTTATTTGCCAGCGCAAACAAACGTCGTTCTTTAAACGCGCAAGGATAGTCGTCCACACACACATACGCCACAACAACGTGCTTGTGCGCCACATGTGTGTGTGTGCTGTAGGTAGTAATGGCCGCAGTGTATGCAAATGTCGGTAAATATTTAATATTATTTCACATTGTTTAGCATTGTTTAGCATTTGCCTAACATTGTTCGCCTCGGCGCTGCTGCGCGTCCCTTGTTGCCACACATCAGCCAGTAAAAACATGAAGTAATTTGCAAAGAGACATACACTCATGTATGTAAAATTGAAAGAATACACTAATACGCGCGCACGTGGCCTTACGCGTTCGCATTAACGCAACAACAACAGCACAAATAAATGCACGAGTAAACAGCGAAATTAAAAACAAAACGCAGAGTTGTGGCATCTGGTGTTTCACACTTCGGTAAGTGGGAACACACGACATTTGCACACATACAGGGTGCAATGGGTGTATTTCGAAAGCCCAGTCCACACAAATGTTGCAATGAAGAATGGTTTTGTTAAGTGATTTCAACAAGTTTTTATTTATTTTATGTACATACTATGTGTGTTTAAAAAGAAAAGCGCAAATAAGTTTTTAGCTTAATTTTTGCTTTCCCTTTAAATATCTTTCCTCACATTGCACAGTGATTCGTTCCATAGACAAAATTCCAAAAAATTATAGTCTCAGAATTTAACGATTTTGATGTCATTTGAAAGGTAAAACTCCAACTAAGAAAATCCCAAAAAATCTGTGCTAAAAATTAATTAGTGTGTGTGCAAAAGCGGCTCAAAGTTGAAACTTTTTTCACAAAAAAATGTAAACATATATTTTCTTTTTTTTAGTCTATTGATTAAAAAAATTGTAAAAATACATGGTTACCAAAAAGTTGCTAAAACTTTCAATATAGATTAAAAAATGAAGTGGACATTTTCGCTTTTAATGTTTTCTCAAAATTTGCAACGCTGAGGCTTTTACTTCACTTTTAATTTAAAATATTTTTCTAAATTAAAAATCTGAAAATTGGCAAAACTTAGAGCAAAATATCTAAAAAGTATGTGAAAGTATGTTCCTGGATTTTTTTTTTAATTTTAGGAAGCATTCTTTCTTTGTCGAAAAATTTAAACGCATCTTCCGATATCTTCCGATCTCAGAAACTAATTTGAAAACTGGTCTAAAGACCTATTTTTCAACAAAATACATTTATTTCATCCCTGAAAGTATGCACTCAATATGAAAAATTGAAAAAACTGCACAAATACAAAACATATATCTATTATTATCATTTTATTGCAAAACTAAAGGGTCCTAAGATAATTTCTGTTACTCTTTGCAATTATCAATGTTGACGTTACCGATTAAATGTAAAATCTGAAAAATCTAGCCAACACACTTGGTGCTATAGCTCTCCAAAAATGACGAAATTTCCAAATTACAAAAGTTTAAGAAAAACAAAATGGAGATTTCAATTCAGCGGACCATGATTAACTAGTATACCAAATGTTATGAAGAACGAACCAATCCTTCTAATTTTGTCTCGCGATTGTATGGAGTCGAATCACTGTGCATTGGTTTGCTTTTCGCTTTTCAAGTTGTGATGATAAATAATACTATGCTAATTTATTAAGTTTTTAGTTTATTTATTTATTTTAGTTTAGATTAGATTAGCCAATGAATACAATAAAAATTCGTATAGGCTAAGTTGAACACATTTTAAATGTGCATTGTATATACGTAAGAATTAAAGAAATTTTCAATCTCAGTGTTCTGCATCCTTGTTTTGGGCTTCTGCATTTTCTTTAGTTTATGCTCTTTAATTTCTCTCCTCTAAATTATTTAAATGTTTCCCCGTCTCTATTTTTTATTCAATTATTCTTTGAATTTACCCTTCACTCTTCCTATTGTATTCATTTGTTTATCTTTCCCTTTACTTATCCCGCTGCAGCCTGATTTGATGCATTTAATGATTTGTATTCATTTTCCTTGTGCCCAATTTTCTCTTATCCTACACATTATTTGCCTCATTGGAAAAAAGTTTAAACTTTAAACTTACCAAAAACTTTAATATTTTCGCTTCGTTTTATATTCTCTCTCCTACAACATTTTTTGTTTCTATTGTCATTTTTTGTAATTTCTCGCACTCTTCGTTGCATTCTTCTGAGATCAAAATGTTATTTTATAACCAAATAGTTTTTTTTTCATTTTTAAATATTCCACTTTCCCAACTAACTAATGAAAAAACTTTTTTTTTTATAAGCTTTTGTCCTAACAAATTAAAACCCAAGCACACACGCCGGCACAACATACACCATTACAACAAATTACAAAATAAATTATTTTAATTTATAGCCATTAGACTCGAAAAAGACGTGGTCAGCACAAGCAACATTGCTCCCAATGAAAATTATACCAACATGTTGTGGAAATTGTGCTCGCACCAGTAGTGCCATAGTGTAGTAGTGTGATAAACGTACGGAAAGCATGTCAGTGCGCACAAGTGGCGCGCGGAGAATATGTAAAATAGATAGTAATTTATGTACACAATCAAACTGAATGTCGGCCATGTTGACAAAAACGTGTCAGGCCTCCATTTTTGATTATTTATCCTACTCAAGCACTCCACTCCTTCGCCGCCGCCACCCGTTTGCCGCTCGCTCGCATGCCGCGCACTTTTACCTTTCATTTCCTATTTCGCTCAACTTCCCTGCCCGGGCGCCGCGCTCTGTCGCTTCCTATTTCTGCTTCAAAGCGTACGCATAACTCGAAAAGCAAAACGTTCATTTAGCTAAATATTTCGTTAGTGTCGTGTTGTTGTTATTTTCCACTTTTTGTTTTTGTCATTGTTAATGCTTTTACGCTTATTGCTGCCTTACCGCTGTGTGCCTTTTACTGCTGCTATTTGTGTTTCGTCGCGCTGTTACTGCCGTTGTTTGTTGTTGTTCTTGTTGTTGCTGTTGCTATTCGAAGTGAATTAAAACGATGAGCGCGTAACATTCACAACAGCTGACAAGTTATCCTTTATCCTCGCTGTGCACTCTTTCGAACGCCAAGCATTAATTAAAAAGCAAAACAAGTAACAGCCGCACGACAGTCGGGACGAGTTTATTGGCAGCCCATGTACCCGACACTGTGAGCTGTGAATATAAATTAACAGCCGATAGCGCGCCAACAGACCCAACTAATTTGGAGCAAATGCGGCCAAATGGCATAAATCGACTGTTGGCAGTGCTTAGTGGAGGCATTTTGGGTAAATGAATGGATTAATAATTTAGCAGCAGAGAGTCTGGGCATCAATCATTGTTAAGCTGGAACTTGACTGAAAGGGTAAAGAGCAGAAACCAATTTTGAAGTGAAAGATGCACAAAAACGTCTTGTATCATCAATGCAAAGGTCAGTGAGTTGGGTTAGTTTGGCGGACAGCAGGCAGATTAATCCGCAAACACACTGTGTGGCCAGCAAAAGGCAATGAAAGGTGTGTAAAGCCTTCTTGCAAGTGTGTTGTCGGAAACAAGGCTGGCCGAGAGTCAAATTCTCTGTTATTAAAAAAACGGTCACAATTGTTTTGACGTTTCTATTTCCTCTTCTTTCTCACTACTACTGCAGTAAACCCGCAGAGCACTCTAAAGGCTTGATTACACGTAACGAGTAGAGTGACGAGACAGCAACTCGACCGAGTACTCGTTTCGTCTAAACAGTAAGGCGAGTTGTTGATTGAGTCAGTGACCGAGTAGAGTGGCGAGAGAGTCACTAGAATCACATTTTGTTTACTAGGCCGAGTACTACTTTACCGTTATATTTTTCTTCTTTTCGCAGCGATTCGCTGAATCGCTCGTCACATGCGGAATGCGTCACACACCACTTTTCGCTCGGTTGAGTTTAATTGCGCGAGTTGCTTAGTTCATTTTGTGCATTGTAAAACCGAACTGACTCGGCACGTGTCAAAATACGTTTGAACAACTCGTCGCTTCTGCTCGCCCACCCAACTCTCTCGGCCTAGTACCATTTTGATGTCTCGCCACTCTACTCGTTACGTGTAATCAGGCCTTAAGCTTTTTGGATAGAGTGCCAATGGTCCAGAGTCCCATTAGAGTACAGGCTTATTAAACGAAGAAGTGGTCGTGATGACATAATGACCAAGAGGCATTGAACAAAGGGGCGTGGCATCCATTAATTAAAATTTTATTATGAAATACTTTCGAAACTACAAGTTTCATAGCATTAAAACAGGTACATTGCATAGACATTGGAAAAGGGGCGTGGTACCCTTCAAGCAACTACAAATCTTAACTCTTTCCAGAAATTTGTACAATATATCGTACAATTTTTTTATTTGACAGCGAACGCACTTTTTGTGGAATGGCTTTTTTTAATTTTTATTACGTAGGCTGTGTTGCATTATTCTGTTTAAAAAAATAAATCATAATAGCCGTGACTACACAGTATGAGTGAGTTTTGTAAGTAACTCTTTGCAAGAATTTCAAAAACCAGCAAGTAAAGATGCTTCTGCGGAGGACTTTTTAAATATAAAATACTTTTTGGTATCAAAAAGCTAAACAATTTCAAAGTTTGAATCTCAGTTGATTTATAAAACTTACTAAATTTAACATTTTTTGCGTCTAAATATTTTTCCCGAGTCTTTAAAAAATTTCTACGATATATCGTACAAGTGACCACAAAAAAAAATATAAAAAATATTTTTCCAAACATAAACGTTACCGAGCAACGTAAAAAATATTTTTCTCTCATAACAGTTATGCGATGACGGAAAAAAAATGTTTCCAAAAATAAACGTTACCGAACAATGGAAAAAATATTTCTTGCTGATAACAGTTATTAGGCAACAGAAAACAATATTTGTCACGAATAATAGTTACGAAATGACGAAAAAAGTTGTTTTTTCCTCATAATAGTTATTGTCCAACATTTATATCTCTTAAAAATGGGCAACGTTCTAGAATTTTTAAAAAATCATAACTGTTATTTTGGGTCCCTGATTTAAACCATTTATCATACGGTCAGCTTGTTATTTTTAAGTGCAAAAATGGTTCTATAAATACGATTTCAGCATCCTTAATGATATTGAAATTATCCATATCCTATAGAGAGAGGTATTAAAATTCGTATATCTTAAACTAATGAAGTTAGAAGGACGAAATTCGAGGATATGGCAGTGTACATATTAGTCATTAAGATATATTTTTTGAAAAAAAATTATTGGAAATTTCCAAGGATATTCAAGGATAAAGTTTTTAAAGGACATGTTCAATACCTCTTCGTCTTTTTGCACCAAAACATTAAATTTTCTAAGATTCTAAGAATTTTTGTCTTTCCTTTGATACCCATATTGTTAGTCTACAATGCGCTCAATTTTTAAAATAATTTTTTTAAATAAACATGTCCTTGACATTTCAAAGTCCTTTAAAAAAAATCCTGACCTCAGAGAGAAAAACTAAAAACGCAGTTTTACTACATTTGGTCCCTAGTTTCGCAAGTATATAGATTTTTTCGTGTGTTTTGAAATTTTTTGATTTTTGTCGCACGGTGTAATTTATATAAGTTTCGTTCAAAATGAAATCACGTTTTGATTTTTGTTGTTAATGAATTATTAATTAATTAACAAAATTAATTAATGAAAATTAATGAATTCTTCATAAAGCTTAAAAAACCAACAAAAATTGCATGAATTTTTACTCCATTCCGCACCATTGTACGAGATATCGTACCAAATTGATTGAGCTGTAATTCTGAACCTAAATGATTTTTTTGATATTTTGTTGTATTTTATAGCTAAAATGTTCAATAAGAGCCAATATTTTGAAGGAAAAATGTTTATCTCAAGAAATGCGAAAATTGACCGGAAAGGGTTAATATCGAACAACCGGCATACGTATCAAAATAGGGGTCCTGGTAAAAGCTTTCAACATAAATATTTTTCAGTAAAATTGCCAGGTGTATATTTATATATGAAATAATTTTGATTTATCCGATAATATCGATATTTTCACTCAAACTATCGAAAATATCGAATGGGCAAACTATCGAAAGTTTCTCAGCTCTGCCTCCCACTGCTAGTGCGACTCAGCAATGATAGCTGGAAAATGAACTATATTCATTGCTTAGAAGTGAAACTTGAAAGCTTACAACTAACGTGGATTGAAACACATTTTAACTGATAATCGTTTGAATCCTTACAATAAATGCTTGAAGCACCATGAATTGAGAGTAAGTAACTAAACATTTAAGGACTAATGGACGTCACTTCAATGTAAAAAACTGACATATACGCTCACAAGTCTGCCTGCCTACGCCACTGCCTGAAATCTATAACGAGCCAATGAAAATTCCCAAAATACCCAGCATTACACATACACAGCTTATTAATGTCAGAACGTTATTTTTCCAATTCGCCATCAGCATTACTCGAAGGTATCGTGTCGCGGCAACGACCGTTTACGCAGCACGCATTCATATTCGCGGCATAGGCATCCAACAAAAAGCGACAGCAAAAAACGAGAAATCAACGCGTACTCGCTGTATGTGCCACATTAATATGGATTTTTATGGTAACATAATGATTTGTAACACGCCACTCCTGCGCGTCCTGCCTCGCCCCCAGCGACATTACTGCACACCAGAGCCCCACGGCACCTGAATCGAGTGCGGCGAAAAGTCGAGTGGGGCAAATAAGTAAATGAAAAGCCTGCCACAACGGTAAATAATATCGTCTTTATTTATTTCTCGTTTTGGCCTTTTTTGTGCATACTCTACGTACACAAGTATGTACATGGTTGATGTTGCTGTTGTTGTAGCTAGTACCGCTCACAATGGATTCTTGCACATCAATTTACATTGTAAATCATTTCGCCGGATATAGGATACACGGCATCAGATAGACAACGCTCCGCCAAATGCATGCAAACGTACGCCAAATGACAACAACAAAAGCGTCCTGCCATTACAATAGCAACAACAATATGGTGGGAAATGTGGTGCGAGTGCCGGTGGAAGCACGTGAACGTAATTTAATTTGTATGCGAACATTGTAATATAAAATTCGAGATATACGAACACAGAGGTACATGTAGATAGGAAGCTGGAAAAGCAACCACACCAACAATGAGTACAAAGCGCTGCGGGAGGTAGCAACAACAACCACATTAGCCAACAAGGACACAGTCAGTTTAGAAACAACAATGAAAAACACACTACGGAGAGTTTGGAAACAAGCACCGAACGAAATCGAAAAAAACAAAACGAGCAAAGCTTAACCCATTGCTTCCTAATGGGTAAAATTTTACCCATGAAAATTGACTTTTTAAAAAAATCACAGAAAAGTTCGTGGTAGAGATATCTCAAAATCGTTGATAGGGATGGTTGGGGTAAAGATGGAACTATCTTAGTCTAGTGGAGGTCACCCTAAAATTCCGCCATCTAGCTAGAGTTACCAGACTCCAAAAATTGTGAATTTTCCGGAGGTGGGAAATGTGGCGAAACGTAGTGGCCTTAGAACTTCACAAAAATCTGCCTCCTAACTCACCTGTAAACAATTCATCTTTTGTTCACGTGTTTAGCTGATCACTTTAAAAAGTATGGAAAAAAGCTACCATTGCTGCCTAATGGGTACAAAATACCCAATGAATATCTCAGCAACGTGCAGAGATAGAAAGCTGAAATTTTGTTTCTGATCATTTTGGGTCAATTCCAGGTGTATGAAATTTTATCAAAATCGTATGGGTGGAACTGGTACCCGGCTTTAATGGGTTAAATGAAAATGAGTGAGTAGAGGAGAACAACAACGGTGCTGTGTGGATGCGAGTGAAGCAGAAACGGGTGCAAAATCGCATAAAATGGCAACAATGTCGCTGCTGTTGTTCCGATGGTTTCGGCGGTGAATGTGTGGAAAGTGGTGACGGTGGTTGGCAGAGCTGTCCCGGCTGTCCATGGCAAATGTATGCATCAAACACCCTAAAAACTATCCATCAACAGTTATACACGCTACCGCTCACGAAATAAATATGCACAGCAAAAGTTTCACTCGAAAAAATCTTCCAATGAAATAAACATTCCTTGTTTATGAAAACAAATAAAGTCAAGGAAAGGAAAGGGAAAAACCACATCCCATTTACAAAGCCAACAAACTATCCAACCGACAGTGTAATGGATGAAAACTCATTAACCTTAATGTAACTCATTAACGATGTAGACACTGAAAGCGACCGAAGCGATAACGAAAGGAAACACGAAAAGGATAACCAACAGCAAATAAGTTAAATTGAAACAGTTCTAACCTACGGCCCGCCGAAATGGTGAACGGTTCAAACAGACGAACAGACGCAAGTAGTTAAATCGATTAACTGCAATTGGCGGGTAGTTTCTGTCCAGTGAGAAACAAACAGGGGTGCGTTTTATTAAAAACATATACCGAAGAAAGCGTTGAGTTCATTGAATTGGACTACACGCGATCGATCGATTTTATATGTGAGGCCAATAAAATGTGCTTACTCGAGCGATCGAATAAAACATATTTACACATACATAAAATAGTATATAAGTTCATGTTTGCATCAAACACGTACTCTCTAATACGAAAGTTGGCCGCTGCTGCATGCAAAAAGGACGAAAATCAAACTCAGCCGGAAGGACGTAGATTGTCCTCAGTCGAGCTCAGTCACACACAGACGTGTTGGTCCCAACTAAACGAAGCAGAAAATTGCAGTTGAACTACATTGCGGCAACCGAAGTGGGGGAGAGCAGCTAAAACGCCCAGAGTGGCAAAACTTTATCCTCTATCAGCGCAAGCACGCCAACAACAACAACATCAACACCTAAAGCTACCGCAAACACTACAACAAAAACATCAATTACTTCAACGTCAGCATCTATATACAACAACAAATATTACAACACCAACCAACAACAATTACTGTACAGCTGCCACACCAGCGCCGTTATCATCTTCATCAGCAGCAACAATTTCATCACTCACATACACACACACACACCAAATTGCATCCATCCATAATCATAGTGTTGGCTATTAAACGACTCTCGCCCCAGCACCAACCGAACAAATCAACCCCAAACAACAAAAAATCATTCAATCCAAACTTTCCTGCCATCAGCCAACTGCCACACGCAGAGGTGAGAATGCGTCAAACACCACGTACCAAAAAAAATCGCTGAACGTCCGCTAAGGTGCAAAGTCGCAAAAGTTGGGGAAGCAGCAAGCGAAGGACTGCCAGAAAGAAGGAAAGAAATTTTCCCTAATAACCGGCGATCAAATAAAATTTTATCACACAATTAGCATGAAATCACGTTCTTCATATTTCGGTGCCTTCAGCTCCGGCCGACTGACCGACTGGCTGCCCCAGTCTGCCTGGCTTCCGCTGCCACACGTCGCACCTTTACGTGCACGTGTCGACTTTTCGTCGCTGCACCGCAAGCGGAAAATTGGTATTTTTATAGCCCAACAGAGAAGATAAAAAAACAAAATGAAATGAAATAAAATAAATAACGGCGCTGTACGACTATGTGTACGGGAATTCGGTAGTTGCCTACCGAAGGAGAGTGTGCGCACGAAGGCGAACGGGAACGAGTAGCGAGTAGCGAGGAGAATGCGGTAAAATAGTTCAGATTTGGATTTTCGTACACAGTGTTTGTCTGGCACTTATCTTATTGCTGTTGCTTTTGTTGTTGCAATATTTGTTGATACTTTTTCCCCCAACATAATTCGCCGTTCGATTAACATGGAAATTATGAATGTTTAGCTGTTGTTGGTAGGATGAAAAGGTAAACATTTGCCTTCTTCATCGACCTGCTTCACATATAATATTATCTGTATTTCTGTTTCAACCAGTTTGTGACGCCTGTGTGTATGTGTTTGTAGTCGCTTGCATGTGTGCCGATAAATATTTCAAAGCAAGTGAACTGCCTGCTAATAGGATTCGATTTTGTCTAGCACGTGGGCACCGATTGCTGGTTTAATCGGATTTGTTGTTGCTGTTTTCGTATCGTCTAATCCGAAGCAAATGTTTATTATTAAGAGGCTTTAATTTGCTGCATAATAAATGACTTGGCAACATTAATTGACTGCCGCTGCCTGCTTTCAACTTTCTTTCATCTCTCTGACTTTTACTGCGGTCACACAAGAATTTCGCCTTTTCGGGCAATATTGAAATGTTTTCCAGCAAAACTTTGTTGTTCAACTTAATATTTGAACATGAAAAATTACCGAGCAGATAATTGGTTAGAAAGAAAACCACAGGTTGGCAGTGGGAAAAACCAGCAAAAGCGGTCAAGTGACTTTTCCACGCACCCAAGTTCGATTTTCCTGCGATAAAATCGTTGCACGTTTCGTCCAAATATTTTGTATTGTTAATGAAGGCGTTTTTCATTTGCCATGTTATGGTTTCCTTTGACTATCTACTCAATGGGTTAGTCTTTGATATTGACCCTATTAGTTGTGACAGAAACGAAAGAATTTTGTACTTATTCAAACGGAATGAAGCAAACGTGTAGTTTGTTCAAATGCCGTTGCGTCTCAGCGTGCTGAAACCAACTCATGGAAATTTATTTCAGTGTAGAAGTGGTCGACGAAAGGTGCTCTTTCATGTATTGCATGCATGTTGAATAATATTAAAGCATACATTCAGGCGAGGCCTTTGGATGTTTAAACTGTGAGCTAACAAAGAGATGGCTATCAATGTACTGCAAGTGACACTACGAATGTAATTTGATAATTTCGATTGCTTAATGGTTTCTGAATTTCTATTTTCAATTATAAAATTACAAATAATAAAATTAAGTTAAGAAATAAACAAGAAGAAATGTCATAAATTTTATATTTCATGTTTTATGACTTTTAAAGTGAAGATAGAGACAGTGAGACAGAAAGATTCAAAGAATGGACTGTCCGTCAGTGTTGCTGTTTTGGTCCAATTGGACTATAATTGGTAGCTTCGTTTCATAAATTAAGGCTTTGGTAGGTTGGTTGGTTTGTTTCTATTAATTTTTTTATGATTTTAAAATGACTCTGTATGTATTTATATATTTTACGTTAATTTTAATGTAATACTTTTAATTGCAGCATACTTATTTAATATGCTGTGTTGTTTTTGTACTGAATTTAATTGTTTTTAAATAATATATTTATGTTTATGTGTTTGAAACTAAATTTTTGTTTAACAAATTTATTTTGGTAGGCTGAGATTAATTTTGGACCAATTTTGGTAGGGAAAAAATTCTTAGTGGCAACACTGCTCTCCGTTACTGTTAATATTATCTAAAATATTTTTAATAATCTATCACTACGAACTGACCAAATAACTCTGAACATTGAGTTACTTAAACATGCCGGGATCGATAGTCCAGCAGATAGCGCGCTGACTTCTCATACCAGAGGCCTTAGGTTCGATTCCTAGCTCGAGCTAGTGAAACACTCGTCTACTTCTATCGCTACCCACATGAAACGGATGTCTCATACAAAAGCAACCACTACAGCATACCTACCTACTTAAACATTAAAAAATTTCTATACTACCAAATTTTAGTTCAGCATTTTGCCACGCTGCCCATATTGAGGCAAAAATAATTAAATTCGCATGATACTTCGCGTAACTGTGTCGATGCACAAATTGAAACCGCCATCAACATTTCAGTTAAGCCAAATTAATGCAATGTGCCAGGAAAATGTTGCCGCTGCAATGAGCTTTGTCAACTGTAGTCTCATGCCATCAACATTTTGCACTGCCATAGAAAGCGCATCGTTCCCAGCCGCGCGCAGGCCGAGTTAATTGCAACTGCAGTGACACCACGCGCACTCGAGACCACGTCGCGGGCGGACCCAAGTGCGGCTCAAGCACATCCAGTCAACGCAAACGTTCATCATTTTGGCATTTACTCCATCATGTCATGCAATAGAAAATATAATTTTTCTGCGCCGGGTAGATTGGAAAAGTTCAGCTAACTTCATTAAAAAATAAAAGTTGCTGATTATGTGAAAAAAAGAGAAAACTTGCACAAAAAAAACGCTCAAGTAATAAGAGCAGCAAGCACGGGGCAGCTCAAGGCGGAAGCGCTGTGCGGAGGACGAGCAGCGGGCAGCAGGCAGCAGGCAGCGGAAGATTAATCTCCAGCGCACATCCATCATTTATGAGTCGCAGCAACACTCAATCAGACAAGGATGTTGCTTTTCATTTCTATACTTTATACGCGAATGCCGGCGGGGACGAAGCACATTTTTGTAATAAATGCCCTATGTGGCCATATATTCGTGTGTGTGTGTGTGTGTGTGAGTGTATGAACAATATCTGTGGTGCATTGCAGAATATTTGTAAACAATGCAATGAAAAACTTCAACCCTGCTCCGCGCTTGTGTCGAAGTTGCGCTCGTTTTGGTTGCAAACGTGCGGGCAATTCGAGACTTCATGGACGTTTGCCATTTCCTGGCCTTCAACAAAGCGCTGAGTATCATAAGATTCCAATCAACAGCTTCGTAGCCCATGGCCCACAATAGTGTGCAATCTTTGCAGAAAACTCCCCTCAAAAATATAAATAGAATTGTGCAAAATTGTCGAGTGAAATGGGAAAACTATCAAATCAAATACGGTTACGGAAGTCAACCTGTAGTATATGTTTGTATGTGTGCGTGTGTGTGTGGGCTCGCGCTCGAAAATTTCATAATGCAGCTGGGATGGGACACGTGGAGCACACAACGAACGTCCGGCGAAGACACAAGACTGAAATCGAAGTGATTGGATTAAAACACTCGTCCATGACATTCAGAAAACCCTTGACACCCGCTGGCATTCAGTGGCGCACACGAACACACCGACGCGTCAATACGCCAGCGCGATAACTACACAAACAGCAGAAACAACAGGCGAAGCGAAGAAAGCCGAAAAACGAAAAAAACTGCGCATCATAACGTGTCAATAGACCCAAACACAATAAAGTCAAACGCTCTCCCGGGACCTCAATGGACATTGACAGCGCCAGCGAACATAACAAAAAACCAAATGAAACAAAACACGAATACAAAGGAAAAACAAAAAGCAAATTAAATAAAGCCAGTGCGGCAGAGGTGCGGAAAGACGGAAAGTTAAGCGGATTCGTTGTCGGGGTGCCGAGCGAAAAGGCTGCAACTACCGAAACATGAACTGAAAATATGTACGTCCGATAGGAAGGAATTTCGTGCCGTGTAAGCGCCAACATGGACGCAATCGAATAATAATGCCATAAGCATGGCAGTGTTGGTTGGCGTATTTGTGCACGTTTATTTGTATTAGTATTTGAATTCAATCAGCGTCGAGCAATGAAACGCAATGAAATGAAATGAAATAAAATTCGACAAAGCAAAACATCAACGAACACAGAGTCACAAACCACACAAGGAAGAAATAAATGGAAGGAGGTAGGTACAATCGCTGGCCTTTCAAGTCTGCCCAGTCGAGCCAAATCATATTCTGTATTGACGGGGACATGCGTGCACGGCATGAAGACACACCATCACCACACACCCGCAACACCGCTGCCACGTCACGCTCATCAAGTGGCACAACTACATACACTAGTCAGAATAAGTTTGCGTACAAGGGGTACATAGTTTTTCATATGAAAAATAAATCACTTAAAGTAATTTTTCAAAAACAAAATATTTTTTATTTCTTCCTTAAACTTAGTTAAAGGGACAAAAACAAAATACGTTATGAATTCAGCTCAGAAAAAGTTTGCGTACAAGATAAGGTTATGTGGCAACAATTTAATTGAAAATATGTTTTGTCCAAAAATTAATAACTTTGTGAATATGCTTTCCTTGTTTAAACTCCCTGCAGAAGTTTCGGCATACATTTTATTAAATTCGGTGTTTTTCAGCGGTTATTTTGTTATATCCTTGAATTGTTATACAATTTGTTTACTATATCTTTGAAGATGGCGTGTTGTTGGGCTCAGGGTTCAAGTAAACCCCTTCTATATTTAATTAAATGCACGTTAGGTGACTAGGGATGAACTTTTTCATCTTTTTTGAGTCAGTTAATAGCAAAGATAGCTTCACATCATATGCGCAATGCTCTAAGGTCATCGTAAAGTTGAAAAGAAATGTTGGGATCTGATCCAAAGTTTTGAAACCTTGGCTTACATAAGCTTTTATAATATGTAAATAACCCTTCGGAACCCTTTCTGAATAAAAAAACAGCCTGCTCACTCCTTTACCTGACATGCAGCCCCATACCACACCCCCTCATATGCTATGCTTTACTGTTAATGTCAGATTTTTGTTATTAACTGAATCCTCTTCAAATTAGTTGATGCCTTTTAATACCAAATATGCCAAACCATTATCAGAGAATAATATATCGTCCTACTTTCCATAGATAACAACACATCGTCCCGGAAATCAGGTTTTCTAGAATCTTTGATGGATTATTTCACGAAAGAAATTCTGTGCTCCTTGTTAGTAAACTAAATATGGGCTTCTTATATGCTGTTATGTAGAGGACATATGTTTTTTTCAGGACTTTTCTTATAAAGTGACTACTCCTGGGTTTTATAAAATATTTGTGTACATTTATGAAGATATTGGATGCAACTAGCCTAAGATTATGATGCACTGAGTGCAAAACTATCTAATTTTCTTGCTCGGGTAGCTTAAGAAAATTGCCAGATCGTAGCAAAGAAGCACGAATTTCTGGTTTTTTCGAAATTTAGGATGGCATTTCGAAATGACGATTGTGCTCTTCCAAAAGTTTCCCTAATTTCTCGAAATTTTTTGTCAATTTGGAAAAGATGTAGAAAGATTTTTCTTTTATCCATCTTTAATTTTTTTTCTCTTAGGTTCTATTGCTTTCTATAAAATTTCGAGCACATATATGTACGTTTAAAAATAATTTACAAGCCCGTTTACTGTTCAATGGAATACTAATTCCAAAAATAAAATAAAAAGCATAACCGGAAATTCCCGTTATTAGTTTTGTACGCAAACTTATTCTGCACCGTTTTGTGAGTATATTGTCAATAAATACGAATATATGGAAAATTATTGTTTTAATAATTATTATTTTAATGCATCTCAAACAGAGTAAAAAGTGCAGTTAATGCATATATGAATAATGTGCATAGGTTTTTGTAAACAGAGAACCCATTTTTGAGGTCATAATTAATCATAAAATAATTTTGACTTGCCTATACGCAAACTTTTTCTGACTAGTGTACAAGCTGCAACACGTTGTCGTGACTCAGTGATAATCACAGCGTTGGAGTGGCGGAAAACTAAATAAATCGTTATTATTGTTGTTGTTGTTGTAATAAATGCAAATGCAGCTGAGTGCGCGCCTTTTTCATATTTCGCATGAGTGACAAGTGGCAACAAAGTCGAGCTGCCAACAACTGACATCTCTAACTTACGTTTCAACTTGAGAGAGCGCAAATGTTGTTGGTGTAGCACCTTCATGGATCGAATAGGCGTGTACAACTAAGCCCTGTTCTCTGTTCCAACATGTCTTTGTCAAACAATTCAACTCAAAATAACTCAATGCATTCGAGTGATATTTAAATGTTTGACCAGGAACTATATGCAAATGCCGTTACCCGCCCACTGTGCATTAACGCTGACACTGACGCTCGGCGTACTCAATTGGAAAAAATAAATACCATAGCAGCAACAGCAGCGACGGTAACGAAGAAAAAAGCCTGCGCTGCAAAGCTGAAACGAAGGAAAAAATAAACCCGATTCTGAAAAAGAGAAGAAATCAGCCGTGGCCCCGGATGTGAACTCGGTTTGCGGCAATGCGACCGTAAAAAGGCCAAACAACAACGACGATACGCTGCGCTGTCAGGGTTGCATATGTACTCGTATTTGCTCAACAACAGCAGCAACAACAAGCAACGAGAAGAGAATTGAATAAAAGTTCGCCGTTTTCAATACAAAGAAAAGGCGGGACGAACGTGGGCGCAACAGCCGTAACGACAGCAATGGAAAAGCGACGGCACACAAGTTCCGCTGCCACCATCAAAATGTGATGCAGTGGAAAAATCAGCGCTGAAAAAAGGGCACAAGCGGCGCAATAGGATCCTGCAGCGGTGACGGCGACGGCAACAAAGAGAATGAAAAATCGTTGATGATGAACAAAATGGCAACAAAAGGGTTTACTGTTTCCGCTACAATTTAGATTTTATTACGACTATAACAATGTCATTATTATTGATATAATGTTAGATTGCGCGACTGCCAGGCTGTCGGCTGTCGGCTGCCAGACGTGTTGCGTCAGCAAAGCCACAACGCGGCAAAGAGCGCGCAAAAATGTACAAAAGCCAACAACGCGGCACGGTGCGCGGCTACGGACAGGCAGCCGTTGTGGTGGGTAAGGCGGCCAGTCAGGAAGGCACATTGGCTGACGCTATTGGCGCAGGTATTGACTATTACGAGTACATCGAAGGTTAGCACTAAGTGTACCTTTTAGTGCTTTGAGCCAACTATGCCAGTGGCTGGAAATAAATACACGCCCTTACATCTACTTGCACATACTTATCGACGTAAGCAGCGTTGCAGTGTGGCGTTGATGGGCGTGGGATAGACAGATTGGGTACGTAGATGTTTGCACTATTCTGCTGTGCAGTTGTTATAATTAGATAAATTGCCATTAATTGTTATTGAAGCAAGTAAAGCAGGCATTGGCGCTGGATGCAGAAGCAAGGTGAGTGTTGTACAACAAATTGAAATTTCTTTTTATAATTTCATAAACATTCGCTATGCAGTCTGTTGCAGATGCTTCTTTTTTATATTTATAGCAAGTTAATTTTGGTTCCTAATTACTTCAATGACATGTTTTTATTTTAAATATTCTCTATTTATAAAGTTCTGATAAGGTTAATGATTGATTCGTTCTAATTTCAAATAGTCGGGCAATTAAACAGTAATGGCTTCGATTTCTGACTGTTTCGGAAAAGCATTTTACAAACAGTTTTAGTATTTATTTTCTGATCTTATTAATTATTTATATATTCTCTGACATCTGACTTGATTTGGAGTCGTGGTTTAAGTTAGTCAGTTAGTTCTCGAGTATCAGTCTTCTCTACATACAACTTTGATGTAAATTAAAAGATTAGAATGTTAAATTGAAACATAATAAATAGTTCACTTTTATTTTCAGGTTACGCCAATCCTTATGAAGCTTCGGTTTCGAGTTAGGAACCCGCTACTAATTTCGCTACAATAAAAGTTACTCATACGCCCAGAATCAGACAATATGACTTATTACACCGTGCGACAAAAATCAAAAACTTTCAAAACACAAGAAAAAATCGGTATACTCGAAAAACTAAGAGCCAAATGTAGTAAAACTGCGTTTTTAGTTTTTCTCTCTGACGTCAGGATTTTTTTTAAAAGGACTTTGAAATTTCAAGGACATGTTTATTTTAAAAAATTATTTAAAAAATTGAGCGCATTGTAGAATAACAATATGTGAAATGAAAGAGAAAAATCCTTAGAATCTTAGAAAATTTAATGTTTTGGTGCAAAAGGACGAAGAGGTATTGAAAATGTCCTTTTAAAACTTTATCTTTGAATATCCTTGGAAATTTCCAATAGTTTTTTTTGAAAAAAATATATCTTAAGGACTAATATATACACTACACATCCTTGAATTTCGTCCTTCTAACTTTGTTAGTTTAGGAGTATATCGATTTTTTCGTGAGTAAAATTTGTTGTTGCACGGTGTTATTATGATGGGCTTTATAATGGTTATTGCAATTTTCTGTGAACTGAAAATTATTTAAACATTTCCGAAACCTACTATTCTACAAATGTAGAAAAATAATTGTAAAGAAATAATATATTCTACAAATACTGAGTATCTTTACAACGTGATATTTTTTTTCATAACCATTTGTTTTAACATTTATTGGCGGAAAAATTAATCGTTTAACTTAAATTACAGCAACAAAGTACACACAAAGTCATATAACATGTATAAAAAAATGGTTTTTTATATAAACCTTGTCTAGTTATTTAAGTAAATACAAATATTGTCGCAATGCCTTGTTTAAAGATTTGATTTATTTAATAATTGATTTTTATCTTTTATTGTGAAAAGAAAAGCGGCTTAAGTAAACATTTATTCTTTTTTTTATGACTTTGTTCATTGAAATAAAACGTTTGCAGTATTTGTAAACAGTTTCATGAAATTGACATAATACAACAACAACAACAAAGATACGAGCAATTTCCGTTGTTTCTACTTAAAATCTTTTAATAAGAATTTTCCTTCGACTTGCTCCAATTTAATGTTGTTTACAAATATTCAATATAAATCAGGGACCGTAACAGTTATAAGTTTTATTATAAAAATCAATGTTTAAGAATTATTTTTTGACTTTTATTTTATGACTCAACAAATAACAGTTATTTTTTATTTATATTTAAAAAATCTTGTAATAACAATTCTTTTCTAATTTTTTCTTACTAGTCTACAAATAACAGTTTTTTCGATTTTTATTTTAGTTGTCCTATGATAACAATTATTCACCAATTATTCACCAATGATAACAATTATTCACCAATTATTCACCAATAATTGTTATCATAGGACAACTAAAATAAAAATCGAAAAAACTGTTATTTGTAGACTAGTAAGAAAAAATTAAAAAAGAATTGTTATTACAAGATTTTTAAAATATTGTAACAATAGGACAGTCTGTCGCTGTGCAAAGCAACCCTGTCGCTACGCGCCGTGCTTATAGTCCAACCTGGCAATGATGGAAACTTTTAGTCCAACCTGGCAATGATGGAAACTTTTAGTCCAACCTGGCAATGATGGCTCGCGATCATCATGGAAACCTTTAGTCCACTCTGGAATGTGCGAGAACGATCTGCGCGATAACCGGACAGGTATAAAAGGCAGCCGGGTACGGCGCAGCGAGTCAGTCTTGGTTTAGATAAGTGAAGGTGCCACACGGAGTAAATAGTTAAGTGTACAGACAGTAAAGTGTAAAATTTGTGTAATAAAGTGATCGTTGGTTTTTATTGACTGCGTTTGGATAATTAAAGTGTTTTATTTTCAAATTACGCAATCCAGAGATACGTACTAGCCCACTAGAACTAGCATTCGTAACTATATAAATATAAATTCACCAATAATTGTTATCATAGGACAACTAAAATAAAAATCGAAAAAACTGTTATTTGTAGACTAGTAAGAAAAAATTAAAAAATAATTGTTATTATAAGATTTTTAAAATATAAATAAAAAATAATTCTTATTTTTTAATTTTTCCATAAAAATTAAAAAAAAAAGTGTATTGCCAAGTTTGATTCTCGGTGCGAAAAGAATTGTATTGGTATATTTCATTTACTTCTATGAGATCCTTCATAGTAATTTTTTCAAATATAGTTTTCATAAATAACTGTTATTTCCGGTCCCTGATATAAATAGTGAACTTGCATATTCGATTCATAGACGCTACCGCCTTGAGTCGAAATCCACACTTGAGGCTTTTAAAGAAAAGTAAAACTTTAACTGAATTGAATTCATAACAAGCCGCGTCTAACTATTTTTTAAACAATTAAAAAAGAATTCATGCATTCATTCATTTGGGAGTTTAATCTAAAGAACCGCCCAATAAAATTCCATTAATTTTCAATTTGTTATGTCGGCTAAAACTTATTCAACCAAATATTCTTTCGCAGACTCAATATTCTTTTGATTTATTTACTTTCGATTGACTACTTTCAAACGGAAACCTCAACCGTAAAATAACTTTGAGCTTTGAGAAAGCATTGCAGTGCCCTTTGGGAATAAGATAAGCAACCGACCATTTGCGGCGCCATCGACAAGGACCAACTTACACTACAGCAATAAATATTTATTTGCACACAAATTTGAGTGCAGAAACTTACCTCAACTCTTACTAACTCGCCGTAACATCGTGTGGCGCAGCTCTTGACGTTGTATCCACAAAAATAGATTTACTGTTTCATCCGCATTGCTGGCACAACACTTGGGCACTTTCGTTTTATTTCTTGGCCAACAGGCAAACACTGTTTAATTTTCTGCTATTCATTACATTTGCACGCAGCTCGATTTAATGCTGCGTTAAGTGTGCATAAAATGAATAAATAGTGCGAATAAATAATATGAAATAGTTTTATAACCAAATTCGTGTCACAAAACCAAAGAAACGGAATATGTTATAAGAATAATTAATTAGAAAAATTAATTGCCAACGCAAGCAAAAAAATTCCTACAACAAAAACGATGTGTGCCGAAATCGGCAGCAAATCAGTAACCAAACAACAACAACAACAGCGGCGAGAGCGCAGCAGCGCTCAATTAAGAAGCCGAAAGCAACCTTTTCCAGCAGATTCGTTAGCCGCACCGCTGCCGAGACTATTTTTGTAAAATCATTGCCAGCCAAGGCGAGGTCGAAATTTATTTGAGCGCGCAGCGCACGTGAATTGAATATAAATAGAAGCGAATCCCTCGCAGCATTAATGGGAGTTTCATGTTTATTTCGTGCCACCGCGTCCAAGTGGCAACCAAGACGGGCACATTGAATTTATTTGCATATTGCGGGCATACCAAAACTAAAGCTTTAATTAGTGCAGCACAAATAAATATTTGCGGAAGTTGGCAGCGCACAACACACGGCCACGAAGAGCGCTTCTCCTTTTGAATATAAGTAAATATTTGCTTTTTTGTTGCATAGTTTTAGGTAAAAATTGCAATACAAACACACCGCAATGCCTTTTGAGATTTTTATTTTTGTTTTTATTACACTCAACTTAATGGGCTCATTGTGCTTTTGAAAGTTCTGCTCTTTTGAGTATTGCCAAGATTTACAGAAAAAATTGCAGTCATATAGAAAGATGAGAAATGCAGCCACTCATACGATGCGCAATTTTCACATCAAAATAAAATGGCCAAAAATTGGTGCTGGCAAACAAGGCAACAAAATGCGCTGCAACTGAGTTATGCACTCATTCAGAGGAAATAGTGCAACTAAAGGTTAATTGATTGATTGACAGATTTTATTTATATTTGATTCAATTTGCCAGTGGCTTCACATTAGTTCAAAGGAATGCACAGTGATTTGACTGCATACAAACGCGGGACAAAATAAGAAGGAGTGGTCCGTTCTTCATAAAATTTGGTATACTAGTTAATCATGGTCTGCTGAATTGAAATCTCCATTTGGTTTTTCTTAACCTTTTGTAGTTTGGAAATTACGTCATTTTCGGAGAGCTATAGCAACAAATGTGTTGGCTAGATTTTTCAGATTTTACATTTAATCGGTAACGTCAACATTGATAATTGCAAAGAGTAACAGAAATTGTCTTAGGGCCCTTTAATTTTGCAATAAAAATGATAATAATAGATGTATGTATTGCATTTGTGCACTTTTAGGGATGAATCAAATAAATTTTGTCAAATTGAATTATTTTTTTAAATCGCAAGATATCGGAGGATGTAATTACATTATCCGATAAAGAAAGAATGCTTCTTAAAATAAAAAATTCAGGAACATACTTTCACATACTTTTTAGATATTTCCCTCTAAGTTTTGCCAATTCTCAGATTTTAAATTTAGAAAAATATTTTAAATTAAAAGTGAAGTAAAAGCCTCAGCTTTGCAAATTTTGAGAAAACATTAAAAGCGAAAATGGCCACCACATTTCTTAATCTGTATTAAAAGTTTTAGCAACTTCTAGGTAACGATGTATTTTTAAAATTTACTCAATAGACTAAAAAACAAAAATATGTGTTTACATTTTTTTTAAAAAAAAGTTTCAACTTTGAGCCGCTTTTGCACACAAAGTAATTAAATTTTTGCACAGATTTTTTGGGGTTTTCTTAGTTGGAATTTTACCTTTCAAATGACATCAAAATCGTTAAATTCTGAGACTATAAATTTTTTGAATTTTGTCTATGGAACGAATCACTTTGGAATGGCGCAATAATTGTTTTCTTTGCATAGTTCTCCTTTCTCTAAATCCTCCTTCTCCTAAATCTCCTTTCATAATCTCATCATATTTTTGTTCTAAGTATTTAAGTATTTAACATTTCATGATTTTCGCTAAAAAAATACCACACAAAAGTGCAATTTCATTTTCATGAACAAATGTGTGACAGTGGTTTCCATCATGGAATTTTGCATATTCCCAGTTGCGAGTCGAAAGCCACAGGCGGTGCGCACAGCCACTGTAGCGTTCCAGAAAATATAAAAGATTGCAGTTTGCGTTGGCACTCGTCCAGATTTCTCACACACATTCTGCTGCGCTCAACTGAAAGGCAGCTGCTGCACAATTTCGGTTTTCACTTTCACAAATATTAAAGAGTAGGAGATTTCGGGCGCTTTGCTGACGTTGTAACATTTATATAATCCAATTCGTGGTTATGAGTTTTCAGTATTAAAATTGAAGTGTGCACATACTCGTATTTGACTACTTATTTGAATAATTACGCTGAGGTTAAATCTGTAAAGTCATCAAAAGCGACACACGTCTGCCTGCATAACTCCCCAATTAATTGTTTCTTTGCTACCCAAAGTGCCATTGATCCGACGCACAAATCCCAACACACTTACATACTTACGCACAGTATTAACGACAGACATCAAAGCGAAAAACAATGCATAAGCGCAGCATTAAAGGACACCCACGTAAAAGCGCAGACTCTGCAAATTTCGATGCGTCAAACGTGCCACGCTTTTGGCTATAAAATCTCAATAATATCAACAATTTTGCATAACGTGAAATATTGTTTTGCTGTTAATCTGCAGTACAGTAGACAAAGGGGGAATTAAAGCAGATTTCTTCTCGAATGTTATGTGAATTCCCTTATTGCTACTGCTTCAAAGCTTTAAATAAATATTTTAACTAAAATGGCAAGATTATTTAGGTGCAGCTACAGGATTCATGAAAAAATTAGATTTGGTTTTAAACCCTTCGCTGCATGGCATTGCATGTATGCAATGTTGACTTTCCATAGATTTGGGAACTATTCTATTTAGCATTTTACAGTCGTTCATTCTTCAGTTGTGTCTTTTATGTTAAAACATTTGATTACTAATGGACTTTTGCGATTAACATTGAAAGTATGTGCAAAAAAGTCGAATAAAACGGTTTCGATTTGGTGAAATAATTTTCACCAAACTGTTTAGCCCGACCTAGGTTCAAGTCCCCGTATCAGCCAACACTAAAATATGGATCAAACCGACTTTCCTTTCAGCGGCAGCGTTCTCAGAGGATATGACAAATTACCGCAAAACTTCTTCCGTGGATACAGGAATTCAACAAACTTTCATTTTTACCATCAAAACTTAAATAGCAACAAGAATTATATGACAAAAATGTTTTTGCTTCAAAAAAATTAAATCATGCAACGATGGGTTAATCTAAATTCGAGTTATTTTAATGTAAAACTTGTGTGAGATTTGTAGGAATAATAAAGAATAATGTACATTTTTTAATATTACAATTTGTTGCGAAATGGAACGAAATGGAAGAATTTACGATTTTACGCCGACTTGGGTTAAGAGTTTTCCACGGGTAATTACTTTATTTATCGTTGTGTGCTTAGAACACAGCCGCCAAAACAAACGATTTGTTTATTTGAAATTAGTTCAAGTAGTCGGAATTTGGAGCCACGCTTCTCTGGGCGCACTAACCACGAACTGTTGTTGCTATGGCAACTACAGTTGCGCTCCTCCTGCCCGCTCTCATAAATCCTCCCCTCTACCGCTCTCTTAGATAATATTCACATCTATTTGTGTATTTGTCGAGAGCTACTTGTTTATAAACGACAAACTCCATCAAAGTCAAGAAAATTCATTAAAGAGTTATATTAGCAACCATTCTGCTCATGAAATTCACTTGAATTGGGGTGACCATGTGTGCATATTTCAATAGGCTTATCTACATACTTGCATTTGTGCAGTTTCTTTCATTTTTCATATTGAGTGCATACTTTCAGGGATGAAATCAAATAAATTTTGTCGAAAAATACGTGTTTAGACCACTTTTCAAATTGAATTATTTTCTGAGATCGGAAGATATCGGAGGATCTAATTACATTATCCGACAAAGAAAGAAAAAAATCCAGGAACATTCTTTCACATACTTTTTAGATATTTTCCTATAAGTTTTGCCAATTTTCAGATTTTTAATTACGAAAAATATTTTACATTAAAAGTGAAGTAAAAGCCTCAGCTTTGCAAATTTTGAGAAAACAGTTTTAGGAACTTTTTGGTAACCATGAAAAACAGAAAATATGTGTTTAAATTTTTTTGTGAAAAAGTTTCAACTTTGAGCCGCTTTTGCACAGACACTAATTCATTTTTTGGACAAATTTAGGGTTTTCTTAGACATCACCTTTCAAATGACATCAAAATCGTTAAATTCTGAGACTATAAATTTTTTGAATTTTGTCTATGGAACGAATCACTCTGCAATGGCAACACAATGGGTGAACTTGACCTAAGTGAACACTCTTAAACTGCCTTGCTAACCTAACCTTTTATTTGCAACACAAACACCTAACTTTTATTATAAATTCACACCGTACTCCATGACTTTTTATTCGAATATAAAAGCCTAAAACCTGCAAAAACAAACACAACTAAAATTAAATACACTTCAAAGACTTTCCCACCACAATTACATGCGTTTTGTTGTTCTATAACAAAACATTCCTTTTGTCGTCAAAACTGGTCACCTTACACTGTGAACTCAACCGGCGGGAAAACGTAAGCCAAAAGTCGACAGGTACAGAAAATTCGCATAATCCTTTGAATATTAAATTGAAATATTCTACAGAATACAAAACCGCTGATGAGAAAAATTATGGCAGTACCTACATGAAATAAAAATCATTCTAAAATCTCGCTCAAGGATAAGAGATGATGTTCAAGAGTTATTTTTAGACACTACACATACATACATACATACGAGCCGCGACACATACCAACACATCAACACACACACACACCAAGCACTGTTTAAGCGCCACGGTTGCCAACTTTTCATTTTCAGAAAGCACTAAAAACCGCGTTTTTCCACTCAGAAAGCACTGATGAGCAAAAAAACAAGCAAATGGTGGTACAGCATAATCTCGATAATCCGGACAATTAAAAACCAAACACTGTCCGAAATATCGAAATGTCCGGATTACCAAGATTACAAAAAAATCGATAAAAATACTACTGACCACAAATGAAACTTATTATTTTTTATTGAATTACAACTATTTTTGCTTAAAATATTATTTTTAATATTTTATAAACATTTTTAACGATTTTGAAAGAAATTCGTAATTTTCGTTTGGCGACATTTTGTTTCATGTTTATGTAGGAATTGTAGATTTGCCTACATTGCACTCCACTGACAGTTGTCGAAGTGACTTTCCTTTCTGGCCCAACGTTAAGAATGTACGCTTTTTCCTAACTAAAGATTAAATTAAACTTTTAATTAACACCACTTGATTTTATTCAACCTGCTGTTTCACATCTGAACCAGCAAATACGACAGAAAAAGAAAGCATATCGGAATTCCTTGCATTTTATGAAAACATATATTTCAACAAAAAACGGGGACTCCCCGTAAAAAAACATACAAAAATTAGTGTCCGGATTTTTTAGTTAAATAAAATTTGCGGTGTCCGGATTACAGAGTCTACAATAGAAATCAATTGGGTGTCCGGATTACCGCGTTGCCCGTAATAGCGAGTGTCCGAATTATCGAGATTGTACTGTAGTTGTCCTAATTTTCCGTGTAACATACTAGGAAATCTATTGCGAATCCGTAGCAACCGTGACCTAAGTAGCAATTCAACCAAGGAGGATTCAACCAACTTCAGTTGTGATGTAATATCCAAACAATGATTTTTTAGCCCAACATTCTAGTGTTATATAGTTGTTAAATGAAATATAGTGTTGTGCAACACTGCAGTTAAAAAAAACCTAAATTTTTTTTTAAGGAAGAATTAGTCTTGCACCAAACTCAATATTTTCCAATCAATTTTAATTTTCAAATTTCAATTTTTAGTGCGAAACGCACTAAGTTGGCAACAGTGTACGGTGTGTACTCGCATTTGTACGGTGTGGACAGAGCGAAGGAAACGGCCGCACGGAAGTGGGAGCGGAGGCGCATGAAAGCCACACAACAATGCACATAAGCAGCAACAACGAAAATAGCAACAATACTCGCAATAGCAGCATCTACTTTTGCTACGATATGTAGCCAGCCGCCGCTCAACAAGAACACAATGACAATGTCGAGGAGTCAAGAAAAAACAGTGGCAAGGAAATGCTCGAGGCAGGGATCCAGCAGTGAAGAAAACATGCAACAAAAGTAACATACACACATACATTGTGCACGGAGGCCGAGAAAGCAAAAGCGTGCACGACTAACGGTAAATGCTGCAGCAGCGGAAGCGGCAGACCGATTGGGCTGTACGACAGGCGCTTTGCCCGCGAACAACAACAACAACCACAACCACTGTTAAAGAGTAGGAAAAATGCGATTTTTATTGCGGCAAAATGACAGTAAAAATAAAATCGCTATTGCTTGTTGTGCCGTTGCTGCTGTTGCTGTGCCTTTTGTTGCTGCCGGAGCTGAGTGCAGACTGCAGTGTTAGCCGAAAACTGTGGCTGGCTGCATCTACGGCGCACCGTGTGGCAGATAATGAAAATTCAATAACCCGCCATAAAGTGCGCGCAAAATACATAAAGTGCAACAACAACAAACAACAGCATTAAATACACCGAAGCCTCTGAAAACGAAGTCGTAAAAATTTACTGACAAAATTTATTTACTGCTTTTGCCATTTTTCAGCAGCTTGGCGCTGGCGCAAAGTGTTAAGTGTGAAGTGTGAAGTGGAAACCATGTTGTCGCACACTTTTGCGTTCGCCCTTATCTTTAGTGTCCTTAAAGAGTATTCGTTGTGTACTCGAGCAAAGGCGTGCACAATACACACATTTTAGACTAACGGCAAATAAATAAAAATGCACATAGCCAGAAGAGCAACGTAGGCGACTCAAACGCGAGCGGGACAGTAGCAGACGCGACGCGGCAATCTTTAAGAGACATCGCACAGTGTCGCGATCCCATATAAGCCGTACCCAAAAATATTTAGCGTTGTCCTATCTCGATGAAACTTTGTGAGATTGTTTTCGTGGTGGAAATTAAGAAATTCACAAAAAATCATTAAAATTGGACCACTGCCACGCCCACCTCCCATACAAAAGGAACTGTAAAATTGCAATTACTTGCTTAATATTAGTAGTAGAATTATGAAATTTTGTATTTGAGCTTAAAATAATAACTTAAAAGCTCACACTAAAGTGGGTGGTCTGGCACGCCCACTTTAAAAAATATTCGTATTTTACTACAACTAAAACTGTATTTTTAGGAGGCTGTTTACGATACTCGTTCCACGATATAATTTTAATTGGTAAGCTTTCTAAAACCCTAAAAGTGGGCGTGGCAGCTGGACCATATTTATTAAGTGGCCAAAACTTTCCCTTTATGAATTCGTGTATTAATTTTTTCACCTTGTAATACCATATTTTGGTATAAATGTTTAGATTTTTAAAGTGGGCGTAGCATTTTGCCTACTTTTGACGATACGAACAATGTGCCAACCTTGTCCTTTAGATAGTTCATCATTGCAGTAGCTGCTTTGTTGCTACTTTAATTGTGCGTCGGAAGCCATACTTCGAAAAATTCACAATTGTTTACTGAAGGTGCCACTACAAAAGTAAATGTTTAGGTCGGGACGCAAACTTTGCTTTTGTTCATGATTACCATCAACGCCCGTTTTATATTTAAGTAAATTTATAAGAAAATCAAGTTTTATTGACCGCTTTCCGGATTCAGCTTTACGCCACATTTCGAAGAAATCACGTATTTTTAGTGGAGGTGTAACTTTAAAAATGCGAATAACAACCAAATAAGCACTTATAAGCAAAAAATTACTCCGGATTATATTAATACATACTTTTTTGAGTAATTTAGGGTTGGAACTAAAAAAGTGTTTTTTGACGTTTTTTAAACTTTTTTCCACCAAACTTTTGGTTCTTTGTTAGAAGCAAACCGAAAAACGTAATTTTTCAATGTAACGGGATTTCACAGTTATTTCAAAGCTCAAACCAATAAATAGTGCTGCCATACAGGAAAAATTCCAAAGTTTTATTTAATATATAACATGACTATATTAGTACATAAATTCTATTTTTATTTGATTTTTTATTCAGCACAAAGAATTACCCACAAACTTGGAACGAATGCGTATTTTTTAACATCAACTTTGAAGCTACATAAAAATGGAACGGAGTAGGATATTGAAGATCGGAAAGCGGATTTTTCTTAGTTGAGATATTATCTGTCGACTGTCATATTCATTTTAGTCATTTTGTAACATTGATTTTTACCATTTTTGGCCACACTCGCGACACTGTGCGTCGCGCTCATAGACGAAATGCGGTACACAACAAAACATTTGCATGCCAGCATTGGAAGCAGCGCCACCCAAAGGTTTTGACTTGCTATGGCCGCAAGCAAGGTGACAGCAGCACAGCAGCATCAACAACGGAAGCGAGCTCCAATCGGGGCACGGCGATGCGTAATATTTAATAAAACTCATGAACCTGAACATGAACATGAACACTTTATTTCATTTCACTTCTCATATCCTGCGGACGTTTTATTTAGTTTAATTTTGGTACCCTGCTGCTACGCCTCGACGGCCTCCCTCCTCACGCATTGTCCGCACCTACTGCGGTCGCTCTTTCGTTCAGACTTTGACGCACAGTGTCTTGGGACAGTTGCTTGTTGCTTCAAGCCACTACTTGTGGTTGCAGCTATTCTTAGTGCTGTTATTTTTGTAACTGTTGCTGTTGTTGTTGTTGTTGTTTTAATATTTCCTTGTTATCTGCAAGTTAGTCGCTTCACTTGTGTCATAAACCGTACAGCTTGGTAGTGGTGCTTGGGGTGACAGAAGCTGACAACTGGCAGGTGACAGGTGAAAAGTAACCGAAAAGCAAACTTAAGGCACGAAAATTCGACAGCAAAAAACTTCGACAGTAAAACACCCGAAGTAAAGAAAATACAGGAAAGCAAAGAGGCCCAAACCGCCAAAGTACTCGAACTCGCTTGTCTCAATGAACAGCGAACAACAGAGAACGAAATCAAACAAACAAACAGGTAACTAATAAAGTAAAAGGGACCAAAAAGTGAAAAACTGAGAAATTAACGCACATTGATTTCGACCCAACCAACCCAAGTTGAATGGTCAAACAGTGAAATAAAACTCGCACAAATGCCGAAACGATCCGGAGCCGCGTACACGCAACAATTCGGATCGCCTGTATTGCTTGTAACGACAGCTGCGACAACTCCCGTTTACAGCGCCACGATACGTCAAAGAGTCGGCCAGCCAGCCAGCACTCTAGTCAGGCGAACGCGCGCGTACACATGCGGCAGGAGCAAAGGATATCACCGTACTGAGCACCCGCGAGGACGACAACGCCGACACACGGCCGCGAAGCTTGACACGCAAACGGTCGTTCCAAGTTTGGTTCTTTTTGATTTTGCAGCAGCGCACCGAGCGCCTAAGAGTGTGCTTTGACTTTGCACTAATATCGACGGGAACCGTGTAAATGAAAGCCGCACAGTAATTTTCAATGTTTCTTTAAAATTTCGCTTCTGATTTTATTTATTCACATTCTCTTTTGTTACCTTTGCACAACTCGCTTCTTTCGTTTGCGCCTCAAATCACACTCACTTTTTTTTAATTAAAAATGATTTGTATATATATTTGTTTTTCACGAAATTTTTGTAGGAGTCACCCGGTTAGTGAGGCGCGTGTATTGGCCAATTGGTGGCGTGTCGCGTATACGCCGCGTGTGTCTTGCCTGCTGCGCTGCACACTTCAGAATGCCAAAGTTTGTTATCTATTTGTAGGCGCCAGCGCTTCTCCGTGTCGTCGTTTTCGATTGTAGCTGGCACTGTTGTTGTTATTGTTGTTGTGCTTGCCACAGCTGCGAGTGAGTGAGTTTTTGTCGATAGGACTGTATCTGCCTGTGTGCGTATGTGTGTGTGTGCGTCCGTGAGTTTGTGTATAAGTGAAAATGTGCTCCAATCTTTCCGTTGTATTTGCAGCCTTTTCCCTTTCTTTGATTCTGGTTTTCGATTTTTTATTGTGCCCTCATGCTTTTCGGTGCATTTCGTATGTACACTCTTGGCAATAGTCCATTTGGTTACTGTTTTCTTTTTGTTGTGGTTGTTACTGTTGTTCTTGGTATTGTTGTTGCTTTCGTCATCACTGTTGTCAGGAGCATGTTTCGTTGAATCCACAGTTGTTCATATTGCTCTGCTGCCACTTTCCCTGCTTCGCCACAGCAAGCATGTATTTTGTTGTTGCAGCTACTCGCTCCAAATATTGTTCTTTTTTTTTTTGTTTGCCACATTGTTATTGCTGTACGAACGTACAACCGAAGTTCATATGTAGTAGCAGCATGGCAGCGCCTGGGCTGACGACGGGGGCGGCCAAGTGACAGCGCGCAACAACATAATGAACTTCACTTCATTTCGTCATGGCTGCTGGTTTTTTTTTTGTTTTGCTGTTGGTCTTACAATTGCTGTAATCGCAATCGCACCATTCCACTTTCGCTGTAGTTTTTGTTGTTACAATTCGTGGCTCGTGGCTCTGGTCGAGCACGTCTTGCCACACTGTCTCCAGCCCAGGGAAGACAAAGCCGCATCGCTTTGTGTCTTCGGGCGAGTGGAGAGCGCGGCCGCTGTCCCCACATTTTGCTGAATGGCTGCGCACATTGCCCAGAGCTGACACGACAACAGCGCTTAGAGCTGTGGCAGCAACAATGGCTACGCATACGCGCACACGGCGGACACAATTTATGAACTGCTTCGCGCAGCTGACATTGATGGACACTTTTTCGTGTTAGTTTCGCCTTTTTTTTCGCCGTACAGTGTTGTACAGTGTAAATGTGTATTTTATCGCTTCAGGCCAACAATGCGAAAATTATGCGAAATACAAATAAACTGTGGGAAAACGATAAATATAGTAAAGAAGATAAGCGGTCGCGTACAAGATGAAGAAAAATACAATTTGAAAAGAACGAGTTGTACGAATACTAGAAAGATACAGAAAAAGGCGAAGAGAAAAGTGAAAGAAACGAAAGAAAAAGGTAAAACAGGGCAAACAATCAAAATAAGCTGTCAAGATAAAAGCATAATATTCAAATACGGATTAGAAGCGCTGCAACGATATCCAAAATACGAGCAAATTAAAGAAGAAGCGGGAAGAAGAAATCCGAAGAGGTTATGTTGTCGTCACTGGTAAAAATGGATTTTGATTGTGTTTTCTGCATTTAGCAATCGTTTTGTACTACAACGTGTATACATTTGCCAGATAGCAATGCGTTACAAATGTCCTTTAACCCTTTCGCTACAGGTTTTTTTTTGGGGGGAAAGTTAAAATTTTAAAATTTATGTTAGCAACATTCCATAAGAAATTTTTTTATTTTTATACTCGGACCCTGTATTTTAGAGTGTTTTTCTATGAGAGCAACCACATCGTTGTGGCTGTCATAATTACGTAAACATAAAACTTTTTACGCATAATGAAAATTTGAATATTTCTTCATTTACTTCAGCCAAAATTTAAAAAAATAAAGTATCTAAAATGAAAGAAAACGTCATATTAAAAAGTTATCTCAAATTTTCTGCTTCTTCTTCCTTTACTATGTCAAGATATACCATTCAAAAAACGTGTATACTTCTCTTCTTTAAACTTAAATATTCAGTTTGTTAATTTCGTATTTTTCCTAAAACTTCAAACTATCCTATGGACCAATAAAAAAATTTATTCCTGGAACCATAGAGGGTTCAGACGTCCACAAATTAGTATGTGCCATATGGCAACAAAATAGCGAAAGAGTTAAGCACGCTTAGCCCAATATCCTTAAGATCACAAACAAGACCAATTCAAGCGTGGTGTTTCGAATGTTCTTAAAGTACAAAAGTTTTGCGAATTACTGAACCGCATACCTACTGAATAATTTATGAATGCCAAGAGCACACAATCCGAGTGGGCGAACAACCAAAGAATTGATGTTTCCCTACCCAATCATAATCACTCAAATTGAGCTAATGAATAATTAGCTTGCTCAGCTGGGCATTATTAGCTGTTAAAATTCAACAATTTATAAAATGTATACAATATTTATACAATTTATACACATCATACCACTGTGTTAGGCAATTAAATTTTTGGTAAATTCCTGCAAGTTTCCCTACCCAACTTCAACGTCTACTTGGACACGCGCAGGCACTCAATGAAAGCAGCGCCTGCAGACGACATTTATGCCCCACATTCAACCAACCATTCGCCGAGCAATTCATCTGCCTGTCAATCTCTTCATACGGCCAATCGTTCGTCCAACACCACATGTGCTCGAGTTCATGCTGTAGCCACAGTGACCGCAAATGACTGCCTGCTGCGCTGTGCGCCAGTGCGGGAGCCGCCCAGCACGTTGGCACACACATCGGCACACACTGGACACTGCGTTCAATTACAATTAAAATGTTTGTCCGACATGCATGTACGACAGGCGTACACAAATCAACGCACAAACACACAGTCGCACGCCTGCAATAACAGTAATGCACAGACCGCTGTACGTTCACAACTACGCATGGACTTTAATCCTTTGAGCCACTGGCACTCATTCGCACAAGCAAACTCGCACATACGCACACCAGCACCATTCACTTTCACATTCATTGCGGCGGCAACGGTGCGCTGCGACCGTAATTTATTACGTCGGGAATGCGCCCTACCACATTAAACTGTGAGCAAAAACACATTCAACCACACAAACACACAGCCGCAGAAACACACCGACGCAACGTCTTCGCCATATTCTTTTGCTCAAACACTGGCAATCACAATATGTCCAGTTTTCTTTCAGCTCGCCTCTGGATGGTCAGCTTTACGATTTTTGTTGGCGGCAGCGGCAGCTGTGCCGCTGGGACGCAATTCAATTCCCACGACATTTTCCTCGCGCCGCCCGCTCATTACCACCCCTGGCCAGAGCGCATTCTTCTCAAACACTCGCACCTGTAGCAGGCGCGCTCTCTCTCTCACACACACCCACACAAACATACTCAGCTCTCTCTTTTATACTGCCTGCTGGTTAATGAGCCAAGCAGCAGTGAACGCCAGTCGCTTCTGCATCGCGCCAGTGCCAAATGTCCCATTTCAACTTCGTCACTTTGCACTTTATGACGCCATTGCCCACTAATGGCGCTTCCACTATTTGAGCCGTTCCACTCGCTGCCCATTGCAGCACCGGGTGTTATTGTGCTCATCTGGCGCATCGACGTTAGCATTGCTTGTTACTATAATTTCAACAACACTCTCACTTTTCACTCAAATGTGCTCTCTGTGGCAGTTTCACTCACTCATGCACTCAGCCCACCCACCACACCAATTCACCCACCTGTCGCTCGCAGCCAAACACGTTATCCCTTCGGCTTTTGCAACATGCGACGTTTAGTGCGTGCGTCTCCGCCGTGGCCCGTTCGGCTGCTTTCTGTGCGCTGCTAATGACTCGGAATTGCAGTCGTTTAGCTGCGCCGTCGGCAGCTTTGTTGCCAGCGCATTGTGCCAAGCAGCATCCTCGTGCTCGTGCGCCTGTCGTCGCTTCACTTCCGTTTCGTTCGTTGCGCTCAGTAAAACAATAACACAGCAACAACACACCACTCATGCATTCTCACTCAGACAAATCGCCTCAACTTGTGGCATTCATCAAAAAGCTAATGTTGCCTCCATTTGTATCCTTTGTGTGCTCGTATCTGGTGTGCTGTGTGTGCGTGTGTGTGCCGTTACTTTTTGCGCTCCTGCCCTCCCTTGTCGGCATCGCTGCTCAACAATGTATGCCATAGAAAGAAGCTTTTCACGTTTGCTTTTGTTGGTTTTGCCTTTGTGCTGTCAGGTTGGCTGTGTTAGTTGCCATTTATGTGGTTGCACCGTGGAACAGAAAGCAATTCCGCGTGACACTTTTTATGATTAGCCTGTGGACACACACTTTAACACGAAATTTGACATAAAGCACAACTATCAGTTGATTCAACTGTATCCAATTCTGAATATTGAAATGTAGGTAAAAATTGCCACCAAAATTAATAAAAAAATTGTTGTACAAAATAATTTGACTTCAAAAATTGAAGTCAAATTATTTTCTCGCTGTTCTGTAGAAGGAATTATCCATTGCATAAATAAATTAAATAATTACTCAAAAATTAATTAATCAAAAAATCAATTCCAAAAAATATGAATCACTATTCGAACACTATTCGTTTTTCTCTTGTAGCGATTGTTTTGTTTTAATTTTACATTAAAATTTAATTACCAACATCTACTGAAACTCTTAGGCGCTGCTTAGCTAATCTTTAAATAATTGAACAACTTTTCAAAAAGTCACCGAATTATTTAAAATTGATTTATTAACCCTTTCTTTTGCCATCTTATAGCAAAAGCTACGATTGATTTATGGGTTTAATTTAAGTAGGCCCCAACAAATTAATAGTTTTAAAAGTGAATTCAAAGCAAATCACAAAAATGTTACTGTTATCCCCAAAAAAATTTCCAATAATTTGCAGCGATATCAGAGAAAATTTGTGTTCTAACTGAAGTCTACGAATTGGGCGCGTTTGATCAAATTTAATAATGGTTAAATTAAATCAAAAAGTGATAAATAATTTTGTATTTTTCCATAATATTAAATAATTTTTCTGTAATTAAAAAATATTGATACAAAATTTATTTAACCCGTTTTAAGCTAAAATTGTTCAAAAGTAAACTAGCTCTAGAACTCTAACAAAGAGGCGTGGCGACTTCAAATGTCGTGTGCACACTTCTTAGGAAGGGGTTATACTATGATAATTAGTACTTAGTACTCTTCTGACCTGAGAGAATAACAATTCATAACCATAACCACACAATTTTCAATTTTTTTTTTTTTTTTTTTTTTTTAAACAGGAACAAACGCGCAGGGGATGACCCCTATTAATGCGAAGCATTGCGTTGGTTCAGGAAGGATATAAAAGGTTAGGAGATAGGGTTATGAGTGAAGTGGTTATGGACTCTTGCCTTGAACCCATCAAGATCATAAGTGCTGGGGAAAATATCCCCAATATCGTCTCCCATCACCTCAACAAATAAACTATGTTTTCTTCGAAAATTCTTCACCCAATACACATTCGAATAAATCTCTGCCAACAAAAAACAAACACATCAACTGTATACTTGCATTGAAGTCTATGTACATCAAAGTTGCAAATCCCATTGGCTGCGTATCTGCATTGCAAGCCAATCGTTGAAATAACACTTCGAGGCACAACTACGACTACATACAATGCATTAATTGCTGGCATACATTCGGTGGATGCGCGCCAATCATGTCTAGCCGTCTCGCCAATTAAATTTGTAATGCTCATAAAAGTTCTCAAATGAAAATTTCCAAAGTGCTGCCACTAACTTTGTCCATTGGAGCCGCTTAATGAGAGCACTGACCCAATGACCAGCGCCAATCAAAGGTGGCAACACCCGCTTCAAAATGCGCCCATTAACTCGGACAGACAGCACGCAGACATTTACTGATAACGCGCAGTTGCAAGCAGCCAATTCGATGCCGTTCCATTCGATTCCATTCTATAAACATAAACAATTTGAACCGAAAGAGTCAACGCGAACCATTGCGATGAAATATTGTGTTGTACATAATATACAATAAAAGTGTCGGCTTGATTATTTACAATATTGTCTCATAAACGATGTTGTTGTTATCGTTGTTGTCGACTGGTTGCTGTGGCTAATTAACTCAGTAACTGAAATAGAACAAACAAGAGTGGCTACATCGGCCTAGACAAGTCGAATTGCACTCTGCAATGCGCCTTTCAACCGATTACTTTCAATTGTGCCCATCATGTATTAAATAACATGTGATGTGATGTGATGTGATGTGATGTGATGTGATGTGATGTGATGTGATGTGAAGGGATGTGATGTATTGTGATGTGTTGTGATGTGATGTGATGTGATGTGATGTGATGTGTTGTGATGTGATGTGATTTGATGTGATGTGATGTGATGTGATTTGATGTGATGTGATGTGATGTGATGTGATGTGATGTGATGTGTAGTGATGTGATGTGATGTGATGTGATGTGATGTGATGTGATGTGATGTGATGTGATGTGATGTGATGTGATGTGATGTGATGTGATGTGATGTGATGTGATGTGATGTGATGTGATGTGATGTGATGTGATGTGATGTGATGTGATGTGATGTGATGTGATGTGATGTGATGTGATGTGATGTGATGTGATGTGATGTGATGTAATGTAATGTGATGTGATGTGATGTAAGGGTGGGCAGGAAGGCTACAAGCCTTCCATAGCACTCAGTCCATTTTGGACCATTGTAACATGGGGGATAGGGATGGAGAGGAGAGTGATATCTCATATTTCACCCGTTTTGAAATGTGTATGCAACACTGTTTTTTCCAACAGATGTTACAGCACACATTTCAAGCGGATGTGGTAAGGGTGGGGGGAGGGGACCTACAGTTTAACGCCGAATTCGAACGGCGATTGGCAGTTTTTCTTTCACATTTGGAGGTTTTGCCATTGCCTTCCAAGAGCGCACTTGTGCGATTCTTATAATTCTCATCTGCTTCAGGTGGATAGCGATAAAGAGTTCAAAGTGTGTGCCAAACCGATATCCAATTATATTTATTCACAAACGTATAACAGATTCAATCTTGTAAAAATTTTCACATTTCCTCGTCAATTCAGTTTTCGAGGCTCCGTACAAACCATATTAAAATCAACTCCTAAACCTAACTTTCTTCTCAAATTATTGCGTATCAGCAGAGAACCGGAACCACAAATATGTATTTATATATATTCAGGTCGTTACAAGCCATATAACAGCGATTATACCAGCCGCACCAGTGCAGGGTATACTCACAATGCACTGATCAACTAATCAAATTTGTGTAGACTACTCAACACAATACTGCAATAAATGTTGATGTTTTGAGAGTGGCAAGCACTAGGAAGGCGCGTACCACAGGTATCTCAGTTCATAACTATTTATTGAATCAGCAAATCTAAGTTACGTCAGAACTCAAAGTTAGAGCTCAAAGTATAATATGGGCCATAAAAATGTGTTTTTTTTTTGTCGTAGCAGTTTGATTTTATTAGTTGGCAACGGTTAGCCAACAACACATGTTTGTGATAGCAATTTTTGGCTATACTAATGTAAACAAAGTTCACATAGGCCACCTTGTGTGAGTAATCAGTTAAATTCTATTTTAAATTCAATTCTATTCTACACAAAACGAAATAAGGTGCAAATATAAAAATTATGTGTTAGACATACATATAAATGTATAATTGCTTAGTTGTTATTTGAATTTCAATTTATATTTATACAAAAAAATATCAATAAATATTGTAAATGACAAATACTTTTAGAAGCATTGGTCTGGAATTATCGGAAAGCTCGAAATGGAATAATCCTCTAATTTTTTACTATATTTGATTTTATGGAGCATGCAAACTGACTGCAATAAAGACGATAGACAGTAGACTTTTTTGTAGCAGACGCTTTAGAGCTGTTCAGAGTGCGTTTTCAATCCGTATGTTTTAAATGTATTTTGTTTTTGCAAAGCAATTTAATCCTTTGGGAGCTGTACACTCCAGTGTTTAGTGTTTTGTCTAAACGCAAGTACAGGTGCTTTATATTTGGAATAAATACTTAAAAAATTAATTTCTATTTGAAGATAGTAATAAAAATACCTAAATTTTATTGGTCAATAAAGTTGCTAGAGGATCCAGCACTTCATGGACGTTTGTAAGGTTAAAACAACTTTTCTCAAATTAGTACAAATATATTGAACAGTAGAAATTATTGTAATTTTAATTATAATAAAAAATAATAATAATAAAATATTGAACAGGAATATAAAATCCATTTTAATTAGGATAAAAAATCTTATAATATAGTAAGGTATCTGTAGTCACAGTTATAGGTTTACAAATCAAATTAGAATAAATTCGATTAATAGAAAACCTCACTGCCAAGGAATATATAGTATATGTGCAAATATCAAAGCAATTAGCATGTATTTAGACCATTGTTTGCATCTGCATTAAGAAATAATCAATTCAAAAATATACCCAAGTGCTGTAAATTACTTAATTATGGAAATCAAGCTTAGTACTTTTACTCCACCGTTTACGTTATTAGATGCGTTCCACGTCATAGTGAGCTTCAAGTCAATGTGACGACGTCAGCTGAACACGTCAAGAAAAGTAATTGTTTTATTAATTGTTCACAGAATTCCTCAACTTCAAAGAAAGCGTAGCTGAATTTGTTTTTTATTTTAGAAGTAAGATAAACTAATTCTAATTCACTGAAATTGCAATGTGCCTTTCTTGAAACCTTGCTTCTGATTCTTTACAAATACAAATTCTTTTCTAAATAAAAATACATTTAATTTCGTTCATATTTAGCTTCTTCCACTCTTCCTTCAGTTACACTACACATTTTACGATTTCTGACCGGAGTGGAACCTAACGGTTGCATGCATTATTTAATTGATAAATGCCAAGAAACACTGAAAACATGTATATTTCTCATTATTTTATCCTAAACAGTACATGAAACAAATTAAAAACAGAGCAGTTACAGCTTTTATTTCACCGATCTGAATTGTGATAATTTTGTGCGTGTTTATTCGTTGAAAGCTTCACCCTGTTAGATCACTGCACATCAACCAAACTAAGATATCGTTCAAGAAATAAATATATACTTAGTTGAAATATTCTTCTACTTTCCACTTTATTTTACTTAAATACTAAAGCTGGACCACAGTCAATGGATCGTTTAGGCGAAATACCTACCATACGCCAGCTGACTCATGACCGTGCGTTATGAATTCGCAGGCCAAAAACAACACACACTTCCGTACGGACACACATTGTACATACAACCCATATTAGCGAGATGGCAGACAGGGCACTCAGCACGCGGCCGAATGTACTTTGAAGCCTTCGCCACTCAGAGCAACGCAATGGCGGGACGCGGCGAACGGACGACGCATGATACGGCAAAGCACCCATAATCACCAGCCAGCAATTCACTGTCACAGCCGGCATCTTATCAGCGTGAAAGCTGGCGGAATTAAAGGTCAATTTTTCGACGATTGCAGCGGCCGGGCAGAGCCGCTCAAATATATCAGTGGGCCGCTTGCACACAGCAGTCAGTCGATCCGGTGCCGTTGTTATAGAATAAACGTTTTAATGACATTATTATTGAATCGAAATTAAACCAAGATTAGCATCGATTATACTTAAACGGATGTTTTTAAGAGCGGACTTCAGTTGCAATCGGCGAGCAGTGAGACACGGACGTGTTGTAGCGAAATCGGAAATAAAGAAGTGATTCAATTATTGAAAAAAGCACATATATACACATATAAAAATATATTAAATAAAAACATTACATTCTGGAGAAAGGATACCTAAACATACGAAGTGAAGTTAATATTGGAATTTAGTTTGGTTTTCAAGCGGCAGCACGCAATGGGTTGGTGAACGTCTTTAAAATTTTTACAATTATACATAAAACAGTAGTATTGCATTTTTTAAAAGGTCTTCATAATGTTATGAAATTTTGAAATGGAAAATTTTAAAAAATGGCTTTCCTGCACCAACTTGTCCTAAAATGTTCCGTGTAAATTTATTTTATTTTTTAGTAGGTTTTCTAAACCAAATTTTATCTACTGTGCTCGGAACATAAAAGGTCTTCATAATGTTATGAAATTTTTAAATGGAAAATTTTAAAAAATGTCATTCCAGCACCAACGTGTCCTAAAATGTTTCGTGTAAATTTATTTTATTTTTTAATAGGTTTTCGAAACCAAATTTTATCTGCTGTGCTCGGAACATAAAAGGTCTTCATAATGTTATGAAATTTTTAAATGGAAAATTTTAAAAACTGCCATTCCAGCACCAACGTGTCCTAAAATGTTTCGTGTAAATTTATTTTATTTTTTAATAGGTTTTCTAAACCAAATTTTATCTACTCGGAACATAAAGACTTTAAGAATTTGACTAGTTTGATACTACTTGCAGGTTTCAAAACGTTACCTAAGTTTGTTTCGGTTAACATGTGCCTCAGTTCGGAATGATTACTGAACCGTTACCAATGCAAATTTAAAACATCTTTTCGACTTTAATCCATGCTCAATCTTCATAGCTTCTTCAAAAACATTGTTTATAACTCAAGTTTCCCTTCCATCGCATATATTCATTTAAAGCTAATCAACTTGTCTTTTTTTTAAACGTAATTCTTAAAATATATAGTAAAATATATAGAGTAAAATCTACTCTAATGCAACAATAATTTGTATGTAATCCTGCAGCAAATGCTCCTGGTGAGAAAATGCGCCTGGAAGCGCTCGATCGCATCATCAACATTCCGTTGGTGGAGTCCAGCTTCAAGCATATCGAGCACTTGTATGGCAAAGTGAAGAACAACAATCGGCTCTTCAACTGGTACTTCGAGACGGCCGAGGCCACAATTTTCGCCGCCTACGAATCAATGCAGCCGGCCGTCAGGCTCTTCGAAATGCCGATCCGGCGACTGGATGGCGTCATGTGCAAAAGCCTCGACCTGCTGGAGGCGCGCATACCGCTCGTTTATCTACCACCTGAAATGGTAAATAGAGTTGAACAGTTACTTCGGTTAGATGTAAGTGCTGTAGGTTAATGGCGTAATTCAGATGATCATTTTGTCCTTAAAGATGTACTGGAACACCAAGGAGTACATGTCGGATCGCCTGGTGAAGCCGGTGCTGAAGCGCGCCGACTCGGTCAAGCAGATTGGCAATGCGATGCTGGACAATTCGCTGACCGCCTATGCGGCGGAGCGCATCGATGGCGCCTTTACGGTGGGCGACAAATTCGTCGACAAATACCTGGTGCCCATCGGCGGCGAGCAGGATCAGACAGACGGTAAGTGACAATTTGTTGCAACGCTACTGCAATTCAATTGCAACGCCTACAAGACAGTACATATGTATGTATGTATGTACATATGCATGCGCACGGCTGAAAGTTTGCTGCAGTACATCCTGCAAATAACACTAAAAATCCTCAGCTGCGCGCATTTATAAAAATAACACGAATTTTAAATGTCGAGGTTATCTTCTTGAGTAAATAAATTCATAATTGAGTTAAAATGTAAATTGACGCTGCGACCAAGCATTGATAAGCCAACACTTGGAATACACTTTGTAGAGTGTGCGGTCAAGAGAAACGTGAGCTGAAACGTTGAAAACAATTTTATAAATACCGCACCTACGGCACACACACATGCATGCGGTCTCGTGTGTGTGTGTGTGCGCGCATTCGAACGTCTGCATGTATGTGTGTGCACCCGGTGCCAGGCGACAATGCGATCGCAGCGACAGCCAGACTGCGTTCTGAGTACATTTGCTTTAATAAATCATTACTGTCTGCAGCGCCGAACGAAGAAGATAACAATGCTTGTGCAGAAAACGAGAAAGGCGCCATCAAGGCAATTCATCACGGCAAACGCTTCTCGCGCAAGCTGAAGCGCCGCCTGACACAAAGAACCATCGCCGAGGCAAGGGCACTCAAGAAGCAGAGCCGAGAAGCCATCAACATCATCATCTATGCAGCCGAATTGGTAATTCAGCGGCGCGTGCAATGCATCTCTGCCGCTCGTTGACTAAACTGCGTTGACTTTTCAGATCGCCACCGATCCGAAATTGGCCTTGCAGAAAGCCAAGGAACTGTGGAAATACTTGAGCCAAGATGAACCGGAGAATCAGGCACGGCCCACCACCCTGGAGCAACTGATTGTGCTGCTGACACGCGAGTCGGCCAGGTGCATGGTGCACTTGGTCAACTTTAGCGCCAACGTTGCCTCCAACATACCAAAGTACATACACAGCACTGCACGAATTGCTCAAGTTACTTAATCAGGTTATGAAACCGATATGTCACTGACCTAACCTTCTGTCCCCCAGGGCTATCTCACATACCACCACTGAGGTTGTGCATCACGTAATCTACTTCAACAATCGCATTTATAGCATCACAAAACTGGATAAGGTGAAGAGTTTGTCGAAGGACGAAGCTGAAACGTTGCTCAAGCGAATGGTCACCTTCTACGCCAATCTGCAGGGCATCACCAATGCATATTTGGTAATACTCCTCGAATTGCAATGGTTGCCAACCGATGCTTATTAAATCGCCGCTTTTTATCCCTTCATAGGAACGCGTCGCCACATTCCTTTCCGGTCGCATCGAGGCCGAAAAGGTGAGCGGCAGCTCCATCACCGCACCCTCGACGTCGGCCAATTCCCGGAGGCGAATAGAACCGCAGGAGAATAACGCTCCGGCTCCACATATAAATGGCGTCTACTGAGAAATCGAATTTTTTATTACAGTCGTATTTTTATTTCTAATCATCGAATTTTATATTTGCTTTCATATTCGCAACAACTGAAAGCGTTTTCGTTTTTATATGAAAACCAAAATTGTCCATTTATTTTGTTTGTCCATCTATGAATCTTACTACACGCGAGCTTCGCGCTGCAAAGCTAACTATCGTTAACGTTAATTTCCAAACCAAGCAGCCAAACATATTTACTACTTATACATACAGTCGAGAACGAAGCCAATGAACGTTATTTTTAAATGCATATCCACTCAATGCATACGTACGTGTGTGCTGTATGCAAACACATACAAGTATGTAGATATATATTTTAAGAAACTTGTGATTTACACTCGTGTGCAACATACATACTCTTACATTTACTAGTACAGTGTGACGTAGTATAATGTTTGTTATAAAAATATACACATCAAGAAATCCAGTGATTTAAAAAGATGTTGTGTTTTACTCTGAACATGGAATATGAAGCTACAAAATTAAGAAAAATGCTGCGTGACACTGATGGTCACTTAAGCCATCTATCACTTACTATCACTGCTGATCAAAGTTTCCATCAACTTTTCCCATCATCTTCATTATTAAAGGAGGGAGTCGTAGTACTACGATTTATTTCTTGTAGTTTTAAGAGTTTAAATGAACTTTTTTAAGTATAAATTTTCGTATGATTACACAAAATATCGCCCGCTCTAGGACGAAAAACGGGGCGGGGCGGTCGCCGCGTTACCTAGCATACTTTCGTCAAGATCCCCCGCCTTGAATGTGTTAAGGGCTTTGTGAAAAAGCTGATGGAAACTTTTGTGTACATGTGATTTTGCATCACCTTTCAACACACGAACTTCAGTAACTTGTTGAACATACAGCTGTGTCATTTACTCCCATTAAAATTGAACTGATGGAGAAGTTCATTTAGTCATTTATTTACAAGTTCACTTATGTAAGCCTTAGTAGAGTTGTGTCTGTTATAAAGGCATAAGTCTGACGGGTACTGATGACAATAAACTTTAAAATGTTTGGGGTCGAATATTAACGATCAAAGTAATATATGATGTAGTCATTAGTCATTAGCTTTAACTTTTCGTAGAGGAAATAATTTGACTTCTGTTTTCCATTCCACAGTTATTATACATATTTAAAACTAAACACAAAATGCTTATTTCTTTGTTATTTAAATTGCAGGAATCATCTTCAGATATATATATAAAAGAAAGTGGATGTATGTGTGTAAGCGCATCACACTCAAACGGACAGGCCGATTTCCATGGGTTTTCATTGTTGGATTCGTCTTGAGTCAGTTCAGGTTTATGCAAAAAGAAAATCTATTGGAAAAGCCGGCTTGACCGATTTGGCTGGTTTTGTTTTGGTTGTATTCGTAGTTGTCAGAACAAGGTTTGTATAAAAGAAAATTTTAATAAAACGGGGCGTGGCAGTTTTTTACCAGCCCAAATTTTCAGACAATAACTTTGGAACCATAATTCACACATCAATTAAATTCACTATGAACTTACTATTTAGTCATGTCCTTCGACAGAGGGAATGGGGCGGGTATTGAACTAGGGGGCGTGGCACCACCCATATAAGCAAAATCTTTATAATGGAATATCTTTGAAATTGTAAGTCGTACAGCACTGAAATTTAGTACCCCATCGTCCCATAGACAAAGACATGGACGTAGCACAGCGAATTAACATCCAGCGACTACACTGGCTTGGCCAAGTCTGCGGTATGGACAATGAAGCTCCGACGAAAAAGGTGTTCGATGCGGTAGTTGGAGGTCGACGGCGAAGAGGCCGCCGGCCGTATCTCCGGTGGAAGGACCAAGTTGAGGACGCCCTAACTTCTCTTGGTGTGATCAACTGGAGAAGGCGCGCTTAAAGCAGTGGCGCCTGGAGAGAGCTTTTGCGGCAGGCCGTAACCCGGTAACTGGTTGTTATGGACAGTTAAGTAAGTCGTCCCATAGATGAGTCATTCTACTGGTAAGATTTGATGGGCGTTGGAAAAGGGGCGTGGCACATTTTTGTGACCCAAATATTCCGCTGAACAGCAATGAAACTAAGTGCGAACCTACCATTTTCCCTTTCGACAGGGAATGGTGCGGGTATTGAACAAAGGGGCGTGGCGTAAGTAAAAATTATAAAAATTGGTTTTTAAAGTTGTCATGGTTCAAGCGCAGTCCCTTTCTTTACTGAAACTTAGCAGCAACATTGCTGATTTATGGGCCTCAATTGCGTTAATGAGTAGCTCTTCCTCTTCCTTTAGCTGATTTCTTCGTCAATTTGCATCGCCATAGATTCGCCATCTCGCGCATTTTATTATCAAAAAAAAAAACAAATGTTGTGTGAAACGAAGTTCGCCGGGTCAGCGTATTTCAATAATGTCAGGTTACAGCAGCGCAACAAAAAAAAATTATATTTTATGGTCACTTCATAAATTTATGTGTCGAATTTAAATTCATATGCATGGTACAATAATATTTTTTGTTTATCATGTTGATATGTATCATACAAAATTTTATGTTAAATGTATGAATGTTGTTTTGGAAACAATTCTATAAAACTTCATGGTATTCCACGTCGGAAGCTATTTGAATGATAGATAGATAGTATGTGTTGTGAAAAAATAGCTAATCCTTTCAAATATACGAATGAACCAGAGATTGTTGCCAGTCAACAACATTGCCGCCCTGACCTGCTGTACCGCATCTCAGCTGTTCGCTCGCGTATTACCAGACCTAAAATTCCTCCACTGCACTGACTTTAAATTTCTGTGGTACACTTAATAAACTTAAATAATTGTTCCTCTAAAGCAACAACAAATAATAATAATTTTATAATTTTCTTCACAATATTATACATTCCTGTAAATTTAACAAATTAGTTTCAACCCCGTTTGTTTAGAGATTTTGGTTGTAAGGGACAGCTGGCAGCCCAGTGCCAGCATTGTTTTTATTTTGTTGGAAAAATGAATGAAAATATACGCAAGCTGCAGAATTATATCGTCTGCCCGGAATTATCCATTCATGAGCCACAGCCTGAAGTGATACCGCGCAAGTTTGATGAGCTGCGTCTGCTGCACGTGCCCAAGGGCGCTGCCAGCACCAAGCTGGTGCCACGACGCGACTTCGTTACCGGAGAGATAATCGAGTTCGCCGAGGTGGACCTGGAGGACGTCGGCGCTAATGCAAACAACTCGACTTCTATGCGTCGCGAGCCTGGCCTGCTGGAGGAGGTGACGCGCGGCTCAGCTATGAACTTTCCCTTCTGGCCAGGCGGTTTCGATGAGCCGCCGCGCGAAATTAAGAAACTCGACGTGAGCTTCGATCTGGGCGCTGAGCTGTTGACAGTGCCGCCCGGATTTCAGCGCGGTTACAATTTCAATGCCGACACACTGGCCGGCACGGAACGGCTAGCTGGTGCCGCTGTTGATAATGTCAATCTTCTGAAAAATCTGGAAGAGGACTTGGACGTGCAGGAATGGCTGAAACTGACCCAGAACGAGGAACAAAATGTGGAGAGCGCTGAAGGGCTTAACTATCCCGCCGAATTCAAGGACCTGGATGAGCAACTAATGAGCGCAGATCTTAAGCCGGTCTTGGAGATATCCAGCTCGAGCAACGTTACCAATTTCCGCAGCGAATGGGCAGAAATGGTGGATATTTCGCACCCAATAACGAATTTCGAAGAGAAGATACCCTGTCCCGCAATGCGTTACCCATTCGAGCTTGACGTCTTTCAAAAGCAGTCCATTCTTAAGCTGGAAGAGCGGCAATACGTTTTTGTGGCTGCTCACACATCAGCAGGTAAAGTGCTAATGCTACAACTTACATTGCCACCAACTTTTTCTTTTAACAAATGGGGTTCTTTGAAGGCAAAACTGTGGTGGCGGAGTACGCCATCGCGTTGTCGCAGCGCGATCTGACGCGCACCATTTACACGTCGCCCATCAAGGCGCTCTCAAATCAGAAGTACCGAGATTTTAAGAAGATATTCAAAGATGTGGGCCTCATTACCGGGGACCTTCAAATAGATCCCACCGCCACGTGCCTCATAATGACCACCGAGATATTGCGATCCATGCTGTACTGCGGAAGCGACATAACGCGCGATTTGGAATACGTGATCTTCGATGAAGTACACTACATCAACAACCCAGAGCGCGGCCACGTGTGGGAAGAGGTCTTGATACTGCTGCCCGACCATGTGAACATCATAATGCTGAGCGCCACCGTGCCCAATACCATGGAACTGGCCGACTGGGTGGGCAGCACCAAAAAGCGCAAAGTGTACGTTATCAGCACATTGAAGCGGCCAGTGCCACTGATGCATTACCTGTACACGGGCTGCGGTGGGAAGAGCAAAGATGATATCTTTCTACTGGTCGATGCGAATGGCTCGTTTCTGCAGGACAACTACGAGGAAGCAGTAAAGCGCAAAAAGGAAATGCAAAGCAAATCAAAAAGTGGCCAGGGTGGAGGCGGTGGATCGGGTGCGAAAAATTACGTTAGCGCCAAACAGGACCAAAACATGTGGATTGGATTGATTGATTTCTTGAAGCGGAACAACAAGATGCCAGTGGTGGCGTTCACCCTGTCGCGCAATCGCTGCGACATCAATGCGCAAGTGAGTCGAATCAGCGACTCGGTTTAAAATTTTGAATCATAATTTCCACTTGAATTTAAATCGATTTCGTATTTGCAGGCCTTACAGTCTGTCGATTTGAATACGGCACGCGAAAAAGGCTCCGTACAGAAATTCTTCCAGCAGTGCCTGCAGAAATTGAAACCACCCGATCGCCAGCTGCCACAAGTGCTCACCATGAAGGATTCGCTGGAGCGCGGCATTGGCGTTCACCACAGTGGCATCCTCCCCATACTCAAGGAAATTGTCGAAATGCTCTTCCAGTCGGGGCTGGTAAAATTACTCTTCGCCACTGAGACATTTGCCATGGGCGTGAATATGCCGGCACGTACTGTCATCTTCGATTCCCATCGCAAGTTCGACGGCCTTGAGATTCGAAACCTGAAGCCAGGCGAGTACATCCAAATGGCGGGGCGTGCCGGCCGACGTGGCCACGATGAGAACGGCACTGTAATGCTGCTGTGCAAGGCGAATGTGCCGCCCGCTCAGGATTTGCGGTCCATGATACTGGGTAAGCCGGAAAAGTTACAGTCACAGTTCATATTACGCTACGCGGTGATATTGACATGCCTGCGCATCGAGAGCATCAAGGTCGAGGATATTATGCAGTTTAGCTTCAAGGAGTTCAACCAGAAACTGCAGCTACCGGTGCAGAAGAAGCAGCTAGAAGTGGCGCAAAACAAGTTCTCCCAAATGCCTGAACTGGGTGAGCATCTGCAGCCGTTGTGTCGATTTTATGAGCTGGCCAGCGAATACGTATTGAAACGGCAGCGTTTGATGGTAATATAAGACGGGTGGGCCAGTGAGGCAATGTAATGTGAATGTTTCTTATGCAGAAAGATCTACTGGCACAGCCTAAAATCGTGAAGGAGCTGAAAGTGGGACGTGTACTGCTAGTGACACAAGGCAAACACTACAACAAACTGGGCATTTTGCTGTCTTCGAAATTGTCGCCGGGCAAGGAAACCGTCTACAAAGTCCTTGTTCTTGATCATCAATTTAAATCAGTTGAACAAAAGGTGAATATACTTTTTTAAACTCAGTTTTTTTTCGCACTAAAGCCGCAGTTGCGTTCCGCAGGACACCTTCAATCGCGGCGAAATGTACTACAAAATAGTTGCGCTAACACCTCAAAACAAATATTTCCATCCGGAAGGCATTGGCGGCCACACCATAGTCGAGGTGAAGGCCAGTGACATTGTCGAAGTCACCAAATCGACCATCAAAGTCGACGCCGATGTGATTATACGGAACTGGGAACAGCGACAGATTGAACGCTTCAAAGACTCCCCGCCAGGGGCCACCGTGGTGAAAGCGGTCAGCGAATTGCAGCAGCTGAACGAAAACTACAACGCCAACCCGGAGTCATTGAAACTTCTGAACATGTTCAAAGATATCAGTGTCAGCGGTGAAAACGAAGTAGATCAAATACGCTACATAGAGCGCCTGTGGCGGCAGCTGGCGGAGGTGGTTCCACACACAAATATCGCTGGCTTTGAACAGGAATTTGCGGTGGTATTTGAGCGCAAAGTGCTAGAACGCCGCATAGAGGAACTGAAGTTCAAGAACTCCACCAAGAATCTTTCACTCTATCCGGACTATTGCAACAAGCTGGAAGTGCTGCGTTCTTTAAAGTACATTGACGACTTGGATGAAGGTGAGCATTTGCTTGTGGCTATTTACGCTGCAACCTTTTACATAATTTTATATTACATCACAGTGACACTAAAGGGTAAAGTGGCCTGCGAAATGGGACAGAACGAACTGCTCATAACCGAACTGATCCTCTGCAACATGTTCAACGATCTGGAGCCAGCGGAAATTGCGGCCTTGTTGTCCGGTTTAGTTTTTCAAGGCAAAACCCAAGGGGAGCCTGTAATACCGGAGAAACTGAAGAAGGTGCCAATGTGGAAAGGAGTTTTGTAGAATGAAATTTAATTTGCTATTTTCTCTGCTGTCAGTGTGTCAAGGAATTTGAGGAAATCAACGACACAATTTTGGCTGAGGAGCTGCGCCATCAAGCGGTGGTAGAATCCGAGAACCGATTAAATTTCGGATTGCTAGAAGTGGTCTATGAGTGGGCGCGCAATAAGGTACAACTCGTGCAATCAATGCGAATGACTTTGCTTGATAATTTATTTGTATTTAGCCTTTTGCCGAGATTATGAAGCTGACTGAGGTGCAGGAGGGCATAATTGTGCGTTGCATACAGCAGCTTGATGAAACGCTGCGCGACGTAAAAACTGCAGCAATACGCATTGGCAATCCAGCGCTGCAGAGCAAAATGGAGGAAGCATCCACTGCTATTAAACGAGATATTGTGTTCACTGCAAGCTTATACACAACCTTTTAATGCTAGCAATTAATGCGATAGTTTTTTTGCAACAAATAAAGGGAATTTTCATAACTTTAAACGCGTTGAGAAAGTACTACAGTTTTGTTTTTTGGAATACATACACCACGCTATTCTTGGACAATAACAATAACTGTAATACAGGCTGTACAAGCAATCAGTCACCGAAAATAATCAGCGCTCCGATTTCTCACTTTCGATTTTACATCTTTCAATGACTTCCCTTCTTCTTTAATCTGTTGTGGCGTTTGTTTACGAAATTATATTTATTTATAAAGTTTAATACACATTATTTGTGTCATTCGTTATTGAAAATTTATGAGAAAAAAATTAAAGATATTTTGCGAAACAAATTTGGACAAATTATTGTAAAAGTACGTAGTGCATACTGCGTTGATAGTTTATGGTTGGTAGAATTAAATTAGAGTATACGACAAAAAAGTATTGTATATGTTAAGTGTAAAAATGTGTTATAATCAAATTATTTTGTGGTTTGTAGGATTCATCGCGTTTCTGGTTTGAATTTTGGCGGCACCAGCATGCCATGCATGCGTTTCTGTTTTTTCGACTTTTTCGATTTGCTGGTGCCCGACTGGAAGTCATGCCAGCTGTTGACGCGGCTCTGTCGCGACTCCTCAAAATTCTGTTGCCACTCTCGGTCCGATTTGCGTTTCTCCTCCTCCTCGATTTCGGCCTCCCGTTTACGCTTGCGCTCCTCCTGATCACGCTGATCCAGCTGCTGGCGGCGACGCTCCATATCCGCAAACAGCTTCATGACCATAACGTAGACGGCATGTTTGTACTTGGCAGGATCATCTTCTGGTATGCTCTCGAATCCTTTGTTCTCCTTGCGCAACTTTTTGCGCTTCTCCGAAATCTACGCAACGCAAACAACATTATTACATTTCCACAGAGAGCAACGTGGGACTGCGTCACATACCATGTGATCGGTGCGCTCCTTGGCTTCTTCGTAGACGTCCAAGCACTTTTTACGCGTTAACTCGTTCTCCAACGTTCGCCATGCGCGATTTATTATATCGAATGCTATTTGCGCACGCTCCTTGCTGTCTTGGTTCTTGTCCGGGTGCACTAATATGGACAATGTGCGGTACCGCTTTTTTATCTCTTCTACGGTCGCCTCAGGCTCTATCTGCAGCACCTCGAAAGGATTGAGATTGAAGTACGTGGAACCTGGACGAAGTAAACGATCAATTTGTTGAGAAGAAGTTAGAACAGAATCGCGTTTTTCAATTTCTTTAACCTGTGAAAATGTCCAAAGTGTGGTTAATTTTATTTTGTGTTTTTCGGCAAATAAATTCAAAGTTACAGTCGGCCAAGCCGACCATTAAATGTAGACTAACACGCATGCAAACCAAACAAAGAATACTACGAAAACGCTACACCCCTAGCCGCGCCACCGCCAACGGTGAAGTCGACGCTGCTCGGAGGCTGTACCCAACAACACCCACTTTCACTTGGCCAACAGCACTCGCCTAACGGGGCGAACTAAACTATACAAGCTTAACATAAACCTTGCACGCTGGCGGAACTCACTGAACGGACAAATGACACCCACAAAATACAGCACAGGACCCGCACTTGGCCACAGCGGCCCCACTCACCTCTGTGTAAAAGGTATCAAAAGTCGAGTCTTTCGATGTGGTTGGTCGATCCGCAAACGACGACATTTTGCTGCAAGTCTTAGCTAAATGGAAAACAAAATTCGTTGATAAATTTTTTAATTGTAAAAAAATGTAAATTTCTCACAATCAGCCACAATTTGTATTTACCTGCTTGCGCTTGCCCCAAGTCAAAGTGTCAAAAGCAGAATAGTGTACAGTGTGCCCCCGATCGAAGGGTTGCGTACATTTATAAAAAGGGAGTAGATTTTTTTATTGTTTTACTAGGTGGTTCGACCACGCTCTGCGAACTATAATTCCAGCTCTGCGGGACACAATTAAAAAATAAACTTTCCAAACACATGCACGTTTTATTTTAACCTTGGCATCCATAATCCTTAACTGAGATTCACATTTATATACACCGTTAATCTTTATGGTTAAATTTCTTAATCATGTGCACAGATATATATTCATTTTGTGTGTGTATGTGCTTGTGCGTGTACAAATGTAAATTATTTTAGACTTGATCAACAAATTGTGCCAAAATCATCTATTTACATCATCATCTTGTCGTCAGTTATAGTTAGTTAAGGTCCAATTGCTGCACACTTAAAGTGGAAAAAAATATAACGGAAATGTGTATATAATAGAAAATTAATATAATATAAAAATATATATATTATTTAATTATTAATATATAAAATAATGCCGGTGCAATATAACTTTAAACAAATGAAATAAATGATACAACTTCGCAGTAACCTGCAACACTGCGTTCTCATAGTAGAGTTGTTTCATAGCGCTTCTAATTGCGGCAACACTTTTTCCTGTCAAATTTCATGTGCTTAACTTGTTTGGGGACCTAAGCGTTTATTTTCGACAAATGGCAAAAGTAGTCATATCAACGTTTGGGAAATTGCCCAAACTCACAGGTGCTGTGATAAGGCGTTGTCAACCAAAATTGAACTGCTACACCACCAGCGCTACACAGAAGATGAATAACGCGCCGAAGCCCAAATTCAACACCGACACGGCCATTGTGTGGATGGACCTGGAAATGACGGGACTGAACGTGAGAACGGATAAAATCATCGAAGTGGCATGCCTGATCACAGACAAGAACCTCAACGTGCTAACCGAGGGCCTCGATGTTGCCATCAAACACCCCAAAGAAGTGTTTGCAAATATGAACGAGTGGTGCATGCGGCACCATTATGAATCGGGCCTGGTGCGGAAGTGTATGGAGTCGGATGTGACGCCGGAAATGGTGCAGTCATTACTTTTGGAATATCTACAAAGTAATGTGCCCCAGGGCAAGTGCCCACTCGCAGGAAATTCAGTGTACATGGACAGGTTGTTTCTGGGCGAACACATGCCCCTGGTAAATGACTATCTGCACTACCGCATCATTGATGTGTCCACGATTAAAGAGTTGTGTAGGCGCTGGAATCCGGATGTGTCGAAATCAGCTCCAAAGAAGAAACTGGTGCATCGCAGCTTAGATGATATACAGGAGAGCATTGAGGAACTGAAGTACTATCGTGAGAACCTCTTTAGGATTAGTTAAGCAAAAACACTAGATTATTGTTAAATTATTGTAAAATATTGTGCAGTATATAATGTAAAACCTGGGTACAAATAAACAGCTATGTAGTTGGATTGTATATAAATACTGAAATTTCCTTTGGATTCATATTTTCATAGTATATTTTATATATACAATATACTTTATAAAGCTGAGCGCACAACTGCTCCCAGTTCAGTTGTCAAATCCAGGCTCTTATTTTTGGCATTGAAAAATTACACTATTGGCTTGCAACACTTTGATAATTGTGGGGCCACAGTGTACGAATTACGTGCCTGAAACTGGAGTGCTGGCAACTCTGTCGCACTGTCAGATCGAGAAGGAAACGAACAAATTATTTTGCGATATTTACGAAAAGCAACCAAACAAATTTGTAAATCGTTGTTAACACAGGCGAAATTGTTGAAATGGAGCGCATGGACGTGGACATAGAGGTGTTGCCGAGGGCCAGCACATCGGCGGCAGCTTTGGTGGCTGGAGAAGCAAAGTCTGGCGCCAGCTCCGGCATTATGGCCGGTCAGGGCACCGTGCCGTCGGTGAACATCTCGCTCCACCCGCTGGTGATAATGAACATTTCGGAGCACTGGACCCGCATTCGTGCACAAGCAGGCGAGGCGTCATGCCAGGTGTACGGAGCGCTAATTGGGAAGCAAAAGGGCCGAAACATTGAGGTGATGAACTCGTTCGAACTGAAGGTGGACACAATCGGCGAGGATGTTATTATAAATCGCGAGTACTATCAGAACAAAGAGCAACAGTATAAACAGGCAAGTGGCGATTGGCTGTCGAAGGTTTGTAACTTCATAGAGCTTATGTTGTAATATTTTCGCATAGGTGTTCAGCGATTTAGACTTTATCGGATGGTATACCACTGGCGAAATCCCCACCGAGCGCGACATAAAGATTCAGAAGCAAATCGCCGAGATAAACGAGTGTCCCATCATGCTGCAGCTCAACCCGCTGTCGCGCAGCGTTGACCAACTACCGTTGAAGCTGTACGAATCGGTGATCGATTTGGTGGGCGGCGAAGCCACTATGCTCTTTGTGCCGCTGGTCTATACGCTGGCCACAGAGGAAGCAGAACGCATTGGCGTCGATCACGTAGCGCGCATGTCTACCAATGAGACGGGCGAAAAGTCAGTGGTGGCGGAGCATCTAGTGGCGCAGGACAGTGCCATTAAAATGCTAAACAAACGCATTAAGATTGTGCTGCAGTACATCCGCGATGTGGAAGCCGGTAAATTGCCAGAGAACCAGGAAATACTGCGCGACGCCTACGCGCTGAGCCACCGGCTGCCGGTGATGCAAGGAGCTGCCTTTCAGGAAGAGCTATACACGCAATGCAACGATGTGGCGCTGATCAGCTATCTAGGCTCGTTAACCAAGGGCTGCAACGACATGAACCACTTTGTGAATAAATTCAATGTACTCTACGACCGCCAGGGCTCCGGCCGGCGTATGCGCGGTCTGTATTACTAAAGAAAAAAACTAGCAAGAAGAAATAGAATGAGGAGCGCGTGATGTGTGAAACAATAAACGGTTTTTATTTTCAATCGAATGTGCCTATTACCACTAAATCGAACACCGGGTTCCAAAATGAGTGGCTTCAAATGGGTACAGCATCGAAGTAGGAAAACGGATGCAGTAGATTTCGTTTTTAATGGGAGGAAGCGAGAAATAAGCAGTTAAATATATAAAAGTGGTTAGATATGCAGATTATAATCTTGAAAAAATTCATTGATTCGTCTCTAGTCATGCTCGTAAATGAAAAAAAATCAAAGATCAGTTCCTTCAAATATGTACTATTAACTAATTCCACAGAATTGGGTGAGGCGACATTCTCGTTCACAGCGCACTGCTGCAGTCTACAAGGCCGAATCGTCATCATCATTTCAACACATTGCCTTCACTCGCCATCTCCTTAGAAAAACAACTTTTAAAATGCCCCTTCTTTCTCCATTTTTAGAAAAAAAAATATATTCTTCATTCAATGAACTACGGTATAGAGAAATTTGAATAGCTTTAATGTTAAACAGTGCTTGTAACAAGATTTTTGGGCTTACATACATTAAATTTAAACAAATGCACAACAGTTCCATACTAATTACAAAAAAACTCGGCTAGGGGAATTACTATGTATTTATATGTATGTATTCATTACTGTGCTTTCCTTAAATTTAATTACAATTAAAGAGGACCTGCTTCTGATTGCCGTTTCTTGGCTGTGTTTGCTCTGCATTTGCTGGTGAATTCTTCTTATCGGGTTTCCACTGCATATGTCGTACAAATCGTGGATTCTGTTGCGTCGCCCTGCCAACCTCCTGCAAGGCCCCAGCGGACGCAGACATCTGCTCTCCTGGGCGACGTTAACTCAGTGATTGTAGTCTTCCAGTTTCAAGGTTGCGTACTGCTGCAAGAACTCCACTTCGAGCGGATGCATCTCCTTTGCGGGTATCACCAGCGAATGCAGCGGACCGCCGAGATCAATTTTGGTCATTTCGCGCAACGGACACACTACAATTTGCTGGTTCTCGTGCCCTACCCGCGCCAGGCCTATACACAGCGACTGCTCGTTAAGTATGGTGTTGCGCTCGAGGGCGTCCTTCTTTTCCACAATAGTCAGAACCTGGCGCGCCGCTTCGGCGACGGTCATAAAGCGCGGCGGCTGGTATTCCTTTCGTCGCCGCATCAGCGACTCGAGTGTCGGCTCCTTCACCTTAATGTCGAGCAGGCATAGCGTGTGCATATTGTGCAGGCGATTCAACTTGATCTTGTCGTAAAAGCTATCCGGCTTCCATGTCTCGTCCCAGTACGGTATTGACACAGTTTCGCCAAACTTGTACAGTTGCAGGCCGCAGCAACCAATGGCGTTCATGATGGACGCGTTGTGCACGACCTTGTACGGGATTTTCTTCTCTTTGGCGCGCAGCACGAAGTCGGTGTGTGTGGTGGCGCCGAAGGGGTCGCCCACCACGAGCAATGCGACATCCTCCTCCCCGGCGCCGGCCAGTATCTCGTCGGCGCCCTGCTCGACAAGGTCACGGTCGGCCAGCAACAGCGGCCGTCCGTAGAACGCCTCCTGCAAAACGGCACAACCGAAAAACTCACACTCAACAAAAATCCAAAAATCAATAATTTCAACAGCGCTCCACTCACCAACTCCTCCTGGGGGCAGCCCAGTATGGACGTATACATTTCCAGGTACACACGACTGCAGCGCTTTACAATTTCAAGGCCTTTCACTGTAATGTCCGAAGGGTCGCCGAGCCCCAGCCCGATCAAGTAGAACATTCTGCTGCTACCACTACCACCACGGCTACCTGCTGCTGCTACGACTACGACTACTCGAACTGCCACACTCCGCGCACCGCACACACTCCGAGCACTTTTCCCGCGCGAACAATCCAACGAACCGATTCAGTTTCTGCGCCTCAGCAAGTTTTCGTTCTCGTCTACAACCTTGCAAATGCAAACGCTCTTGGAGCTACTGTGGCTGTACAAGCTACGGACACACGTGCTGAGCTGCGAAAAAACCCCAAAACATTTCTGCTCCACTTGATGAAGCAAAAAATGTTCCCCGTCTGTCAGAATTGCATCCACCAGCCAGTGTTCCTACAACCGAAAAGCGTAGCAAATAGAGCGAAAACAGCGCGTGCCAAATGCCGTTAATGGTAGCTTCGAGTGCAGCATCGCAGAAATAAAAGAGTGAAAATAATTAATGCAATTTGAAGGACGTATTCTTTAGATAAAATACTAACTGTGATGCCTGTAAACTAGTTAAATGGTATACGAAAATACTTTCAAAGCAACATTGCTGTGCTGCGATATTTACAACACTATGTGCAAACTTTCAAAGCTTTTTGTCACCCGACCAAGTTTAAAGTTGCTTAATTCTTGGCAAGGCGAATTAATACAGGTGACCTCGTTGAACCAGCTGATTTGCTTTTTTAATGTTGGAAGAGATTTAGATTGTCAAAATGGCTGTTTTTGGTTGGTTGGTTGCCGATGGCTTGATTTTGATTGGCTGATTTTGAATCAAGTTGCACAAATGCAACAACAAAATACATGGGAGTTTTGTTGTTGCCCTTACGCAGCCACCGTTATTAATTCGCCTTGATTCTTGGTAAAACAGCATAATTCACCAGAGCTGCCAACATCCTTATAAGTAACGTTCGATTACTTCATAAATGAAAACGAAAACAACTAATTCGCTAACTAAATATTTCTGTGCAGATCGCGAGGGATGGGAGCCGCTGGCGCTCATGATGAGTTCAGATCCTAAAGAATGTTTGATGTAAATGCCATCAACTTTCTTGCCGACATACTAGATCTGTAAAAATTTGCAAGTACCTCAAATAAGGAGACTAAGCACGCTTACGTTCTCAAAAGTGACAACTATCAAAAAAGTAAACAAACATACATTTGTAAGAATTTGCAAGCTTAACTCCATGGCACAATAATAAGGTAATAGCATGCCCGCAACACCAAAAACCACATGTATTTTGTTGGTAGGATTGTTTATGGTTACTGTCAAAATCAGCTGATATTTTCCGACGAAAGAGGGAGAAACTGAAAACATACAAAAGTGATTGTTGCCAGACGGTGCTGTATTTGAGTGAAAAAACGGGAAAAGTGCTCAGGTCAGTTGTTTTCAGTCAGGTATTTTCATTTCAACCGATGCGGCAACACAGCACACCGACGATTTTGACAGAAGCCATAAACGATCAGCCGGTGGCTTGCTACAACCTTATAGTTGAACCATGGTACAATAATAAGGTAATAGCATGCCCGCAACACCAAAAACCACATGTATTTTGTTGGTAGGATTGTTTATCGTTACTGTCAAAATCAGCTGATATTTTCCGACGAAAGAGGGAGAAACTGAAAAAATACAAAAGTGATTGTTGCCAGACGGTGCTGTATTTGAGTGAAAAAACGGGAAAAGTGCTCAGGTCAGTTGTTTTCAGTCAGGTATTTTCATTTCAACCGATGCGGCAACACAGCACACCGACGATTTTGACAGAAGCCATAAACGATCAGCCGGTGGCTTGCTACAACCTTATAGTTGAACCATGAGTTGAACCATGCTTAACTCTTGTTTACACCAATGTGACTTGTCACATTCTTAGCACACAAGGAAAACAAGAGGGTTAAAAGAAAGAAACAGATGATTTAAAAGATTCATTTGAGGTTTCAAACTATACGGACAAGCAAAATTTTGCTGCAGATAAAGCTGAGCAGGACTGTCGAACGCACAATTTCTATACTGGTTCAATTTATCTCCAAATGTTTGCAAAAATTAATTGTCTAATTGTCAATTGTCAATCTTATAGCGTCCAATCAAATGTTTTTCTCATTCATTCATTCATTTCTCCAGTAAAAACTTGCGAGTTTTCGCAAATTGAACTGTCACTTTACGCTCACAGTTTCTCTTCCGTACCCAAATCGACATTTTTTTTTTTTTTTTTTTAAACAGGAACAAACGCGCAGGGGATGACCCCTATTAATGCGAAGCATTGCGTTGGTTCAGGAAGGATATAAAAGGTTAGGAGATAGGGTTATGAGTGAAGTGGTTATGGACTCTTGCCTTGAACCCATCAAGATCATAAGTGCTGGGGAAAATATCCGCAGGGAGACCATTCCACAACCGCGCTGTACGGGCCAGAAACGAACTTTCTCTGTAGTGCGTAGTGCGCTGGAACATCGTTTCGACGTGGAATGCATGGGCGCCAGTGTTCAAACGGGTTGCCCGGGGGAATACCCGGAGTGATGGCATCAAGCTGCTCATCTCCACTGAGCAATTACCGAAAAAGTATCGGTAAAATAACACCACACATGCCACGTTTCGACGATGTTCCAAGGAGTCAATAGAGCTGGATGCCCTACTGTCCCCTATAAGTTTAATCGCACGGTTTTGCACCCGATCGAGGAGCTCCAAATGGGTTTTTGAAGCCCCCGCCCAGAGGTGCGAGTTAAACTCCATTTTGGGTCGGATATAGGTAGTGTAAATAATGCGGAGATCAGACGGAGTGAAATATTTTTTGCACCGCTTTAGGAAGCCGAGGCACTTGGCTGCTTCTTTCGACACGCCAAAGATATGATCGTTCCAACGAAGATCGTTCTTAATGGACATGCCCAGAACATCAAGAGCTGCCGATTCCGCAATACCCACACCACCCATAACCAGGGATGTGTTGGGATGTGGGGAGACTCGTTTGTGGGATAACAGGCAACATTGGGTCTTGCGGGGGTTAAAATCGACCCTGTTCGCTTGACCCCACTTGGAGATTGTTTGAAGGTCGCTATTAAGTGTGTCATTCATACGGCGCCGTCCTCTCTCAATCTCCACAGAGCTGGGACGCTTTGTGAAGGAGTATGAATGACAAATGGTGCTGTCATCCGCAAACGAGTAGATGGGATGGGATGGGATGGGACATATTGTATTGAAATATCATTTATTGTGTTTCTCTCACCTCCTAAACACAAATATATGAAAACTGTTACATTTAAACGAAAATAACACTTGAGAAGACACAAATTGTGCGAAAGTAAAACTTGAATTTCCTATGCTCTATACAGGGGTTTCTACGTGATATCAGTTGGTTTAATCATGTCCGTCCGTTGACCAGCACGGATGACTGCCTGAAAGTGTAAAAGCAAAAAACAAATGCTAGTTATATAAGTTCAAACGATATATTGCTTGCTTGTTTGCACTAAAACAAAAGTTAAGTATGTGCCTTAACCCATTATGCGTTATGTCAGCCCATTTTTCGTATATGAATTGTTTACTAATTCCAATTTTTTACTGATCTTTTTTATGTTTTTATTTGCATATAGAGGCCCAAAAATTGGCGGGGTTACAATGAAGAAAAAAGCGGTTTGCGTACCCACTCGACTACTTTAGCACTCCTCAGGTGTAGACACGGTTATCCACAAACACACTTCCGGTGACGTAATATAAAATCTACTTTGAAGTCAAATCAACTCAAATACAATGCGAGGAAATATGAAGTATGCATTTTGTAATAGTTACATCGAATGATCAGTAAATAAATGCTGCACCGGCGATGTGCGATGGCATTCGCTTGAAATGCCTGTAAGCTATTAAAAAGAAGTGGCTTCGTTGATGTTGTGGCTGCTTGGCAAAATCTCTCGCCTCTAACTGAGAAAGTAAGAGTGCAATTGGCGCTGGATCGAAGCGCGCACACTTTCCGCAGTCGCTCGCGGCCCACAGCGTTTTTTGCAATCTCTAATAACAGTGAGCGACGTTTAGGAAGCACAACTAAGACAAACATTACACCTGTCAAGTTTTCGCATTACCCGAACAGCAGCAACACTTGGCCGGCAGTAATATATCGCTTGTCCAACGGTCCCATCTGCGCCGTCTGACTGTTGCTGTTGAAACTGTGGAAGTTGAAACCGACGAAAAGTAGGTAACGGTCATGGGGGCCGGTATTGGGCGCACTCACTTGTGCCACTACCATGGTTTATTTATGTCTGCGTCTGCGCGGAGGGTCCGCTGCCGCCGTCGTCGCCAGCACGCGGCGGTTGCAGCTTTTGCTCTATTTACACTTTTTGTTGTGTGTCTGCGCCTTTGTTTGATTTGCTATTGCGATCGCTTTCTTAAATTTTTACACAATTGGGCGCACTTGTGTGTGTCTTTTCTTGGCGCTGTGTTTAGGCCAAGTCAGTCGTACTCGGCTACGGCGCAGCAGTCAACGTTATTCGGTGCAAGCGAGCACAGTAGTGAGCGTGCACGAGCAGCCAACGCTCTGACTTCCGTTCCGTTGAATTTAAATGTTATTTCGAAAAATGCAGCGGCACGCAAATGCAGCGCTCAAATTACTTGCAGTTTGCATAATTTTGCGACGCGCATGCTTGGCGCAGCGGCATACGTCTTTGCGAAGCGCCAGCACCAGTGCCAGCTCGTCCACAACTCAGACCGTACTAAACGATATACGAAATGCCTTCAAAGTGATTACGAACAATACCAGCCTGCTGAATCGCCTAATCCCGGTCATGTATCAGCCCGCAATGCAACAAGCGAATCCTGCCTTTCTCTTCAAAATCCCCACCGAATTGAGTTCGATGGACGCGCCGTCGAAGTCAGCTGGCAACATGGAGGACACGGCATCGGGCTACTGGATGTGGTCAATGCAACGCAGCGACTTTACCGAGCCCACCTTCCCCAACCTAACCGTGCAGCACATGCGCGCACAGCTGAAGAAACTTCGGCGCCAGCACAACATGACCAAACCTGGTATGCCCGACTTCAACGTGAGAGAACAGCAGACTACGGAAACGGACGCTAAGGAGGAGTCTGGCCAGCACGATGACTGGAGTCTGCTCGGCTTGGACGGTTGGTCGGGTGCCATTTCGCCACCAGCCAACACCTTCGACTTCAGCCACAAGCCGTCAGTAGATAGCACGTATCCTATTGGCGATATTTTGATGGATTTCGGTGAAACGACCGACCCGCCGTCACACGGTGCGGATGCAAGCGCCGAGTCGAACGGTGGCACAGTAGGCGTGAGTAAAGTGCTGCAGCATGTAAAGCCGACCGATGCAGATATTTATTTAGCGCGTGTTAATGATCCGTTTGGCTATTCTGTACAATGGGAGCTGAGGTAGGGAAACAAATGTTGTTGTTTAATTTTATATGTATTGAGGAAAGCTGAAAGCTTGCAAGTGGCTACAAAAAACATTAGGTTTTGGATTTCATTCCAAAGGAACAAACAAGTGTTTTTGGTACTCAATCGATTAGGAACATAATTGAATTGCCGCAATCAATTTTACAGGATAATTATTTCACCAAGTTTAATTCAATGTTTAAATTCTCTTCTTTACAGAAACACCAGCAGCCCCTCCGGTAGCGATGACCGCACCAAACGCGACGTTGTTAAGCTGTATTCGATGATCCAGTGCTCCACTGGCTGCAATCCGCTCACCTACAAGGGTTACGGCTGCTTTTGCGGATTTCTCGGCGCCGGACTACCCGTGGATGACATTGACCGTTGCTGCAAGCTGCATGATAAGTGCTACGAGCACAGCAACTGCATCTCGTATCTTGAGTACTTTGTGCCCTATGTTTGGAAGTGCTATCGCGGCAAGCCGGTATGCGCCATCGATCACGGCGAATGGGGTGGACCAGACTCGTGCGCGGCGCGTTTGTGTTACTGCGATTTACGGCTGTCGCGTTGTTTGAGGCAATTTGTCTGCCCGCGCCGGCGCGCAGTGTGCACTTCGTCGACTGCGCGGCGCCTACAAAATTTGCTGCTAACATTTTAAGAACTGAATACCCCAAATTACTCATAGAAATACGCCTTAAATGAAATAAACAAAGTGCAGGTGCTTTTTTTTAAGCTGTGTAATGAGTTTATTTTCCTTTTGCCTTATTGTGCTCACTCGCCTTACGAGATGCGCTGACTCTTCCTGGAGCCGCTGCGAACCTTGACACCACTGCTGCTGCTGGATGTCTTACCTCCCTCCTTGGTATCCTTTTGCTCTGTTTTGTTTGCATTTTCGTTAGTATGCGAATTGACCACGAATTCCCGTATGCTAAGACATTCCTGCATAAAGGCGAGCGCCGCTTTGTGGTTGACCGAGTGCTCCTTAAAGAGCATCAGCCCATTCTGGCACATCAGCATGATGTCACGCTGCAACTCATTGGCAGTGCGTATGCTGCCCGATTCAATACTACGCTTGACCGCCTGAAAGTCAATGGGCCGCAGACACACATCTTCGTACTTGGGCGTATTATCCTCTTGGAATACGCGCTGTAGCGCCGCAGCGTTTTTGCTGTGTTGCAGCGTATGGTAGATGCTCAGTAACGATTTCTTCGACACCTTCATTTCGACCTCGTCACGATCGCGATCACTGGAGGCGGGCGAATTCGGCACACTGTCGGCCACCGGAGTAGAAGAGTAACGCCGTCGCAATCGCTGATTGCCGGCGTGATCAATGGCGGCGCTGTTGTTGGCAATGGATGTCTCGGTGTCAATCATGGGACTCTCGGAACGATCGCGGTCGCGTAGCTTGCGTAACATGGTAGGCCTGGCGAGTGTGAACGCTGGCGTTGTTGAAGCGTTCGAATCTTCATCGGTTTTCGGTTCAGCACGAGTATGGTCGTGTAGACTTTTGCGAGCGTGTGGTGCGAAATGCTTTCCCGATGGCCCGGAAAGCTTGTCGTCCTTACGTGTGACGCTGCTAGCATCGGTGGCGGACGAGTCATCTTCATCGGTATCAGCAATTGAGATGGTCGGCGGCGGCGGTGCCAATGTGTCAGTTGCAGTGCAGCTGGTTGCTTCCATGCTTTCGACTGCCGCCGAGTCGATGACATGATCATTGCACTCAGGAGTTTTTGTAGTGGCTGCAGAGTAAAATAATAGAAGTAAACAAAAATTATAGCAAGTTTCATGTAAGACAATTACCTGGCTCATTTTCAGCAGTTTGATCCGATTTATCAGCACATTCTGGCTGTTCCTGTTTACTGCTCTCTGCCTCGCTGGTTTCTTTTGACTTTTGCGTCTGTTTGTCACTATTAGATTCGTCGTCGTCGGTGGGTATGACAATAACGTCAGAGCCTTCACTTGCTGCTGGTGACTTCTCCGCAGTGTCCCCGTTTTTTGCTTCGTTCGCACTCTCTACCTCAGTCCCGCCCTCTAACAAACACGGCGGACGACTCTCGTCCTCTCTTCCATCTGCTGCCGCAGTAGACGCTGTCATCACTTCACTTTTCACGCCAACTTCATCGTTGTCGTTTTTTATTGCAGACTCCACCTTCTCTTTTAAAAACTCCTTCTCCTGTGCGGCCTTCTGCTCTAATGAAGCTACTGCAGCCAGTGGAATGTTATCGTTCGAGTCGTCACTTGAAATGGTTTCAATTTTGACGGGATCCTTCTTGATTTCTGACTCTGCTAAGCCTCCTTCTGCTGCCTCTGGGTTTGCTTCCGCTTTTGCAAGGTCCGTTTCTTTCAGATCCTTACTCTCTCCTTCCGTCTTTCTGTCGTTTTTTGTATCGACACGAGCGAGTGCCGCTTCGACCTCTGCAGCTTCCAGCGTCACGGCTTGCACTTTATGCTCCAGTTCCATGTCATCCGCCGTATCGTGTGGCGGATCTTCATCCACGCCTTTAAGGAAATCCACCTCCTCATCGTCTATCACTGCCGCCACATCAATGTCTAGCTCATCAATGTTTCCAATGTTTTTGAAAACTTCCAGCAACTGCTGTTCCTCATTAGCGTCCGACTCATCAAAATCAATCGCCGTCAAGTCTACATTTGCATTAGATGCATGTGTTGTCACGTCCTCCTCCAATTCCATGGGAACTTCTTCGTTATTGGAATCTTGTATAGGCGACACTTCACTCTTATCAGGCACCTGTGTCAACTCTCCAACTTTTTCGTCCACGCTGGCGACAGTAGCATTACTTCCTGGCACCTTCGTCTTCTCCAGCAACATCGAAAGTGTGGGTGCTGCTTGCGAAGGACTCAACAAATTCTGTGCATTTGGCCCGGTTGCAGGCGTCGTATCCATTGGTGGCCCGCTTATAGGCCGTGTAAGTATCTGTGCTGCCTCGTTTGGCGAAACAGTGCTTCGCACTATCAGCGCCGGCTGGTTGGCATTCGGAATAGAGCCGCCGGTCAGCAAAGTGGTTATTGTAGGTGCGGCTGTGCGCACCAAGTTGGCGCCAGCGGGTGTGCCAGTTGTGCCGCCACTGGCCGTCGGTGATTTTAGCAATGAAGACAGTAATGGCGAAGTGCCCGTTGGTGCCGGTGGTTGTTGTTGTTGTTGCTGAACGTTGGTGGCAGTTGGTTTAGGTGTGCCAACGATTTCCTCCACGTCCATGTCAACCGCAGTGGTGTCGGCAGTCGGTTTCTGTGTAGCCGTAGCCGGGCCCAGCGTACGCCAGTTGCGTTGAATTTCCTGACGCTGCTGTTCGCGTTCGCGCATCTGGTTCTCCAGCTTCATCTCTTCAATTCGCTGTCGCTCTTGCTGCTTTTCAATATCGCGCCACATCTCCAATAGCTGCTCTTCTGCCAGCTGGCCCGATTGCATGGCCTTTAGTTCGTTGTAGATCTTTGTATACTCCTCCTGCTCCTTGCGTATCTCGAGCTTCAGTTCGTTTATGCGTTCATCGGTGAGCCGGCGCAGTATCGAATCAGTAGGTGTCTCCACAACAGAGGGCGAGCCTACGCCACTCTCACTGGTGCGCTTCTTTCGCTTCAGCGTCTCTACATTTTCTAGCAAGTGGCTGTACTGCAAGGCGCAATTTTTCTGTGAGAACCAGTCAGCCGGCCGAGCGACAGCGCCGTTGCCGCATACCAACTTCAAAGTTCGGCTTACTGACGGCGACCAGTTCTGGTCGCTGCTGCAAGAGACGGCCGATGCCAAACAAAGCTGCTCGCGTGTTGTCCATTTGTCCAGCGTTGACCGGCTCATCTGCAGGCGCTCTTGTACAGAAGAGGCCATTTGCGGAATTTGCCAAACGGCGAATGCACGAAATTAATTGCAAAATAAATTTTCAACACAACAAAGCCCGGTAAAGTAAAATTCGGAAATAATGCTTCTTCTTTATACACGCGACATTCACTATTAACCATAAAATTTACGATATTAAATAAGGTTGTAAAATGTGATAATTAAATGGAGGAAAATCATCAAAGAACTCCAATCGACTTCGAATCGAAATAGGTTTTAACAAAAAATTCATTCCAGTTTGATACAATTTCCGATCCTTAATAAATTTACCGTTTAAACATGATAGCTAGATTTCAACGAAAACCCTAAACGAATATTTACGAGTAATGCATTATAAATAATGAAATTCTTGGAAGGATAATTTACGATAAAGGTAGAAGGATAAAAGGATAAACGTACAACAGACCACAAGACAAATTGAATTCGCCTTGCCAGAGCGCAAATAAGTTTTAAATCAATCTGCGATTTCTGCGAAAGTGCTTGTATAAGTATTTAATTAATACGTAAGTTCTAAGACGTTCAATCCCAAAGCATTTTGGATGCCCCCGCGATTTTTTTTGGGATTTCGTTTTGTGTAACTGTTTCAGCAGGAAATTATAAGAGCTAGTAAAAGTTTTTATATAAACACATTGTTTTTCTATTAAGCTTTCGTTTCTGTGAAATAAAACATAACATAACATAAACACAAAATCAGTTTTAATTTTAACAAAAGTTGTATAAAATTCGTATAAAAATATTGCGAACCAAAATAAAACCATTAAATAGATTTTGATATTCCGAATTCCTCATTTTATGAATTTTAATGAAAAATAATAGCCAAAAAAAAATTGGAGGCTGGAATAGGGGTAAATGACGTCGCATCGAGTTCTAGGTTCACGAAAGTGCTAGGAAATTGCTCAGAAGCTGGTGTTATTTTCAGCTGATTTAATATAGGACCAACATGCAATCATTTATTTTTTCAAATATTTTTTCCAAATCAGTCAACTGCAGTCAATAATTATTTCCCAAAATATAATGGTATCAGCGAGGAATTCAAATCACCATACACGCTGTTACGCTGTTAAGTATGGAGTGAAGGTAAAAATCCCAGGATTCCGAAGATCAGCCCCGGGATTTCGGGACTTGGGATCCCTTAGATTCGGAATGCCTTAGTAAGTTCTAAATGTATAAATTGTTAGTAGCAGTTCAAGAGCTAAGGTAATTTTATTTTCGAAATTGACAAAGTTGAATACTTCATTTGTTATTTGTCTGATGCCCGAATTTAAGAAAAGTACTTTATTTTTAACTTTCAATGAATAATTATGTAAATATTGAAAGGAAAATTAAATAAAAATAATGTACTGTCCAACGAAAAATCACACATTCGTGACTTTTTCCGAAGACTAACAATTTCTCTGACAACAAACTGTTGAAAGTCCAATCCGACAATAAAATGCAACTAGCTGTTGACAAGTTTTAGTATGTTGGAGCTGAAACAACAATCGCCTTTCATGACAAGTGCACAACACGCACACACACACGCACAGCTTGTTGTTTTAATGGGCGACAACGCCACCGGGTATGCGACGGCCCGACGGTATGCAAGTGCAGAAAATCAAAACATAACGTCAAGTAGGGCACACATACTACAAATACAAACACTTCAGGGCATGCCAACCGCATAAACATTTTCCATATGTTGCAGGCGGCAGGCCAGTGACGAATGGATACAACATAAGCAGATAAACAAGTGTTCTACCTTTTCGCTGCCACTAGGAAGAACTGCCAGACGACGACAAAAGACGCTTTATTGACAATTAGTCAAAGAAAGAAATTGCGAAGATGTCCATTACGATGCCAGCAGCTCGCACGGAAGCGACGGCTTGCGATCTTTATAGATACCATCGAAGGAAGTGCAACGCAGTGAGTGTTCAATGGGCCCAGCAATTGAAAGACAAATTGTTGTCTGAGCTTCTTTGTTGTTCTCCGTTGCACTTTCTTCCGTCGCTTGATTTTCAGCGCGCCGCACTTGAAGTTTGTTTACTTTAGCACAGTATTCACTTCCTTCCGATCGCCCCACTCATGTATGCGGTCCACTGTTCCGTTCTCATAACAGCTCATAAATTACGCTTGTAGCAAAACGCTGACACGCGGCGACCACACGACTTGCGTCGACTGTGCGCGCTCAGACGCGGTTAAGTAGAAAACCACATTGTGTAGCCCACTAGACGAATTTTTTTTCAGTGTGCACTGGCCGCACAATGAGCCAATCAACACTTTGCGCTGCGTGGCCAACAGCCAATGAGAAGAGATCGTGCACAGCGGCCATGGCCAGAGGCAAGCAAAGCAAGATCCCAAGTACCGGACGTCATTGCGCTGCCAACGCAGGATTAGTACTGAATCAAGTGTCGTGGCGGTAGTTGCGATATAGAAGGAAACAGGCGAAATATGCATTCGCATTCGAATTCGACATGCACTTGCGCGGAGCCGGAGCTACAATCGATCAATCACAGTTCCTGCGGCTACGCCTACGGCTACGGTATCAGTGCTAGGTCGATACGCCTAAATTGCAATAACAACAATAACGCCAAGGAGCTGTGCAGTTCCAATGAAGACTACATGCGCATGACGTCAGCTCCAGACATGACGAATACTGCCAAATACAGTGCGCGCGATGCTGGCGCAAATTGTGCGCTGAACTTGTACCAAAACTGTGAGTATTCTATATATTCCGGGAATGCTGTGGTCGACTGGAGCTTCTCTACAAACTACTTGGGGTGCCATGATACGAATAAAATCGGCGACTGCGGAATATCGACAGAGGACAGAGCTGATTTTGAAACGAATCACGACGTCAAAATATCAGGTGAGTTACGATTTATCAAAAACCATGGTGAAAACTATGCTCAAGAACTGGTATCGTCATTGAATCGCTTAAAAGATAAATCGAAAAATAAAAATACTTGAAGAACTCACCACACCTTACTCGCCTAAACCAAAGAGACAACAAATATTCTGAAAGTCCATACAGATCGTTTTTAACTTAATTTGACGCAAATCTCATTAGGAAAAACAACTGCTTGGCCGTCGGAAAAGCGGTTTCGTCTCAAAAGTTTGTCTTGGCCTGCTGGGTGGGCCAAGGGCGGAACAAAAATTGTTTTTCAAAGTTAACAAATAAAATCATTTCTAAATTCGGGTTTAAATGCAATGAATGGCACCCAAATAAAATAGCTATTCCTTATTGAAGTTGGTTACAGCTGGACATGAAGTACATTAAATTCTAAATTTTCGTAAAATAATTTGTGTTGAAATATTGTCGAAACCATAAACTTGTTTTAAATTATGGAGAACTAAATTGATTCGATATGTGTGAAAGATAAGCAGCAACAATAATTACGAATGAGATAAACGGTAGCCAAGTACTGAAAAGAATATGTTTCTCGTTGCGGCAAGAAATTAAATCGTATTTACAAAATTCAAACACTGGGATATAGGAAAATCGAATATGGGAGCCAAGGTGTTTGAACATCCTTGCCCAATGGACAACCTTGTCCAATGAAAACACTGTACAATGCTTTTTGTGATGGAACAATTGTCGTTTTATAGCTAAAATATTAAAACTGGCGACAACATTGTGGGAAATGAAGGTTAGGTGAAATATATATTGTCAGGGGCGGATTCAGAAAAATATTTCGGTGGGTTCAAAAAGTAATTCTTTAATATTTATAAAATGCCAAAAATGCCTTTTAATTTGTATGTAGTTTTAAACTCGATCCTAATATTTCGGGGGGTTCAACCCCCAAACCCCTGAATCCGCCACTGACTCAGATATAAGAAAATCGAATATGAAAACCAAAGTGCTTGAACATCCTTGCACAATCGACAACCTTGTCCGATAAAAACACTGTACAATGCTTTATATTGAACACTTTTTGTGATGGAACAATTGTCGTTTTATAGCAACAATATTAAAGCTGGCGACAGCATTGTGGCAAATGAAGGTTAGGTTAAATATATATTGTCCATGTGTAAGGCTGTTACAGCCCGAATTAGGGCAAATCTTCCTTTAGTGCAATTCTTGCAAGCACCAATCCTGGTCAACCAGCGTTTCGGTTAAATTTTGTAACGGTTAAAGTTTACCTGCGGCGCTCTATCATAACTAGGATACTACTAATTGTAGAGGAGGACGTTGAGACAGCCGAACACTTCATGTGTCTCTGCCCTGCGTTCGCTCGTATCAGGTTTGATACGTTTGGCACTGATGTGCTAAGAAGCGACCACCTTGGCTCCTTGGCACCCCAGGATCTATCAAAGTTTTTTCGGAAGTCGGGATATCGGAAGTCGATATTACAAATTATTTTATACGGGTACCAATCATTTAACCGAAATTTGAATGAAATAACAAATATTTAGTTAAACTCCATGTTCCTTTCGATAAAGTTATGGCCGCGCTACTAATTAAATCAATTTAAAAATATTACATGGTGTTTTTATTCATTAACCAAATCAAAACCTTTTTCGCTTTAGAAGCACGGCTGGCCGAAGTGTCACTTAAGTTCACGTCACCCAATGCATCATCGAACCGTAAGGAGCGCACTGCTTTCACTAAAGACCAAATTAAGGAGTTGGAAGCAGAATTCCGGCACGCCAACTACTTGACCCGATTGCGACGGTATGAAATTGCAGTGGCACTTGAACTAACAGAGAGACAGGTACACATCCCATATTGTGACAATATCATAAGCACTTTTTATGTCACACTTACATATTAGGTAAAAGTGTGGTTCCAGAATCGTCGCATGAAATGGAAACGACTCAGACTGGAAGCGCAGAACCTTAAAACGAACAACGCCTTCGAGCCAGATGAAACCCAGCAGAACGATCAATAAATTTTACAATAGTTTTTACATATTATTTATTATCGCTTGATATAAGTAGACTTTACGTTATCCTCAAATAAAAAGAAAATAAAACAACTACACGCTACAACCTATTTTCGAAGTTTGCCCTTTTTTGTGACTTTAGGCACTCGAACGGGCTTAGCTTTAGGTTTATCTTTGAGCATCTTTACCATTTCCTTGGCGGCGGCTACTTGTACCGAACTTTTTGTTTTCTTTGCGACGGCTGGTTTCTTGGCTTTTTGTATGGCGCCCGTATGCGGTTTGCGCTTGATAAGTTGCTCAAAACGATCCACCTTCGTTGATTTTACTGATTTTCCAAAAGACGCTTTGCTCGGTTTTGACACTTTTGGCTTCTTCGCCTGCTTCAGGGCAGCATCATCGTCGGAGTCTTTTGAAAAGCCATATGTCTCCTCATCTGAACTAGTTCCATCATCGCTACCGTCATCGGATTCGTCGTCGCTGTCTAGCTCCTCTTCCTCAGCACTTGCGTCGTCGCTCCCCGACATGGCAATGTAGTCTTCGTCCTCGGAATCGTCGTTGATGGTATTGCCCAAAAGATCCTCCAGCTGTAGTTGCTGCTTGGATTTATTTTTCGTTATTGCAGTTTCTGTTTGCGTTTTTTGCTTGCTCAACTCCTGTTTCTTTTTGCTGCCAGTGCTGGGCGCAGTTTCATCAGCGATTGCTTGTTTCTTTAAGTTTTCGGGTAATATGGCTAGTTGGGTAAAGTCGATGCCCAGGTGTGCATACTTTTGATTGAGTTTCTTGATCTTCTCCAAACTCTTCTTTGAGCGTTTTTGGTAGTTTTCATCGGACCAGTCGTTGTGTTTCTTCACCTTGCGTTGAATTGCGGCCGTTTTGCTTGAGATGAAGATCTCCTTACCAGCCTACACCAAGAACAAAACAGTACATATAAAATATTATTGCTGGAGGAGAAGGGAAGTCGACTTCTCTAGTTATTTTATGGACAAACCTTATTCTTGACATGGCGCACACTAGTTTTAAAGTAATTGAAGCGTTGTTTCTCCGGTGGGATATATGCCGCCTTCACCACTTTCTTGAACATCAAGTAATTGTCCATAGTCTCGGCTGCCACCTGCGCTACTTCGGGATACTCGAACTCAACAAATGCATATCCCTTGCTGCCGCCGGTGCGTTTGGAACGGCACAGACGCAAACGAGTGACATTTCCGAATTGCTTGAAGTAACCCTTCAGTTGCTCCTCAAAGAAGCCATGCGGTAGGTGTTTAATGAATACTACGCCGCGTTTGTTGTTTGCCTTTTGTTGCTGCCGCTTGATCTTTTTCTCCAACTACAAGACACGCGAAATTAGGGAATTAAATTTGTAACAGTTGTAGGAACAGTTACGCGTTGAACAACGCTTACCTGACCAGAGACAACGGTTCTTTCCTCCGCACTCTTCGCAGGCACTGCCTGCGCAGGTGGAATGGAAGTGGGTTTCACTTTGCGTACTGGAGGCATTCCTGTGGTCAACGGCTAAGTGGCGGTCGAAGCAAATTGGGAAAACAACGATAACTACAAAAATACAACAATTTGCACAACACACGTGCAAAGACTGCCCAACAGCAATGTTTGACAATTGGCACGTTGGAAGTGTTGCCAGATGATTTGTGGGGAATTGAAAACTGCCCATTGCCAATGGACACAAGGTTGAAGTTGCCAATGGATAAACCGAGACAAAATATTTATTAAACCACCAAAGCGGGATAAATTTAGCTGTCGAACGATTCACATATTTATTGTTAATATTTTCCGAATATTTGTTTAAAGTTGTAATTTCGGCCACTATATTCTTAAGCAAGTGCAATTTTTTCCAAAACGGGCTTCTTTATTCAGACTCGTGCAATTTGTACAAGAATAGCGATTCTAAATGTTTAAAATGTGTAAAGTCAATTGGAAATTTTATAAATGTTAATGAGCTTGTGATGAGTTGGAACTTATTTTTTGTCCTTTGTTTGGATACCGAGTGCTGCACGGTCCGATTCTCGTATAACGCCATAGGGCAAATAGCGTAGCACGTCCACTGGTACACTTTTTAGAATACGTAAGCGTTCGTCCTCCACCAGTTCTTGCCTGCAATTGAAATGACATTTGATATTTCTGTGGATATAACATGCGAAATGGCGTACTTTTTCCGCTCCTCGTTTAACTGGAGCTCGTGCCGTTGCAGCTCTTCTGCTGTCGCCAGAGCCCGCAGCTGCCGTTTGTCCTCGATCATCTGTATGATGACCTTGCCGTGCTCCCTTAACTTTTCACGCTTTTTCTCCTCTTTTTCTTTTACTTCCTGTTTATCTTCATCTTGTTGACGCTGCTGCCGCGCACGGTAGACTTCGATCTCCTTGCGCTTACGTTGTTCCTTTCTGGATTGAACTTCCATATGATGGCGTTCGAGTTCCATTTTCATCTGTGTGCGATTTGTGAGCTGTTTCTGCAGATTTTGCTTGTAACGCTCATCTTCATTGGTATTGCGTTCCTCCACCAGCAGATCAAGCAACAGGTTTTCGCGGCGAAGTTTGGCTTTCTATTGAAAAGATAAATTTAGTAATGTGATATACTACCTATTCTTACCTCGAGCTGTAATTGTTACCTCAATTTCGAACAGCTGCTGACCAATTTTCTCACTCTGCGCCGCCTTTTTATCTTGCAATCGTTGTTTCTCCTCCTTGGCCTCACGTTGTTCTCTGTCACGCTTTTCCATCATCTGTATGAAGCGTTCATACTCGTCCATCGACTCTACCAACTGCTTTCTTTTGAATTCCTCCTGCGCACGCTTGAATTCATCCATTTCACTTTTAGCGGTTGCTTTGCGTTTTTCCAACTCTAAACGTTCCTGCTCTTGTTCCTTCTTGATACGCTGTAGTATCTTCTGCATTTCCTCACGATCCTTTAGCACCTCCTCGTGCTCCAGTCGGCGACGCTCTCTGATTTCAGCCATCTGACCCTGCAATACGCCGCGAAAATTCTCCTTCTTGCGTCGCTCCTTCAACTCAATTTCACGCATTGCCTCCTGGCAACGCAAACGCTCTTTCTCGAACTCCTTGTCTTCATTGCGCTTCTTTTGTATTAACGCTTCTTTTTTTTGATCCACAGCTATCTTCTGGTCTACTAGTTGCTTAGAAACCAGCGCAGAGCGCAACTGAATCTGCAGCTGACGCAGCTCCAAGTTGTCTTCACGAAGCTGCTGGCGCCGTTTTTCCTCGATAATATTGTCATGTTTCTGGGCTTTCAGCTCGACGGATATGTCGGTCGTTTCGTGTTGCGCACGAATACGTGGATTCTCGGCAGTCATTTGAATCTCCTGAGCGTGCAGCTCTTTGACTCGGCGATCCTCCTCCAGCACCATTTGGATAAATAAGTTATTTTCGTTATCCTGCAGGCGCGGAACATCTTGAGGTACGGTGCAATATATGTTGTGGAACATTCTGATACAAATTTCGCGTCTCTTTTCTTTATTTCACAAGGATAAACACATAAAATAATAAATGAGTTAAAATGTAGAAATCAAAACTAAATTTTTCAAAAAATTATTACCAATGGCAACGAATCAAATCAACGCAAAGCATTGTTAAGCATTCACAATAAGTATGGTGAGTTTAGTAGAAACATAGTGAAACACTATGGGCAGAATTACGAACAGCTGTTGGCACACGAACTTAACCTTAAATAACAAAAACTACCGCTTCAAATAAATTTCAATTACTTATTGCTTTAGTGCATACACTCTTTTTATAAATTTGAATAAGATATACAGAGAATGGGCGATACCAAAGTCAACACGTTCTTTATATCGGAAAAGGTTTCGAAAATTCGTTGGGTACCGGAGCAGCTACACGCCAGTGAACGCTTTCTAACCGGCAGCTGGGATATGCCCACAAATTTCTTGCGCCTGTGGCGCTTGCACCTTAATCAATATGCGGATGATTATAACGAGTATGTGCCACGCTGCAGCGACAAAAAGTCATTCGCTAGTGACATAACTGGGTTAGAGTTTGTCACGGAGGACACTGTAGCCGTTAGCTGCGCAGATGGTAAGCGCAGTATTTGCTCGCAGTGTTCCGTTCATGCAGTCTACATATATACTTTCATCTGCAGGCCATATCACTTTGCTGAAGGTAAAACGTGCTGTGGAGGAGGATTTGCTGCAAGAGGAGGCGCGCAGTTCCTTGCTGCATAAGTTTGAGGCAAGTGGTGCGGCCGCACCATGCACAGCGCTTTCAATCTATGACAAAGACATTGCCACTGTCGGCGAGGATGGTCGCTTGAATATAATTGATGCGCGCGCACTGCGCGTTGTACGTCGCAGTGTCGAAGCCGATAGCTGCGCGCTAACTACAGTGAATTATGTCAATCCGCAAGAGGTTCTCACCGCCAATCGAATGGGCGTGATACGCATGTTCGATGTGCGCGCCGCTGCCGAAAGCACAGCCACTGCCTCGTTCATGACGTCTTGCGAGGATGATAAACGCTGCAATTTTGTCTCATGCCTGGCCTCACATCCCACACAGCCGCACATTGTGTTGGCCGGCTCCGAGGAGGGATCGATTACCGTGTGGGATTTGCGTCAGCCGGGCTATCCGGCATCATACTTAAGCGCGCACACAAGCGCAGTCACCGAGATAGGGTTTCATCGCACCGAGCCATCGAAACTGTTCAGCGCTGCCGAATGCGGAGAACTATGGCTGTGGGCGCAGCATCCCACAATGGGTGTAACAGATATAGAGTCACAGAAAACGGAAAATGCGAATCCATGGCTAAATGGAGAGCGCGCTAAAAGTCGCATCAGTGTGACCTCGCTGATATCTGACTTGCGCAAAGCGATTAATTCATTCGATGCTAATGGGACGAAAATCATTTGTGGCAGTGATAGCGAAGCGATTTACTTTATTGATAATATGCTATAAGAGAAATAAAATGTCCAATTTCAAATTTTTTATGGTTTATATTAGAACTAAATAAATGTTAAAAAATTATACTTATTAAACCAAATTTAATTATTGCATGGCGTATCTGGATCATGAGCTCCAGAGTTTATGATTTTCAAAGAAATATGTATGTTATGTACGTGAATGCAAATAGATGCCATTATCGGGAATAGTGGCTACACAAAATGACTATTGCTGAGCAGAATTGTGTCATTAGTAACAGTGGTGCACACAGAATTTCATTTTGCGGGGTTTGAGTACAACTTTTGAGCCAAATACCATTCAAAACCATATTTTGTATTAGAAATTTTTTGTTTGAGGGCGGTTTGAACCTCGAAACCCCCTGTGTGCGCCACTGACTGGTAATAAGATTACCAATAATTGTTTAATTTTTCACAATATTTTTCTGCTTGAGAAAAATTGTATCCTCCTGCCCAAAACATTCCAAAGTCACTGTTTCCGAACGATTAAAATACGCTCTCAGTTTTGCCAATCAAATTTAAAGTGGTTGTTTAAAAAACGTGTTTTATTATACTTATACATAAAATTTATTTGTCTATTGCATATATTGTATGTATGTATAAAAGTGTTAATATCAGATCGCACTTAAATGAGAATTAAAGTTCAAGTGACTAGAGCTTCAAGCGGGATTACGGAAAAAGAGTGGAAACTCGTTGAGGTGAAGGTGTAGATTTGAAGTTTTGAAATGCGTGTGAGAGGCAACGCTACAATGTCTACAGCACCAGCCTTGAGTTGCAAATGTGTCGAATGCTAGATGGACGGTCTCAAAGCCCGGCACCATGGTCTGGAGGCTTATCATCCGTTTACTTCTCGATTTAACAATGTTTATGCGTGTTTTGTCACTGCGATGGTTTTTATCATCGACATAGCGTAAATACAGTTGCATACATATTTTTAATTACATTTTTATTAACGCTAAACACACAAACTCGCATTGCGGAGTTGTTTAATTTCACTATTTACACACTTCGGGCACAATGAGTGCGAGTGCCCGCCGTTTAGTTACACTTACACATTAATTGGAATTTGAGCATTTAAACTAAATGAATTGTTGTTACTTCTTGTTGCTTATCAAATAATTAGCTTACATTTACATTAATACACATACAACTACAACAAATGCAATGCGTAGTCTACAGGATTTTCTAACATTATTAGCACAATTTCTCTTGCGTTGGGCCGCAAACCCGACTCGGCCAAGCTGGTCTTTCGTCGTCAGTTGGGTCATGAATTCGTTGAAGGCTTAAATTGGCGAACCACATCACAATTCTCGCTCGTGTTCGGTCTACGTGCAGCAGTATTGCGCTGCATCTTCAGTAGAAACGTTCCAGTTTGGGCTTGTTGAGTGCACAGAAGTAGTACCCCGAATAGTTTTGTGAAGTGCCGGGCGAAGTGTAATCGTTTATGCCGTAGTTGCTGTAATCGTAATTGCCGGGCGCCATGTGTGTGTGTGGATGACTGTGGGCGTGGCTGGGATTGTGTGCATAGGGATAGTAGTGTTGGAATCCGCCGCCACTACGTGGTTTTTGTCATGTCAACAAATTGCTGCCATTGTTGTTGCCGCTGTTGTTGGTGCCGTGTACGCGCATGTGTCGATTCAAATTGCCCGACTGGGAGAATCTGTAATTGCAATGTAAATCGGAACTTAAAAATATGTAAGGACATATGTAAACAATAGAAATTACTGTTTGCTAATAAAATACGCAAAAAAATGCGTCAAACACCGATTTCACCTGGTCTACTTATCAATAGAGAAATCACTAAGCAAAATCAAAATAAAATTGAATAATATTTAAAAAAAAGTCAAAGATAAACTGTAAATCGTTACTAAATTCGACATTTTCAATAGCATTCTAAACGTGTGTTAGTTGACCTTCTCAACGCGTTATAGTTTTTTAAATATATTTATATTTGATATATTTATATTTGATTAAATATATTTATATACAGTGCAAGCTCGATTTTCGCGACTAATTAAAAACCAGACATGTCGAGAAAACCGAATTTTCGCGATATCAGAACCCAATTGCAATTGTTTTAACTGATATATTTACATTTTAAACATTTTTAAAGATGTTGGAGATTTTGAGTTGCTTTTTTGGCAAATAATTTTTTTAAAATAACAGCTGAATAACGTAGTTCATATGGTGCTGTTGTCGGCTTAAAAATCCAAAAAGGTTAATATACCAAAAGGCGGGGATTTCCCTTTTTTGGTTAAAGACATTGTAATAAAATTAAAAAAACAGATAAAAGTCGCGAAAATAGAACCTCGTTTTTCGTAAACTGTTGCGATTATAGAACCTGCAATGTTAAAAATTAAGCCGTCGCGATAACCGGGCCGTCGCGATAATGGGTAGTCGCGAATACCGAGCTTGCACTGTATTTATATTTCGCCAGAAAAATCATAAACATGATCGTTGGCGGGTCTAGCTGGAGATTCCATGCTTATTAGTTATGCATACAGACCTTTTAATGTGTAGCTAACTGTATTATAACCAGGGAAAGGAATTTGAGGACCTAAAAACCTATAAAAAAGGCAAAATAAAATAGCAAAAAAGGCACGGAAAGGCACTGAAAACTGCCAAAAAGGCAGAAAAAAGCACTAAAAACTGCCAAAAAAGGCAAAATAGGGCATTGAAAACTGTTAAAAAGGTAAAAACAGGCATTTAAAAATCAGAAAAAAATACTAGAAAATCTAAAAAAAGGGGAAACGGTATGTATTTCTTAATAATTTTATTGCATCTGACGTATGCAACATAAAATATTTATGCCTCGTTTTTTGTAAAAGAAAAGGAACATCAAGGTTTTGGGTTTGCACTAACCGAACTTTTAGATTTTGGCATGTTTTTTTCTTTAAATTTTCCACTGCACAACAAAAAATAACGGCTTAGGAATGATCAAATCAATGTAAAAACATCGATAAGTTAACGAAATTGCAATGTTGCCACTTAATTTTTTTTTAGTTTCAAGGTATTTTTGCGAAACAAAAGAGGGAAAATAATAAAAACGAAAGAAAAATAAAAAGGCGCTCGACAAATCTTGAAAAAGGCATTTTGTGGCATTTATAGGTGAAATAGGCACTAAAAAAGGCATTTAGGGGTGAAAAAGGCAAACTGCCTTTTTAAGGCAAAAAAAGGCAAAATAAAAATGGTATATTTCTAATCAGGAGGACCTAATTCGTGCTCATTTTCAATCAGAAATGCTCTATCTAGCAGCAAACAAAAAAGGCAATTTCCACAAAATCCTTTCCCTGATTATAACTAACTATATAACTTTAATTCTTTACCAACCGAAAACAGGTAGGGGAATTCTTTGTAATGTGCCACCCCTGCTCAATTTTGACGTTCCAGCAATCCAAGCCAAAAAATTCCTACCGTCATTTAAGGTATACTTGACAACATCAATTTTAATGTGGTTTTTGAGAGAACAGACGCAATAACACGGTCTGGGTAAAAAAAAGTATCAAATTTGGTTAAGAAAAAACTTAAAAATAAAAACTGAAGGTTTTTCTTGCGGTGAAAAAGAAATCAAATACGTGTAAAAAACTAATGTAAATATCAGTGTTGGACTTAATTTTTAATGCTTTTCATAATCCGAAATAATATCCGAGCATATCGTAAAAGAAGAAAATGTATTCAATGGTTCCCAAAATGGCATGAAAATGTAAAGTGCCATCTTTTTTTCTTCGTAAAGTGCCACTCTTCTTTTTTCATTGTTTTGTGATCCTATATCGGTAAAATGCCTTTTTATTGCTCAGAATCGTCATTCAAATGAATTTCAAGTGGTCTTAGTCAATTTTTCTCTAATCCTATCATGAGGAATTAATTAGTTCAGTTTTGTTTATTAATTTCCATATAATTACCCTTTTATTCGTTACCATTCAATATGCATTTTGCTTTCGGTCATTTTCTATTCAATTCAAATTAAATTCCATACTTTTTCATAAATTTTCTAAATCATGCATTTTTACTTGAGATTTATACATTTTTAGCGATTTTTTTAGGGGGTGGCACTTTACTTTAAAAAATTTTAGGGTGATTTTGGGAAATTGGCTGTAAAATACGTATTTACGAAAAATTCAAATGAGGTGTTTCCTTGGATCAAAGCTTTTTAAACCCCCTTTCCAACGGTTGTTAACATTGGCGATAAGTTAATTTTCTATGGGAAGTCGTTTGCATTTCTCCCACAAAAGAATCTCGAAATATGCCAATAAATTTCTGGTTTTGGGAGAGTTGGAGAAAACGAAAAAGTATATCTATTTTATTTTATTTTATTTTATTTTTCATTTTTATTTTTTTTATTTTTATTTTATTTGTACAGCAATAAATTATTATACAAATATCTCAGTAGCAGCACTAGCAACTTTGGCCATCGGCTGCTATCTGTTTTAATTTTCTATACCCCTATGTATATCTTTCCTGTACTTAGAGTACTTAAGTCTCATGTTTTGGCAGTCAGTCAAGTCAGTGAATTACTTGTCTATGAAGTCGTGTGCCTTTTTTTAAATTATGTATAGCGAACTACTGTAAATTATTTGGCTATCCATCAAACGATTTTCAATGCATGGACCACCCCCACATTAAAACTTGTACATTTTGAAAACACTCTTCATACATAAATGTATCAATAAATACATTAAATTTGTATGTGTGTGTACATCAGCGCAGATTTCCATAGCTGCACGAGCACTCCCGCCCGCACCGAACTCTCCCACCCGCTCACTTACCTGAGCAAACACAATTTACACTGGTACGGCTTCTCGCCGCTGTGGATGCGCAAGTGCTTGGTGAGTGTGGAGCTGTCCGAGAAGGATTTTTTGCAGGAGGAGCAGCGATAGGGTCGTTCGCCCGAGTGGGTTCTCATGTGCGTGGTGACGCTGGAACTTTGTGAGAAACGTCTATCACAAATGGGACAGCGGAACGGCTTCTGTCCGGTGTGTGTGCGTACATGCGCCGTCAAGTTGGCGGCCTGTGAGAAACTTTTATTGCAGTCGGGACACCTGCGTCGACGGAACACAAAATGAATATTTCACGGAATTGCGATTTGAGTTGACCCACCTGTAGGGACGCTCGCCCGAGTGAGTGCGCAGATGTGTCTTGAGCGTGCTGGGGCGGGCGTATGTTTTGCCGCAGAGTCTGCACAGATTTGGCTTGGAGTCCGAGCCTTCCTCGTTGCTGTCCTCATCGTCGTAGCCGCCGCCGCTGTCGAATGACTTGGTGTCGCGCACTTGTGCAAAGATGGGACTTTTGGCGGGCGGCGAGTAGGTCTGGCTGGGCTGGGCGCTGGCGAAGAGACTGCGCGGCGTTACGCTGGGCGAGGGCCGATCCTTCTCGATGTGCTCCGTGAGCGTTGGCATGGCGTTCGTGGTGGCATTTTGGTTGGTCTGCAGGGTGGGCGCACGAAAATCGGCGGTGAAGGAGTAGGTCGCTGCGGCCGGGTAGTGGGACGGACTGAGCAACGGCGGGTAGAGGACATTGACCGATGAGGAGGTGCTGGGCGGTGTCCATTGCATCTGCTATGAGGTGAAAATAAAAAATAACTGTTACCAACTCGGACTCAACGAGGCGCGTTCAAGCGTACCTGCGAGCACGGCATGGGCACTGTGCCGTCGGCACCGTAGCCGTGCATCGTCATGTTCATGCTGACGTTCACACTCATGCTGGGGTACATGGGCGGCGGTCCGGCAGCGGCGCCCATGTGCTGGCCGCAGGCGCCGCTGCCGCTGCTCGCCATACCGCTGCTGCTGGGGTCGTAGTAGCAACCCGATTGGGCGGTGGAACTGAGCGCATTGCCGTGCGTTGCCTGCTGCGGTTGTGCTTGTGTGTGGTGGGCGTGGCTGCTCGGCGAGACCAGCATCTGGTGCGGATGAACGGTGTACGAGAGCGAGGCCTGATGCGGGTTTGCGGAGAAGTTGTACGAAGCACCGCAGGGCGAGAAGGGGAAGAGACTGGGCAGGGGATCGATGTCTAGCGGCGGCAGGCCCGGGAAGGTGGACGCCATTTCATCGGTGCTCCAGTAGTTGGTGCTGGCGTTGGTGCTGCCGCTGCCGGTGAGGTTGCCGTGTTGTGAGTTGCTTTGTGCGGATCCGATGCCAACCACACCGGCGCTCGGATCGAAACAGGAACCACAATCGAAATCGTTGGAAGTTAAGGAGGAAATGGGCAGGACGGTGTTGCCTTGACAGGATAAGCAGCCGACGCAGGACGCAGCACACTCTTGCTGCATGCAAAAATTGAGAGAGGAATTTCGCGAATAAATAATTGCTTGTATTTTACTTTTTCCTATAATTTAAATACATTTTCTTACATTTAGATTTATTCTAAAACATCTTTCGAATATTTAATAAATATTAGAAAAGCGGTGTTGAAGATTAATGTGGCTCCCCACAAAATATGAGGATTGTTGATTTTAAAATAAAATTGACTCGATTTAATTTTTTTATCAATTGATCACAAATGACTTTGCTTTAAAACGAATATTCTATTAATATCCTTAAACACTTTTTGAAATGAAATTGGATGAATTTGTTTTTGGATTAAACAAACCTTCCACTTGGAGCACTTTGATAAACTTGTAAAGAATATTCGCCACAAAAAGGACTTTTTAGAAAGTTTAAAACTTTTTGTTTTGCAATGATTTAATTATTTTGTATTCAATTAAAATATTATTTAATTTTTTTTCACCAATCTCAAATCACCTTTTTAGTTGATGAAAACTCTTTAATATCTATAATTTAATTTTTTCTATATTAATATAATTTTTTTTCCACTTTTTCACTGATATCCAGAACAATTGTACAATTTGTTTTGCGGTGCAATAACGCGAAATACCTGCGGACTATCCAATGCCAAGCCGAATAATGGATTGTTGGGAACGTATCCCGTTTCTGGTTCCACAGGACCTCCATTTGAGACATCGCACGATATGTACATAGCTCCACCCTCTTGATCTTCCAGGGAATCTGCAATACATAGAGTGCTTCGTTGATTTTGTTGCTGTGCTACAATAAACAGATTGGCACATAAGAAATCAACCACCTTTGCAACATTTACAGCTACAGGTTAATGGGCAGAACACGCAAAATTCGGGCCAGATAAACTTTTCTTTAAATTCTTGATTATGAAAAACCGATACAATATTTAGTATGAAGATTCGGACTTGAAAATATGGCAGTTGGTTTGTTGAATAATATTTCATATTAAAAATTGAAATATGAACAGCGAACTCGCGTGTAGAAATTAGCAAACATTTCATTCATAATAGCAAAAATGAATTCTCAACAACAACGCCATTGCATATTGGCCACTGTAATCAGCAGACTCCACCCAGTAACCACACCCTTAACGGCCGCTGTAGTGGTGTATTTGTATTCCAGTTCTTACGGCCAGCGCTGTTGTTGCTATTATGCGCGATTTGCTTCGCTACGTGAGAGCGCAGCTGGGCGCACATAACTGCACACACCCACATATTTAGTTTACCTATACATGTGAATGGATACAGACGAGCACAGTACTCGTATTTGGCCAGCATCCAAGTAAATAAACTGCATCCCAGCTATTCGAGCTTCATGGAATTCGCATTGTCTGGCGCTCATAATGGCCGCTGGCATTTTGCTGGTGGTTGACACGACCGACTGTCGCTTGGTGGGGAACGTTCAGGATGGGAGGAGATGGAGTTTGGGAATTGTTGCACTCACCCAGAATTGATTTCAAGAGTTTGAAACTTTTATATAGCAATCCCATGACATGATTCCTTTTCCAGGGCGCGTTTGTGTTTTTATACGTTTCATTCGCGTTTTTCTACGCTTCATTTTGTGTGGATTTGTGCCACCTGCAAGTGTAGAGCACTAACTGAAATCAACATTTTTACACAATTCTACAAGTTTTCGTTGATTAACACATTGATTTGTATTGAGAAATTTAAATAAATATTTGAGGAAATCTTAACTTTTTAAGTTAGTTTTGAGAGTTTTGACTATTTTTGTTGCTGTGTAGGTTAGGTTATTGTTGGAATTGAAAATGCTGTAATGGAATTTAATAAATTATGAAATCGTAGATTTTGTATTTGGCAGATTTGAAACTGCCATAAATTTAAATTCCTACAAACAGCAACATAGCGGGGGGCGTAACTAATGGGAGCGGCGTGAAAACTTGCATAGTAAAATTTTCGTATGACCTTACATCTAAAATTGTTTGTTCATTCTGCGTTGCAAGCAGTTTATTAACCCTCCATTACTATCGTCAGGGTGGAATCCACCCCAAGAGTTCAATTTCTTAGTAAAATATAGATTTTTTAACCAAATCCAACATAAAGTTATAATGTAATCCACATTTGCATATTTCGGAAGGTTTTAGAGTGCATTGTAGTTGCATAAATAAAGCTGATGCTTTTATACAATTGTTTTAAAAAGTCACTGGGTGTGTTACACCCACGATAGTAATGGCGTTATAAAATTGCTGGATGCTTAACACCGATTGTTAGTAATGAAGTTGTATTTTTGAAGTGAAACTTCTTTACGCACGCTTGACTTGGGGAGTACGCTGGCGAACGCGTTACGAAAAGTGTGATCGGGCGAGGCGAACGGGAGTTGAGTGGTTTACGCACGCTTGACTTGGGGAGTAAGCTGGCGAACGCGTTACGAAAAGTGTGATCGGGCGAGGCGAACGCGAGTTGAGTGGTTTACGCACGCTTGACTTGGGGAGTAAGCTGGCGAACGCGTGACGTAAGCGTTACATGAAAACATAAAATAAATTTAAATATTTGTAGAAAATTAATATATGTATATGTACATACATGTATATATTGTACACCAGGGGCGTAGCCAAGGGAGGGGTTTAGGGTGTCAGAACCCCCCCCATAGCCTATACTTTGTCAACATTTTCAATCACTATACATCGTATGTACGTTCCCACATTAGCAAAAAGGTCTTTTCATCTTTAAATATTTAAAAGAATATTAACAAAACCCTTTTTTTTACCGAAACTAATTTGTTTTTTTAATAGCCACGTTTAGGCGTAATGCAGCGATTTGCATGTTCTAAAAACATGTCCAAAGAGTAGTTTAGTTCGTCGACCGGAATGTCCTTCAGGATGTCGGTACAAGCCTTTTGGATGGTTTCTACGTTCTCAAAACGCTTTTTTTTCATCGGCAAATGCATTATTTGAAAAGGTGAAATTTGCACGGTGCCACATCATGTGAAAACGAGGAGTGGTTGATGGTTAAAATTCTACTTTTAGTAAACAAAAAAACAGTCAAAACAAGTGTCAATAGATGGGATGGCATCCTTCGATAGCCAAATGTTCAGTTAAAATGCAATAAATTTATGCTATTGAGATGCTTAACCTTCGCCTTACTAAAGATGATCCCAGGCACTTCCGCCGCTATTTTGAGTAAAACTCACAATAAAAATATAATAATTTATAAATTTTGTTCATACTTCAGTATTTAGTATCTTCCTCTGACGATAGTTCGTATTTCGAAAAAAACCTAACTTTAATGACTTATTTTGAGACTATGGAAAATATTAGAAGATTTCTTTCCAGAGGGTTTATTGAACACATAATGAGGTACGCAAAAAAATTATCGTGAGTTTTAATCAAAATGGTAGCGAAAGCGCCTGGGATCACCCAGGTACATTTGTATAAAAAATGACAAAATTAAAGTTTAAACATGAACAAAATTTCAAAAAAATTTTGTTTCATGTTATTGAAAATTACCTTAAAATTTGTGCAGATATTAAACATGAATATTAAAAAGATCAGCCGGGTGGGTATAAGTAAAGCGAAGGTTAAATCCAATTTCAAGAATTTCAATGAAGATTTTGGCTTATCTTTTATGAATTACCGCCCAGTTTTGATCTACGGTGATCGCGGATTCAGTTGGCTAACACGTTGGTCATCATTTATCTTCTGACAATCGTTTTTAAATCGCTTTTACCACTTATGAACTCCACCACGGTATAAACAAAAATCACCATAAACTTGGTTCATCAATTTAAATGCTTCGGTTAAAGTTTAAACATTTTTAAAACAAAAGTTAATATTGGATCTTTGTTCGATGCACATTTTTGTACGATGACACAAACATACTTCCACTTCAGATGCAAATTTCATGAAATTTTTACTAAAAATCAGGGAACAAATTTAGTTTTTAATGCATTAAGTCACATAAGCCATCACAAAATGCCCTATTTGAAAAGTGCATTTTAATTTAAAAAACATGTAATACTAAACTGGCAATAATTTTTTTTAAAACCCCCCCATGACCAAGTTCTGGCTACGCCCCTGTTGTACACACACATATATATATTACAGACAGATGGAGCGAAAGAAGTTTCACTTCAGTCGTGTGGCCATAAGCACACTCGTTTTTTTATAAAATACATTTATATATTTTTATTCACTTTTTGGCGACAATTTTTTTAAATAACGTATAGACCATTTACTTAGTAGAAAATTCTTAAAAATTATGCTTTAGGATAAGTAACAAAATTGTTATAACATTAAATTTGTTATATTTTAAACTAATAAAGTTAGAAGGACGAAATTCAAGGATATAGTAGTGTACATATTAGTCCTTAAGATATATTAAAAAAAAAAAACTATTGAAAATTTCCAAGGATATTCAAGGATAAAGTTTAGTTTAAAGTTAAAAGGACATTTTCAATACCTCTTCGTCCTTTTGCACCAAAAATTAAATTTTCTAAGATTCTAAGGATTTTTCTCTTTCATTTGATACCAATATTGTTATTCTTCAATGCACTCAATTTTTAAAATAATTCCTTGAAATAAACATATCCTTGAAAGTTCAAAGTCCTTTAAAAAAAAATCCTGACGTCAGAGAGAAAAACAAAAAACGCAGTTTTACTACATTTGGTCCCTAGTTTCGCGAGTATATCGACTTTTTCGTGTGTTTGGAAATGTTTTGATTTTTGTCGCACGGTGTAACCTTTAAAAGTAGCAGGTATATTGTTGATTTTTGTTTGAGTTTTTACGCAAAATTTTACCTCGATCCGAAAAAAATTATTAAATAATTATTTATTACTTATTTTTTAGCTTTCTAAATCACTTAGCCCAAGAAACATAGCTTAAATATTGTGCAAGATGTGGCTATTTTCCCAATACAACTTTTTATTTCATATTTTTTTTCTTGAAATGAGATGCACATAAACAAATGTATATATTAAATAAATGAATTAACAAAATTAAATAATTTATTTTTGTTTTTACATGTTATGATGTTCTGATTACGAAAAAATTTGATTTTTGTTTATTTTACCCCAATGGATAAGTAAAACAGATAATCAAAAGTTGTGGGTGGATTACACCCATAGTTAGTAATGGCGTTAGTGTAATAGACGATAGTAATGCAGAGTTAATGTTCTGGGATATTAAAAAAGTTCGTCTGCCGCTTTCTGGTTGAACTCACATTAAATAAATAAAAAAATCTGAGTTAATTCACTTTTAAAAAATACACCAAACAAAAAAATTAAGGGATAATTACGTAACTAGTGAGACAGTCGACGAGTCTAAGGCAACCATCTGTGTTGTGCGTATGAAATTTGTAAAAAAATGGGAAGGATCTACATTAAAAGGATCGAAATTAAAAGTCAAATAGCAATGAAAAGTAATAGCTAAAAATTACTTAAAAACAGCAAAAAATGTGCACATTTCCAGTCATAATTATTTCTGCAGAAAATTCAATCATTTAGGTATCAACCTTTTTAATCTTTCTAGATTTTGTTAAAAAAACTCAAAATTTTTATCGTACCCTGCTGTTTGAAATGGTTTATAAAATCTTGTTTATTTTTTTATAAACATCACTGACTTTATAATTTTTAACTAAAACTTTAATAAAACTTTCGAACGTTCTCTTTAAAAATTTTGTTTTTAATGCCCGCGATGTCAACGTTTCATCCGCATTATTTGCTGTCTCACTTTCCAAATCGAAGTAGTTGAAGAAATGCTTGCACGATTATGATCATCTAATAAAAAATTAAAAAGGTGTAATCCACCTATTTATGTGTTTCTAATTTTTATCTGGCAAATTGTTTTTCCTTTTACATTTTTAATTGTAAAACATGTTAAAAAGGTTGGCTATATTTGATGCCTACTTTCATTTCTATGTGTGAAAACAAACGCATATTTTGGTCGCAGGAACCTATTTCCAAGTATTAAAGGCCAAATTTGATATAGTGAAAAAATGGTTTGCTCAAATCCTGGGAAGCGTAAGTTATAACTATTTGTATATCACATTTTCAACGGTCAGTTTTAAACAAGTTTTGAAATATATACGTAAAGGATTTCCGTAACATTTCCATAATATTTCACCTATAAATATTGTTTTTAATAATTCATTCATTTGTGTGATTTTAGTCACTTGCACTTCTTTTGTTATAAATATATTTTTTCTTGGCGAATTCGGCACTTTTGTAATTTTTGCATCTTTGTTTGATAATTTTTTTACAGGCCATACCTTCGTGAAATTTCGCTTGTAATCATTGCCAATAATTATTCGTTAACATGTATGCAAGCATTAATCCTTTTTACAATTTTCGCAATTGCCAATACAAATTTTTTCATAAAATTTTCTTTGTTAGCACTTTACATAATTGTTAATGTTTGTCACTTATAGCACTTCGATTTTTAAGGAAATTAATTAAGAGGATTGTTCCGCGGTGCCGCCAAATTGGGCTCGAATAAACGACTTTCCATATGAAGCGACTTGTAACGCTGAGCGGTGAACGGCAACTAAAGTTCGAGCGCAGTTCAAGCTGTTTCAAGGAATATCGAAAAACTAAAAGGCAACGCGACAACCACAAAATAAATGCAAACCAAAAAAATACATTATCAATGACAACAACAGCAATAAGAAATTAGCAAGCAAGCTAACAAAAGGCAAAGGAGAGAAAAGAAAAGAATATTGCGGCCCTTTAAACCGAGCAACAAACACAAACACACCACACAGAAAACAACAGCAAAAAGCAATATGGCTAAGGATCCTCCCTCTACCCTCACTGTAACTACCAACACAAAGCAACAGCAACACCAACGGCAGCGGCAACACTTACAGCGGCAACACTCGCTAGTCCCTGCAACTGTGCTACCCCCGAGCTCATGCGGCCAATGCGACAGTTCCAGTAGTTCGCTTACTTGTCACCCAATATCTTGGCATTACGCCGCCAACAGTCAGACAGACAGATAGACAAACTGACATTAGTTGTGGAGATGTGGCGGGGGAGCGGCGTGCGCTGCGAGTCGAACTCTTGAGTGCTAATTTAGTCATTGATGCAGTGAGCCCTTGTGCGACGAGGCATTGTCTTTGCGTAGCTGGCCGGCTAACACCGCTATGGCATGGCCACTGCTACCACCCCGCACACCCAAGCGTTGTATCGAGTCGTCTGTCCGGCTGTGTGCCCATTCAGACGCTGGCAACCCCCTTGCGGACGCACACATGCTCAGTGCCGCCGTCTCCGCGTGCTACTCATTCGCTCATGCCGCAGCAATTCAAGTGGCTTGCAGATACCCACAAACACATACATACACACACATGCTGGCACACGAGTGCGGTGAACAAAATTGAACTGCATTGAATACAGTTGAATCGCATTGAAAATCGCTGTGCTGTGTGTGTTTGCCGCATAGCCAATGGGCGAGCGCGTTGTTGCCTTTGCTGTGTCTGCTCATTGCTGCCACCATTTGTTTTTCAGGCGTTTACGCGCATTCCATGTTGTTGCTGTTGTGATTGCTTTGAATCATTGCGCATCGATCGTTGCCACCGTACGTATGGACGAGTCAAACGATTCAAAGGCAGCTACAACAACAATTGAAGAATTGTTGATATTCGATATTGCTTTGCGGTTTCAAAGCAAGAATTATGAAATGCTAAATACAGACTGGAAAAGTTTTAGCATTTAATTTAGAGGTGAACAGTTTTAAATAAAGTTTCGAGTTGATTTATTCAACTTTACGGTTGAGAGAATTGAATTGTTTGTAAAGAAAAAAAAAGAAGAGAATTAAAAGGGTAGAAGTTTTGGGTAGTAGAAGAATATGATTACCAGGGAAAGGATTTTGTGGAAATTGCCTTTTTTGTTTGCTGCTAGATAGAGCATTTCTGATTGAAAATGAGCACGAATTAGGTCCTGCTGATTAGAAATATACCACTTTTATTTTGCCTTTTTTGCCTTAAAAAGGCAGTTTGCCTTTTTCATCCTTAACTGCCTTTTTTAGTGCCTATTTTACCTATAAATGCCACAAAATGCGTTTTTCAAGATTTGTCGAGTGCTTTTTATTTTTCTTGCGTTTTTAATATTTTCCCCCTTTTGTTTCGCAAAAATACCTTGAAACTAAAATAAAATTAAGTAGCAGTTTCGTTAACTTATCGATGTTTTCACATTGATTTGATCATTCCTAAGCCGTTATTTTTTGTTGTGCAGTGGAAAAATTAAAGAAAAAACATGCCAAAATCAAAAATTTTGGTTAGTGCAAACCTAAAACCTTGAAAACTTTGATGTTCCTTTTCTTTTACAAAACACGAGGTATAAATATTGTATGTTGCATACGTCAGATGAAATAAAATTATTAAAAAATACATACCGTTTCCCTTTTTTTTTAGATTTTCTAGTATTTTTTTCTTATTTTTAAATGCCTATTTTGGCCTTTTTATCAGTTTTTAATGCTTTATTTTGCCTTTTTGGCAGTTTTTAGTGCCTTTCCGTGCCTTTTTTGCTATTTTATTTTGCCTTTTTTTATAGGTTTTTAGGTCCTCAAAATCCTTTCCCTGATGATTACTAATTTTCTCGCCAATTGTTGCTCTTTGGGTTAATAATAATTATACGAATTTATTCAATTGGTAATCGACATAAAAACGTTTTTCTGTTCCACTACAACATAGCTCGCAGCATAAATCAGTAAACCGTTAAAGGGGATTGTCCGAATGACACCTTAATCGGGCACCTCATATTGTATTATCCATTGGTGTTTTCTCCAAGACATTTAAAATAATACAAGAATTCCAAACGCCTTTGTTTTCTCATCGGAGTGTCGGCCGCTTGCCACATGCAGCGTGGCCACCACATTCATTGAGAAACTCAAAATACATCGGTGGCATGCAATATTGGATTTCCGTTAACTTTGTCGTCGGAGTTGAAACTAAAAGTGCCGTACGTTAACTAGCAAAAACAACAACAATTGCAGCGTACAAAATGCCTGGTGATAATGCAACTTTGCTACCCCGAAGTGAACTTCACAAGGAGACAAGAAAGCAGTGTGGTCGCACGACGTGTATCCAGTTACAACGGCCGCACCGATTGCGCCTGCACTTTGAAAATATCCAAAGATGCGAATGTCTTCCGGCGCAAGCGTTGACACTTCCACATCTAATTGAGCATTACAAGACTTTTCCAAGTTCTTAGTACAATGCGACAAACATGGAGATAATACATTATCATCAAAATATCCGAATTTTTTTATTTAATAATGATCTACAATTGATTTCTGTCATGCTCAGAACTATGTAACTACTTACTGAGTATGTTTTTTCACTTTATTTTCTCAATTGAATTTTTTTGCTTTAAATCAGTTGAGTGTAAAGACATTCTTGATGATCGCACGCCCAAACGCAATCCATATCATGTTCCACGGTGGGAATTATTTTGCTTTTGACATTATAAACTCAACATAGCAACCACGCCAATGTCAGCGCCGAGTGTGTGTGTGGCAACAATCCCAGTGCAGATACCCGGCCCGCTTGCAATCTGGAACCAGTTTTAGGTGCACAGTATAATTTTCATGTTCACAGCATGTCTGCTTCTGATTGTCATAACGGATTAAGCTGACAAGTTGAGAATCACACACTGGTTTTTTGCTCCTTTGCTTATAATTTGTATTTGGGTATTAATATCGTTAGAGTTATTATAACTAATGTTGCTAAAGTGCAATAAGAAAATTCCAATGTGCACTTAAGGTGGCACTTCTCTACAAATTTTCGCACTTTTCCATCATTGTTGGTATTTCTTTTGCCTAGTTTGAAGATAATGCTGCCATAGGCGCGGAGAGCTGGGAATTTAATGTTTTGCAGACGTATTTCAGCCCTTTAGCCGTCTTTTCCGCCTCATTCATACTTAAAAGATGGAATATGTATAAATTCTATATGAGTGTTTTTACATTTGACTTGATGAGTCGATTTAGACTCAGTTATAACAGGGAGCATTTATGCAACTAGCAGTCAAGTCAATGCAGGGGCGTAGCCAAGGGGGGTTTTGGGTGTGAGAACCCCCATAGCCTATAATTTGTCAACATTTCCAATCACTATGCATCGTATGTACGTTCCCACATTAGCAAAAAGGTCTTTTCATCTTTAAACAATTAAAATAATAATAACCAAAAAAATTTTTTGGCGAAACTAATTTGTTTTTTTAATAATCACGTTTAGGCTCAATACAGCGATTTGCATGTTCTAAAAACATGTCTAAAGAGTAGTTTAGTTCGTCCTTTAGGATGTCGGTACAAGCCTTTTGGATGGTTTCTACGTTCTCAAAACGCTTTTTTTCATCGGCAAATGCATGTTTTGAAAAGATGAAAGTCGCACGGTGCCGCATCAGGTGAAAACGAGGAGTGTTTGATGGTTAAAATTCGACTTTTTGTAAACAAAAAACAGCCAAAACAAGTGTCGATAGATGAGATGGCATCCTTCGGTAGCGAAATGTTCAGTTAAAATGCGATAAATTTATGCTATTGAGATGCTTAACGTTTGCCTTGCTAAAGATTTTTTTACGTCGTTTACCAATGTCGTTCACCCGGATGAACCCAGGCACTTCCGCCGCTATTTTGAGTAAAACTCACAATAAATATATAATAATACATACATTTTTTTCATACTTCAGTATTTAGTATCTCTCTCTGGCGATAGTTGGTTTTTCGAAAAAAGGCCTATCTTTCATGATTTATTTTTCGACTATGGAAAATATTAGAAGACTTCTTTCCAGAGGGTTTATTGAACACATAATGAGGTACGCAAACAACAAAAATTATTGTGAGTTTTATTCAAAATGGCTGCGAAAGCGCCTGGGATTAGCCAGGTATGTATTTTGTATAAAAAAATGACAAAATTCAAGTTTAAACATGAACAAAATTTCTAAAAAAAAAAATGTTGTTCATATTAGATTTGAAAATTACCTTCAAATTTGTGCAGTTATTCGAAATCATAGCTACATACTCTGGCAGATATTAAACATGAATATTAAAAAGATCACCCGGGTGGTTATAAGTAAAGCGAAGGTTAAATCCAATTTCAAGAATTTCAATGAAGATTTTTTCTAATCTTTTATGAAATACCGCCCAGTTTTGATGGAATCTGCGGTGATCGCGGATTTCAGTTGGCTAACACGTTGGTCATCATTTATGTCCTGGCAATCGTTTTTAAATCGCGTTTATAACTTATGAACTCCACCACGGTATAAACACTCATCACCATAAACTTGGTTCATCAATTTAAATGCTTTGGTTAAAGTTTAAACATTTTTAAAACAAAAGTTAATATTGGGTCTTTGTTCGATGCTCATTTTGTACGATGACACAAACATACTTTCACTTCAGATGCAATAACTTCGCTTCCAGTCCACCAACTTTCATGAAATTTTTATTAAAAATCGGGAAAAAATTTAATTTTCAATGCATTAAGTCACATAAGCCACCACAAAATGCCCTATTCGGAAAGTGCACTTTAATTTAAAAAACACGTAATACTAAACTGGCAAAAAAAATTTTAAAACCTCCCCATGTCCAAGTTCTGGCTACGCCCCTGAGTCAATGTAATGAATGTTTCAATTTAAGAAAAGTCAATTTAAATTGAAATTGTTCCTTCAATCGTTCGATATTACTATTGTTTAATGAATCATAAATCACAACAGTCGGAATGTTACCAATATTAAAAACATCATTCCGAGGTATCTTTCCCACTTTAGTGGTTAGTGTATACTCAAAGAAGAGCTGTTAATTAAAACGGATGCAGTTCTAACTTTCCAGCCCAAAACCACTGGGGACAGTCATGGTCGATATTGCAATGGCGTTCGCGCAGCTCACCTGAAGCTCGCACAAGATTTATTTATCACAGGTCAATGATTTTCAGGTGTCAGCTGTGTCAATAGTTCAATTACCAAACTGTAAATGTATGAAATAAGAACACTTTTAAAATGCGTGTTGCCTTCAGCATTTGTTGTTGCCTCAGCAACGCATGCTACCAACAACCCTCAATCTCCAAAGCGTCTAGCCGCCACTAGCGCACCTAACATCCCCCTGTTCAATTCAGCTTCACGCGAAATTACACACAGCAAAGATGTTTCGCAAACAGAGCTGGCCGCAAATAGACAAATAGTGGCCACAATTGCACCCGCAAATTACCGTCGCGAGCGCTAAGACCCTGGAAACGTGCGACCTGCCGATGTTTTGCTCAGATATTATGTTATCGCACCCAGTTTGCTGTTTGAAGCAAATTATAAACACGTGATTTTGTTTGCCAAACGGCTATTTGAATTCATCCTGTGCAAGCCACACTGCGAAATTGGCAAGTGGCGGCAGTACGAGATTGTAAGCTGTACCGCCAGTTGGCCGCATTGTGATTTATTTTTTGCGCCTCAACTGAAAATTTTCTCGCAAGCTTTTTTATGTACATGCATACTTTTTGCGGGTCGTTTTAGCAGCAACCAATGCGGCAACATTTTCCCCAATTGCAGAGGCTTCAAAAATCAATGAAATACTTTTCTGACGGCATTCTTGGGACTTCGCATGACATTTCCATTTGCTGTGGCGATGTGCTCGGACAATGCACAATGTAAATAGCAAATGTTGTACAACTGCCACACGCTATTTTCGCTCGTCTCTTTGTGTCTGAATTTTTGATTTGCATTAGCAAAGTTCCTTGGTATGGCAGGGATGAATGGCCATGGACAGAGAACGTGCGACTTTCCTAATTAACTGGACTAATCACAATTAAATGCAATTTAATTAGAGATCAAGTGTGCAAACAAAGTACACGTTGAAACTCTTGAGTACGTAGTGAAATTTGGGAGAAGAGATGCATACATGTGTATGTAAAAATAATTTGAAAGAGAAACATGAATTAACTAATGTGACCGACTACCATTGTACAATATAATGGAATATAATGCAGAGCATTGTCGTTTAAAATCGCAATTATGTGTGGTCGCCTTTCAGAAAGGCCTGTCTGAACCTCTGATCCTGTATTATGGCGTATACTAAAACAAATAATAAGATAGTTTATTTATTTATTTATTTATAATTCAGTCAAACAAAAATAAATTTTGAACAGACCATCTAAAAACTGGAATATTACAAAATAATAAAGTTAAAGTTAAAAAATTCAACAATATTTCTTAAGACTATAAATCTTGGAAGAGAGAGATCTAAGTATGGAATGCGATTAAGTTCCGAGAGCGTCCTAGCAAGAGGAGCATTTTTAGCGTATTCTAAGAGCTCGAGAAGGGACAGTAAACTTTATTCTGTCCAAAAGCGCAGGACAGTCCACAGTTCCGTCAATGACATTGACAATAAACGAACAGGACAAGTAGGAGCGCCTAGAATGCAAAGATTTAAGATTTATAAGCTGACAACGGGAATCATAGGAGGGGATAGGGTCGTTTAATTTAAGGGAACGGAGGGCAAAGCGAATAAAAACCTTTTGAATACGTTCAATACGATTAATGAAGGATGCATGGTAGGGGCGCCAAATAAACGCAGCATATTCTAATTTTGACCTAACGAATGTTATGAAAAGTAGCTTAAGAGTATAAGGGTCGGAAAAAGACGAGCAGTTACGACGAACAAAAGCCAACATGGAATAGGAATTTGAGACAATGAAGTTAATATGGGTGGAAAAAGACAATCTCGAGTCAAAAAAGACACCCAGGTCTTTAATCTCACTGACAGTGTTTAGAAGAAAACCAGAAATATTGAAAGTTCTACAGGCTGGGTTATCCTTCCTAGAGAAGATAACATGACAGCATTTTTTAACATTAAGGAACAAACGGTTTTGGACGCACCAAGAGTGGACCCTGTCAAGGTCCAACTGAAGGGCAACAAAGTCCAGAAAAGACTTCCTAACCATATAGATTTTGAGATCGTCTGCGTAAAGAAGAAACTTCGCCGATAGAAAACAAGAACTAATGTCGTACAATACATTGATCTGTCCTTCCTCTGTACCTCGATCGTCTTCCATTCATTGGTTCTATCTTCCTTCCCTCCTGGACGTATTCCTACCTTTCTTCCCACCTAGGACATTACGACAGTAAACTTCCTAATTTTTAAAAATTGTACGACATTGTATTATCGTCAACAATACATTGAAAATCCAGCACATTTAAAAGTTGAAAATGTCATTTTTATTTTTAATACTTTTCTTTGCGCACATGTCAAATGCTTTTACAACTGTCACAAAACGTCTTGAAGCCACTTTCGCAGTTATACCACCGCGTCAGGGTATCGATATCCCAATTCACCCACAATAAGTCCACTGGTGACAGCTGGTGTAGGCTGACGTCCTGCCTAACTGACAGCACGTTTAAACCTATTGAACAAACGAGCTCCGCATTTGTTATTGGTTTGGTTGATTTTTAATTTTCGCGCGTAAAAGTCAATAACGCGTCCAGTCAATGTGACAGTTGAGAAACTGTCAGTGCACAGTGGCTAATACGAGCAACGATACAGCGTCTTGAATTACATTGAGACCTCAACAATATGTTGTGCTTGTTTTTGTTTTCATTCTTTTTGTGAACACTGCTCTTCATTATATTTTAGAGTACACTTGAATGCAGCACGCCAAATTAATTGTAACGCGATACTTGCACAAACGGGTTCCCCAACGACAAATATGCCGAAGAGGACAGCGGCGACAGTGCACATTGCGAGGACAATGATATATGTACTCTGTTTTTGCTTGCTTATAGTGTCGGCGAACATGTCAGCCGTAGCGCCGGTCAACCAGAAATTTGTTTCCACTTCCACCGCACCGTAATCGAAGTTACAGTTTTTAACTTACACTTACAGCTAAAATAACTTTGGCAAATAGTGGAAAACGTGTTTGCGCAATGACACGCTCCTTCATCAAAGCGTCTGCAGGCAGGCGCAATTCGCCGTCCATACGCTTTTCCATGTAATCCCGGCAATCAACTGAGCTATCATCTCTGCTGGCGCCGCCAAACTGTTAATTTGCTAATCCCTCGCAAAAATATTAAATTTCAATTACGGTTGTTAAGTTCTTATTAACCAGCAGGAGCGACACGAAGCTGCGCAGTCGTGCAACATCCCTCGCCTACATACCGCACTTCGGAGACCCAAAGGCACGTGCCGGTGTTGTTATCTGTCGCTATAATATTATCAGCAGCCTATAATCTACCGCAAAATCATCAGCCACCACTAATGCGTTTAGTGCCGAAAGGGGGAGGAGAGTAGCGCCGTGCAACGTCTATTTGACAATGTGTGGCTTTCATGTCTCATTTAGGGTCCTCTGGGAATTTTGTCATTTCGTTGGTGTATTCTGGTCAGTGTTGCCATTCAACAGGTGTGGGAACTTTTCGATTGGCTACGAAATCACTCGCATTTGGGGTATCCATTCAGAACCAGTTTATTTTGATTGTAGGGCGATCAGTTTGGAAATTTCGGTGCAAAATATCGCATTACATTGAAACACTGTGTGCAGGCGTTGTGATTTGTTGGTTGGTTGTATTTGTTCACATTACAAACTTTCTCATCGAATGCATTGAGGCAACAACGATCGAAAGTTTTAATAATTGACTGTAAGATTTTGATCGGGTTGGAGTATTCAAGGATAATAAACTGTATAATCATGAAAAGGGCATACAAATAAATCAAGAATTCATAACATTCATTACTTTCCATTGCAACTGAATTGCACAGTTTCCTAGCTGAGGCTTTCACTTAAATATCTTTCTATGATAATTGCAAATTTTACGGAGTGTCCGTATTGCAAAATGTGGCAAAACTGATGCGGAACTCACTAGCTAAATTTTTACAATCTCCTAGTGGACATAAAAATATACATGTTATCACAAATTGTCTTTGATAGTTAATTCAACCCCTGCTTAAACTAACCCTTCGTTGCATTATTTAATTTCCGTGAAGAAAAAACATGTTTGTCATATTATTCTTGGTGCTTGTAAAGTTCTGATGGTAACAATGAAATTTTGTTGAGTTCCTGTATCTATGAAAGAAGTTTTGCGGGCATTTTCTGTATCCTGGTGAGAACTCTACCGCCGAAATGAAAGTAGGTTTTATATATTTTTTAGTGTTGGCTACTACGGGGAGTCAAGCAGAGGTCAGGCGTCGCTGTATATTCGTAATTCAACGCACTTAACAGCTGAGCGACGACAATCGCCATCAATAACCAAAATTATTTCACCAAATCGAAACACTTGTTGTTTTTTCGATTCTTTTGCACATACTTTCAATGTTATTCACAAAATTCCGTTAGTAATCAAATGTTTTAACATAAAAGATACAACTGAAGAATGAACGACTGTAAAATGGTGAATAGAATAGTTTCCAAATCTATGAAAAGTTAACGTTGCATATATGCAATGCCATGCAGCGAAGGGTTAAACTTAAACTTACAATTGAAATCGGATTATTATTACACCAATTTGCAACACTAGGGCACTCTACCTGGTATATCGGTAGAGATCCAACAATGTCGGGACTGGCTCGCCTGCCAGCTAACCTAAAACCTAACCCAACCTACTTTTAAAATAATTTATTTTAATAGTAAAAAAAACGTTTCCACTTGCAAGCAAACGTGTTGGCTGATGCATTGAACGTAAAATTCTTGGCATTTGTCGTTACAGTTTGCTGTTACCTCTTATAGCGTATTCTCTTTGTTTTTTACCATCTTACCGCTAACAGCGCTCGCTCTTTTGCCACACTGTTACTCTGCTTTTAACATTGATTTTTGCTCACACCTGTTACCCACATGCCAAACCAGACTTGCCAGCTCCAAGTCAAGGCACAGTAAATTTTTAAGTCGCTTTTTACCCATTTTATAATATCTACTTTATTCATTCATTGCGCATAGGTTATAAAGGTAGTCATCAAAATAAACCCGTTTCTTTCACATAACGAAGCCTTAATTACAAGTACAAAAAGTGTTAAATCTTAAGTTGTCTAGCAGTAGCAAAACAACCACATGAGTGCAAATAATATATAATTTCATTGTTTATGTGTAAATCAGTCACTTTTCGATCTCGCAGTTTTAGATCTTGGGATCCTGCGCTGTCAATTTAACCAACTTCACCGACTCCTCCCACAGCTTGCGGCCCTTCTCCTCATCCATGGCGGCCGCGTTCAGCGTAGCCTCCTTGCAGTCCATGTAGTACTTGCCCGACACATTGGCCACCTCATCGGAAGTGGCCAAGTAGATAGTGGTCTGTGCGCCTGCCTTGGGCGTCTTGAAGAAGCCCTTCGTGATGGCCATCATTGGCAGATTCAGTGGGAAGGGCACATTGCGCCAGATGCCCGAGTCGATCATGCCGGGATGCAGGAAGTTCACCGTAACGCCAGTGCCCTCCATGCGCTTGGCCAGCTCACGGGCAAAGTAAATGTTGGCGAACTTCGAAACATAATACAAATAGGCAGCGGGAAAGCTGCCAATCGGATTCAGCTTGTCCAAATTGACCGAAGCGAACCGATACAGCTCCGAGGCGACAATGACAATGCGTGAGGGCGCGCTCTTCTTCAGCAAATCGACGAGCAAATGGGTCAAGAGGAATGGTCCGTAGTGATTGGTGGCCATGGTCAACTCAATGCCATCCTCACTGTTTTGGCCCCGGAAGGCCAACGCCATGCCGGCATTGTGGATGAGCACATCGATCTTTTTCTCGTTCTTGACGATGTCGGCGGCAAATTCGCGCACGGACTTCTGTGAGCCCAAATCGAGCTTCTTGATGATGAGCTTATTGTTGCCGGTCTCTTTGACGATTTCATCTGCGCAAAAGGAATTCAATTAAATGTATTATTTATGCATATAAATGGTGGGTTACCTTTGGCAGCATTCGCTGTCTCCTGATTCCTGCAGGCCATTATGATGCGAGCGCCACGCTTGGCCAGATCGCGGGTGGTCTCCTTGCCGATGCCGCTGTTGGCACCGGTGATGATAACAGTTTTTCCCTCCATTTTTGTCTGCCATATGCAAGAGGAAAAAATAAAATTATAGAATGTAAAATGTATCGTTGCAAAACAATTTGCAATGTTTAAGAAAGTGAAATTTTATTCAGTTTTTGGTTACTGTGAAAAAACATATATAGTAAAATTTTACACAACAGAGTAAAAAATAACAAATACAAAGTGTGTTGATTCAAAATTACATAAATACGCCAGAAATTAGTTGGGTTGAGCTTGTGGGTGTGATTATTTCTTGTATACAGTTGGAAGGGATTTTAGTTGAAAGAGATTTTAGGACTTGTGAGACGAAAACATTTCAGAGCTAATAATAAAATATCATGTTAAATGGAAATTAATCAACAGTGTGGTGAATATTTTATATTTTTATGGCGAAAAACAGTGTGAGCAATTTTGCATTTTCCAATAAAAACCGTGTGGCAGTGATTTAAGAAAACCAGACAGCAAAAAGGGTAAACAACAGAAATGCGCTACAAAATTTATTTATTTCATTTTAACCCTCCATTACTATCGTCAGGGTGGAATCACCCCTGTCAGTTCAATTTCTTAGTAAAATATCGATTTTTTAACCAAATCCAACATAAAGTTATAATGTAATCCACATTTGCATATTTCGGAAGGTTTTAGAGTACATTGCTGTTGCATAAATAAAGCTGATGCTTTTATACAATTGTTTTAAAAAGTAACTGGGTGTATTACACCCACGATAGTAATGGCGTTATAAAATTGCTGGATGCTTAACACCGATTGTTAGTAATGAAGTTGTTTTTTTTATAAAATACATTTATATATTTTTATTCACTTTTTGGCGACAATTTTTTTAAATAACGTATAGACCATTTACTTAGTAGAAAATCCTTAAAAATTATGCTCTAGGATAAGTAACACAATTTTTATAACATTAAATTTGTTATATCTTAAACTAATAAAGTTAGAAGGACGAAATTCAAGGATGTAGTAGTGTACATATTAGTCCTTAAGATATATTTAAAAAAAAACTATTGGAAATTTCCAAGGATATTCAAGGATAAAGTTTAGTTTAAAGTTAAAAGGACATTTTCAATACCTCTTCGTCCTTTTGTACCAAAACATTAAATTTTCTAAGATTCTAAGGATTTTTCTCTTTCATTTGATACCAATATTCTTATTCTTCAATGAGCTCAATTTTTAAAATAATTCCTTGAAATAAACATATCCTTGAAATTTCAAAGTCCTTTAAAAAAAAATCCTGACGTCAGAGAGAAAACAAAAAACGCAGTTTTACTACATTTGGTCAATAGTTTCGCGAGTATATCGATTTTTTCGTGTGTTTGGAAATTTTTTGATTTTTGTCGCACGGTGTAACCTTTAAAAGTAGCAGGTATATTGTTGATTTTTGTTTGAGTTTTTACGCAAAATTTTACCTCGATCCGAAAAAAATTATTAAATAATTAATAGAAGAAACATAGCTTAAATATTGTGCAAGATGTGACTATTTTCCCAATACAACTTTTTATTTCATATTTTTTTTCTTGAAATTAGATGCACATAAACAAATGTTTATATTAAATAAATGAATTAACAAAATTAAATAATTTATTTTTGATTTTAAATGTTATGATGTTCTGATTATGAAAAAATTTGATTTTTGTTTATTTTACCTCAATGGATAAGTAAAACAGATAATCAAAAGTTGTGGGTGGATTACACCCATAGTTAGTAATGGCGTTAGTGTAATAGACGATAGTAATGCAGGGTTAACTTGTCATCATTCGAATGTGCGCCAGAGCAAAATGCAAATAGGTGATAATAAGTTTTAAATGCAAAAAAATTCCGTCGACTTTCAAAGAGCAGTTGCGTCTCTGACGCATTAGAAGAAATTGAAATTATTTTTCAAATGGAAAAGTACTACATATTTATTTAATTACTCGCCAGTAGTTTAATAAAGTTCACATGACCCCACATTACGTAGTAATGGTACTGCGGCAACTAGTTCTAATTCATATGAATGACATGTAATTGCGACATAATTTCCATTAAGTATGTAAATAGTTTGGCTAAGTAGTATTAGTAACAATAGCGGCGCATTTGTTACGATTGTACAATAACCGGTAATGCGACACGTGGTGGAGCGGTTGCAGCTCGTGAGGTCACATAGCACATAGCACAACATTTATATAAGACATTTTGTGAAAATCATAAAAGAAACGTTTAAAACTGTCGCGTGGACAACTGGTTGTCAGCGCTAAAGTCGGTGTGGGGTTAGCACTGGGGTTAGCTAATCAGTGTCTATTTAGAGGGGAATTAAAATGTTAACAGAGCAATGTTAGAGACAAAAGCAATCCTTGCAAGTGGGTATAATAAGTATTTATATCACATATTAGAGCTGTCATACGTTTCGGTTAAACGGTTAAACGTTAATTTTAGACTGTAGATGTTTCATGACCAATTATAATTAATGAAAAGATAAAACTGAAGCTGAAACTAACTCCTCGGTTTATTGGGTTAGTGCCGGTGTTGTTATGACAGACAAAATATTTATGGTATATCTAGTATATGTTTGTGTATCGGTAAAAGGGTTAATTTATTTACAATCTGTAGGCATGTGGCAAGTGGACGTTATGTGTTGTACAATTAAATTTGTAGGGATTGGACTTTATTTTGGGTTTGTTAGCTGGTAGTGTGTTACCTCGGTGAAGCATCTGCCCGCTGTTATGCGTAAATAGAAACGTATGCTCAATAATGTAGCAACAATGGCCGAAACGAATGCCAACAATAGCAGATCACGCAGATAGTCAACGCTTGGCAACACACCCAAGAAACCCATCTAAAATTGTGAGAAATTCAAATGCAGTAAAAACACACAAACAAAACATTATATAAAAATACTGTCAACAGGTATTTTGATTTTATATGCACGTACACACATACATACATATGTTGAAGCTGTGTCTAGACAATAAAAAGAAAATAAAACGAAAACTGTCAAAGACTAGCAAACTCGCAAAAGCAATAATACAACAACAAAAAGTCGATTATTATTAATTTTGTTGTTGATACTTTATTGAAATTGGACTCTAATATCCGCTTAAAATGAAAATTAGCAGGAGAAGAGACGCGACGAACTTTTGGCGAATGCTTTGCTTATGTAAGGCAGCAAGTTTTGTGTGTATGAAATTGTGTCATGAGTTGGCAAGATCTCTTTGCAATAATGCATATAATTTTGTTATTAACTTTTTAAGGACAATTTAAACTTTGGTTCTCGGCCACTATGTGACTTCGAGTTTCCCATAGTTTAGGCCCTGAAAGCAGCTAATACTCGTAGCATGAAATTAATTGAGTGGAATTAAATTTGAGGTTTATGCAAACATTTTTTGTCGCAAGCATTGAAGGGCGTCGCAAGTGTTGTTAAAACGTGTGAATACTGTTAAATGTGCAGCAATTAATGGAATTGCGCCAACCAAGAGTTGGAGTAGCCGGGAAACGATTTCAAATGCTGTGTCATTGGCAAAAAAAAAACGCAACGAAGCACTGAATTATTGCGTTTTGGTAATGGAAGTCAGCGGCAAGTCTCCAAAGGAATCGTCATTATTAAAATAATGAAGAAAATAATTTTTAGTAATTTTTTAAATAATTTTAGTTGACTTTTCCAGCCATGTTGCAAGCCGCGTTGCTTTTGAACGCAGAGTTTGTGCTTGTAAACTTCTTACATTAATTTAATTTAAGCCGTCTTACGAGTTCACAGTAAATTATTTCTTTTTTATTGTTTATTTATTTATTGTTGAGACTATACTAACTGTGCTTTATGGATTTATTAAACACGACTCCTTCATGTCACTAAAAACAATGCATCAAAACGTATTTCCTTTGTGTAATGTGTTGAACTGTGCAGTGCTGCAATCCAAAAGCTATGCCAAAAAGATTGTAAATTTCATTAGAGTTGCCGCAACAACACAACAACAAACAAATCTGTGTCAATATTTAAAAGTCGAATACAATATGATGCCATTTTTTGTTATCATCGGAATAGAGACACAGATTCCACTAATCTGAATGAACGCTTTTGCAGATTTCTCCATGTTTTCTCTTAGTTGCCAAGATTTCGAAATTAGTTGCCGAAATGCTTAGTTGCATATATTAATCTGTCACTTTAACATAATTCGTGATTAATTAATCACTTTTGCAATACGCTTCAACATACACCAAACACTTTCACTTTTATACAACAAAACACACAGCGACGCACCTCAGAAATCTTCACACTTGCAGCTTACAAAACGAAAGCTGAGAGGCGTTACGCAAGTTCCCAGTTAAAAAATCCGCACAAACAACAACAACATCGATGATTTTGAGCAACAAAAACACTGCCACCAAACTTTAGATATGCAAAAGTCCAGGTTCAATGTTGTGCAGAACTTGTGTCGGCAGCGAAGCAGCACAACTTTGACGCACAAGTGTACCGATTTTCTTCCACGTCACTAAAAACATGAACGGCTAGAACTTACTATATGCATAGTAGGCTCTTTCTGCTTTCACATGCTTCGCTGTCACCGCTGCCGTCGCCGCCGACCCCAATGCAGCCAACGCTCGTCTTACTGGCTGTCGCACCGACACTCTGTCGATCGGGCTGACTGGCTGACTGACTGCGCTCTATGCTCACCTTGTTCGGGTTTCGTGCTGCAACTGCAGACATCGAAACCGCCAACAGCAACAACCACGCGACTAAATTGTGTTGAAATTGAAGCGCTTTTGGCCCCGTTAACAACATTCTGCAGTCCTCAGCGTTTGTTCTTCGAGCACTCTAAGCACTCTTACGCTACGATTATGTACAAGCAGTTGACGATTTTTCTTTACTTGATTGCGTATGAAAATATGAAATTTGGGCTGCATGATAGCTCGGCGCGTTCCACACTTACCTTGTCCTCAAACTCAAAGCTTCGGTGTGTTGGAAATAACGAATGTGGTTGGGTGAAAACAATAGTTTACTGGTCCGCTGCGGCTGTATAATACTTAGATGCTGATGATTTGCGTGATTTTGCAGCTTTCTGTGTGAACAACCTTCGCCTTGAACGCTTCGTTTTCGACTGGTCGAAAGCGCCTTGAAATTATATTCAACAGGTTGTCGCTGAGTTGTTGCTGCTGTTATTAGTCGCGCTTATTACCACCGCTATTAGGGCTGATGCGGCCGCTTCAGCGACTGGTGGTGTTCGTGGTGCTGCTGTGTCGCCGAACTTCGTATTGTTTACTTGCAGTCGTTTCGATGGAGAGTTTGTCTTGATTTTATGTATTTCGCCGAATCATTCAACCGCTGCTCTCTATTTTTTCTTTCTTTTCTTCTTTCAATATACACACTTCTTGCCGCTTTTCTTTCAGACTTTGAGAAAAATGATAACTACTGCTGAGCTGGAGCTCTTTTACTTTCGAAGTCGTTTTGTATTTTATTTTATTTTATTTTATTTTCTTGTATTTAATTTAATTTAATTTCATTTAATTTAATTTTATTTTATTTTATTTTATTTTATTTTATTTTATTTTATTTTATTTTATTTTATTATTATTTTATTATTATTATTATTATTATTTTATTTTATTTTATTTTATTTTTTTATTTTACTTTATTTTATTTGACTTTCGTTCAATGCGACGATAGCTTTTTTAGTTGGTTAAAAGCTTAACAGTGCTGTAAATAATCGAATAACCCATAGAAACCAAAGAGAGGCTAAATGTTGTACGTTCGTCTCTTAAGTCTTTTGTTTCGCAATAGCTACAGCAACCAGAGATGATTTGGAGAGCTGTAAGTGTTTGACGGGTAAATGACGTTCATAATGAAAAGTTGCAAAGCTGAAATAAGTTTTTTATTTAAAAACCATCACTGTAGAATGTGAAATTTGCAGTTATTGCAGTGATATCTTTTCGTAGCAGATAAGTCTCACCAAAACTATAAATATTTAAAATTTTTCACTTTTTTTAATTATCTACACAATATTTGCTCTTCAGTTTCTAAAAACAGTGCTCACAGCAATATAACCTTCCTGCTTATAATTTATATATTATAATTAGTTTTTATTCTCATTTGTTAACCTTCGTACCACATATTATTTTAGCCCGCCCGCTTTACTTATTTGTTTATTTTTTGTCGATTGCGTTTTCCACATTCATTCTAAATGTACAAACTTATATTGACAGCCTTACTACTATTACAATATAAATATATATTTCAAACGTACGCATTCAAAAATCATGATTTATAAATTTGCATTTACGTGCTTCGTTGTTTGTTTTTGTTGTTGAATTCAGTTTAATTGATTTCCAGTTGTTGTTGTTTCTACGGTCGCAATATGCTCAATTGGTTTGGTCAGTGTGTTGTACCACTCGCTGACATGGCGCGCCAAAATATCGACAAATTTGTTCAATCTCTCTTTGACCGTGGTCACAAATTGTTTGGGTTTCTTGCCTCCGGTTCCGGTTGCTGGCGCTACATCCGGTATTGTATTGGTCTCCTTGTCTCTTCTGTTTTCGCTAATGAACTGCTGGTCATATGCGACCAGCTCTTCGGGAAAAGCACTGCCCAGTGGCGTCAGGTCTTCTTCTTTCGTGATCATATTGCTGAGCCACGCCTCATCGGGTAATTGGTAGTGCAAAGCGCGTGGCGAACGCCGCCTGCGCATGATGCCCAGATCCCACCAGGACACGTCCTTCTCGTTCGACTCTTTCGTCTGTTCCGCATCTTTCACCTTATCGCTCTCATCATTCGGTTCGTGTTCGGTGAAATAGTTCTCCAGGTTTTCAGCTATGTAGTCAATGTATTTGCTCCGCAGCGTTTTGATTTTGTCATTGATCTCCTCTGGCAAGGCGGCTGCTTTGGAATTATCACTCGTCTTCTCTTCTTTGGCCGTTGGCTTTTCTTCCTCCTTTTCGCTGCTTTCATTTTCTCGCAGAAAGGCGCGCGCCAGCTCTTCCTGTGTGCGCAAAAAGTCTGCTGCCAGGTGGCCGCTACTGTGATATCTACCTCCGCCTATCGCTTCCACATCGGAGACGGCATCTGCATGTTGCTCTTCTTCATCTTCCTCTTCATCCTCTTTGCCTTCTTCTTCTTTCTTTTCCTTCTCCTCCTTCTCCTCCTTGGACTTTTTTGATTTCTTGCTCCTTTTTAGCGATTTCTTTGAGAACGGCTCGGGAAACAACTTATTCCAGGTGTTGGCCAGTTTCGACTTGTGTTGTCCCAAAGCGCTTAAGGGCAGCGCCTCGTAGAACTCAGTCGGCAACAGGCGCAAAGGTTTCATTTCGTTCACAGTTTCCGTTTCAACCATCTTCTGTGACTTTTTTAGCGCACTGTGTTTGTCACCTACTTCCCTGTAGTCCTCCTCTTCGTCACCATCGGCATTTGTTATATGCCTCAGGTGCACATCGCCATCGGGCACACGAGGCACCTCAGGCTCACTTTGCGCACCCATTTTCTTAAAAAACTCTTCCTCATCGAAGTTTTCAAGGCTGAAAATCGGCTTGGCATCTTTCTGCTCGGGCTTTCTGATCTCCGTAATTTTCTTTACGAATGTGGGCTTCTTTACACTTTTGCTAACGCCACCAAACAGCGGCGCAAAGTAGTCGTCTGTGCTGCGTGCGTTACGCTTCAACGGCGACTCGTTGTCGCGCTCCATTAGCGCTCTGTCCAGCAGATCCGTGATCCACTGCAGAGCGACAGCGCGCTTCTCATGCACTTCATGCTCGCGGTGCTTCGGCGCCTTTTCTTCGAGTTTGAGTGGTTCGAAGAGTTTGCCCAAGCCTTGCGGTTTCTCGCTCTTGTCCTCCAGCACAAAACGCTTGTGTCGATCTGCGAATGTGGCATATCGGCGACCCCTATTCACGGCCCTCGACAGCGCGCTGTGTGACAGCGCAGTCTCCTGTATCAGTTTTCGCAGCAGCAAGTCCGAGGAGGAGTAACGCTTGTGCACCACCTTTTCTTGGGACGCCGGCTCCAGTTCGTTGGCCTCGATCTCGGTATACTGACAGTGCTCCAAGTCGGCGGTGGGCAGCACCCAGAAGCCCACCGATTTGCCCGGTGTGGTCAACTGCATCAGCTTGTTGGGACTTTTGGTCTTCTTTTGCGGCATCAGCGTCGAGTTCAGTGTCAGCCGCTCGTTGTTCAATAGCGCGGTGCCCTTCTTGAAGGTCAGAATGTATTGCCAGTATTCGGTGCCGGTGAACTTTGTCCAGGATCTGATTGCAATCTGTATGGGTTCAACGTCAGGGTTGACTATCATGAAGGCAATGCCACCGGATACGGCATTGGCGCAATGCGTGTAGAGTTTGTTGCTGCGCGTGAAAACATTTAGTGGGCGCGCGGGAAACACGCGGGAGCCCATCACCTTTTTGAACAGCGCAGTAACGTAGAAACTCAAACTGGGCTTCTCCAAATCGACCAAGTCGACGCGTCTAAAGACAGCATCGAAGCCAGTGCTGGCCGCCTCACCCAAAGTGAGAGCCCAACGCAAGGCTTCGTTGACCGCGTCGTCGTCCAGCCGATTGCTGGCATGCTTTGACCTTTTGCCTTTGGGCTTAAATGACAAGGTCAGCCAGACGGGTACCTTCTTGTTCAGCAGCGACTTCAAAGCGGGATCGGTTTCGTGGATGTAGCTCCCAGCTTGTGTAATGGGCTCAGAAGATCTGCAGATGAAAATATTTTCGAATATTTTATGAGAAAAAATCAAGCCAAATTAAAAAATGAATTAATTAATAAAAAAAATTAATTATGAAATTATACTAACACAATTTTGTTAAATTAATTAATTTTGTCAAATGAACGGTTAAATTAATAACACAGTTCTTGTTTGTTGGAATTTATGTTGTAGAACAGCAACCGATCTGCATGAGTTTTCACAACATTTATATTATTCTTGCTTCAACAAATCTCGAAAGTGCTACAAGAATTCAACACTATTTTATCTTCAATACTTACTGCAGCCAACCATAGGCAGCATTTAAATCCTTGGTCATGTCCACATAACGTACAGTCTCCCCTGCGCTGCTGCCCACCGAAATATCGGCGCCCATAATCTGCCAGTCGGTCACGTACGGTTTGAAAGTGTCCACCATTAAATTAAGTGTCTGCAATTCGCCTACATAGTCCTGAGCGCGAGAAGACCCGAAATCTGCAAGGAGCACACACAATACATTCAGCAATTTGAAGCAGTGCACATGCAAGCACTAACCAGTTCCCAGCTGCCAAATACAGTCTGTGATGCCTACGAAATAGGAGTTGTTCAGTATTTTCAACGTCTGCATCGCATCCCAAGAGTTGGGTGTGTAGGGCACTGGTATTATCATAGTCCAGTTGACCGCTCTGAAATGTGCAAATGCGCTTAGCAAAACGAATCGCACTGAAAGTCAATGCTAACCTCGTCCAGCGATTGAATCCTTTCCAGATAATTCTTGTCGGATTGCGCAGCTTCTCGTCTGCGCCCGAGGCAAAGTAGTAATCGCCCGTAAACTTTACATATGAGTCTCCGAGCATTGTTGCTATGCGCGTGACAGTTTTTCTGAGCAAAAGAAAACATGTGAACAGAACGCAGGCCATTATTATCCTTCAAGGCTATATTCAGCACAATATCTTCACCCAGCACGCACCTATTCGGGCCATCCAGCGCTTTGTACAAGTCCTCCGGCTTCATGGCAAAACTCACGAACTTCTCGTTCACATCATTGAACGGCCGATTGACGTTCAATTGCACCATCACTTCACCCGCATTGACGGCGAGCACTGTCAGCGCAAGGGCCAACACTCCTTTCAGCAAGGACATCTTCTCTACACGGAACTATTTGTGATTTGCACCAGTCGTGCGACTACGCCCAAAGATAACCGACAACTGCGCTGCTAATGTGAAGAGCAATTGCTAAATATTCTTACAAATTACTCGATGCGAGTGGTCATGGTCTTGGGGCAGCAGCAACTGTAAATACCGAACACCTGCTGCCAGTGTGCACTTTCGGTGCAACAAATTTCGCCGACCTAAGCAAAAGACTATTTTGCTAAATAGCAAACGAGTCGAGAAGTTCATTGAAGAAATTCCAACATGGCTATTGTGTATGTAGTCGCTGGAATGCCGAGTTCTTCTATAAAAGCCCATGAGACTTTCAAAAAGATGCGTTGAAAAGCGAAAGTTTTCTACTTTTGACTGGGGGCGGTGCATTTTCTAAACAAACCTTCAACTTGCATTATTCGCCGAAAAGACCAATAACAACTTTATTTTTGTACAAGTTTCATTGCAGATTTCAAATATTAGGTACATATTTTTATATACAGTGGACGTCGAGTATAACGAATTTTCCATTTAACGAATTTTTGATTCAACGTACGGCCAAATTTTTTCCATTGATGGTTCTATATTACGAACAAAAGTGAAATTTGCTATTCGATATAACGAATATTTTTGTTGTTTTTCACCCTTCGAATTGTTTTTATTTGATCATTCACATTCTTTACAATAACAATGAATGTTTGGTTTCGTCAAGTGAACGGTACCTCAATTGTTTTTATTTTTGTTACGTTAAAACTTTCAAATTTTCGTCAAGTTACCAACATTTTCAAATTCTGTTTGTATGCATTGCTGATCATTTTCACAGGATTTGTTTTGCGTTCGGTCGGCTTTTTTCTTTTAACTCTTTCGACCCCAAAGTTGCCTGAGAGCAACTTCACCTATTTGTCATCTTATAGCAAAAGCTACGATTGATTTATGGGTTTAATTTAAGTAGGTACCAACAAACTAATATTTTGGGAGGTTAATTCAAAGCAAATTACAAAAATTGTACTGTTATCCCCAAAATAATTTCAAATAATTTGCAGCGATATCAGGGAAAGTTTGTGTTCTAATTGAAGTCTACGAATTGGGCGCGTTTGATCAAAACCCTGTTTTTTTAGTAATGGTTAAATAAAATCTAAAACTGATAATTTTGTATTTTTTCATGAATATTAAAAAATTTTTCAGTAATTAAAAAATATTGATACAAAATTTATTTAACCCGTTTTAAGCTAAAATTGTTCAAAAGTAAACTAGCTCTAGAACTCCAACAAAGAGGCGTGGCGACTTCAAATAACGTGTGCACACTTGTTAGTTAAGTGTTTCATGATTTAAATACCAAAAAGTAATATCGAGACACAGGGTGAAATTCGGGGTCGAAAGGGTTAAAAATTCAAATTTCAATAACACTGCACAACACAAAAAAAAATAACAAGGTTCTGACAACGGATTCTGGTAGAGGGGACCAAAAAAAAATATACGTGTATCGGCGTTTTGAAAGTTTACATCTGAATTTTTTTTTAGGGGGGGTCAAAGTTTTCCCCCTTTTGCACATTCTTATGGTGAATCGGCATACGAAAACCATGTAACCTTACATTTTAGGTATATGATGGGTTCAGCAATTTGATGTAAAATACTACGAACAATATTTTTGTGGAGCATTTTAACCCTGTAGCTACTATTTTTATGGGTCAATTTGACCCTTTTTTTCTAAAATGCCAAAAATGTCCTGTAAAACAGGACTTTTTAAGGAAAAAATGTACCACGAAAATATTCACCATAAAATTCTACTATAGGTCTCTGAATATATCAAAGCTTAGAAATTAACTTGAACGCCAGAATTAAGCCGAAACTGAAAATGTGTTTAAGTGGTTGTTTCGTACTTATTCAAAATTGGTACTCGAATGTCCTACAAAACTTGCACGTGGAATAGCAGATGGAAGCACAACCAATATTCCCAAAAAACAATGGGAACCGAGAGCTGAAGGGACATTAGGCGAGCAGAATATTCTCCATCCACCGCTTGTGCCAATAAACAAAATTCTTTTACAACCATTACATATAAAACTTGGTGTGGTAAACAATTTTGTTAAGTGTTTGGATACAAATGGATCGGTGTTTAATTTTTTGAAGACATTGTTTCCAAAACTAAGCGAAGCAAAGATAAAAGAAGGTATGAATGCTAAAACTTTACTTTTTCATATTGGTTTCATACCAATAAAATTATCAGGTGTACAACTTTGCTTCCGCCGTTTTCCGATAGGTGGCTGTACCGGCTGAGGCTGGTTGAAATACATAGATGGTAATGCCTTTAAAGTGAGTGTGGACAGTGCCTAACGAATTGTCATCGCCGTTTCAGTGACAGTTGTTCTTGTTTTCGTATTATTCACGCTCGAAAATGTCCGTTTATGTGCCCAATTCTCGCCATTTGCGGGAAGTTTTACTTTTCTGTTACAATTCGCAAAAAAATGCAGCTGAAGCGCATCGAATGCTCTCAGAAACTTACGGTGATGCTGCTCTGAGTGAAAGAACGTGTCGGGAGTGGTTTCAACGTTTTAAAAATGGTGATTTCGATGTCGAAGACAAACATGGTGGTGGAAGAGAAAAAACCTTCAAAGATGAACAACTAGAAGCATTGCTTGATGAAGATTCGTGCCAAACCCAAGAAGAGCTTGCCGAATCGTTGGGAGTGAGTCAGCAAGCCATTTCAAAACGTCTCAAGGCCCTGGGCATGATTCAGAAAGAACACGACAATGCTCCAACACGACAATGCTCGGCCTCACGTCGCAAAAGTGGTCAAAAAGTACCTGGAAACGCTGAAATGGGAAGTCTTGCCCCACCCGCCGTATTCCCCAGATGTCGCCCCTTCTGACTTCCACCTATTCCGTTCGATGGCACACGGCCTGGCAGATCAACATTTTCAATCCTTCGAAGAATTGGAAAAATGGATTGCTTCATGGATAGCGTCAAAAGAGGACTCCTTTTTTCGAGCCGGGATCCGAAAATTGCCGGAAAGATGGGAGAAAGTTGTCGCTAGCGACGGACAATACTTTGAATAATACATCTGTAAGCACTTTTTCGCAATAAAGCTTTTAATTTTGGAAAAAAACGGCGGAAGCAAAGTTGTACACCTGATACAAAATTTGGTTTTTTCATTACAACAGGTGTTTTTGTTGGTCCAGAGATAAAAAGGGTTATGCGTAGCGCCGAATTCGAAAATTCTGCTTTCACCAAATGAGATTGTCGCATGGAAGAGCATTAAAGGAGTCATTGACAATGTTCTAGGCAAAAATCGTTCTCCTGCTGCTCGAATGCACGTCGACACCATGATGACTGCATTCGAAAAACTAGGTGTTCATATGTCACCAAAAATTCATTTTCTGAATTCTCATATGGATTTCTTGGAACATCAGTTGGCAACAGAATCCGATGAACATGGGGAACGATTTCATCAGACATGTGCCCCATCAGGGGCGGATTCAGAAAAATATTTCGGGGGGTTTCAAAAAGTAATTCTTTAATATTTATAAAATGCCTTTTAATTTGTATGTAGTTTTAAAGTCGATCCTAATATTTCGGGGGTTTCAACCCCCCTGAATACGCCACTGGACCCCATTGAGGAACGGTATAAAGGCAAGCGTATTCATTCTTTTATAGCTGATGTATGCTGGACATTATTTGATAACGGTGTTGAATTGCTAAGAGCTAAACGAAAAATATAATGAATACCTTAAATACCCAAAATTGTTCTCATTTTTCTATTTATATATATTATATCTAGAGCTTTCTTTTATACGGTCACTTATAGTGAAATTTTGCGTTCAACATTTTTCCCATACACACTAACCCTCAAAAATCAAGTTTTGTAGGACATTTTAGTACCAATTTTCAATAAGTACGAAATAAACACTGAAACACATTTTCAGTTTTGGCTTAATTCTGGCGTTCAAGTTAATTTCTGAGCTTTGGTGTATTCAGAGACCTATAGTAGAATTTTATGGCGAATATTTTCGTGGTACATTTTTTCCTTAAAAAGGTCCTGTTTTACAGGACATTTTTGGCATTTTAGAAAAAAAGGGTCAAATTGACCCATAAAAATAGTAGCTACAGGGTTAAAATGCTCCACAAAAATATTGTTCGTAGTATTTTACATCAAATTGCTGAACCCATCATATACCTAAAATGTAAGGTTACATGGTTTTCGTATGCCGATTCACCATAAGAATGTGCAAAAGGGGGAAAACTTTGACCCCCCCTAAAAAAAAATTCAGATGTAAACTTTCAAAACGCCGATACACGTATATTTTTTTTTGGTCCCCTCTACCAGAATCCGTTGTCAGAACCTTGTTATTTTTAAAAAAATTTGATTTTGTTGTGCAGTGTAATCAATCAAGAGAAATTGCCATATAGAAAAGTTTACTTGCGGTAAAGAGGCAATCGCGCATCGAAGACTTTTTCACTTTCTTTTTCATAAAACAAGATATTTGTTTAACCTTCTGTCTGTCCTTTGCTCAAAATTGCGTTCGCTGTCCTTTTGGGTCAGGATGACCCCAATCAAACGGTTATATAATTTACTGACAAAACATGAAGAAATGTTACACATAAATCAAAAAAGAAAAGGGGGAAAGCCCCGAAAAGTGTTTTTCTCGATTTGTTATTGGGTTGTAAGCGCGATTAACACTAAATAACACAAGTAGACAAGCGCACAAAACCGCTCAACCGTTTTTTTAATTCCGCCTGGGGTCAAATAGACCCCAATGGACAGGCAGAAGGTTAAAAACTGAATATGTGAGTCTTATTTCTTTAAGAAGGATGGTTTAAAAACCAAAAAAAATTTCGATCGATTTAACGAATTTTTTTATTTAACAAATTGGGGGTACAACATAAGATTCGTTATATTGGACGTCCACTGTACTTGTATAACATGTATATTTGGCTCCTCCTAGGAGCATATTGGCCGAAAGTTTAGTCTTCGTCTTCTTTGTTCAAAATAACGGCGAAACTGAATGGCATGAAGGCATGACTGGCTTTCGTATAGAAATTGCTCACGAACTCAACCCTATTAAATTTTAATTAATAATAAATTAAAATTTATGTAGAACAAACCTAAACCTACATAAATATATCAAAAATAGAAAAGATAGAGAGTTTTCGTATAAAAAACATCAATATAATTGTTGCATATTTAAGTAATTTAAATTTTATTGCTTTCCAAAACTAGATTTGCCTCGTGGCAAAAATTGCAATATATCACAAAATGATAGTTCGAAATTACTAATCTTGGGAATATTGCATATTAAATTATGTTATTATTGGTTATTGAGTGTAATATTCCAGTTAGTCATCATCGTCAGATGCTAAAATAATTTTGAAGCTAAACGGTTCAAACGCAATGCCTGCACCTGAATAAAATTTGCTCATGAATTCGACCCTGGAAATAGATCAATTGTGAGAGTTTTAGAAATGTGTGCCAATACCTTTCGAGATTTTCGATTTTCGAAGCAGAATATTTACCAATGCAAGCGCAACGTGTGCAAAAAGGCGGATAAGCCCTCCATTAGAATCATAATTGCAATGGTGAGCACAGCCCAGGCGCCGAATATGAAGAACAAAGTAATCGCATAGGGATAACCGCCCATCTTCAGACCTTCCGACAGCACCATATTCCACAATACCTCTGATAATTCTGAAATGCACAGTTATCCCTTTATTATATGTTACAAAAATTGTGAAAGTGCTTGCGACTTACCCGCGTGCGCCAGCGACAGGGCCCACAAACGCAGATAGGAAGCTGTGTGGGAGATGGTACTGAGGATATATTCAATGGTGTGTATGGCCTGGTGAATCCAAATTTCACTCATCGGCTCGTCTTCTTCGCTGTGCTCGTGGCCACCACCATCAGCTGGTTGCTTTTCCAATTCTGCCTCCATTTTGCTAATCGGTGCCACATCTTCACGCTTCGCCTACGGACGAGAAACGTATGAGTATTCCTAAGCAGAATCTTGACAAATTGGCAAAATACCCGAATTTTCCGCACTATGGTGATATACAGCGGCTTGCCCACCAGAATCCAGGGAATGCAAATTACGGCCACTATGACAAATATTTTCTGCAGCAGCGGCTGAGCGCCGAACATGTACATGTCGCATCCGGCCGGCTGAGGGGCCTCGCTGAACAGCATCATGTTGATGAAGTAGATCAGCACCGAGGGCGCACAGCCGGGCGTGTCGGGCTGGTAGTCGGTCTTCGGCATGTACTTCACCCACTTGAAGAACATCATGAAGCACATGTAGCCGAAGAGCAGTATGAGGAAGAGGACTTGCGGCACAAACTCCAGTACGATGAGCGCGTACTTCTTGAAGTAGACGAAATTCTCCACAGACAAGCAAACGCCGAAAATCATGTGTGCCACGCCCAAGATTATGGACATTTTCATCTTCAAGCTGTTGAGAAAGATAATCTTATTGTCGGCCAGCTGCCAAATGGGATCCATGCCCAGCGGGTAGACGCCGTACGAAGCATACTCGGGATTCAACTGTAAGCTGGGATTCGTGAGCACTGTGGTGCGGTTGTACCGTATACGCCAGCTGGAGCCGAACACATTGAGGGATTTCGAAAATATGTCGTTGTAAAGGAAGCCCGTGTACATGGAGAAGAGGCCCAGCAGCAGAATAATGTAGCGACCGCCGAAGAATATGTGCCAGATTTCACCCGCCTTCTTTCTGCTCAGTTTCTTCTCATCGAGCACCATCCACAAGCCGAATAGGAACAAAATCAAGCCGTGGCCCAAGTCTCCGAACATCACCGAGTACAGGAAGGGGAACGTGATGCAACTGTACAGCGCCGGATTGACTTCGCGATAGTTGGCCATGCCGTAGGCGTCGATCAGATGTTGGAAACCACTCGTGAACTTGTTGGTGCGATTGTATGTGGGCGGCATCGCCTTCGATTCCAGCTCGTTAATGAAGGCAGGCACCGTGCTGCCCACTGCCGCCGAGCCCTCGGCAAGCGCCGCCTTTACGCGCTGCAAATCGTTGCGCGGCACCCAGCTCTCGCCTATGAGACACTTGTTTGTCACATCCATGTTGAATAGGTTGAGTGTGTGGTAGATGGCCTTCATTTTGGTAACCTTTATCGCCCACGCGGGCAGGTTCTTGATCGCACCGGTCAGCACGCAGCTCCGATGATCCTCGGTCTGGTTGAGCACCACCTTCAGATCCTCCAGTCGAGTGTGCACGCCCTTGAGCATGCCTTCGCGTTCAGCATGGTCGGCGGGGCAGGGGTACAGCGCGGCATGGAAGCCGGTGCACACCTTCTTAATGCGTGTTTTCAACTGCTCGCCCTGAAAGAACACAACGAAGACGGTCTTGTACATGTCGTTGCCGGTCTTGGGATCCTTTAGGGGCTCCTCCAGGTCAGCGCGTTTCACGTAGACATTGTTGCGCGAGATGCGCCACAGCATGCGCTCGAAGGCAAAGGCACGCTCCCGATTGAGCACTCCGGAAACAAAGTCCAACTGCCCGCGGCCGTGTGCGTGCGCCTCGTCACCGCCGAAGCTGTTCGTGTCCATGACGCCGGAGAAGAAGCCTTGCGTCTTCTGCAGCACCAGCGACAGTTCGGTCAACTCCAAAAAGTTCGACTTGAGATTGATTTCATTCAACGACAGCTCGCAAATTTCGGTCTCAATCTTCTCCAGCTCCGTCTCCATCTCTACGACCTCTCTAGGGTGCGGCGCAGGCGGCAGCTCGTCAATGAGCTCCGACAGCTGTATCCCGTCTTTCTTGAGTTCGCTCTCGATGTAGCGAATTTGGCGTTCGAGCTCATTGCACCGGCGCACTTCGGCGACAAACTTGCGTTGAAACGAGTTGATGTTGTTGTTTAGCTGTAATACAATGGTTTGTTACATTGCATTGGGACTCGGAATATGGTGGCTGGCTTACATCGCAAAATTGTACGCATCCGAGTTCACCCAAAGCCGAGACAGTCGCATAAGCTGCTTCCGGCTGTATGAACATCTGGCAGAGCGCCATTAGCTCGCTACGAAACATGTCGCCCATGATGAAGCCGTCTCACTACTTTGTGGTGTGAAGAAAGGCATTTACAAAATTTATAAAAATCCTAGTCCAGAAATGTTGTGAAAGTGATATGGAAATATATTTATTCACAGAAATTGTTTGTTTTCTCTTTGTGTAATTTCAAAAACCATTTTCAATACAGACAGATGGATATCTTGAGTGTAGGAGTTTAATTAATTAATTCTCGATTCGTACCCTCATCGAACTCGTTTCACCATTGCATAAATTATAATTAATGTACTAGTAATGAGTACTTTATCGAAACCTATTCCAGTTTGTTGGTGATGTCTGCGCGTGTAACGAAACACCATCAAAAAAGCATGTGATTTAATTAAACGAACCCACTCATCCTCACACACCCATCCATCGCTCGCCAATTCGCTCATGATGCGTGCCCCATTACGGACATGAAGCCGGCTTATTGTGACATTAAATTATCACAATTTACACATTATCTTATCGCGATTTTCGCTGCCTCGCAGTGGCGGCAAAATGTGAAGTCATTGCGACGAAGGATTTTTGTTTTTCATTTAACAGTTCCTAATTTAACAGTTTTATGAAAGGAATTAAATACTGAACACATTTGATTTTTATTGAGATTTCTTGTCAGAATTAATTTAACGATGGTGCTCTAGTATGGTGGGGCAAAACAAATCAGAGCACAGTCATAAGAAAACTAAACAAAATACAACGGCTTGCGTGCCTCAGTATTACAGGGGCTATGAAGACGACCCCGACTGCAGGCATGGAAGCACTAATTAACCTTACACCTCTTCACTTAACCATCCAAGAGGAAGCGCTATCGAGTGCACTCACGCTACACAGGCACAATGGATACAAACAAGGCAACCTCACAGGTCACCTGGGAATACTAAACCAAATAGAGAATACTCTCTATAAAGCAGCTTGTCTTGACCTCATAGAACCCCAACTAAGTCACGTGAAGAAGTACACTATAAACTTCCCGACTAGGGAGATGTGGGGCAACAATCCAGTATGGTTAAACGACGACTCACAAAAATGGTACACCGATGGCCCCAAAACTTCTGCTGGTGTAGGAACTGGCATAGTGGGACCAACAGTCAAAACATTATTTTCTGAACTCTTTGCAATAATAAAGGCAGTTCGGATCATCACCAAAGGCAACCCCAAAAGAGCAAAAATTACAATACTCTCGGACAACCTTTCAGTTTTAAAAGCTTTGGACAGCTACTTTTTCTCATCGAAAACCCTCTTGGATTGCCACAAGGAGCTCAACAACATAGGTACACGGAACCGTGTAGTTTTGGTTTGGATACCGGGGCATGAGGGCTATGAAGGCAATGAAATGGCGGACGTACACGCCAAAAATGGAATGGAGTCCATTCATAGAGCCAGCCCCGATGTTCGGGTTTAGCAAAAAAGACCTGAAACAGGACATTCAAAACTGGACGCAAAAACACAAACAGAAATACTGGGACAACTTGGAAGGTCTACACCACTCCAAAAAGTTCCTAAACTTCAACAGAGAGAGAGCTATCTCTGCTCTAGATCTCAACAGAAGCCAACTTAGGACTCTATGTGGTGCTGTAACAGGCCACTTCTTCTGTAACAACCACCTCTACAAACTTGGTCTTACCGACAGCAGAACATGTAGATTCTGCCAGGAAGCTGATGAAACAATGGAACACATTATTACCAACTGTCCTGCCCTGACACACAGACGTGCAAAGTTTCTGGGGAAACATAGCCTCGGTGAAGAGGACCTGATGCAAATATCGCAGAAAGGTCTGATTCAATACCTAAGCATATAAAACACCAGATGATTTAAGGGGCACAATAAACCTCTCAGGTTGCGGTGCGCACGGGCTTGGCCCAACCCATAATCATTACATTACATTACATTAATTTAACGATCTGTCACTTTTTGCGAATTCAACATTTCTTTTCAGATAAACATTTTTATTTATTTCGTGTCTATTTTTACGTTGAGTGTCCATACGAAAACATATCAAACATAAATGTTTGTGGAATATATTTATTTCTTGATTTCTTTATATTTTTTAATACTTAACACTTTTGTCGTGATACTTGTATACCCATTCATGACCAATGGCACCGGAAAATCGAAAGCTAAACTTTTATCAAAATTGATGCTCAATTGATATTAATTCACTTCCTCTTCTCACACAGTTTTGTAATTTATGTGTAGTAGCCACTGTTGTACTAATTACTGTTTAATAACTAAAATTTGTTAGTGTTTGTTTAACATTAATAAAAGTTTTTTACAATTTTTGTAATGTTATTACGAGGCCTTACAACGACTTTGGCATCTGTATGCCAACTGTCACTGTCGACTGATTATATCCTTCAAAATTTATATACAATTTTCTTGAAAAGTAAGTATGTTAAAACCCAAAATCTCCTTAATCACGAGCCAAAACTTCACTACTCTAACTTTATTGGTTCGAAAGTTATTAAAAAATATGCGGAAGCTGCAATTCTAATGAAGTACAAAAATTCTAATTTATTTAAGTATCTGTATTTTAAATAATAAAAAGATACAAAATCAATGAAGCGAGAATAATGAAATTTTCACACGTGAGATTTTGGGTTTTAACATACTTACTTTTCAAGAAAATTTTATATAAATTTTCAAGGATATAAAGGATTAAAATTTTTAAAGGACTTTTTCATATCCTTTTTTACAAATAGATAAAAAATTAATTTTATTTAAATTATTTTCTCTTTCATTTGATATACATATCGCCATATTCATCGAGGTTAAGTATTTTTTATATTTTTTTTTTATTTTGTATCCCCTTCAAAATTTTGAAGTCCTTTTAAAAGGACAAAGCATGTAAACATGAAAAACTGAGTACGCAGTATTACTATGTTTGGTCTCTAGTTTCACGCCCATATAGATTTATTGCGGTGTGAAAATTTTTTTTATTTTTTGTCGCACGGTGTTATTTTAAGAGAAATATTTTACATATCACATGCCCATAATATGAGCTTATATCCATTTTCATTGTCCTTGTAAAATGCTTGTCTGAATTATGAGTTTCTTATCTATTGCTTAGAAATATCTCGATGTTCTCCAATATACCTAATTTTGTCTTTACATTTTCAGAATATTACTTTGTGGAATAGATATTCATGAATTCATTCAGATAACATAATAAGCATATATAACATATTTTCAGTATATGTATAGACAAGTATGTATATAGCAAATGTTGGATACTGTTTAGGTGTTAGCTGATCACCTCAAGTTCAAGTTTTGTGCTGGTTTAAGGCAATTGACAATTAAATCGCCTGAAGTTGATTAAAAAAACCTCTTTAATACCTAATCTCTCGTTGACTATGATATCCAATAAGTCTGAAAAATTTCACTTGTCAACTACTTTTCAAAAAATTGCACAAACTCTAAAGTAGCAATATTTTAGCCAAAAAATTTAGTGTTTCAATAAAACCATAATTGCAGCAACTGCAATGTTAAGGAAAATGAATTGAATTTACAATTACTGTGAACTCACTTCGTCGAACGCTTCAGATACTTTAAACCAACTCAGCGACAGAACGAAAACTGAATGTTAGATCAAAAATTCTGCCATACCGGGGAATCTTAATTTCCAATTTCCCAAATCGCTTTCCACTGTAATCAATCAGGCATTATTGAAGTATCAGTAACTGGTCAGTTGATGTCTGCCGTCGAGGGGTTTTCCATCAAGCGCCTGTCTGCACTCACTGCTCTGCTAGAGTTGGCACTCCAAAACGAAGACTTCTGGCTTAAAAATCAATTATTTCGAAATTATCTATGTTGGTTGCAGTTTTGCAGTGCGAAGACCACAAGTGTAGCTAGAAAGACGATCGTGTGATGTTGCCTTGATAGGGTTTGATTGATTGGTAAATAGCAAATCCAGTACTGGAATCGTCAACTTGGCACCTTCACGGTGCTTCAGTCATCAGTTAGTTTGGTTTAGAATATTGGTTTGTGCTGATGTAGTTTTGTCCGTAATTTTGTAATATTGGTGAGTAGGATAGTTGTTACTTGTAAAAACCTTAAAAATAAATATACCTGTACGCTACTTGTTTTCAGTTAATAGAAAGTCCATTGGTTGACTTTGCTTTGCTCTCTTCTGTAAGGGTTTTATTGAACAATAACATAAATTGCTTACATTTTCATACAATTTCATAATTCTAACATAAAACATTGCTATTGCCAACAAATAAGGACAAATACTTTTCGTTCGGACAAAAACACGGACAAAATAAACTGGAAGGCACTGTTAAGTGTGGGAAGAGTACCACAATACTGATATCGACCAACAAAAACAAAAGTGAAACATAAAATACAATTCATAATAATGTTGGTGGTGAGCTTGCCACTGGGACAGTCGAATTTCAAAGAGTTGGCGAAACTACTCCGGTTCGTCTTCACCATCCAGTATTGCTTTGAAGCTGAAGGGTTGGAAGGCGTAGCCCAGGCCTTCATAGAATTTGCTCATAAATTCCACCCTGCAAGCAAATGGAGAGTTTATTCGAACTCGTTTTCGTAAGTACGATTCTACACGAACTCACCAGTGCAGACGGAGTGTGTGCAAGAAGGCCGACAAACCTTCCATCATAACCAGGATGGCCAGTGTGAACAGACACCAGGCGCCGAAGATCAAGTACAGGCCAATAATACCGCTCCAACCCTGCATCTTCAGGCCTAAGGACAGCACCATCATCCACAACACCTCAGATAGCTCTAAAGGGGAAAATTGCAAATTAAGTATCTATGAAGAACTGAACCTTCAAAGTGCGATACGTACGTGCGTGCGCCAACGACAGGGCCCACAAACGCAAGTAGGAAGCCGTGTGCGAGATAGTGCTGAGCACATATTCGATGGTATGAATGGCCTGGTGAATGTAGATTTCGGCCATCGGTTCTTCTTCGTGTCCATGGCCGCCTTCCTCATGGCTTTCACCGCTTGTTGGAATGGGAGTTTCGCCCTCGGCAAGTTCCATATTGCCAGTCAGGTCGCCGTTGTGCTTGGCCTACAAAAAGAATCAGCATGACAAAACCAAGCTATGCAGCTATGCACTTGAAGATGTCGCCCAACTTACGTGAACTTTGCTCTTGCGTGTGAATTTTATGTACAACGGTTTGCCCAGCAACATCCATGGAATGCAGAGCAGTGAAATCAAGACAAACACCCTTTGTACCGTGGGCTGAGCCTCGAACATGAACTCGTCGCAGCCTTCAAAGGGCGGCGTGTTCTTGAACAGCATCATGTTGATGAACATAATCAGCACCGAGGGCGCGCAGCCGGGCGTCTCGGGCTGGAAGTCGGTCTTGGACGTGTATTTGACAAACTTGAAGAACATCATGAACACCATGTAGCCGAAGAGCAGTATGAGGAAGAGAATCTGCGGCAAGAACTCCAGGAAGATGCTGGCGTAGCGCTTGAAATGGACAAAGTTCACAACCGACATGCAGACACCGAATATCATATGCGTCACGCCAACAATGATGGACAGCTTCATCTTGTACGTGTTCAGGAAGATGATCTTGTTCTCCGCCATCTGCCATATTGGATCCAATCCTATGGGATATACGCCGAAAGTGGAGTGTCGTGGTGACAGCTGCAGACTCGGGTTTGTTAGCACCGTAGAAGTGTTGTAGCGCACATGCCATGTGGAGCCGAATAGGTTCATGGACTTGGAGAAGACGTCGTTGTAAATGAAGCCAGTATAGCAGGAGAACAAGCCCATCAAAAGTATAATGTAGCGTCCACCAAAGAAAATGTTCCAAATCTCGCCGCCTTTCTTGCGACCGAGGCTTTTCTCTCCCCACACCATCCAGCCAGCAAATAAGAGCAAAATTATACCGTGTCCCAAATCGCCAAACATCACCGCAAACAGGAAGGGGAACGTGATGCACGTATATAATGCCGGATTCACCTCACGGTACGAAGCCACGCCATAGGCGTCAATCAAGTTCTGGAAGCCACGCGTAAACTTGTTGGTGCGATTGAATGTGGGCGGCTGCTCATTGGTGTCGATCACGTTAAGGAAAGACGGAATTGTACTGCCTACAGCAGCTGAGCCGTCAGATAAGGCCTTCTGCACAACGGGCAGATCCTTTGTCGGCACCCAGCACTCGCCGATCAGGCATTTCTTGGTCACGTCCATGTTGAATAAGTTGAGCGTGTGATAGATGGCCTTCATCTTCCTCACCATAATGGACCAGGACGGTAAGTTTTTGGCGACGGTAGCCAGCACACGACTGCGATGATCTTCCGTCTGGCTAAGGACCAACTTCAGGTCCTCCAGGCGAGTGCAGACGCCCTTGACCATCTCCTGGCGTTCGCCGTGCGAACTGGGACAGGGATACATGGAGGCATGGAAGCCAGTGCATACTTTCTTGATGCGGTTCTTTAGCTGCTCGCCCTGGAAGAAGGCCACAAAGACGGTCTTGTAGATAGGGTGACCAGTGCTGGGATCGCTCAGTGGATCATCCAGATCGGAACGTTTCAGGAAAACGTTACCACGCGAAATGCGCCACAACATGCGCTCGAAGCCGAAGACGCGCTCGCGATTAATGACACCAGCCACAAAGCCCAAACGGCCGCGATTCTGCGCGTTGCCGTCGTCGATAACGCCGGGGCCGCGGTTGCTCGAGTCCAAGTTGAGCACCTCCTGGTCGGAGAAGAAGCCCTGCGTATTCTCCAGCACCTTGCGCAGCTCGGTCAGCTCCAAGTAGTTGGACTTGAGGTTCACCTCGTTCTGCGCCAGCTCGAGTATCTCGTTCTCGGTCTTCTCCAGATGAGCCTCCAGATCAATGATCTCCCTGGGATTGGGCGCGCGTGGAATGTCATCGACAATATCGGGCAGCACGACGCCGTCCTTCTTGATCTCGGCCTCGATATAGCGTATCTTGCGCTCGAGCTCGTCGCAGCGACGCACCTCAGTGACGAACTTGCGTTGGAACGCATTCACGTTGCTGTTCAACTGGAAACAAAACAAAATTACACTAATTATTCGGCTACTCAATTTCGACAACAATATGCGAGCATAAAAATACACACAACTGCTGGTATTTACATGTGCTGTGTGTATTTTTACACTTATTTTCGTTCACTTACATCGCGAAACTGCACGCAGCCAGTTTCGCCCAACTCGGAGACGGACGTGTAGGCAGCCTCAGGTTGTATGAACATTTGGCATAATGCCATTTCCTCACTGCGGAACATGTCCCCCATGATGAAGACGTCTCGCGGCTATCACTGCAAATATACACAAACACACAGATCTGTAGACAAATATGCAGACATGAGCATAAAAGCGTTTAAAGACGAAATCATTGGGAGGGCAGCTCTGTAATTTGCGTAATCATTGCTAAAAAATTTCACTGATGCGTCTTGCATTGCTGATTTTGTTTAGTTTTTGGCTGAATACGCATACTTGTTGGATTTTTTTTGTTGATGTGCAGATGTAGTCTGGTGTACGGATTCGTTCGTGTTTGTGCCAGACGTTATAAATTAGAAAACAATAACGACCAATGGTATAGTACGAGTATATATTTATTTGCTATAAAGGCAAAGCATATGCGTTCTGTATGAACGAGATAAGACATCGTTAGAGGGATGAATAGAAGAATTACTTAGAAGCGACTTAAGCTTTGAGTTGAGAACAGTTGAGCTCGAGCTTAACATTGCCTAATGGCGCTGCGCATCCAGATTGCTAATGTTAATCTCTCTAAAAAATGTTTGTTTACCATGTTTGTACTTATATTTCATAAACATAAACATTTTTTGTTTTATTGTATTAGGTGCCCTTAACGAAAATGTGTCACATGCTTTACAGTTCAATGACGTCATGGTCATTCGGCCGCTCGAGGCCACTTGGTGATTACTACAATATATACATATGTATAACCCTGTATGTATATGTATCCGTGTGTTTCTCTCTCTATGTGAAATTTCGACAAAACATTAAGTCGCTTCACTACTCAATACCGGTTGAATCCAATGATTTTTTGTACCCGTTCTGCGACAAGCTAACAACCACACAAATTCTCCAATTTCTGTTTAATGCGAAACGTTAATGATTTACATAAAATATAAATATTAAACATGGCAAAAGTTGCGCACTGCGTGGAATTTGTTTTGCCAAGAACGATCGCATCGGATTGCAACGGCCGTATTCTTCCGCTTGTTAACGATCATATCTTTGAACATTTCATATTTATTCTGTATATCTACGGGCATATCGTCGCCCAGGCCACATACATAACGTTGTTTAGTTTGTTGGGTAAACATGGCGTTGAGAGTTGTGCTAAAGTCAGCTGAAATCGCGTTCGTCGCGCGGTCCGTGTGCACATGGAAAAACGATCATGTGATCGCTGGGCAGTAGGAAGAGTCAGCTTTAATTGACTGCTCGTGGCACACGGTACGTGCAGCAGCGTAACGATTTTGCTTGTGCATTGTATTGTGGGGAATTTGCGAGTATTTACGAGAAATTAACATAAACTTTTACGATTTTCGATTTATTTTTTTACGATCATGTGACGAAAATGACTCTAGCAATTTTTTTTCACGAAAATGACTCTAGCAATTTTTTTTCACTTTAATGAGTTACTTGGTAACAGTGGAATATTTTATTTTTATTATTTATTTATTTTTTGGAGAACATGAAGTTATAAGTATGTATGATAGAAAGCGTAGTATAAAAGCGGAAGCTATAATGAAGGTTATCTAACAGCGTTTCAGAGTGTCAGAATCTGGCACATAAGTATGTCAGACATGAGACTTAATTTTTTGACATGTTGATAGTAAGAACTTAAAAATTAGGTAACAATTTTTAACTGCATACTTCAGTACTACCCGCCAAAATATCGTTGGTTGACACCAAGTTACACTTTGTAACTTGTTCAAACTGGGTTGAGACCTACTAATGAAGAGGTTAGTGATCCTGTGGTGCCATAGTGGACATACATTTTTCTCCTGTTTTCTCTCGTTTAAGAGGTGCACCTTCTACCTATCTATCTACCTACCTAATATGTGTGTTTCATTTCTAGCTAAGCCAACAATCAAATATGTTGCAAATCCTTTTATCCACGATTTGGAATCAATATAAAATTGAAGGTTGTTTTCATTCGTACCTAAAATGCAATCTTAATAGTTGCGGAAATCTCAAGCTTAGTACCCCATATGGCTATGTCAAGCTTTGGCTGTTATATGTGTACATTTGTATGCTTCTTATTAGTGTCCGACCGAATATTCGGTTTCGGTTTCGGCCCAAACAAGTGGTTTCGGTTTCAGTTTCGGCCAAAAAATGGCCGAATAGCCGAAACTTTCTAGAATATTTTTTACATTTTATTGTGTAGCAGATATATAGTGAAAGGAGGAATAATTTAGATGCCACCAATGTAAATAAACTTTTTTTAGCATATAATATTAAATTATTTAATTTTGAATATTAGCGAGTGAGGTACGAAAGGGTGATTTTTTCATGTTTACGTTTTTAAAAAGTGAATAAATTGTTTTTATTAATAAGTATTTATTTATTTATGTTATGTTTGTTTGTTTGTTCTACATTTACTTAATGTAAAATTCGTTTCTTGAAAAAAAATGCTTGATATGGTGATTTTTATTTCAACTAGAAAGTTTCGGTTTCGGCCGAATATTAAAAAAAAAAAGAAAAGAATATTCGGTTTCAGCCCAAAAAAGATGTTTCGGTCGGACACTACTTCTAATATTATAAATTTAAATAAAATCAAAATATTTGTTCTTTTTTTAATGTATTCCCCCCTTTTTGAAACAAATACGACAAAGATTTATCTACAAAGTGTCTGATTGCATAATAAGATTCATAATGATGCAGAATTTTGATAGTTTGTCAATGAACTACAATAATATGAACACGCCCCTGCCTTCCATCCAGTAATCAAAAAAAACCTTTGAAGTTTCGTCCACGTTTGGTTCGTTACTGTAACTTGTGGGAATTTCACGATGCTTCTTCTCTTTAACATACCGCACAGCTACTTGCACATATGTATTTATACAAGCAGTATGTCACATTCTGGACATTTGAACTGACAGCCGTGAACACGCACATGTGCGCATGGACACCGTCGCAATGCCGCCACACCGCCACACCCATCCCGCCGCACTCCATTCAACACCCCATTCAGCGGACACAACATGGTGGCTGTGACGCGGCGACGGCATGCGAGTATCAGCGCGAATTCCACGCAAACTGAAAAGTCATAATTGTTATTTATTTGCTGGCACATAAATGCATTAAATATGCCATAGATAGCGTTGTCGATTATAAATTAATTTGCTCTGTTGCGGTGGCCAGCGTCAGCTACTGCTGCCGCGATAGCGACCACAAACACACTATAAATCATCAATTATCAATTGGAGCGTTTGCGTGCACTTCAACTGGCGACTAAGTACATACGTAGGTATTTTTGTTTTTCTGTTTTTTAATTTTAAATGTTTTTGTCGTGTTTTCTGTTCTGTCCATTTCATGCGCTCGGTGCTGGTTTGAATATTTTTATGTATTCTAGTTGCCGTTGCCACTGACAACTGGCGCTTCGGTTACATAAGCCCATTGATGTGCTGGCTAACCTCATAACATTGAACTCGTATTTACTCCAATTTATTATTTATTGCACAGTGCTCGGTGTGTGCGTTCTAACTGCGTTAGTGCACACTTTTTCACCAAAGCAACCAACCTTTTCTGAATGCACACAAATGCCGCCAGCCACAAAGTCCGAAAAATTCCGTTATTATATTCAAATACTTTAAACCAGTTCAACTTCGCAACGTCAACTGATTGTGCGCTGGCCGGAGAGCTGCTCACTCTGCCGCCGACGGTCACCAAGTTCTCTACGGTGCACCCTACAGCCAAATGCTCGGCGATTCGCATTCGCGCACATGGACATCTGTCTCCCACCTACCGGCCTGCTGTCCCATGCGTGCGTTGAACTGTTGCGTGCACCTTTACGCATTTTTGACGTACAATAAATATATTTCGTTATGTTTGGTTAGCGACATGTGTGTTTAATGTTTGCCAAATATTTGGCGCTACTCCACCACAACTGGACGACTGGGTGTGGCTAACTGATGCGCTGGCATGGGTTAAATATTATTTAATTTGCACTGCGTTGAGCTCCAACAAACTGTTGGCAGTAAAATTTCAGGGCGTTCATCTAACATTTACTACACAATTCCAATTTCTAAGGAATTTCCACTGTTGCTGGCCAGTCATCGCCGCCAAAGTGTAACATAGTAAAGAGTTAGCGCGTTGTCGCACTTGGCATAGGGTATTAACGGGTTGCCAAGACCCACCACTTGGCCGCTTGTATGGCAGTTGCACTGGGTTGGCTTTTTAATTAACACCAATAAAATAGCTATCAGGCTATCTGGGAGTGTTCGGCGCGGTGTGCGGCGCTCAGCTATTGATGATTGTGATTGTATTGCTTTTGTGGCTGCGTCTGCGGCTGTTGCGTGTTTCTGCTCATTTCGTTTCGATTTGTTGTTATTTTCGCATTTTACTGTCCTTTGCGGGCGGGGCAGGCGATATTTTGTCTATTCTTTCATAGTCTTGCAGTTGTATTTTAGTCGTTCTTCTGTCATATTATTAAAAATGTATAAATGAACAATGAAGTTCAGGGGCGGATTCAGAAAAATATTTTGGGGGCGTTTCAAAAAGTAATTATTTAATATTCATAAATGTTTATGTATATTCCTTTTAATTTGTATGTAGTTTTAAAGTCGAGCCTAATATTTCGGGGGGTATCAACCCCCAAAACCACCCGCTGAATCCGTTGCTCGCCTCACTCAATCATAAAATCGTTGAAAATTGTCTACTCATAACAACCAAAAAAACAAAAAAAAAACCAACAACAATAATAAGCGCCCAAAAAGAAAACAAATAACAATAATACTTGAAGCTATTGCCGGAATACTGTGTGGAACAGTGGCGTGTGCTGCATTGTCTGGCGGAGAAGCAAAGCTACCCTGGCAGAAGCGTTGTGTCAGCTGACACGCGCTGTCACGCGCAAACAATTTTAAGAAAGTTCTAACCAACTTGCTGAATATTGGTTACATAAGCCGGGTCTGTGCTTTTGGCAAATCAATTCTTACTAGTATTCTTATTAGTATTCTTACTAGTATTCACATAAGGCATTGCAAATTGAAATAACTGGTGGCGTTTGTCGTTATCAGAGCTCATTGTCGTGATTGATGGTGTTTTATAATTTTTGCAATAACTTTGATTGAGTTGGGCAATAATCCATTATCGTTATCGGTTGAATAACATACACAAGTAGTCGAACTTGGCTCATACTTCACGCCGTGCAGGCAACAAGTCATTACTTAAGCGAAGAGTTTCAAAAGCACTGATTAAACTTTAAAAATGACAAATAAAATTATCACCAAAATGTTGGCTGCTTTGGATTTTGCTCCACGCATAGTTTGCCTGGTATATGGTATAATCACAGACGTCGCAAGCTATTAAATATACGTTCATTTATTCTATTTTTAGGTGATTGGAGCAACGGAATCAGAAAGCCCCAAGCAAATGGCCCACGTATCTCGCATTAGTAGCCACTCGATTGAACTTTCGCAACTGCGGGCCTCTAACTAAAATCTAACTCTAATCGGTGTTTGAAGCGGAAGAATACTCCAGCGCTAATGAAATAAGTATTGCACTTCAGATACATTTAGACTTTCAACAGTTCTAAGTTTTCGTCGCTCTCCCCTCCAACCGTCACTGGCAATCGCTGAAATTTTGTTGTCCGCCATACATAACTGCAGACGTTTGTAAGTTTGTATTATATGAAAACGTTCACATCCATGCACAGAGAACAGGCTTGCATGGCTGTGTGTGCGGCAGCCAGTCACACAGATACAATTTCGACTCCGACTTCGGTTTGTACTCGTAAACGCGCGTGAGCACTGTCGACTGTCGCCTAAGGTTTCGCCGTCTGTCCGCGGAGACGAAATTGGCGCGCGCTGGCGCCGTCGGCGGGGTGGCAGGTGTCCGCAGCACAACTGAAACTGTCTCATATGACTGTACGACCGTAAGCGGAGATCACGTGCTCCGCGTTCGCTCCAAGAATTTCGTCTATTTAGCCCCATTAGGTGCTTATCAGCGCCCTTTCGCTGCACTCGGCGCAGCTGCGGTTCGCCCAGAACGCAACAAATTAGCCCAACAAGGCTGTGAATGCTGCTGAAAAGCGTAAACACACGCTGCACGTTTGGTATTAGTTTGTTTTCGTGCCAAAAAAAAAACACAAAACTGAAAGCCAAAAGCCAGACGAATGGAACAGCGCAGCAACTTGCAATATTAATGTTTCACTAAAAATACACACACTAGCTTTATGGGGCAATCAAATTCACATTTGTCGATCTCTGCAAATGGGGGTTGCCTCCAATCGCTGTGCAGTTGCGCCGCGCCGTCATAGCCGTTCGCATTAAATTTTCAAATCACCTTGAATGCTGGGCTGGCGCTATGGGGAGGCTTTCGGCCAACTCACTTTCGATTCACCTGCTTCGCACGTCATTTGTTCGCTGTCTGAGTTTCAAGTGCAACAAGTAGATGAGCTGGCTGCAGCTCACAGGTACCGTTGTCAGTCGTTCGGACTGTCAGCGTCGGGCTGGCTTGCCTCGGTACGGTACGGTCCGGTCTGGCAGGGTCTATTACGCTTACCGTTTCAACTTATTTTTGTGAGGCAAATATGATTGAATTCACGGTCCGACGATAAATTTAGAACTTGCCTCGTCGGTAGAATAAAGACGTCTGGCAAACAGACTGCGCTCTCGTACTGCTGCACACCTCAGCCAGCAAATGTTTTAGTTGTGATATTATCACAATAATAAACTCAGCGTTGCTCGCATTGGTAGTGACGGATGTTAGCGACAACGCAAAAGCGCATAACTGATGATAAGCTCAAAGTCAACTAGCAACTAACTAAATCGCTAGTCTTCAACAAACACACTTGTAAATTATTGTGCTACGAGATACATAAACAGTGGCATCGTGACAACTAAAATTGTTTTATTGTAAAAAATAAAAATGAAAAAAATTTAGTAGTTTCGACATTAGAGAATATTTTTTGTTTACTTAAAGATACTAAATAAATAATAATAAAAGAAAAACTGACGTTACAGTCTACAAAATGTTGTTTGTTTTATACGAAAATAGTCAAATGCAACACTAACCGCTGACTTCATCATCCAAACAAAAGCTAAAGAAGCAAATCAACAAATCTATAGCAACAAGTGGAAAGCTTCTGATGTCACAACAACATACAACGGACACTGTGGCGCCATCTGGCAGAAATTTAACGAAGTTGGACACTTTATTGCGTTAATAAGACTAGACGAATTTTGAGCTTGTCCAAAGTATTTCAACTGTGAAGGCGGGTTTTTCTTATCGTGTTAACAATTAAACAAATTTTACATAACAAGTAACACATTTCATATGAAACATACAAATTTATTTTTTAAGATATTTAATTCAATAATATTAAGTTCGTTAATATTGATTTTACTTAGGAATCAAATCATCCATGTAGTTACCACCGTATGTCGGTTTCGGCCGCGTCCACAAGCCACTGCATCACCAGTTATAATAGAAGGATCGAGTTTTTTCAAGGATCGACTCCTAATTGGCCCTTTCAATTGAAAAGTGGGTGTGCTCGAGCACACTACGAGCTAGAATCGAAAATGGTATTGGGGACTATACACAATAAGCATCTATTGACATCTACAGTTTAACATTTTAATTTAATATTTCTCACAAATTTATCGTTGCAGTTAATCAAAACTCTGAGTCTTTAATTTTGGCTGCATGCAATTAATTTCAGTTTTATGCTGAAATCTTTGACGAAATTAATTTCATGCCTTAGTGTTAAACTTGAGCTTAAAGTCAGGTAAAAAAGTTTATTAAAAATAAATTTCGCTAATTTCATTGCCATTGTAAGTCATGGAACAAAAATCTAATAAATACATAAATAACAATAAAAAGATTCTTTTATTTCTAATTTAATGGTTTCTTTCTTAACAACTACAACGCAACAACAAATCAGGAAATTCACAACTAAACACAGAATTGCAGAATTTCAATTATGAGCCAGTTTATCGATTATTATCATCAACACAAACAATATTCTAAAATGTTTATAGCTGTTTGTTAAACTCTGGAAAAAACTTTGTTTCAAATAATTGCTTTTACTTACAAGTATGCTTAAATTTCAGAAAACTTAAGCGCTTCGATCAAGTTGACTACTCAATTCGTTGAGTGTTCTGGACGAACCATTGATAGTCTTCAATTTTAATTGTGTTTCCAAACGTTGAAAAAAGGTCGAAATAAAAAAAATTCTATTTTATCTTATACTTATTTTTCGTAATCTACGCCATAGTGAGTTTCTTTCCACTCAGCTCAGAAAGTAACGGGTTGCTATTGCCGCATAAGTAAGTTTTCTGGTCATCAGTCAAAGTGTCATTAATTCAACCTTTTCAAGCTTTATAACGAGCATTGCCTTTAACCACTCATCGCCAAATAAACACTGAGAAAAGCCGAGATCGATGACCTGCACAAGTTCATCGGTTCGAGTATAAATAAAACGACAATTCTTTATGTTGAATATCCATTTTGACGTTGATAGCATATTGTAATTTATTTAACTTTTCAAACATTTTATTCGAGTGAGTGTATGAGTAGAGTGGTTGTTTGAATATAGGAATAATTATAGATAGGTGACAGAGTGCGATTGATAGCGAAATTAAACTAGTATCACAAATAAATATACATCGAACTTAAGAGACGCAAGTTGAAAATAATTTTGCATAAATTTCATAAGACTACAATAATATCAAGTAGTAAATAAACACATCTTCACGTAAGTATATGTAAGAAAAAGAAAAAATGTAGTTACAAATAAACGAATTGAGCCTGCTGTGCAAAAAGTTTTAAATTATTTCAATTGATTGATGGCATTGGTGAGTGTGAGTGTGCAACTTGCACTTTCAATTTGTTAAACTCTGAACTTAAGGAAAAGGCAAGCGAAATGAATCTGCTTGCAAAATGCGTAAAGTTGAATTATGTGATTTCAGTAAAATCGGGCGTTAAGCCGTCTAATCAAATGTGAAAAAGCAAAAATTGGCATTCTAATTAAGCCGTCTAATCAAATATGAAAAAGCAAAAATTGGCATTCTCACTGTTGCTCAGGGTGATTTTCGTTTGTTGGTTTGCTTCAGTGTTGTGACTTAAATCTAAAGTACAAAGCTGCGTAAATTAAAAATATGGACTTATGCAATATTATAAAAATGAAACGCAATAGCAATTGCCAAGTGAGAGTACAAAATGATCTCTCATGTAATTATGCAAAGGAATAAACTTGATCTGCACTGATTTAATTGATTTGATTTGCTTTGATTGGGTTTGATGTAATGTGACGTGTGGTAGGAGTAACGCAACGAAACATTCGCAAGAAATCGCATATAAAGTGTGTAATAAAATATAAGTAATAATAACTAACCGTAATAATAATAATAACGTTCAATGGTGGCTATGCAGCGCCACAAACAGACAAGCGATGACCGCGTAGGATACACTTTGAAGTTGGTCTCGTCGCGCGGCGCGGATGCGGCCGCAGCTGGCCGAGCGTCGTTAAGTATGTAAACTCGCAACGTGGCATATTAGGAATTACATTGAAGCACACTAAGTTACAACATTCAATTTGAATTTGAATTTGAATTGCATTTTGCATTTTTGGTTTTTCCTTATTTCTTATGCTTCGCTAATATTTTAATTATTTTATTATGTGATTATTTTATTTGTTTGCAATTCATGCTGCACGTGTCTGTTGTCGTTCGGTGTATGTGTATGTGTGTGTGTGTGTGTGTTTGTGGTAGGCTACAGCACCATCAGCATCAAATGGCGCAGTTCTCTGTTGCTTCGTACAAGTGTTTGTACCATTGCTGGCTGTGTCTCTGCGTGACTGACTGTGACTGTGATGTACGACTAGTTTGTTTCCGATTTTCGCTTTGGCAACTGCTGCTATGATAATTGAGTTTGCATTTTCCCCGTTTGCTTTTGGTATGTACGGCATTTTGATAGGCGGTTTTTGCACGTGGAAAGGACATTTCGGTATAAATTAGCTTCTTAAATGAACTCCAATTAAGCGTAAATTCAACAAATCTTAAGTATGTATGGCATGTCTTTAACGCGATTTCGAATCGTTTACTTTCAGCTTCCCTCCCGTCAATACAATAAATACAATACAATACAGCGTCGTGCGCTACAGCAGCGCACAGTGCGGTACAATAAAAAATATCAACTTTAAAAATTACTTTTGTCTCGATATCATAGTTACAAATTCATAAGTCTATTTGAGCTCGTGTCGTGGTTGTGCGCTTCCTGCCAGAAGAAGCAGCACTTCAACCGGTGCACACAACCGCACCGCCCACAACGAGCCGCGCGATTGTGGGGCTGTGCACTGCCAGGCGCCACATCGCGTGCGCCGCACCGCTGGCTGGCCGAACACAGGCAATGTCATAATTTTCTAGTAAATAGCAAATATCGATAGTTGCAAAATCAACTAATCCTTAACAGAAGTCTAACTCATAAGAAGTTAAATATAATACTTTGCTTAGCCGCAATATTTCCATAGAAATAACTAAATTTTAAAATGTCATATGCATACGCTAATTTGGTACGTAAAGTCTTTGTGTAGTTAAACATAAATCGGCTCATAAATTCACATCCCCAATGGTATACGTATTCGTATTGGTTTTGGTACTGGTACTGATATCTGTCTGTGCAGTCGAATTCAGTTTCAAGTACACTGGCATGCCGATACTCGGCGTCCAACAACAAACACTCAATTATCCTAGCAGTAGTAATCACAAAAGTTTCACGTTTCACATTGTACACGTCTGCAGCGTTCGTTTTAATGTTAGTACTGGCCGTGGCGTCGGTGTTCGAGTCGGTGGCCGGTGGCTTCGGTCTCAATTGTGTAGTGGAAGTGTATTTTGGGGCCACCGAATGCACAGTCTTGCTGATCGATGTGGTCCTTGCGCGCAGTGTTGATGCTAATTTTGCTGTAGTTGGTGTTGGTGATCGTGGTATTGGTGCGCTCATACGTGCGTTTAGTAAGAGTAGAGTAATATTCTTTAAATTTCTTAATATCAAATGGTGAGATATATGTAGTTGTAGTTGCTGTAGCGGTTTCAACTTTTTGATGAAATACTTGTAGTACATTTTCATCATCTTTAGTTACGGTTGAATTTGCTTCTTGGGTTTTTTTAACTCAGCTTCCTCGTCGCGCTTCACCTCAGTGTAGCGTTCGCCCTTCAGCGACACGATCTTGTTGTCCCGATAGCGCACGAGCTTTTTCGGCTCCACTTTGGGCACCATCGGCTTGTACTCGCGCTGAGTGGCATTCTTATCGACGTAGGAATACCTGTGGGAGCCAAACAATACGCCGGTTAGAACATTAAACATTAAGTTATTGAACTTGAAAGTTACCTTTCGATGATGCGATTCTTTAGTTCAGCATCGTTGACAACGACATTTTTGCGACAAGCCAAGGAGTTTGACTTGTCAGTGAGACTCTGGCCAGTCTCTTGACGGTGGAGTAGTATTTGGGTAGCACTGTCTATATCACCTTTGGCAATGGCAATGCAATGCTTCACCTGCAACGACACAAAGTTAAAAATGTAAAATTAGGATGATTTCAGTATGTGCTGAATATACTTGTATTATTAGAATAGCGTTTGACAGGTACAAGATGAAGCAATGCGAGGAATTGTAATTTAAAGTTCATGCGTCCGTATCGAACACACTGGTTTTTAAGTATGTATTAACGGACAACATGCTTTCTTAAACAGGCTGCATATACAGTCGTGTCTGGGTATAGTGAACACCCTATATAGTGAACACCCAAATTTTTACATGGAGTACTCTAAAAAGTGAATAAGCGAAAACGTCTAAATAGTGAAGAAAACAACAAACAAAACAAAATTTTGAAAGCAATTTCAAGCAAAAAGCAACAAAAAACACAAGAAGGAATCAAAAATGAAAGAGGGTATTCCCCAAATTTGTATTTTTGCTGTTGATTGTTACAAATCAGCAGTTTCTTGCGTCGAGTGCAAACCGATTGTGGTTGAAAGTAGGATTTTTTTAATGTGTATTTAAAAGTTTCTGAGCAAATAAAACGAGTTTTTGAACAAAAACTTTAACCTTGATATAGTGAACAACCTTAATACTGTAATAATTAGTTGCAATAATTAGTTCACTATATCCAGACACGACTGTATTTATATTTCTTTATGGCATTGAAATGGTTTATAAGCCGACATTCGAGTATAAGGCAGCCAGTTAAACTTTTTGAAGCATTTCATGCACTCACCTCAACGTAGGCCGTATCGGGAAACATTTCCTGCAGCACCTCGGCCTCATCCAGATAATAATCACAAGTCGAGCTGTCTGTGGAGCCGCCATCGCTGGTCTCGGACAAATGCTGTGCGCGCTTGTGTCCGCCACCGCCGTGCCCACCACTACCACTATTGCTGCCATTCACGGCAAAGTCATCCTTCTCGGAAATGGAAGTGTTGCGCGCACGCAACTTGGACTCTGGTATAATGTCCGAAAGACTCAGAGAGCTGTGTGTAGAATAAATGAAACAAATTCGCATATTAATTGCCCCAACAATTGACATACTTGAGCGACAAGTGGGCCGAGTGCTGATTCTCCTGGTTCTTTTCCATTTCGTTTAGTTCGCTGGCCAACTTGTAGATCCAGTCGCAGATCACTCCCTGGTCGATGGAGGGGAACTCTGCAAAGTAAGCGCCCATCATCTCGACAAAGCCCTCCACATCGAAGCACGGATCTTGCGACGCTTCCTCCAGTATGGAGATCACATACTGCAGCACAATCTCGTCGACTACGCTGAAGTCGGCGCCTGGTATGTGAGCACTGACGAACTGCACCAAGCTACGCTTCACCATTTCGTGCTGTTTCTCCAGATTGGTCATGACTGTTGGTTAGCTTTTACTCGCTGTGGATTTTCTGGCACTGTGACCGCCTATTTCTCTCTTTGCTTGTTGCAGTAGCGAAATTGCTGAATAAATTGGTCGGCGTAGAAAATTTCGATTCTACTATAGCACGACCAATCACAGCAGTCTGTCTGTATACTAAGAAGACGATTTCTTCCTGTTTAAGCCTTCGCCTTTTCGCTTTTTGCAGTTTTCCCCTTTCAGTTCTTTCTGGTGGAGCATTAACTTTTTTGCGTTTTATACAAACGCAAGACAAATTCTCGAGAACCCCAACGGAAGCTCACAATAAATAAACACCAGCCGCAAGTTTTCGCTGCCCGTTGCGCTTTTATGAATTAATTTTGTTGTCTCTGCACTTTCTGCAATCCATTCACGGCACCAAACATAAATCAATAATCAAGGGTTTGCTGCTGTGCTGCTGCTGCTACTGCCGATGCTCTTTGTGGTTTTGTTTTTCGCCGATTCCCTTTTGTGTGCTCGTTTGGGCAGCAGAGCTGCATTTACAGCTGTTTTTCACCACTCACTGAAATGGTGAAAGTTCTGGATAAGCAGAAATAGTTATTGGAGTTTGAGAAACCTAGCAATGCTACAAGTTCCAACATTCTCACTCAATCGTTGCACGTGTTCCCGTATATCTCAATAAATTGAGTGGGGGGAAAAAAATTGGAATTGGTTAGTCCCTTTAGTTGTAATATGTGAATATTCAGTAAATGGTTAACATTTTAAGTAATCCATATATATAGACATACGTTAAACCCATCAGACTTGGTAACACCAAACATGTTGGTAATACTCCGACATGTTTAGGTTGACAATCAGACGGACCTACCTAAACCGATTAGCCTACGAGTACTAATAAAAAATCCGGATCAATTGATAGAGTATCAGAAATATCTCGCACACACACATTCAGGGCGAATTAATACTTGTTAAAACGGTGGCCGCGTAAGGGCAACATCAAAATTCCCATGTATTTTGTTGTTGGGTTGGTGCAACTTGATTGTCAAAATCAGCCAAAATCAGCCAATCAAAACCAAGCCATAGGCAACCAACCAACCAAAAACAACCATTTTGACAATCTAGACCTCTTCCAACATTAAAAAAAAGAAAACCAGCTGGTTCAACGAGATCGCCTGTACTAATTCGCCTTGCACACACTTGATTACAGTAGTGTAAATATATAAATCAATGTTTTTTTCTGATTAAACCCAAATAGTTTATGTTGAGCTCTGCTTCTCCTTTTGCATGATTTTTGTTGTTGTAATCGTGCGGCCATCTCAATTCTCATCGATTGCATTGCAGTATTGTCAAGAATAGGATTACCAGATAAAGGTTGAGGTTTGTGTTCTTCGAGGATATAATCGTTCATTCCTTCTTATCTTACCTTATTTCTTTCTTTCGAAGGAGATAACTATCTGGTAACTCTACTCAAGAGCCAGCCACTGCCAATATAGAAAGAATCAGCTGAGGAGTTTGTTTTGCTCTAAACACAGCTGCGCCATCAAATTGTTCCATATTCTATAAGTTTTGAAATGCACTTGGAAATTTCGGGAAGCTGGCCGGCTGCTATTCAACATTTAGGCTGCTTTTGTGAACAAAACATTTGAGATGTTACGCAGCTTCATTAGTAAGTGAAGAACTTAACCGGCAAGTGCCTGATACTGAAGAATAGTGCATAAAATGTAAACAGACTATTTGACGGTGCGGACGGTGAATTTATTGAAGAATGATGGCATTGTGCAGTTGAACAGAGATGGCGATAAGTAAAGTGATGACTAGCCAGTTGCGCTGCTAGTGCATCGGCTGATGCGGTAAACATTTTGTACAACGTGTCTGAACATGAAATATCAAATGAAATTTCGTTTATGTTTTGTTGTTTCGGGCGACCGTGAAGAGTGGTGCAGATATGCCACAGTATTTTGACACATGGTTGAGTGCGGCGTACCCAGTTGCTCGTTTTGTGTGCCTATCATTTTGGGAATACAAAAATAGCCACACAGCCGACTGCAACAACACACGCACAACAGCTGGTTTATTGGTAAATGAGTACGGCAAATCGGTTGATATGGCAGGGGCGAACACAGCAAACACCATTTTGAAGCGGTTTCCCGCTCTTTTAGCGCGCGCTAACTCATTGTCAAAGTATCTTTTCCACAGACAAGTCCAAAGGTTCTCTGGCTGCAGTTGTTGCTTACTGTGATAATATTTCGATTTTATACCAGTTAATTTTTTTACGAATCGCGCAGCTACATTCCGTTGCGCATCTAAAGTGCCGTTCAATTTTGTGATAATTTGAATTTTCTTGATCGACATCCTCCCAGAAAGACACGCATCTTCTATGATGTCCTACGCCGCTGCACTGCCAAAGTACGCTGCAGGCCCGCAGCCGTTTACCGTTTTCGTAGAGGGCAATATTGGCAGCGGTAAGACCACATTTATACAGCACTTTCGGCAATTCGAGAACAAAATCTGCGCTATCACCGAACCCGTGGAGAAGTGGCGCAATCTCAATGGCCACAATCTGCTGGTGAGTCACGCTCGCTTGATTTGTGTATCGACATAGTAAATGTTATTTGATATCTTTCCCAGGAACTGATGTACAATGACCCAGAGCGTTGGACAATGCCATTCCAGTCGTATGTTACACTGACAATGCTGCAGGGCCACACCCAGCCGACCAATAAGCCCATTAAACTGATGGAGCGATCGATATACAGTGCTAAGTTAGTATACAGTGCCACTCACAGAATGAGGTTCCCCTTGTGCAATTTCTAACTGTCCACCGCGCAGGTACTGCTTCATCGAGAATAGCTACCGCTGTGGACGCATCCACAAGGGCATGTATGACGTGCTGCAGGAATGGTACAACTACATTGATGAGATCGTGCACATACAGGCTGACCTAATTGGTACGTATAGTTGGGGAAAATGAGTGTTAGGCTTGTTGCATTGTTTGCTTGCATTTACAGTGTACTTGCGTACCACGCCGGAAGTGGTGCACGAACGTATACGTAGGCGTGCACGATCCGAGGAGGCCTGTGTGCCTCTAGAATACGTGCAGCAGCTGCATGAGCTACACGAGAACTGGTTGATACACAAGCATTTCAACAACAACATCAAGGTAGGTGCTGCCAGGGAATTGGCAATAAAATCAATCTGCTCGAAAAATGCCACTCACGACTTTGCTTTAGGTGCTCGAAATCGAGGCGGACCTGGACTTATCGGAAATTGGCCGAGAGTACAAACGGTCTGAGAGTGTGCTGAACGCGTCGATCCAGGAACGGCCGCTTGTAAGAGCTGTGTCCGTGTCGCCTAGTAAATGCTCAGACTTCTCAGGTTAAAACTGGACGCGCATATATGCTTTTAAATATTTATATTTAATAGAAAAAGTATTAGACGTTTAGTGGAGTGAAAAGAGTTGTTTGCGATATCTAAGAATATTTTAATGTACAGTGTTCTCGAAGTCTTTCCTCTTTAATGGCTTGCTTTATTTTAATATTTACTTAAACCGGACAATTGAAAATGCTTTTAGAAATGTGCGTTTATGCGTATAGTTTGTATAAGTAGCATTAATATTATATAAATATGGACCGCTCACTGGCCACATCGGTTACTTCTCTTTGTGCAATTTCTGATACCCAAATTATTCAATGAAACGGTGTGACACTACAGTATCAAGAATATGAAGTTAGTGGACTTATGGTATGTTAAGTTATAATTTTGGAATCAATCTGCAATGTACAATAACAAGAGAAATGGGCGATGACTATGAAATTAAAATATAAGTTAGAATAGTACTGAACCATGTGTCGCTGTGAAGTAATTTGATTGGAGTGTATTTTTTAAATCGTGAAGTAAGCAAGTTGATACCTTGAAAAATGTAAATGATATTATTACTGGTTAGTAGACTTTCTTTGTATCTCTGTAACAAAGTTTTGAGGTGCTGGATATGTGCAAAAAGCGATTTAAAAGTTCCCACCAAATTTTATTCATCCTAGCTCCTGTGTTCATTCCCCAAGAAAAGGATGGGAAGGACTCTTATATCTGTTTGGTTGAGAAGGATGATAAGATTCGGGGCGGGGGCAGGGGGTGCACCATATACCCGCCTTGAAAGGAAAACCGTCGGAAATGCAGTTTTTTTTAATGGATTTTTTTAAATTTTACCTTCGAAACGAGAAAACTTGTAATTACTCGTCGATTAAGAGTGGTTAGGAAAAGGAGGGAGAGGGAAAATAACACTTAAGTGCAAGTAGAGCTTGAGATTCAGTAAAATATTTACAGTATTCCTGCATCTAAACTCCTTTTGTGTGGCCGGGCTGCTAGAAAAATAATCCTCATAAAAGCAACTAGGGCCGGAGAATCAGTATTTCTGTGTTCAAACTCTTTTTTTCCTGCCTAAATGCACGTAAACTCGAAATGTGCATAAATATTAAACCACAATTTCTGTTACCTCGTATAGCTTAAATCACAAATTCAACGTACATGTATACTGAATTTAAGCATTTCATTATGGCAATGCTGTCGATATTTGCTCATCTTGTTGTTATAGTGAATGCCATTTGTATGGAGTGGAAGAAGAAGTGTTGCATTGTGACAGGATTTTTGTAACTTTTAAAAGTTGATAACTGTTGATAAAACTATACAACTACGACGAACAATAATTTAACATTTCTCTTCTAATGGTGAGTACTACCTACCATACAAATTTCAGCGCTCTATCTGACCGAACAGAAATAAGAGACCAGCCAAAGGGTAAGGGAAAGGCTAGAGTTAACATCCGCAATATGTTTTAATCGCCTTTTCGGAGGGAAATTCGTATAACCTTCTGCCTGTCCCTTGAGGTCTATTTGACCCCAGGCGGAATTAAAAAAAAAATTGAGCGGTTTTGTGCGCTCGTCTACTTGTGTTATTTAGTGTTAATCGCGCTTACAACCCAATAACAAATCGAGAAAAACACTTTTCGGGGCTTTCCCCTTTTCTTTTTTGATTTATGTGTAATATTTCATGTTTTGTCAGTAAGTTATATTACCGTTTGGTTGCGGTCATCCTGACCCCAAAGGACAGCGAACGTAATTTTGAGCAAGGGACAGGCAGAAGGTTAAAATGTCCATCTTGTACCTTAGTAAAATTATACTGAGGCCCATGATGAAATTGCATTATGACTGAGGCCTAATCTGGCTTCTTTGTCATTTGTCACTTACAATTAGTATTTTTTCAATGTCTTTCTATTCCAATTCCTCTTAATTGCTTATAACTAACCTCAGCTATCTGTAGCGACAATCACACCTGTTTTCTCACAGTAAAAACTACAATGTAAGTTCGAATTGTTCATATTATTATCAGTTTAGTACTCCTAACCAAGTATACATTACAAGGTTGTCCACAATAAAATAATCTTGATAATCCTAAACATGCAGTGCAGCTTCTGCTACCTGCCGTTATTTGATTGGCGGTGGTCCATTCATCATGGGCGGTCGCACACCTCCCAGTGCACCCAATGGTGGTGGCGGTCCCATCATTGGACCCATGGGGCCCATAATTGGTGGCGGTCGCATGCCCATCATCGGTGGCGGCAATCCGCCGTGTGGTCCCATCATCATGGGCGGCATGCCCGGTCCGCCGGGCATTAGGCCGGCACGCGGTGGCGGCCCCATGTTGGGTGGCGGTATTGCCACACCGGCGCCTGGATTCTGGTTGATTTTGCCCGCCTTGAATGCTGCAGTGGTGGCATCAATCAAGTGCTGTGCCTGCTCCTCCATCCACTTCTGGTAGTAGAATTTAACATTGTCGCGGTGTTTGCGGCCGGTGCAGTGCGTTTTGCGAACGGACGGCGAGTCGTGCGTCAAATACGTGTCGCAGTAATCGCAGTAGTACTTTGGCATTTTACCCGGTCAGGTTTAACACGAATTTTACAAACTTTTGCTATTTGCAAATTGCTGAAATCTCTAGAAAACAAACGCTTGCCAAATGAAATCCATGTTTGACAGTTTGACATATTACACCGGTATTGCTGTGTTGCTGTAAATACAAGGTTGTATTTTACTAGTCGCTGTTATGTCTTTTATGATTATACAATGCAAACGTTTTCAGGATATAACTTCCTAAAATGTAGAGATTTAGCTCAAACTGAGATATAGGTGCAACAAAAAAGGGGAGAAGTGCTCGCTTTTTAAAGAAATTACAGTGGCAATGCTCAGTTATATGATTCGAAGACCAGCAATTGAGGACCAAATTTCATTGAAAGTATGTGATTCGAATATTAATGCATACAATAATTGTAAAAGTGTTGACGTGGTTTACGCGGTGAGCAATTTTTTTTAATAGCATGTCAATTGCTGTGCACGGCAACCCAACTGAACCAGTGTTCGAAAACATAAATGTCGAAGATGTCGTTTCAGTGTTGTTAACTCTCATGCTTTTCATTGGGGTAAAAAAATACCCGCCAGGCAAGCAACTGCCGTCGTTTCCTAGCCTTGAATGAGCTGCCGCCTGTAGTGGATTCAGTCGATTGTGGACCGGTGTGCACGAATGACTGGAGAGTTGGTCAAAACGGTTTGGGGCGAGTGCGTAACAGTGTAACGGCAGCTAAAGTGTGAATGAAAGCAAGAATACAAGAATAGTTTGATGCAATATTCTTCTTTGGCATAATAAGTGCTAAAAACCAATTTGAAAGTGCTTCCGGTGCGTGCGATGTTTTTCTGTTTTACTAAAAGTAAATAAGTTGCCAATTGTGTTTAGAGAATAAAAACCATTTTTTCAACTCAGCTGAGCAAAAGGAGTTACAAGATAGTTGGCAATAAAAGTGCTAAGAAATTCAAATTGTGAAACTATCCGAGGAATTTCGAGTGGTTACCAGTCTCATTGTAAATGAACGTTAAATTCAAAATTGCACAACATACAAATTGCATGTTGAGCAACGCCGAGAGCACGCGGCAAATACCGACGCGGCGTTTAGGGCGACGCATTGCGAAAACCAGTAAAACCACCTCAACGCCGTCGACCACAGGCGCGCAACAGCATCGCCTCAGCTTCAGCGCCAAAGCCGCAGGCAGCAAGAGCAAAGGTGCGCCGGGAAGCTGGGGAGCGCGTATTAGAGGCGGCAAAGCGTACCGGAATGAGTAGCTGATAACGAAGCAATTGAATATCGGCACGGCAGATAGTCGCATGAATGGCTGAGTGGATGCGCGCGGGCACAGAGCGGGTCTCGCATACACTGAATGAATAAAAACGCCGCAGCGAAGAGCAAATTAAGCGAAGAATTCGTGCTAAGGCCATCACCGGCAATATGCCGACACCAGCAACAACAATAGAACAACAACTGCACAGTCACGCCGACAGTCGTAGCGGCAGCAACAACAATTGTAATTCAAGCGCAGCATAGAAGGAAAACAATAAGGTCCCCTCGGTGTGGAAGTGGCTGGCCAAAGAGGAGAAGAACAACAACGACTGCCGGCAGGAAGCGGGGAGGGAGGGGTGCAGTACGCCGCAGAGGATTTATGTACATACATATATGCCCGAAGTTGTTTTTCCAGTTTTGGCTTTTAAATCACACTACGAAGCCAAAGCGGCGGGAAAGATGTGCTGAAACTGAGCAGCAGTGAAAGAAGCAGAAGTTGACGAAGAAGAATTGAAGTGGAATTGATTTCAATCAAGTATAAAGTAAATAGTAAAAATAAAAAGGTTTGCAAGTAGAAGAAAAAGAAGTAGAAGTCGAATGAAGTAATTAATTTTATAATTTGTATGTGCGAAATGTCGAGCTGAAGGCGATAATTGCAATGAAATGCGATAAAAGTGAATATTATAGCAAACAAGTGCCGGTGCCAATGAAATGTTTTAGTGCCTCGAAATAGTTAATCAAATAAATGAAGCAGAAACACCTATAACACGACGAATCCCTTACTGCCAATAGCAACGGCGACCATTGCTGTACACCCACACCCACACACAGACAACACACTCAGAGCGTATCGCTTTGCCGGCTGCTGTAGCTAAAATGTTTCAAGTTGCAAATTGCTAATTGAATGCAACAATCACCACTGACAGTCGCCCACCGCCCACGCTCGGTGCACTGCAGTTACCCACACAAACACACACACACGACTATACATAAGCACGGACAAGAAAAAGAAACACTTGCACGCCAAACACAAAATGCCATTCGTCCAGCGCGTCGTGCAGCCGACACGTCTTGCGCAAGTTTCCGCCACCGCAGCCGAACGCTCGCGAACGCCGCGTTTCCACTGCACGCCCGGCAAATGCAAGAACAACAACTGCATCAACAAACAAGTGAGTGTTGCCGGCGAGCAGCCGCAGTCGCAGTTGCAACAGCAGCAGCAGCTTGAGCGCAGCGGTGGTATTGTGCTTTCAAGGACGACCGCGAGTGCCAAGGACAATGCTCAGCAGGAGCAGCAGCAGCAAGAACAGCAAATCACCACCACCACCGTCACCCAGGCCATCATACACGTCTCGCAGCAGAATGGTGCCGATGTTGCCACCGCTGCCGTCCTCTCCTCGACCACGACGACGCCCACTTCACCGCGCGACGCACTCGACCATACCCACAATCACACGAACGGCTTCGCCTGCAGCTTTAGCTACGCCACCGACACCGAGGAGGCGCTGGCATCGCCACTGCCATCGCCCTCCTCGCCGCCCCCGGTGCTCTCAATGAAAAAGCTGAAGCAGCACGTCGAATTCCTGTCCACTGCGCCGTCACCCTCGCGCAGTTTGACGCGCGCGGACGGACATGGCTCACGTTCCAGCAGCCAGACACGTTCTTCGCAGCAGCATCAGCAACACCAGCAACGGCAGCAGCAGCGACTGCGCCCACAGTCGCCCACCGCCGCCAAAATCGTCTCGGGCTATGAGTTCGATTCGATTAGCAACATAACGCTGAGCAACGCGCTGCGCCAGCTGGCCTCGTTGGTGCTCATAGCCAGCGACATCTTCGAGGAGCTGCAGAGCGAGCTGCAGGCGGTGGGCGATCGGGCGCGCTGTGTGCAGCGGAAAATTGTCGCTGTGGAGCGGAAAGTGACTGCCTACGATCCGAAGATGGTCACAGTTCGTAAGTATCGCATGCGATTTTAGTGTCTTTGTTGTGGTCACAGAAGTAATTATTATTTTTCCATAATAATTGGTAGAATTGTAAAGCAGAGTTGACTTGCGAAACTTCTCTGTCAGTACTATGTATTGTTTCTGAACGCAATTTTGTCAGAATAATTTAAAAAAATCTTGAAGAACGCTCAACACTTTTGCCGTTCTTGACTTGCCTCACCATCCCAACAATTTTCACTGTTCGCCAACATGCTATCAGCGCAAACATAAAATTGCTATCTGCCCGCTCATGCGAGCAACAATAACAACACAAACATAAACAGTAAAGAAGCCAACAATAGAAATCTTATCGTTCCCTCACCTGCACGCTCCGACTCGGCCATTCCTGTCTGCCTGCTGCGGCGCGCAAATAGACTTCAAATTGAATTTCCACCTTCAGTGCCATGCGCGACTCCACCGCCCACTCTCCCATCCTCTCACCTCTTAACAACTTAATCACTTAACGAGCGCACCGCACCGTACAACAAAAAGCAACGCCCAAGCAACTCGAAACGCTAAATTGGAACAACTTGAGCAATTTTTCTCAGCTAGTTTTTTGTGCACAACAATCGGCGAAAAGGCGCAAATTACAAATTATCACCTTGGACGAGTTGGCAGCAAAAGGCGGCACACCAGTTGAATGCGCTGCGCGCCGGGAACCGACGTCCGCCGTTGTCGACAATGACGATGATGACGAAAACAAACGCTAATTGCGCATGTGTTAACAATTATCAGCATAAGCGCAAACATAATTTGCGCGGCAGTTAGGCAATTCCGCCGGGTAACAGGTGTGCGGCGGGTGGGGGTGCGTGCGGTTCACTTTTGCCAAGTGCGATAAAATTTGCAATAACGTTGCCTTGTACTGTACTAAAAGACGCAGTGATTGCGGAGTCTGGGGCAAAATTTAAGGAATAAAATATGAATGGAAGGAAACACAATTTCTATGGAGTTACTGAGTGCTAAGTGACAAAAGCGAGGCAAATTGTGAAGATTAAAGGAAAGTGAAACGTCTGAGGTTTGCGAAGTACTCCTGTCTTCAGACTTGTTTTGGTAGCGTTGCTGATTTATTTTCTGGAATTTAGATTGCTTTTAGCTGAAACTAATTGCGAGAGTGCGAAAGCTATTTATCAAACCGTAGCATTGTCTCTTATCACTTTGTGTGGCACTACATACATAAATATGTCTATATGTATATCGACTGCTATTTTTGGCCAGAAAATTGATTAACTCATCAAAGCATGTGACCTGCTGGTACAAGGCAGTTTAAGCTTTAAAAAGGCAATAAAATGATTTGTTGTGTTATTTAAAAGCACCAGTGACTGGTATTTTGTGCCGATCTCTCGATCGATCGATTTAACCCTTTCGCTATTTTGTTGCCATATGGCAACATGCTACTTTGTGGACGTCTGCATCCGCTATGGTTGCAAGAATACATTTTTTTTTTGGTCTTTAGAATAGTTTGAAGTTTTAGGAAAAATACGAAATTAATAAACTGAATATTTAAGTTTAAAGAAGAGAAGTATACACGTTTTTTAATGGTATATCTTGACATAGTAAAGGAAGAAGAAGCAGAAAAAATTAGAGGACTTTTTAATTTGACGTTTTCTTTCAATTTAGATACTTTTTTTTTAATCTTTTCTGAAGTAAATGAAGAAATATTAAAATTTTTGCTATGCGTAAAAAGTTTTATGTTTAAGTAATTATTACAGCCACAACGATGTGGTTGCTCTCATAGAAAAACCCTCTAAAATACAGGGTCCGAGTATAAAAATTAAAAAATGTCTTATGGAATGTTGCTAATATAACCAAATAGGAGCCTACAACGTAAAATTGAAAATTTTAACTTTCCCCAGTAAAGACCTGTAGCGAAAGGGTTAACTCATCAAAGTATGTGGCCTGCTGGTACAAGGCAGTTTAAGCTTTAAAAAGGCAATAAAATGGTTTGTTATGTTATTTAAAAGCACCAGTGACTGGTATTTTGTGCCGATTTCTCGATCGATCAAATTAAAAAAAAACAAATATTTATCAGGCTGCTCTACTTAGCAGTGTACCTGTGCGAGTTTAATCAGGTACACTGTGTATTATAATTTTTTGATTTTGAAATTCATGCTTAGTTTGTTTATTCCTTTAACACTAGTAATACCACAAGTTTTTCATACCTACAACGACTACATGTTATATCTGCTGATACCTCGAAAAGTACACATCGTATTTGGCTAATTGTAATTGTAGAACCCTAATTGTATAACTAATTGTAGAAACCGATAAAAAAAATAAAAGTCATCAAAGAAAAATTTGATAGAAATACTAAAGAAAATACATATATTTATAAATAAAAAACCGTCATAATGACTGCAATGGTCTTCCTAGTGTTAAGTTCCCGTGTGGGAATTGACAGCATTAGTACCCAGCTGCAGTGTTGCCGCTGAAAAAATTTTAAAAAGTCGCAAAAAAAGTGTCACAAAAGTCGCAAAAAAAGTGTCACAGCCGAAAAAAATGTGTAATCAAGTGATCCAAGTTTTTTATACCATGTATATATATACTTTCATTATTTTATCTTTCGAAACTAATTCTTTTTATTAAATTTCTAAAGGAGATAATTTTCTGTGAAAAAACTGTTTCCCCTTAAATTAATTGATGAGGGATATATTAAAAAGTCTCAATATGCATGTTTTGTATTTATTATGAAAACATTTGCATTTCAAAACATATGCGTGATATACTTACTTATCCATTGGGAGCCATCAAAATTAATTTAGCACAAATAACTTAGGCAATGCCACAAAAAAGCGCGTTAATTCAGATTAATTTTGTACATTTTTGCGGAAAAACTAACATAATAAAAGGGTTGCAAGTAGTTTAAATGTTGCCAGAGGTGTAATTTTTAAGTACTTAAGTGATACCTTTGAAAAGTGAATACTAAAAGGAAGGCATATTTTGAGTATTTTTACTAAACAACTTTCAGTTGTTTTTTACGAAACAACTTTCAAAATGTAGATATAAACTTTTTGATCAAGAAAAAGGGGCAAAAGTCGCATGATTTTGAAGAAAAGTGTCAAAATAAGCCTATTTTTAAAAAGTCGGTGTCAGGTGGCATCGGTCTCCAGAAAGCGTAAATTTGACACTTTAGTCGTACAACGGCAACACTGCCCAGCTGCAATGTTTTTATGCCGCAAAAGTTGTTTTTATTTCGCCAAGTTGCATTTTGGTTTTTATAATTCTTTGTCTCTGTTTTACACAAAATCTACGCACATTTCTGTTGCTAATTTGTGAATGCGCATCCGTCGTTTTGCACTTTTTTCTTGCATTTTAAAGCATGTGTTGCAAATATTCGGCCGCTACTTGGCGCCTGTCTAAACAACAACAGCATTCTTTGAGTGCTGCAATTGCGCGAATTTGTCTGCTTACGTTGCGCGCATTGTGCAAGACAAGGAATTTTTTCTCGCAATCTTCGTGCAGCAATTCAATGAAAGACGCCACGTTCTATGGACGCCACCATGAGCGGTGGGCAATCAGTCGAATACTTGCCAGAGGCGATTTAGTAAAAACGAAACCCAATACTAGACAAGTCTACTGCTGGTTATGCCGAACACTTTATTTACGTGCTGCATCGGCCATCGTGGCTAATACTTAGACTTTGTTATTTATACTGCCGCTTCTTTGAAAGCCAGCACGATGTGCAATGGGCATTGAGTTTGAAATGCTTGAAATTGTTCTGATTTCAACATAAGCACTGCCGCAAAAATTGCAACGCAGGCAGCAGCGTGAAATACTGGCTGCGTTGGTCTGAGGAAGCCCACAATCGCTGATGCGAGTGGCCCAGTTTGGGATTAGCGTCGAATGGTAAAGTAAACCGAAAGCCGAAGAGAAGCAGCTGGTGCCTGACACACCTTTGGAATCTTCATTTGCCGCGCACGTGGCATGCCAATTGTCAATCAGAAAGCAGAGCGGCCGGCAGCTGTGGCGGCAGCACGCAAACATTAAACGCAAACGTTAAGCAGCAGAACAACTATAAAAATCCCCAAACATTTGTAAACGAAATGTTTTCCTCAAAACACATTGCACAATTTCACCTGTTTGTGCAGTCAAACAAAAATAACACAAACTGAGTGGAAGCGGAGAGCAAGAAAATGTGTGAAGCACATCGGTGCAGTATTCGGTAATGTCGATAAACCCAGCAAACAATAGCGACACGAAAACGCTGGCGATAATGTAATATTAAAAATCGACAATCAACGAACAATGGCAACAACAGCAAATGAAAATTGAAATAAAACAAACGGCGCAACTGCGACTTCTGTGTGGCCTTGTGCGGCCGGCTGCAGGCGGAGCGTCGCAGAGTAGCGACAGCAGCACCTCCGAGGTCGGCGCAATTTGAAGTTCAACGTGCGCTTTGGCCCATATGGCATTTTATGGCTGTCGCACGTACGTTTCATTTATTTTTGTTTTTTTTTATTGGCGTTTTCCTTCCGACTGAATTTTTTCGTTTGTGTTGAACTTTTGTTGTGTGCGGTGTGTAATGTTAATGTCCCTTACGGTCGTAATTGTGCGGTCCTACAATGTGCAGCGATGTGTGACACGAGCCCGCAACTTGCGCCACTGCTCACGGCTGGCGGTAGAAATTGCTGCAAAGCAATTTACGAGCGTGTTGCATAGCTGGCCAGCCGCAGCGGTGGGCTTGCGCGGCTTGACTGAATATTTTGTTTCCAACCGGTTGCACCTCGCATTTAAGATATGCTGCCAACTTTGCTGATAAAGTCGATTGCACAATAATGAGGGCGCTATGCCATGTTTGTGCAATCAAAAATGTGTTAACTCCAAGTGATGTTGGCCCAAAATTGAGTTTTAAGTGTAAACAACTAATTTAATTTATCTGATGCAATGCAACATTTGCAAAACGAACACAGTTGAAATTTAGAAATCAGTATGAATAAGTTATAAAATCGTTTAACAAATTTAAATTGACTTTGGGTATTGTTTTGAACCATTTTTAATGAAATAAATAAAATAAAAATAATTTAAATATGATATAAATTTTTTAATTATAAAAAAATTGCCTTTAATTGCAATAATGAGGGCGCTATGCCATGTTTGTGCAATCAAAATGTGTTAACTCCAAGCGATGTTGTCCCAAAATTGAGTTTTAAGTGCAAACAACTAATTTAATTTATTTGATGCAAACATTTGCAAAACGAACATAGTTGAAATTTAGAAATCAGTATGAATAAGTTATAAAATTGTTTCAAAAAATCAAATTGATTTTGGGTATTGTTTTGAACAATTTTTAATCAAATCAAACAAAAAATTTAAATATAAATTTTATAATTATTAAAAAAATTGCCTTTAATTGCGATAAAATACTTTTTTAAGTAACTTTTAAAATTGTTTATGGACATTGCAAGCCCCCACTGAGCAGTTGCTCCCAGCGACTTTGTGACTGTGCGCCACTTTTTCCACATATTCCCGTTTTGGTGTGCAAAGAAAATGTTCAAACAACATTTTGCCACATGCAATAAATCAATCTTCACATAATTTTTGAATTTTTGTTCAGGAATTTATTAAATTACTACTGAAATGGTCGATTGTAAATGAAGAAGTGAAGATGGATTGCGGACAGATGACAGCGGACAGAGAAGTCTGAGAAGGGCATAAACTCTCTACAACGAAATATGGTTCGATTTTTAACAAACATGATTACATTATTAAAAGTCATCTTCAATAGTTTTCAACCATATTGGGAACTTTTATCTTCAGTTAGAGCTCTACACAAATCTTTCCAATACAACGAAATATGGTTCGATTTTTAACAAAAATTATTACATTATTAAAAATCATCTTCAATCGTTTTTAACCATATTGAGAACTTTTATCTGCAGTTAAAGCTCTACACAAATCTTTCCAAACGATATTTGAATTGGGAATTGAAATGGAAGCAGCGACTTTGCAAATCCCACTCTTACCGCCAATAGTAAAACGCTTACATTGAGTTTTTAGTTGAAAACCCGAAAGTGCGGCACACAGCGCAAAGGACACAGCAGTCGCTCCACAGTCGGCGAGCTGCTTGCGCAAACAGCATCGTTTAGTGGGCAACATGGGGCCTATTTACAAATACATACATTTACATTTAGTCTGTAGGTATGTGTGTCTGCTTGTTTTTGCAAAATAATCGACACGTTTTCGAGTTGTTAGCTGAGCGCGCATAAATTGCGTACGCAGCTGTTGTCGCAATTTCTGCCTAAATAGGCACAGATTTGCCTGTTGTGACGGTAATTGTTGTTGTTTTTGTTGTGGCAGTTGTTGCTGTTGTTTGGAAAGCACTTAAAGTTGTCGTTGTGCTGTTGGACAACAGACATTCGTACCTACGCACAGTAATTCATGGACAAAAAAAAACAGCAACACAGTTTTTCAGTTGATTCTTGCGATATTTATTTGCTGTCTTCTTTGTGTATGTTTTTCTTTTGAAGAGCAATTTACTTATTATACAGGCTTAAAAAAAATTCTTCACAACAATGTGGCCATTTTTTTTCGTTGCTGATGAAGAATTTGTAATGCTGACAGCTGTTTTTGAGTCAAACGGCAACGATATGTTTTACGTAACAATTAAATTGTGACATGTGTTGCATTGCATGTGCGTGCAACGGACGGCGTTGTGGTCATGAAAAAGGAAATGTGAGGCCATTGGAGTTGGGACAATGTCCTCGGTCATATTGATGAGTTTCGAAAAGTCGAAAGTGTCATTTTCGATTGTTTAAGTTTTGAAAAGGACTACAACGTTGATCACTTGAAATGTGTTTATTGACTTTGTGTGGGCTACAAAATGCAAAGAACAGATTCAAATAGTACAAAAATCATTAAAAAAGTAGGTGAAAGAAAAAATATTACAAATGTATGCAATGAAATATGATAATTATGATAGTCGACTTTTGTTTAGACTTGGCAAATAAACTGACAAATAAGCTGAGGTAAAAGTAGTCATAATTCGCACGTTAATTGATTATGATTACTGTTATTTCTCACGGACTCGATTGGCTGTAAAATTATAGGTAAACAAATGCCGCTACGCTAATTGACTAATGATGACTCGTATGCTTATAGAATTTATAACACAATCAATAATAATCACGATTTTCAAAATTGCTGTAGGAATTCTAAAACAAAACATTCAAAAAATAAAACATAAAGGAATGTCTATTCAATCAAAGAGTTACAGAAAATGCGCTGATTGCTTTTATGATTTAAGCTGTTGCAACATTTATTCACCGCCTAAATGCTGTAAATCAAATTTACATAATTAATAAAAGCTATAGCTGGCATTGTATAAAAGTGGGACAATGACTATGCAGCGGAACAAATTTTACCTTATGGGCAAATTTTTACAATGAAAAGGGCTGTGCAACAAAATTGTAAAAATGTGTAACTAATTGGTTTCATTTCTAACTAAAATTTTTCGTTGAGTAGTGGCGAGAACGGACGACTAAGAACACTTTAGGAAAAGTGAAAAATTTGAACCAAAATTAGCATTTCAATCAAAAATACTTTTCAAATTGTTGTGTTGCTGTGAGGTGTGACAACAGAGTCGTTAGCTGCGCATGATAAATTCTCACAAAATCGGACATTAACTTTTCGCTGCGTTCCCACTTATTGCGGTATAGATGTGCCAACAAGAGCCAACCTGCAGTTTGTGCTGTGTGGTTTCCACAAACAAACAGTGAAATAAACCTAAATAAAACCTCAAATAAATCAACAAAGGAAATGAAAAAATGGGAGATCCAAAAGAGAACTGTACGAGTTGCTAACACTTTTCGGTTCCACGATTCGAAAAGTGGAGAGCGGTAGCGTATGGCAGCGGCCAGATTGGAGCAGTTCAAGTGCTGATGAGAATTTGATTACGTTTTCAAGGAGAATTTGTATTCGTTTCGTTTTGTTTATTTTTCCTAAACATTCTTCTCACTTGAAGTTCAAAAAATGCCAACAGAAGACTTGCACTTCTAGTCGTGGAAAACACCCAAAAATATCTCACTTAGTGGGCACAACAACTCAGCTGCAACGTGTACAATAGTCAACAACATTGCGGGGGCAAGGCAGCATACACCGAAGGTGGGCCATTGTTGGCTCTGTGATAAAAAGCAGAACCAAACAAAACTGCTGTATAAAACAATCTGAAGGCAAAGAGATAAAGAGAGATAAAATCGAAAGAAGCAAACATTGAAATGGATTTAAAAAGACAACAAAAATGCCACAAAATGTATATGGAAAAGAAAAGCACAGCACTGGCGCATTGCTGCACCTCGTATAAACTTGTTGCATTGCATTCTTTGCCGGCCGCATTGTGAGCGATTTCAATCTTAGACGCCGCGGTTGCTGCTCCTTCGCCTCATTGTGCAAATACCAGCGCGCCAACCTTCGGCAGGGCCGCTGCAACATTGGCAATTGCTGCGTGTTGGCGCGTTCAATAAGGCACTCTGCTAACTTGGCCAAGTTCGCTGGAAAATGGCGATCTTTCATTTGCGCCAATGCAATGCTGCGATAATTGAGGACTTGGTCAGTATTGGTGCGGCCCGTGGCGCTGCTCACGCTGTTGTTTCTTGGCATTCTTTGTGTGGCGTTCAATTGGATCTCGGCTGAAGTTATCATCTTTCACTGCTGTGCTGCTGCGCAGCTTGTTCGCTTTTTACCTTCCATCAGCAATAGACCAGCAAAGTTCTTTAGCCCTGATGCTGGCGGCTTGTGGCTGCCGCATTGGAAATCTTCCAGTGCGCACCGCTTCAAGCAGTGTCGGGAAAATGCTTGTGCACACAGAACAACGCGCATGGCTATGCGGCTTTGAAAGCCCTTCTTCCTCCTCGGCAGCCGCAGACCGCATGTCATTGAACTGTAAAGCATTCCACCTGGTTTGGGCTTTGTGGCTGAAATACGTTGCAGTCGATGCGCTCGCTTATTGATATCTGGTGGTGACTGGCATTGCTGCGGGGCCAGAGCGCGCCCATGTTTACTGGTTTGTGAAGGAAAACCAGCCGCACAAATGTTGTAGGCCAACAACAGACGTCACAGTAGAGAAAAGCAACTTTAAACTTTAAATTAATAAAGTGCCTTTGGGTTGCAAGGCCGAGAGGAGTGAACGACTATACAAAGTTAAAGAATTTTGAGGGCTAAAATCTGTGGTCACAAAAAATTATGTAATTATGGTTTAGTTTTTCCGTTAGGCTGGCTTCTTTTTCTAGTTTTTTGTTTAATGCTTTACGCAGCTGCGTAGGCTTAATTTTTCACATATGCAAAGAGGGCAACAATTTTTGATTAATTTGCCTATTGCATGCTTGCAACGCCGTTTGCGCATGCGTCGCATCATTGTCATCGCCAACAAAGTAACAGTGCACATCAGTTGCAGCCAAAGCCAATATTGCACCCTTGACCCTTTTCACAAGGAACAAAACTAGTTTTTATGGAGCCAAACAAAAAGCAACAAAGCGGTCACAAGCAAAGTGTGCAACTTTGCACTGAATAACTGAATCCTTTGAAAATTTCGCTGCCATATTAAAAAAACAACAACAATGCGCAAAGGGATGACAGCTTGTGCACATAAGTTTTCCCTCCATTTTTATGCACATGCAAACGGCTTTGGCAGAGAGAGGCAGCCTTATGGCGCGCCGCGTCACCTTTGCTTTTTGCGGTTATTTTTGAAAATGTTGAAGCTTCGCATAGATGGTTGTTCGTTGTTGGTTGTTGTGTCCAGGTACGGCGAAAAACACCACCCAGACGCTGGTAGGCTGCGAATGCAATCAGTCGTCCGGAAATTTAAGCAACAGCAGGCTTCCGAGTCAGTTAAATTGTACAAAAAAAATTAAAAGAAAAAACAGCACGAAAGCGAAAAGTTGGAAATACAGTGTGGCGACAAAAAGTCTTCTTCCTGTTGTGCTGTATTGACTGTTTTTGGGCATACCACTGTTTTGGCAACCAGCTGGAAGTGTACACAAAATAAGTAAACCTTTTTTTTCCAAAATGCACTTCCGGCGCTAAGCGTGAAATTTTTATTGCCATTTTGAGGAATTGAATTTTTCTGCAATAACCATTGGAGTGGTTCGACTATGAAATGATTCAGAGAAATTTTTTTTCATTTGTTGCAATTAGTGTCCGACAAATGCCAGAGACTACAGTTTGCAGGTTAGGGAAATGACAAAATCTGCTTGTAAGCCGCCACTAAGTTGCCGCAGTCTTTGGACATTAGCATGGCGCGTCAGCTTATCTACACTCAAACGTTTCTCACTATTAAACGCTCATAAAAACTAAGTAAGCATTGAACAACGATTGATATCCCAACCAACGAAACTGCGACCATCAGATACGCGGACAGTGCTGTGCGTGCTGCTCGTTTCGCTTTCAATTCGAGCAGCACTTTGGTCTAGTTCTGTGTCTACGAGCTGAACTACGTACTAGTAAGTCGAATAGTGTGGAAATGACAAAAATTTTAGTTGGTCTTCACTCACAGGAATATGCGCTACACGCTTTTCTATTTAGTTCTCTATTTAGTTCTCTATTTAGTTCTTTATTTAGTTCTCTATTTAGTTCTCTACTTAGTTCGTCTGCGACCAGAAATAGGAACCAAAATCTAATCGAACTCTAAATAAATATCATTTTTAAGGCTTTTTTTAAAAATGAAATGAAATTAAATTCATCACATGGAAAATGGAATGGAGGGAAATGCGCTACGCGCTTTTCTATTTAGTTATCTATTTAGTTCTCTATTTAGTTCGTCTGCGACCAGAAATAGGAACCACAATCTAATCGAACTCTAAATAAATATATTTTTTAAGGCATTTTTTAAAAATTAAATTAAATTAAATTCATCACATGGAAAATGGAATGGAGGGAAATGCGCTTTTCTATTTAGTTCTCTATTTAGTTCTCTATTTAGTTCTTTATTTAGTTCTCTATTTAGTTCGTCTGCGACCTGAAATAGGAATCACAATCTAATTGAACTCCAAATGAATATCTTTATAAAGGCGTTTTTAAAAATTAAATTAAATTCTTCATTAAATTCAAAATCATTACTGATTTCAAAATCCCTTTCACATGCTCACTCTTTGTTGAGCTTAAATTTCAACTGTTAAACAATTGCCAACATATTTTTCATTCTAAAATATCTGCTCTGAAGGTTACTTTGCCAACTGAAATCACTCAAAAAGACGCACGAGTTGGAATTCGTCCAAAGTGAGCATGTCGGAACATTCAATTGAAGGGTATACAGAACAAGTTGAGAAGGCCACAGACTGGCCATAAAAGAATTTATCACAAAACACAGCAACACACATCTTCACTTGAGAAAAAAACCCAACAGACGAAAAGGCGTAGAGGCGCACGCAAAGAAACATACGAAAAACTGCCCAAAAACAAAAATTCCTACTCACATGATTTTTAAGTTGGAAATTCCAAGAAGCAGGGCGAGCGACGAGACGTGCATCAGCCGAAGAGCAAAGTGGAGATACCCAGCAGCACAGCAAGTGCTGTGTGTACTTTAATTTACAAGCAGTCTGGCCTAAGACGTCCTATCTTATTTGACTGTCGCTGCGCTAACGTCGCGTTCGCCTCTCAGGTGTCTTCCACCTTGAACAACGTTGAGACGAACTCAAACGCTGTCGACTCGATTAGTTGCATACAGCCGCAGCTGAGCCGTCGCTGCATGCACCACAGATGCTACCTGCCCTTTTGTATGTGTGTGTTCTGTAAGTGTGTGTGTGTGTGTGCAGGCTTGCGTAGTTAATTATTTGCCTTACAAAGGCGCATCTGCTGTGTGGCTTGCAACAGCACCACATGCCTCCACATTTGCCACATTTGCGGGGAATTCCAACGCACTTTATGCGCCCAACTAGTATTGGCCTTGCCACATTGCTGCCCTTTTTTCTGCTTAGAGTTTGCTTCTAGACGTTAGCTGCCGCCTCCTGACTGTGTAGGCCACACCAAAACCGGCAACAAGCCATGTTGCACCTTCGCGTTTCGCCGACGTTGCTGCACTATCGCCTACGATATCCTGCAGCAGATAGCAACAATCCAACACATTTGGCTCCAACGCAACAATAACAATCACAACCCAGCGCCGACACCTTTGGCAACAACATGTTGGCCTCGCAATTCTCTTCAGTCAGTCTACGCACACACGCAGACACACAGACACTTTAGACCTCCTTCTAGCACAGAGCAATCGGCTCATCTAAATGGTGTTGCAGACACCATTCCTTGCCATTTTGTGGCTTATCTGACGCAGCTGCGGCAGCGTTTGCGTCTTGAGCGCTCGAGTGCTTTATGCGTGTCTTTAACAACACGTTTCGCTTTTGGGAATTTAATTTAAATTCCATTAAGTTCCGTCGAAATGCGTTGCGCTTAAAGTGCTCACGCACGCGCTCGACGTGGCAGCAACATGGCAGTTTTATGTTTCGAATGCTTTGCTGTTGTTGGCGGCAACAATCATGTGGCATGGCGTGGCGCAAGTGGCGCAAGTTTCGGTGTGGTGGAGCACTTAATAACGTTATTATGCAAATATCTTCATTTGAATTGTTATGGATATCATGTTCAACAACGACACTAGCGACAACAACTACTGCCACGATAACGATAGACCGGTGCACGTAAGCTGATTTTATTAGCTGATGCCACAAAGCCGAGCAGATAATGGGAAATGATGGGATTTGGAAGTATTTGAAGAGAATCTTCAAGGTAGTACAACGAGTTGGGAATACAAAAGTCTAAAATTTCAAAGCCATGAACAATGGGTACTAAAACATTCAAATGAATAGTAAAAAGAAGAATAAGTCAATGTTGCTAAGGATTATTTTCAATATCACAAACACAATTTCACAGATTAAGAAGTTTAAACGTTGCCAAAGGTTTGTATTGTATGGAAACTGTTTGGTCTTGGATGAAGGAGTTTCAAATAGTAGCTACTTTTCAGTTGAGTTTCAAAGAACATTTGGAACTCTGCCACAGTTCTGCAAGTCAGAATTTGTTTAGTGCCACAGAACATACTGCACATGGTTGGTTTACGAGATATGTGCTCATAACTAAAATAAGAGGGGAAAACGTGTTTTTCGAAGATTTTTCGAAAACGCTTCTTAAGAAAATGTTTTGATTTTCAGTTTCGTGTTCAGCAGCCAAAGATTAATCAAAAAATACTTTTGTTTTTAGGAGCACGCGATGAACCCATTTTTTGTCGAGTAGTTTTATTATTTTGTTTTCTTATCAACTGGAAACGTTTTAAACAATGCTTTATAATATAGTTAGTGCAATTCTAAATCCATAAGGCAAAACCCCTAAAGTGAATCTCACATAAAATTGCAAATTGCTCAATGGACCGCAAGCAATAAAATTAGTTTTCGCCAATAAATTGTCGTAAGCGAGAACATATTTTGCTCATAAACAGATAAAAGCAAAAGTGATGTTTTTCTCATTGTTGAAGTTTTCTTATCAGGCAACGGCCAGTCGCATTGTAAACAAGTGTGACACCATGATTGAATATTTTTTGTCTTAAGTTGATGCAATGTTTTAAAAAGTTTTTAAGTTAACAACACAAATCTTGGTCAAGTTGTTGTATTCGCCACTCTGTTCTTCTACTTTGCCACCTATGTGCAGCTTTCAATTGTTCCGCTAATTGCAGTTTGTGTATTTTTGCTAAAAGCAATTTTGAACAAAGCATTTTTTAAAAGCTTCTGAAGGAAAGACCGACCGACCAACATTTCAGAAATCAAACCAAAGCAATTGGAAATATTCCGATTTGACACAATTTTCAAGTGCTTTTAGCGCTTGCCAGCGCCAGCCGGGTGAGGAGGAGGCATTGTGTGCGCTGTTGCAACGGCCGCTTACATGAAAAACAAACAAGACAGAAACAGCAACTTGCCAGCAATTTATTTTTAAAACATGTTGCAGACGTCATTCTTACATGAATTGCAGCTAACGTTTCGTTTGTTGTTGTTGCTGCTGCTGTTGTGGTGTTTCTTCTTGTGCTGTGCGCCGACCCCGGCAAGCAGTCAAGCCGACAATGCGCGACCGTCAGTGAGCAGCGCAAGCATTGTCGCCGCTGTCGGCTGAAAATCGCTTGACTGACATCATTCTCGATGTTTATCGCGTCGTGTACGAACAAAAAACAGCAAAACACAGTCGTACGCACTCCACCGGCACATCATAACCGCAAAAGCAGCAACAGCAACACCAGCGATTGCGTCAACAACAACACGAGCGAAGGCAATAAAAACGAGTGAAGGAGTTGGAGAAAAACGCGAAACGTGCGACAGCCAGCGAAAACAATAATAAAAACATTTTTTTTAAAGTGAGCAGTCAAGATTTTGTCGATGTTGTTGGTATTTTAAATGTTCTCGACTGCTAACGTGTTCACAGCGCGCCACATTTGCAGCTCGGCTGACACTTGAGCGCGACGGGCGCAGTGAATTGGGTGAAATGGCAAGGAAAAGTGAAATTTCTGCACACGTTGGGCCGCCTTTCATTGATACTCATACAGCTGCAGCCCTTTCACGCGAGTTGAGTGCCGCCGCGCAGCCCGTGCGCCCCTCCGCGGCGACTGGGTCGATTGTTTGTCTCACGGCGGAGGTGCCAGAGCGCGACTTGCAGCCAAACAGGAATTGCAATATGGCCCAAAAGGAACTCAACGAAAAGCCACAATGTAAATGTTTGTGGACTTTTTTATGTCGAACACATGTACAGACGTACAGAATGTTTGTGTGTCTGCTTGTTGCAGTGATTTTTGAAGCCAAGAAATGGCAAAATGTGCGCACGATTTTGTCAAATGTCGTGCAAGTCATTGCTGTGTGGGGCGATTTGCTGTCGGCCCACGAGTTTCCAACAGTGGTAAAAGTCGTTAACACCGAGAAAAAAACTTCCACTAAATTACAGAATATTGCGAAATTTAAGGCTTCTTGGCAAATCGTTTGAGAATGTCGCGTCAATTGTTGCAGTGTATTTGAAAAGTGCACCAAGTCCTGCGGTTCCAGATAGAAAGTTGGCTTGCGAACGCGCCGGTTGGAAAAAGTAGGACATTTACCTCTGGAAAATTGGAATATGTCTCAATAAAATTCTTTTTTGATTCATAAAACCGGGACCAGAAAAAAGCTTCATTATATAGAAACTTCATTATGTAGAAATTATGATTTTTTTCATCTTTTATTTAAAATAATGAGGTATTTTAGTTTGGATTACACCCTTCCACTTTTCTTCCTCAACAAAGCCTTCTAATACATTTAGAGACTTAAAAACATTATTCGGTACGTTGCTCTTCATCTCCACAAAGGTTCGAAGTACATCAAGAGAAGCAGAAATTCGTCAATATCTCTTTTTTTGTTACTCCCTCTTCAACTTTATTAATTATCAATAACTTTTTTTCGAGAGAAATGCTACTTCTCTGCGACATTTTCACTTTATTCACTTAAAACAAACAATTGCTGTCAAAATTATTAGTGATGCGACTTTCTTATTCTTATGCTGTTGTTATTTTTAACTTCTGGGGTTCCCCTAAATATGTTTTACTTTTTTTCGGTATTCAGTGTTGCTAATACGCCTGACTGAAAATAGCATGGAAAAATTCATTATATGGGGACAAAAAACGAATGAAAGCGAATTTTTCAACTAAAAAATGTATTCATTGTAGAGAAATATTCACTATATGGAAATTCATTATAAGGAGATCAAAATGCACTTAGAATAGAACGATAAAGCTGTGTCTTTGAAATTAATTCATTATACGGAGAACTTCATTATATAGAAGTTCACTATAGGGAAGTTCAACTGTAATTTCGTCAGGAAAACAATATTGCAAAATATTGCATCACTAGCAAAATTCGCATTTCAAAAGCATACAATGAAAACTGAAAATATTGAAAGAAATACATTTTAGTCAAAAAGAATATCAGTTAATCATCAGAAAAAGAGTTTCACACATTCTCCTTTAGGAAACCACCTGGTAATTTCAACCAAGTCTCAACTTTTGTAACAAATTTTGCGACATCTTCTTGCCTCCTTCAATTTCATTGCAATATTTTCGCTTTTCTATTTTTCTATTTTATTTCGTTTTATGTTTGCCACATTTCATTTTTATTACAATATTTCCTTTCGCTGACGGCATTTGCCAACAACACGGCGACACAACGCTGCGGGGACTTGAAGTTTCGATTGTTGCTGCACGCAGTGGCTTTGCTTACATGCGAGTTTTTATGGCACTCCAGAGATGAAGACCTCAAATTATGGCATGCGGGCAGTGTTGCCCTATTACCGCTCATGTGCGAGCAGCAGAACTGACGCGTCGTCGTTTTATGGCCTAAAAGGTGCTCGAAATGGGTGTAAAGTCGGCTTTAATGACATTGCCTCCAGCGGCAGCTGGCTGACTGGTTGACCGAATGTGGAGCTTTCACCTCATTTGCATAAAAACAATAGTCCCAGCGGATAAACAAACAAACCCGAGCAATAACGAAACAAGCACTCGTGGAAGAGTGGTAAAAGGAAAACCAGAACCCCAAGATTTGTTGAAAAACCTGGTCGACCTGCGCCACATAGCAGTTATGAAGTTTCTGTTTCTATCTTTTAACCTTTTTCTGAGGTTATTTATTTGGTTTTTGGTTTTGTGTTTTGAGTGCTTGGCCAATTAAACCAGCAAGCGTCATGGCGCATTGGGGCACCTTTGCGGCCCACAGTTTTCGGCGTTGACTGGTTGACTGGCTGGCTGGCTGCTTGACGGGTTGATTGGTTGACTAGGCTGCGGCCGCAGGCAACCGCGACTGACAGTGCGCTGACTTGGGCGGCACAAGTGCGTGGGATCAACCCGTTTGTGTCGAGTCATTCGCGCTGAGCCGCGCTGAGGCCACAATTTCAACGTGAAATCAGAATAACAGGAGACAATGTTCGGCTGCGTTGCGCAGCTACGAAAAGAGTAGAAAGGAAGAAGCAGGGAAAATGGGCGAAATGGAAATGTTGAAAATGTTCAAAACAAAAAGCGTAACTAATGAACGCGTGGCGGCGCATATGGCAACTGCCACGAGACGCATAGCAAAATATGCATATTTGTTGTCCAGGTTGTGTGGCAACAGTCGGGGGGAGAAGGTTAACTTGGCGTCAAAATCGAAAAATTGGAAATCATGCCGGTAGCAAAGCGCCGAGTCGCGTCTCGTAGCGGCACTGACACTTGTTTGAAATGCCAATCGGGCTTTAATGATATTTTCATTTTGGCCACGTCGTTTTTGTTGCTGTTCGCAGTCAAAGCGCAACGCAGGTGAATGCATTTTATGTGCACAACGAAAATTAGTAAAAAGCCACCAGGCAAGGCGGCGACTGCGGCACAAATTCAATATTTTCCGGACACAGGAATACAAAAATGGACTGGTGCACACCACAACAACACTAACAACTAGTTTTTAAGCATTGTCACTCATCCGTATCTGGTAACATGTGCGTGTCGCATACGCCATGTTGTTGCAGTTACTGAAAACTGCTGCTGACATTCACTTCAGCTGGCATTCACGAATTTTTCTATCGTTGAAATAACCGCTGCAACCTATTAATGTTGCTATGATTCGCATTTATCAGAGCCCATAGAATAAAACTACTGTGCGACTGTTCTGGTCATGTGGTGGCAACTCTGTAGCCGTCTTTTGAAATCTGCGCCAAACTGCGCATGCGCACATTTTCGATTTGAAAGCGGCTCATTCTAATGCAGCGACGGCCCTAACTCTGTTCCTGTTTCATGTGTCCCCCTCGTGTGTCGCTCAAAATTGCTTCAACTGTTGCCAGCTGCTTTTCTGCACGGCAATTGTGGTCCTTTTGGCTGTCTGAAATTAAGGGTGGCACTCTACACATTAGAGTATTTTTCTGTTTCTTCATAAACGGATAATTATGTGCAAAGCGGGTTTTAATGCAACCGAGTCAATGTTAAAACCACATGTCCATTTAAGCATTCGTCAGCGAGCAATGCGAGCATATGCGCTCTTAATTACTGGGCTGGACTATGGGTCCGAAAACAAGTTATTAATGATTGGCGAGGCGGTTTTGTAATTACAAAATAGAAAAGGTGCAGGTAGAGAAAGTTGCTACGAATTACTTAGTAATAAAAAAAAAATAATAAACAACTGTAAAATGGTCTAAAGGAACACTGCAACATGTAACAGTAAATAATTGCATAAGAAATTCTCTAAACATTCTCGTCTAATATTTCCAGAACTATAAAATTATTATTTTTTCACGATATGTGTAACTGAAAGGCTTAAAGTATAAACATTCATTTTATGGAGCACGAAAAACACAGCCCGAGCTTTGTTGCACAGTGTAATTAAAAATAGTTAATTTAAAACACTTAACAACTTGAACATAAAACTCTATGTACGTAAAGTTTGTCACCTTTTAAAATCCACTTTTAGTGCAACACATTAAATTCGCATAGCGCGCAGCTAACCTCAAAGTTGGCGCTTTACACCTCCGGACCGCGGCGACTTGCTATACTGACGACAATAAAAACCGGGTTTCGCACAACTGCCAACTGTGATTGGCATGAAAGCAGCAAATGCGCAAAGCCGAATACAAAAACAAAAAAACCGTACACAAAATCGAGGCGCCAATGCACCGAAAAGCACGTTTTGGTGCATTTAGGCCGCAGAAGTGAGATCTTTTTGGCAGAGATGTGAATCTACCGCTGTGCAGAATTGTGCTCTGGGACCGCTGCAGCCAATAGCAGAAATGGCGCTGCATAGACGACTTGACAGTGTCAGAGCGCTGCGTTGGGATTTGCCGCGCATGCAGCACGAAATGCAATTACAGCGCTGACATTAAAATCAAAACACACGTCACACAGCTGAAAACTGCAAAGCGAAATGCTGTAAGACGAAGAAGGCAAGCAAGAGGAAGCAAAGAGAAATCAAAAATACTTTTTGGGTGGGATTTGCGTCGATTGTCTGGCGCTGCTGCTGTTTCTTCCGCTCTGCGCGTTGGCAGCAGCAGCAAAATAGCAACGACAAAAGACATCGGCAGCCAGCAAAAGACTACAAAAAGAAGAGCAACACGGAATGTGCACTGAATTTATGAATGCAGAGGGCACGAGGCAAGTTGCACTCGCCAGTTCTTCAGTCAGCCAAGCAGACAAGACAACGGCCGCATCAGGCGCAGCTGAAGCGAAACACAGTGACGTGGTGGCACAAGCACACCGCACTTGGGCTACAGGGTGTGGCGCAAGCATAAGCTGTGCAAGTGTGTGTGTGTGTGTAAGAATACTTTAATAGTTTAAGTAGTTGCAGATGAGTCGACTTTTCGGGCTCAGCTGTTGTAGCTGGCGAGCCCAAGTGCCGGCACAATTCGGCCAAGCAGCAGCAGCGACAACAAATTTTAATGCGGACAATGGTGATTACACTGGAAAAAACGTTGACAAAAATTTGTGATAGGAAAATAAAAGTTGAAATGTGTTAAGGAGCATGTTTAAAGAAGAAGAAGCATGGAAATTAACACCGATTCGAATATTTATTTATTTGAATATAGTTTTTGAACAATTCTTACAGACTAATTAACAATATGGAACTTAAGCTTAAATTTAAAAGGGAAAATGGGATTGAATCATTGTTTTTAGTTTCGATTTCTTATCTTCTAATTGGAAATGCGTTCATGCCAATTTCAAAACATTTTAGTACAAAATATCATTTCCCAACAGCTGCTGATTTGATACCAATATTCTTTAGTGCCTCATAGTTTTGATGTTGACACTGATTAAGCCATTAAAACCGGGTACCAGTTCCGCCCATACGATTTTGATAAAATTTCATACACGACCTGGAATTGACCCAAAATGATCAGAAACAGCTTTCAGTTTTCTATCTCTGCACGTTGCTGAGATATTCATTGGGTATTTTTTACCCATTAGGCAGCAATGGTAGCTTTTTTCCATACTTTTTGAAGTGATCAGCTAAACACGTGAACAAAAGATGTATTGTTTACAGGTGAGTTAGGAGGCAGATTTTTGTGAAGTTTTAAGGCCACTACGTTTCGCCACATTTTCCACCTCCGGAAAATTCACAATTTTTGGAGTCTGGTAACTCTAGCTAGACGGCGGAATTTTAGGGTGACCTCTACTAGACTAAGGTAGTTCCATCTTTACCCCAACCATCCCTATCAATGATTTTGAGATATCTATACCACGAACTTGTTTGTGATTTTTTTTAAAAAGTCAATTTTCATGGGTAAATTTTTACCCATTAGGCAGCAATAGGTTAATGATGTTTTAGTGTAAAAAAGATCGCTCACAAGTGTTAGACATTGCTTTTTGAAATCGCCTTTTTCACAATGCTATTCTTTTTCTATCTGACAATTTTTTGGGTGTAAGTGCACATCATACATTTTAAAGTTTCTCTAACATAGTTGTTGTCTACCGCAAAATGCGGCTACATACCATACCAAGTTTCATAAGCTTTGCGCAGTTGAACAACTTTAGAACAGAATCTTCCAAGTGAATTGTTGTCCTTACTTTTCTACAAAACTATTGACATTTCTTCGTCTTAAACTAAACTAAAGAGATTTGAATAGTTACAGTGAATTTAATGCTCACAGTACAGTGCTCTCCAGAATCAAAGCGCCACTGTTGTCCGTGCTCGAGACCACTTTTCTGGCACCTACTTTACTCGTATGTATGTATGTGTGTATGTATGACCACTCATCGATTGCGTTTTGTAGGTTGAGCATCCATCCAGTATTGGCATTAACGCTTTGAACTATGCTGCTTTTTTAGTATTTTTTCTATGCACTTTAAATGTCTGGCCAACTTAAAGTGGCAACTTCAACACATACATGTATGTGTGTGTATGTATGTAGCAACACCAGCGACCACGCATGTTCAATGATAACAAATCAGTGCAATGTGTGAAGCATCGGCGTAAAAAACACATCTTCTCGGTTGAAAGTGGCTGGCTGGTAAATGGGTCACATCGGCCTAGGGCAAGTATCGATTACGACGAGTGCTTGCTTTACGTTAAATATGTACATAGTACGTATTCATGTAACATACATTGTATATATGTATGCCATTTCTATTTGTACTACATTAGATTTAAATGAGCCGTGCAGCCGCACACATTAAACGCTTGAATTGCTTTGCGGAACTAAAATCAAACAAAAAATAAATCAAATAAACCCAACTGAACTAAACAACATTTTAATGAAACGCAATGAAAGAGAATGAAATAAACTGACATGAAATGAAGCAGCTTGCATTGTGCGTTTCTATGCTTTCGAAAAATTGGGCCGCGCACTTTGGACCACACATTTCAAAGCTGCATTTGTGTTCAGCTGTTTGGTGCTTGCAGCACAAAGTCGAAACATGACCGAATCTCATAAAAAATACATGAACACATATTGGCCCTTTCTACAAACTACACAAATCTCTTTATGAAGAACTGATAATGCGGAGTTGAGTTGCGCTTCTAATCGCAAAATATTTTTCCTGTAATAATCCTGTCGAGTGGTTGCCATTTGTGCAAAGCCGTCACCACCCTTTCTCCTGCCTTCTCTACTCCAGCTGCGCTCCCAAACTATTTTGCATCACAATTGCAAAACAAAAAACAACAACAAAAAGCAGTACATATTTGGAAGCGTGCAGCTGAGGCTCAGGTAAACAGCGACAGCATTAGGGCAGGAAACCCATAATGCCCATTGTCAGCCGGCAAGCTGCTGGGAAAAGTACGCGGCCGTGACTGTGGCGAGCACCGTGAGCCGCTCGTCTATTTTACATCTATGCTCGCAGTCTGGCATTCAGTCAATCAGTCAGTCATTCACTCGTTTGTGCGCTTGTTCAACCAACCATCCGGTACCGCCGCATCTCCCCGACACTGCTGTTGGGTTCTATTGTTCCGGTTGAGACGCTATCGCGCTTTGAAGTGGTGGCTGCGCCGTTAACAATGGCCGCATAATTGACAAATATTTAAAAGGTTGTAGCTCGCTACCTCGCTACATGAGTGTGAGCGGCATTAAAAATCGAACTGTCGACAATTCGAGCAACGTGCGCACTGGTGCAACGCATCGAAGCGTGCACGGCACCTTTGCTTTTGCATTTTGCCATTTGTTGCAGGGTGCCGACCAACAATGTTGCAATTTATTTTTTAGCTTAGGGGAAACTCATCACAATTCAGCTATTTTATTTATTTACAAACTCCAATGTTTGTGTGCGTTTTGATGTAGGGAGTTTTCCACTGATTAAAACGTACGTTAATCCATGTAATTGTAATCGTTTGCACAATAATTCATAGTGGCATTTGAATGAGATTGAATAAAGTGGTTCTAATTTATTTCATTTAACCTTTAACTGTCCTTACATTTTCCAATGTATTTTTATCCTTTTTAAATTGGTTTATGAAGTTTAGTTAGTTTAGCTGTAGGAAAACATAAAAAGATAATGTTTAACCTGCACAGCCTTTGCATTTACATAAGTAATTACTAGGGATCGGAATTTTATGCAAGTGCATATTTTTCTAAAGCTTCCGATTTGAACGGGACCAAGACAGAAACTATTTTTAGTAAAAAATTTTAAGAATGAGCTAACATATGCACTGCATATTTGCATATGTCTGCATATTTTGCATATTTTTGCATTTTTTGCATAGTTTTTGCATATAAATCCGATACCTAGTAATTACTATCATTACACTATTACTGTACTATTACATTATCTACTTGCCAAGAAAACGAATAAATGTGAGTAATAATAACACTGTGCAAGTCGAAAATTCAGACATGGGGGGACCTACTGAGCGACTTTCTATAGGTATACTGAGTTGAGATCCACCAGCCGTTTGGCTGGATTGGCTCTAGTTTAAGATAAATCCGACTTTGAAATTTGCTCATTTTAGTCGAGTTCGTCGCTTAAGTCTTCGAACGTGTAAATGCTAATAGGTCCTAAATCGTTCCGAATATCGCTTTACTGTCTTCGGCAAGTTTGTAGATATTTTAACGACCAACAAATTTGCTTAAGACACCAATCCAAAAAAATACATTCAAACTATGTTTGACAAAAATGTCCCAAAAACCCCACTTTCGTCGAGGCATAAAAACAGTATAGCGAACCCTCGTGAAAAATATAAATGAGTATGCTTTTATATAGAGAGTTGGCTCCTGCATCTAACAAACTAAAAATTTTGCCTGGGAAACGCCCATAAAAGGCGTGGCTAGGCGTCAAATTTAAAAGTTTTTATCAAAAAACTCAATTAATCTCCAACTGATTTACACGATATGGGTATCAAACGAAAGGTATTTTTCATACCTTTCTTTTGATGTGCAACATTAGATACGTAAGATGTACTAATAAAAAGTTTTAACCAAAAAAACATTTTTTTATAAAATTTTTTTTTAACGATTTTTTTTCCTCGAAAAAATCCATTACTAAGGTACAATAAGTTTGCTACCATATTGTAGCCTGTGAAATTCCCTTTACAATGAAATATAAAAATGTATACTTTTGTTTTTTCTGAATATATTTTTTTAATTTTTTTCTAACCTGACTCTGAGTCCACAGCCATTTTATATTCACCTTCGCAATCAATTTAATGTTAAGACGACTGTACATACATGTTAGACATGACTGTACATACAAACTAGCTTTTGCCTAATGATTTTTTAATTTCTACTACATTTTTGTAGTCTCTCGAAACTATTCCTGTGCCTAGTAACCTTTTGAATGCTTCTCTAAAGCACTAATAAAATTGCTGTTCTCCAGTTGTGATGTTGTGTATTTTTGCATTCACTGATTTCTGTGCCACAACTATGACCGTCACAACTTTTGTGGCATCACTAAATTAACTTAACTTATGATAATCACGCGACTATTAGTACTCTCGCGTGTTTATTTTCCCCATAAAATTCGCGTTTTCTTGCACGTTTCAATACTCAGTTTAACGCGCGTACTTAAATATTTGAAAATGTAAAGCTTTCCACTTTGCTGGGTGGCTCAAGTGTGCACTTTGTGTGGTGATTTATAAAAGTTATAAAAATGATTGTAAAAATGCTGTATAAAAATTTTATTGAACACGCATTTAAGATTCAAAAAAACTTTAGTTGCCTACACCATTAAGTGGTGCAGACCACTTCCGCACCAATTCAGGAAATCACAAATCAGTGTTTCAATGCTCATAATTTCCACACATCGATTGATTTATGGCGCTGGCTTGCACCAGCGGCGCAAGGGGCGAAATTCAATATTCGAAAAAAGGAACAAACACGAAAACTTCAATTCCCAGAGCGCGTCGATTTGGCTACCGGCGCAAAAGTCTCAATGCGACAATTAAAAAAGCTGCCGGGAACGTACATCAAAGTGCAGGCCATGCACGGCGCTCATTAAAATGGGCGAATGAAATTTATGTGAAAATAAAACAGAACCATTATCGCCAACACCAAATCGGGTGCGTGAAAGTGGGCTGGGCCGCGTTCGAGGTGCTCGCATTTCAGCTTTATTTGTAGATAATTACGACCGACAACGCAGTCGCTGGCCTTTCTGTAATGGCTTTACTGCAGCGAGCAGGTTAAAAAGGCCCCAAGAAGCCAAGAAGAAAGCACGCCGAACGCTGGGCCGGCCCTCGAGTAAAGCACGCGTTTTGAATGTTTAAGCGCGAAGTTGGGCGGCGCGCGCACTCTAAACCAATACCGAAAGATTTGCTTGCAGAGCAGCGGCGACGAGCGGCAAATGGGCAAACGCAAAGGCGCCGATGGACGAGGGAAGGTGAAGTGCTGCAGTGTGTGGGCAAATTGCCGCTGTAAGCCGAAAGTTCAACGAGTTCAAATTAATTTCCATTCCAATTTCGCAGGCGGCACGCATAAGGCGCGCAGAAACGGAAAACTGTTTCGACGCGGAGGAATTGCTTACGTGGACGCAGGGAAAGCAATGCAGTTGTGTGCGTCATAAACAAAAGTCGAAATGAATTTGTCTGCATATGAATGAATGAAATTGATGACACACTTAGGTGCACACGTTGCGGCGTAATTGACGGTTCGCTCCCACTGCAAATCAGTGACCTTTTATGAGCCAATTAACAGTGTTAAGTGCTGCAGTCGGTCTGGGGATGCGAAAATTGACGTAATGACGTAATGGCTGGTTCGCCGGTTAATGAACTATTCATATAATTTCGTTAGTAGAAGTTCGGTGTTTTGGTTGTTTAATTTTTATTGTTGTAGCGCTGTCACCATCGGCAGACTTTCCAGCTAACACACGCAGTGGGGAAAAACTATAACTCAGTGTTATGTTGAATACGAAAATTGGTTTTATTTTTAGCTTTAGTACCGAAAGTTCCGCTACGCCCCACAAACAAATGAAATGAAATCAGATGGGATGCGATGAGATCACAAAACAAACAGAAACTACAAAAGCGAATCAGAAATTAGGAGCGAACGAATCCGTACATTGGATAATCTACACCACAAAGAATGGACATAATTAGTGATGGGACGATTAATCATTTGATACACAATAATCGATTTTTTTTCTTTCAATTCACGATTTAATTGTATCGAAAAATGGGTTACGATGAATTGAAACGTTAATCGATTAGATGCTAAAATAATCGAAAGAAAACGTATCACTACATTTTTTTTGCGCAAAATAAAAGCTTAAGACGGACACATTGATGCGATGTTGAATTTCATTTATGAGCCCATCACAAGTCGCTGGCTCACAAACGTCGCAAAAAACACAACGACCTAACCCAAATTCAGGACGAGCTTAGCTTTTTTTGAATGCTCCCATTTTCAAACTGACGCGCAACGCCATCAATGCCTGGGAAGAAATGCGAACGGTGTACCCTAAGCTTTATATAATAACTCGTCCGTACTGTTATCTTTTAGGAACTTCAGTACCAGCAGAGCGCCTCTTTTCAAAAGCAGGTGCAACTGCCATTGAAGAGAGGAACAGGTTCACGACCTCGCGCCTGTCAAAACTATTATTTCTAAACTCTGCAATGAACAAATAAAATAAAAATATATTTATTTTCCTTTGATATGTACTTCCTTTCATTTATTAATTCATTGTTATTGTTTTTATAAGGCAATTGGTAAAAATTTACATACTAACATACTGTAAAATTACACGGTTAAGTTAAAATATTAAAAAAATCATTTGATTACTCGATTATTTTCCATTTCCTTCGATTAATTGCAATTAATAATCGCTCTGTTTCAATTAATCATATGATTCATTAATCGATTAATGAATTTTTTTCCCATCACTAGACATAATTATTTTCAGATTATAGACAAAAAATCTAGTAATTGATATGATGATAAACATACAGAGGCGTAGTAAGAAGGGAACAACTACTTTTATAAAAATATATACTGACATTGTTTTTGATTTTAAGAAATACAGGGTGTTGGCTTACCCATTTGTTGAGATATTTTCATAGATAAGCATGTAGAGGACCCTTTGAATACTTTCACATCATTCCACCAAAAACAAAAATAAATCTTGATATCAAAGTCCCTATGAATTAATAGCAAAAAGTTATAAATACTGAATAGGCACGTTTAGTGCTTGATGCAACTTTAATTTGTGGCACAGTGCTTTCGAGTGTAGCGTACACAAATGTTCACCAACACGCGTCCTATTTGTAAGTGTATACAATACAATACATTCTCTGTTTTGGGAATTTCTCGAAAAGCCAAATTCAAACAATAAAAGGAAAAAATCTAAAAACAAAAATCAAAAAAGTTGCACGCAACAGCTGTGCACAATTTTTAAGTTTTTCGGTTTTTTTCATTGCTGCTTTCGATAATTTTTAATGTGGAAATGTGGAGCGAATGTTGTTGATGCGGCCGCTGACTTGTAGCGGCAACAACAACAAAATACAATACCAATAAAATAGAGGGGGCAATGTGCATGCGCGCCCATAATAAATTCACAACAACGTCGTGTGAGAAGGGGTAATCCCCCGGTCTGTAAATGTGTTTGTGTGCCAGTGTGCTTCACGTACGTTGTTGTTACTGTTGTTGTTTTGATGCGTACGCTTAGGACGGCAACATGTTGTTGATTTACAGCTGTTGCCTCAGTAAAACGGCAGCATGCAACACGCGGCATGTTTGGCATTTATGTGGCAGACGGCAAAATTCGTTCAGCACTTTCATAATTTTTACAAACACAGAAAGAGACTCGCACACATCAATGTAGCGAATGCGTTTGCCTTTCATTTTTAGAGAATTGCAGGCGGTGAGGAGGTGCAACATGTCTGCCGCTTGTACAGAGATTTGTGTGAATGCGGCAAAGTCCGCGCGCCGACGAAAAGCCTCCAATGAGGGGTTAATTGTGTAGCGCATGTTGAGTGCTAATAGTTTTGCCCCACAAAATAACAAACTTCGTGCTTTTGTAGATATGTAAGAAAAACGTTTCTTTCATTTTTTGTTTAATGTTTTCGGTGTTATATTTCAGTCTCTTATACGTGGTTTTCTTGACCAGCATTTTCGGCGCCTTAATGACTTCTTTACGTGTCCAACGAATTAATTTCAATTAGTTCAAGTACATACTTCAAAATGTAATAATAAACTGTTTTTTCTGTTTGTTTTTTGGAGTGGAAAATTGTTTTATATGTAACAATATTACAAAAAAAACCAATAATGCATTTCATTCAGTTTTATCATAAACTAACATGGTTTCTTTCACATATCCGGCCCCATCAGTGTTTAGTTGCGCTTCCACCCGACCGCTACGTGGTCGCTGTAATTAAATGGCAACATTATCTTTTTTCCTCCACATCATTTTTTCTGCTTGTCCGCTTGTCGGCTACTTTTTAACAGCACATTTATAAAATTTCGCCGGTCATTGCTTCAACAATAGCAACAACAACAACATCAATAGAAAACAGTTGAAATTTGTTTGACTTCATTAATGACTTTTTTCGCATTGGCCGGCAGTATGGCAACGCCAGCCCCCATCATTGTTCCCAGCCCGTCCGTAGCGTAGCGTCGAGTTGTTGGCTTCTGCTCACAACTTCTCCTCACGGTTGTTGTTGTAATTATACTGTTACATCACACAATAAATTTCAATCAGTTCCCATGGCGAGCAAATAGTTTTGATTTATGTATTTTGTTTGCCTCAGCTCGACTGCAACAAGTCGCATGGCGGGAAAAGCGCAAGCGCGGCATTTTTTCTCCAAATTTTCTTGCCACTTCTTCCAACCGCCGATTTTTTGTACGCTAACATTAATAAAAGAAATCAAAATGCGCTTGTTGTCTGTTTGACTGTTCGTCTGCCTGCTTGTCTGCCTGCAGCAGTCAACAGTCTCACCAGCATACTTCGTCGTTTGTCGTTGTCATTTGTCGTCATGATGGCTGAATGGAAAGTCAATGATGTGACAAGTTTATATTGTAAACACTCGGCGCGGCCAGCCCTTTTGCAGCGCGTCTGTGCTGTGTGTACAGTAAATATTTTCATGCGAGGGAACCGGCATGAAAAGCATTTAACGCTGACAGTCAGCAAGAATTTCGTATTAAAAAATTATACAAACAAATAAATGCATATTTAGAAGACGTTGCGGTATTTTGAGACTCTGCACCATAACTGTTGCTGGTCTTTTGAATGAAATGAATACAATTATGTCGCTTTTGTTTTAATGAATGTTGTTCGACTTGCAGCAACGCTTCTGATTTTATAAAATGGTTTACTGAAAGCGCAACTGCGGCAGATACAGTTAAACCATCATCTCAGGTTGTCATCGTTATAAATGATGCTGTCAACCCGAAATGAAAACAAGTGGCGTAGCGGCTGATAAATGACATAAATGTGGCTTGGAGGCAAATATTGTATGAGCGGCGGCAGTTGCTTAATGGCGTAACATCTCAGATATTGTACGAGATACCGTATTCAACTTTTGCGCTCTCAATAGCATTGCAATCAATCATGTTGCTTGCTAATATGTTGCAGGGTGTTGTTGCGATGGAGAAAGCAAAAATTTGAAAAGCGCTAAAACGCAGCCAGTGATTTAGTGTGATTTAGTATTAAAAAATATTGCATAGTCTGCAACATTCAGATAATGTAGAAGTGCGACGATGGAAAGTGCTATATAGTGTCTGACCGAAACCACTTTTTTGGGCCGAAACCGAAATTCGTTTTTTTTTGTAATGTTCGGCCGAAACCGAAACTTTCTAGTTCAAATAAAAATCACCACATCAAGCATCAAAATCAAAATTTTTACACAGACGAATTTTACTTTAACCCATTAAAGCCGCGTACCAGTTCCGCCCATACGATTTTGATAAAATTGCATACACGACCTGGAATTGACCCAAAATGATCAGAAACAAAATTTCAGCTTTGTATCTCTGCACGTTGCTGAGATATTCATTGGGTATTTTCTACCCATTAGGCAGCAATGGTAGCGTTTTTCCATACTTTTAAAGTGATCAGCTAAACACGTGAACAGAAGATGTATTGTTTACAGGTGAGTTAGGACGCAGATTTTTGTGAAGTTCTAAGGCCACTACGTTTCGCCACATTTTCCACCTCCGGAAAATTTACAGTCTGGTAACTCTAGCTAGATGGCGGAATTTTAGGATGACCTCCACTAGACTAATGTAGTTCCATCTTTATCCCAACCATCCCTATCAATGATTTTGAGATATCTCTACCACGAACTTTTCTGTGATTTTTTTTTAAAGTCAATTTTCATGGGTAAATTTTTACCCATTAGGCAGCAATGGGTTAAGTGAATAAAGAACAAACAAAGAAACATAACATAAATAAATAAATACTTATTAAAAAAACCAATTCTTTCTTTTTTCAAACATAAACATAAAAAAATCACCCTTTCGTACCTTACTCGCTAATATTCAAAATTAAATCATTTAATATTGTATTCTAAAAAAAGAAGTTTATTTACATTGGTGGCATCTAAATTCTCTTTTAAATGTAAAAAATATTCTAGAAAGTTTCGGTTTCAGCCGTTCGGGCATTTTTTGGCCGAAACCGAAACACTTATTTGGGCCGAAACCGAATATTCGGTCGTACACTAGTGCTGCATGAAATAAGAAGTTCGATTTTTTCGTATCGCCATTGTCCAATGAGCAGCAGCAGTGATGGTCTCAGCTGATGCACAGTCGTCAGGACTTCAATGGGCATTCACACAGCGATAAGTAAATCTGTTTGTAAACAAAGCAACGCGCTTGTTATCACTTTCTTAGAATCGAAGTGTTTCAAAGCCGAAACAGAACTTCCAACTTGACCAGCAAATCGCCACAACTGCTGCAGAAAAGCCAGATTTCTGTCCATATTCTCATTAATTCCGGACACTTGAATTCCGCGCTGAAACAACAAAACTTGTTGCATGTAATTGGATCTGACGATTCATGCGTTCAAGTCGCACTCCGAAGTTCGAACGCTTTTCGTGAAGCTTATCGAATGCACCGAGTCATAGCGGCGCGTCGCAAGTGCACTGCACTGGCCCGACAATAATATTGATCAATATTTAAACTATTTATGTGAATTGACTTTGGCCGGCGTGTGCAATACTTATGTACGTGTGTCGACACAAAATCGTTTTGACATGATTATTGTCACAACACTGTCACAACGAATTCGTAAACACCGAAAGTTGTAGTTGTAGTCGATTCAATTGCTCGATTACATACTATATACATACATACCTATGTATATGCGAGTTGGTGCGGGAAAATGACAGACGACCAACTGTGCCAGTGATATGGACAGCGAGATATCGCAGCGAGTGATGACAACATTTTCGAAAGAAAACAAAAATCTGAAACCCCGTCAATGACGAGGCGTACGAACGGAAATTTAAACGCGTTTTATTTACACTTTTTACGATTGGGAAAATTTCTATTTATCTGTGGCATTAACAGTCGCGCGCAGCGTGCATGCGGCAGACAGAGGCCAGTCAATATTTCATGCATGTGAGAAAATTATCGCATTACGTTTGAAGGCAAGTGTGAAAAAACACCGACTGCACCAGGCAGGTCCACGGATGAATGCCGATGGTTTTTGTTGTTGTTACTGTTTATTCAGTAAGAAAGAAACATTACAAAACTTACATAGATGGTAGAAGAAAAACACATAAAAAAATTGTTCAGCAAACAAAAGATTCATTTACAAAACAAGTGGAACCATGGAATGGAATAAATTGCAAAATTGCTTTAATGAATCCGATTGAAATATTATTTCGAAATATAACTACAATAACTTTTAAGTAAATGGAATCTATACATATTATATAATGAACAATTAACATTTAGAATGATAAACGTTTTTTCACGGAGTTTATTACACCGTGCGACAGCATTTTTTACACCGGGAAAAATTCATATGTGCGTGAAACTAGCGACCAAACATAGTAATACTGCGTACTCAGTTTTTCATGTCTACATCCTTTGTCCTTTTAAAAGGACTTCAAAATTTTTAAGGGGATAAAAAAGAAAAAAAAAGTATAAGAAATACTTAACCTCGTTAGAATATAACGATATGTATATCAAATGAAAGAGGAAAGGCTCAAGAATTTAAATTAAATTTGATTTTTTAACCATTTGTAAAAAAGGACATGAAAAAGGTCCTTTCAAAATTTTACTCCTTTATATCCTTGAAAATTTATATAGAATTTTCTTGAAAAGTAAGTATGTTAACACCCTTAAATCTCCCTGATCATGTGTCAAAATTTCATTACTCTAACTTTATTAGTTCGAAAGTTATTAAAAAAAAGGCGGAAGCTGCAATTCTAATGAAGTACAAAAATTCTAATTTATTTGAGTATCAGTACTTTAAATAATAATAAGATACAAAATCAATGAAGGGAGAATAATGACATTTTGACACGTGATCAAGGAGATTTGGGGTTTTAACATACTTACTTTTCAAGAAAATATGATGTAAATTTTCAAAGATATAAAGGATTAAAATTTTCAAAGAACCTTTTTCATATCCTTTTTTTAGAAATAGATAAAAAATTAATTTTATTTAAATTCTTGAGCCTTTCCTCTTTCATTTGATATGCATATCGCTATATTCTAACGAGGTTAAGTATTTTGTATACTTTTTTTATTTCTTATCCCCTTCAAAATTTTAAAGTCCATTTAAAAGGACAAAGGATGTAGAAATAAAAAACTGAGTACGCAGTATTAGTATGTTTGGTCTCTAGTTTCACGCCCTTATGGATTTTTTTCCGGTGTGAACAATTTATTTTAATTTTTGTCGCACGGTGTAAGCAAAGCCGTTGCTGTGCCGTCTTCCCCTACGGGCGCCAGTGGTTGGCACATAAAACTTTCTCCAATTGTTGTAACACTGCAGGCCGCTAAGGCCACTTGTAGATGCCACATTGATAAGAATAAAGTGCACAGTTACTGTGACTTACTTAGCCGCACATTGAAATAAAACAACAAAAAAAAACACAAAACAAACTACAACAAATGAAAATGTGTCCTTACAGTCAATCTTTAAGACTTAAATTTAACTAAGCAACATGCCAAGCCACCCGCAGTTCGAGTGCGGCAACATGTTGCAACTTTGGCCGTGTTGCCGGCGATGGCAATCGGCGCATGGAGGCAGGAAAAGCTTGCGGTAACGTTGTTTGCTTTTACGCGGAAATCGGGTGAAATTTGGGAAAGTAAATTTATGTAGCAGCCGCGCTTGCCCCCCCTCTCGCGCGTCCAGCGTACTGCAGCGAGTCGTTGTTTATGGCTGAACTTTGGCTTTGCGCACGAAAACTTAAATTTAAATGCGCGCAATGGCAACACTGCATTGCGACCGCAGAATTTTCTGTTGCTTCGGTGGTCATGCGGTTTTTATTGTGCCGCATTTTACTGCATTGTAGATGAAAAAAAATAAGAAGAAGGAATGAGGCAAATACAAATTTTGGTCTATACTCCGGAAGGGGTTCACATGCGTTGCCGCTGGCCGCAAATAAAAATCCGAATGGAGCATTGCAAGAAGATGGCATACAAATTTCAAGCATTATTGCTTTAAAAAAAATGAGATTTTAATATGTGCTGCCAACATGCTATAAACATTTGCTGCACCTTACATACACACAGACATGCAACATGTCTGTTTGTAATGCCCGTTTCCAGCTGTGCTGTGCACTAAATTTGCTGCCTGAAAGGCCGACATATTACGGCAGCAATGTGCGCGTTGACAGCGGCGAAAAAGCGCTAACAACAACAAACAACATAAACAAGTGGCAGGTTGCAACACGCCAACAGCATTTATGACGTTGGCTGGCACAGCCACCGTGCCAGACCGGCTACCTCACATTACTGCACACACACACACACACAAACACATAGAATTGCAGCAGAATGCGGAAGCACTGTTCTCGTGCAATCGCTGCTGCAGCAGGTGCCGAGTGCAGAGTGCAGAGTGTTGAATGTTGAACGTTGGCTGTTGGCCGTTGCCTGCCATGCTGCACATCCATCAAGATTGCATGCAGCAGCGCAACAAACAGCAAATAATAGTAGCAGCAGCGCCATTGTGCTAACAACAACTTGGCGCGGACGCTGCCACTCGGAGTGCCGCGCTGAAGTTCATCATTAGCGCAGCGAATTATGAAGATTAAATGGCTGTGCGCCGTTTCAATTAAAAAAACTGCCCACCCTGCTGGCAACGCGTTGCGCTCGGCATTTTTTTCGAATTTAACACTTCAGCCCCCTCACCACACAAAACGACCAACAACAGTTGCTCCCAAAGTGACGAGCGCAATAAAACTATTACCGCAAATTTCTGCGCGCCATGCAGCCACGCTGCCGTCGCTCGCCGTCGTCGCCATAAACCACAACAGCAGTGCGCAGCATTGCAGCGAATGCGGTTGTCGCATTGTGTTTCACCGTTGTTGTTTTCCATGCTGTGCGGCTGTTGCTCATTGTTGCTGGAGTTTTTGCTGCTTGCGGCACTGCAATGCCGTCGCTGCAGCATCGTCAACTGTCCAATTGTTACGCTTTTCGTTGTTGCTGTTGTCTGCTTGCATTTCTGTAATTAACCATTAGAAGTTCCTTTGGCTTTTGTGGCCATTTCGGTTGGCGGCCGCAGTGCACAATGCTGCTGTTGTTGCAGGTAATTTGAGACTTTGCCGCAATAAAACAGTTTCTTCATTAATTAATAAACTTTCTTTAGCAACCACAAACGTTGTACGTGGTACGTTGTATGCCGCGCAAGTCGTGCGGTCGTGTTACATTAGCTTAGAAATTTGAATTTCAAGTTTTGTGCTGTGCCACAGCTGTGGGTGTTAATGCAGCAGCGGGCGAGACAGTGAGCGGAGGAAAATATCACTTCGAAAGTGGTTTTTACTGAAATTTTACGATGCACTTAGTGCAGTCTGAAAGTTGGCTCTATACCAGAATACGACGATCAATTAAAACTCTGTCGTTCGTTTGTGAAATGTCTAAAATTTTTATGATCATGTTTGATTGCTAGTAGCATTAGAAGTTGTTTCAGTAATTTTAAATTTAGAAATATCTTGGGGGGTTTAAGGTGGAAAAAATTTAAAGATCTACCATATTTTTTAACAAACAGTCATATCCACATGTCTTATGATCAAAAAAGAACGGGAATTTAACAAAAAAAACCCACATTTTAATAAATTTCTTTATCATCCCCTTCAAATACTCTCCTCATGCGTCAATAAATGTATGCCAACGTTTGATCCAATTTTCCATACATTTTTTATAGGCCGCCAAAAATATGGCTTTCAGCTCACGCAGCGAATTCTCTTTTATGGCCTCTATGGTCCCAAAATGCGTTCCCCGCAATGGCAATTTGAGTTTGGGAAATAGAAAAAAGTCACACGGGGCCATGTCTGGACTGTTTGGCAGATGATCGAATTGGTCGAATTTTTGGCCAAAAATTCCGAAATAATCAAGGCCGTATGAGATGGCGCATTCAGCTTTTTTGGCACCAGCGGAGAAGCGATGCGTTTCATGCCCAAAATATCAGTTGAAATGTGTTCGGCTGATGCAAATGAAATGCTCAACAACACAGCAATCTCTCTAATCGATACACAACGATTTTCCAACACGATTCGATTTTTTCTTCGGTAACAGACGTTGATGGCCGTCCAGGGATCTCAATATGCTCTAGGCCCTCTCGGCCGCCTTTGAACCTTTTATACCATTCGTATGCTCGTGTTTTCGACATACACGCTTCACCATACGCCTTTTGTAACATTTTCAACGAATCGGCACACGAAATTTCATTTTTAACACACAATTTTAGGCACGCGCGTTGTTCTAATTTTTCATCCATTATAAAAATCGCCACACAACAATTTTTCGACTTCTTCGTATAGACGCCAATCGAATACTTATCTTACGATATGCGTCAAAACTTGACAGAACACCAATAAAAGTATTGCCAACGTTGAGAAAATAAAAATTTACCGATGGGATAAGCGCGACAATTCAAAATTTAAAAAAAAAATTCCCGTTCTTTTTTGATCACAAGGAATGTATGTATACTCATGTAGATAAGTTTATCGAGGTAGCGAGTGACGAGAGTTGCAATTCGATAACCCAATACAAGATTCTGGCCCGTTCCGAACGATTATGGAATGATCTATAGGAATTTTTCCCAGCATCGGGGAGCTCAAGTCAAAATCTTGTCTTCTAACTTATAAATACTTCCAGAGCCAACACAATAATACGCATTAAAAGAGACATCACCTGCACGCTTTTTGGTGGGGTGCTATTTCTCTTTCAGCTCGAAAACGAATGATATCCAATTATTTTAATTCTTTGAATTTAAATTATTCATACTCTTTTTGCCGGCTCTGTTTCTAAAATTGTCTATTTAACCTACAATAACATTAAACAATATTGAATCGAACTTTTCAAATTGTCTACAGGTCGATTTCGTTCTAACACTAGAAAGACCGCAATTTTTCCATTCCTACAAAGACTATATCGCACTCACACTCACTGCCAAAGTGACACAACTAAAAATTTTTAATTTTCGGGCTTATGTGTTAATCTACCAATAAGCAAAAGCTCAGTATATTTTGTTGTTGTTAACTGTAGCCAAAATACAGTTAGGCCTCTCTTCATACCGAGAAGTTTGATGCTATTTGATCGCTGCAGCTCAATGCAAAATAGTCGTAATTCAAATTGTGACACTTTTGACGAAATAAATTTTGGTTAAAGTTAATTTTAAGTAAAGTTGTGACAATTTTAGTATATATTTTCAAATAAAAAAATTAATTTCGAGTTTTCAAAATTTTTCATTCAACTTTTTAACTGTCATTTATAATTATTAAATTCAGCAAAAGTGACATAACTTAAAATAATTCGGTAATTATTGAATTAAAATATCATCAAAAAAGTCACAACTAAAAATTTTGGATTTTCTAGTGTAAAATAAAAAAAAATCTTTGTAACTTATCCTCAAGCATAATTTGTAGGGATTTTCTACTAAACGGTCTATACGTTATTTTAAAAAAATGTTTATTCAGCTCAAAAACAGTTTTTTGCGTTTCCTGAAAAATTTAAGAATTTTTAGTTGTGTCACTTTTGTAGTGGGTGTGCGATATACATATTATATCCGCTGATATCTCGAAAAGTACACATCGGTTTTGGCTAATTTCAATTGTAGAACCCTAATTGCAGAACTAATTTTAGAACCCGATAAAAAAAGAAATGCTATCAAAGCAAAAGTTGATAGAAATACTAAAAAAAACTACAAATGTTTAAAATTGGAAAAACATTTAAATGACTGCAATGGTATTTCTAGTATGAATTGAGATACTTTTGATTTTCTTATAGTTTTTTGCCCATTCAGCTTGCATTCACTATTCTAAAAGACACTGTTCCCAGGCTTTCATTCATAACTGCATAGTTTGCTGTCGTACAGACGCATTCGCATTGCATAATTTCGTAATCACATAATCACACATTTGTTATTTTCCACTTAACGCAACCAGCATTACAGTCCCTCGCTCGGTAACTGCATAATCTGTCTTAAATGATTCTTTTATGCTGCATGTGTTTCTTGTGCTTCTCAGGCCGAACTTCCCCCTGCCGACGCTGCTCTATTAAATGCCCCGACGCATCCAAAGTCCTCACGCTAATGCCTCATAAATTACACCGTTGCTGCGTTTCTCGTATTGCAAATGCAAATATTTGCATTTTGCACTCCGCGTCGCCACTCGGCATCGCTGCGCATCGAGGACGAAGACATCCGTCAGTGCGAACGCTGTTGTTGACGTTGACTGATTCCTGCCTCGGCCTCGGCCTGTGCCCGTTCCACCAGCGCTGGGCGACACTCCTGTAATTTAATCTGTGCTCTGCATTTTTACGAGTTGAGAGGCGCAGGACGCAGCAGCAAAATCTTGCAGCTACAAGCAGCGCCAGAAGCAACACAACAAACAGGCGTGCAAGCGGTGCCGATATGCGACTTTCAATGCCTTGCAACACGCCCGTAAGGCTTCTTCGTGTCGTCTTCGTGGCCCGCTGTCTGCTTAGTGCATTTCGTTAAGATACTCAAACATTTCTTATCCTGTCGTACGTGGTGTGCGCTGCCCTCACTGCTCCGGGCTGTTGTTGCAGGCTCTGTTGGTGTTCTTGTGTTTTTGTACATGCGACACTGCGACAGTGCAGTGTGAGCGACAGGAAACCATAAAAATCGGAGCGCAGCAAAATTATAATTCCTTGCATTTCATTCACAAGAATTCACAGGCACATACAACAACAAAAGCAACAACAGTGAAGTGATAGCGACAGCGGGAACCACAGCAGGAGCTGCGCATACCCCCCCATGGCAAATGCCAAGAACGCAACGAAGGAAGCAATGAATGAATAGGCAAAGCGGCAAGGACGCAGGATAATGAACTAAATTGAATTTTGCCGCTGCTACTGTGCGCCGCCGTCACTTCCTCTTTGCCGTGTTCCGGCGTGTACCTGCCACCACTGCCGCATTCGTTCGGCTACGTGCTGACGTGCTGGGAATTTCGGCCGAGAAGGAAGTTCTAATGTGATGTGCATTTGTTATGGGTTTGTCTGTCGTTGTGCTGTTGTTGGTTTGTCTTTCATTTTTAATAATTTCCAAATGTGTTTTGTGCGACGTGCCTCAGCGCTCAGTACATGCCAACTGGCATTTTTAAAGTTCCAATGACGTCGTCGACAAATTACAGCATTCACACATTCTTCATATTGTTGTTCAATACAAATCAGTTTGCCGACAGGGGCAGCACTTTCCATAAGCATTCATTTTACACTAAATAAATTTTATGAACTGTTTTACAGTTTTATGTTCATTAAATTAGTTTTATGAGATTTTGTTCAATGTGGCAACATTGCTCAACTCTTTTTCTGCTTGTTTTTGCCTTCATTTTATGTTATTCGCTATAAAAACGAGCACTTAAAGCCACCTTTTCTGCCCAACAAGCACGTGAGAAGCAACGTTGACATTCGTACCCATGCAGTGGCGCACACAAGGGGGGGTTTGGGCGTTAAAATCCTCCCAAACACAAAAATGGCTGGTACAAAATATGATTTCAAATGGTATTCGGCTCAAAAGTTGTATGCAAAACCCCCTCTCCCCAAAATGAAATCGTGTGTGCGCCACTGTGCCCATGTCCCGCAGGAATTACAGTCAAGTGCTGGTGTTGCCGAGGCGTGTGCATTGTAAAATGCATTCTGACTTGGACCTGCTCTGCATCCCCGAGGACACTGTGTGTGTTTTTGTTTGTTTTTGCTTCTTATTTGTTCTGTTATTTATGCCTTTCGTTTTGTTGCTGCATTTGGCAAGTAAAGTGTAGAAAGTTGATACGTCAGCAACACAGTCACAGTGCAGTGTCAGTCAGACCGAAGGGTGTTGGGTGAAGCTTGTAAAGCGTGAATCAGGAGTATTTGGCTAAATATTTAATTAGTAAAGCAGTTTTTTACACTCGAGCTGCTTTACTTACGTTAATGTGTTTTATAATTTAATACCAATTAGTACAAATTGCAATTACAAGAAAATTGTATGTGTTACCTACATAAAAACATACAAAGTCCTTAAAACTTTAAAGATGTTGTGCAGTAAAGAAAGTTTCTTTGCAGCGCGTCAGAGTTAACGAACTGTATTTGAAAATTCATTTTAACCCTTTCGCTATTTTGTTGCCATATGGCAACATGCTTCTTTGTGGACGTCTGAACCCTCTATGGTTTCAATAATACATTTTTTGTTGGTCCTTAGAATAGTTTGAAGTTTTAGGAAAAATACGAAATTAAAAAACTGAATATTTAAGTTCAAAGAAGAGAAGTATTCACGTTTTTTTAATGGTATATCTTGACATAGTAAAGGAAGAAGAAGCAGAAAAAATAGATAACTTTTTTAATTGATGTTTTCTTTCAATTTAGATACTTCTTTTTTTTAATTTTGGCTGAAGTAAATGAAGAAATATTCAAATTTTCGTTATGCGTAAAAAGTTTTATGTTTAAGAAATTATTACAGCCACAACGATGTAGTTGCTCTCATAGAAAAACACTCTAAAATACAGGGTCCGAGTATAAAAATTAAAAAGTTTCTTATGGAATTTTGCTAATATACCCAGAAAACCAAACGATATCGAAACGATATAGAAACGATATCGTTAAAGCGAGAATTTTTCTCGTTTTCGAGTATTGCGAAAGTGTCTAAAATGATATCGAGAATGAGAAAAATGACACTATCGTAACGATGTCGAGAATTTCGAAAATCTCGATATCGCTGCGATATTGAAATTATCTTATCCGAGATATCGTAACGATGTCGAAAATTTTTAAAATTTCGATATCATTTCGACAGCGTAACTTTTCTTGTTCTCGAAAGCATTTTGGATACCATTACGAAAACTTATTTTCTTTCTGAAACTTGAAATAAAACGCATATTTTACAGTACTGTCGCATGGCCAGTTCAATTCAAATAACGATTAGAAGTACACGTAAACTCGGTTTTAAATGCGCGCACGTTCACGTAATGAAAATTTTTCGTTTGACAAAAAAATATTTCATTTGGCTTGAGAATATTCAAAATCTGCAAGGCAAATAATTCAAGCATTATCGAGATTATTTCGAGAATTTGTCGCTAAAAATTTCTATCGAGAAATTGTTTATAGGGTAACCACATAGAAGCCTAAAACTTAAAATTTAAACTTTTAACTTTCCCCAGTAAAAATCTGTAGCGAAAGGGTTAATGTTACCTGAACTAAACTAACTTTTCTATAATTTCACATGTAGCCCAATAGATTATTTTACGAAAGTTGGCAGTTTGTTATTTATAACTAAAATAACAAATATGTATTAATAAATTTTAATACATGTAAATGATTTTACATGATAAATTAGACAAAAAAATTAAAACAATTTTTCAAAAGTGTCTGCCAAACCCCGTCTAGTTCCATCTTTCGCAAGATTTGCTGGAAAGCTAAAATGCTAATGTTTGACTGTATTATAAGATGCATGATTCATTTTTTTAACTGTCGCGGCAGCAAAGTGTTTTTTTAGGTTTCCTGCTGAACCCTTGAACACTTTTCCCAAACAATCTTGACCTGGCCACTTTGTTCACTTGAATGTTTTATCTACCAACTACGATGCTCTGTCTAAAGTGGCCACCCGGAGCTGGCTGTCAATTGACGCACACTGCCGAACAGACGAGCCAGCATTAATTATCCGACCAAAATATGTAAATATTTCTGGTTAAAAAATTTGACGCTTTCCAAAGAAAACATGCCAGAAAAAAGAAGAAACATCAAAGATCGTTTTTCCATAGTGCGCGTTGCTGGCTTGTGACCAAATGTCCACTTCAACGATGGTCAACGATTTCCAATTCACACACACACACACACACACATAGGGCAATCGCCTTTAATTTGTGTGAGTGGCTGTGAGGTATGGTTTTATCTTTATAGACACTCGAATTGAATAAAGTAGTTAAGTGTTTTGGAGTGTCCACAACAATAAAGAGAAATAAAATAAATAAATGCTGAAAATGCAAAGGAAGCTGAACTCGTATCTTTTGTAAGGCAAAACGAAAAAGAGGTTCGGTAGCCAAGTAGCAGCAGCCAAGTTGAGTTGGATAGGCGCTTTAGAGAAGACCAAAAGATGTGACAAAAATATAGAAAACTAAACAACTTTAGACCTGAACGCACGCAGCGGCCAAGTAAATTTTTGTTTCTAGACTCATTTTTCGGGTTAAAGCAAACAGCCGGTAAGATTTTACTGTCAAAGAAATTTCAATACAAAAGCAAAAGTGCTGCGTGCCATTTGTAATGATGCTGAAAATGTTTGCGAGCCATTTACAGAGCTCCCAAGCCGCGACTGCGATCAGGCTGTGCCGGTAATGAGATATCGCGGCCGAGCGACGACGGCTTTGGTTGCGTGCCCGACTTGCGGCAATTCCAGTCAAAAAAAACAGAAACACAAAAAACACGCAGAGAAACGAAAGAGATTTCATTGGAGCTGCAGATCAAAGATTCGTGTTGCTGCCTGGTGCGAGACCACACAATAAATTCATTGTTTTTATTCCCGCGCCCTCGACCCCTTTTCGCTATGACTTGATCGTCGTTGGCACAAACAACCGATCGAGTTTGAATTTATTTCCCCTAAGCTTCGAGCTTTGCTTTGGAGTGAACTGGATACTCGTGGGTTCGATGCCAACAACAATGGCCACCGTAATAGAGGAAAAAAACGGAATTCGCAACTGGCAACGAGATGCTGTCAGGAAAACGAGATCTCGTGGTGCTGCCGCTGTTGTTAACCCTGGACGGGGTTTGGCCTTGAAAGTTCGTCGGCTAGAGGCGGCTGCAAGTGGGGATTGAAAATCAAATTTTCAGTTGTTTTGGTGGCGCCGAAATAAACATTTACTCGAGCGCGTGAATGCTCCACAGCAAATAATAAACATTTTCACGTGCAAACGCCGCGGCTGTTAAGTACTTAACACGCCGCTCGTCAGGCAATTACACAAATTTACAGAAACCACAACGGCACAACAATTAGAAGCGGCCCACACTAAAAACACAAACGAAACAGCGGACGCGGCAGTGAAACGCCGTGGCGTGACATGGCAGCCGGGAGCGAATTACAATCGAAAAGATCATTTCAAATCATGAAGCACATTCATCAATCGATTTCACAACTGTTCGATACGAAAATATCTTTGCGGCAGACAGCACTTTTCGCTTGGCTGGGCGCGTTGCGCGCTGCGCGGGCCGAACGCACAACCGCAGAAACCATAAATTTCAGTGACAAGCGCTTTTCAAAATTTCCTCCTCGTCGGCGTTCGGCGCGTCGTGCAGTGAACATTTCCAAGTTGTTCACTTGAAATTCTTGAAACGTTGTAAAGCGGTGAATGGCAGACGGGCGGACTGGCTTCAAGGTGCTGCGCTGCGCTGCGCTCCCACAGCCCAACGTCGCCATGACTGGAAAATGCGGTCGAAGTGTTGCTGGTTGCTTGCGCGCTCGCCCCGCAAATGCTGCACGCATGTTGTAGCTGCTTTGTTGTTATCATTAAAAACTTGTTGTTGCTATTAGATTATGGCTCCCTCTCAAGCAGCAGCACTAACGCCAGCGCCCAGCCCCGCCAAAGCAAAATGCTCGAGCAGAAAATTTATTGAAGTCATAATGTGCGCGCGCTCAGTCATCGACGGCCAGCAACGCGCAACCAGCAACGCGCAACGAACAATTGAATTGAATTGTCGGAAGTGCCTTTGCAGTTGCATTGGCGTCCAACCCCCGTTAAATTTTCCCAAATTATATTTTTACAATTTTCCACAGCGACCCAAACGACAAAATGCCAAAGACTCGAATTGTCGAAGCGCCATTTTTGGAAAATTCAATTTTAAAGTGTCGTTGCGCCTTGGAGTGGCTGTGCAGCATCCAGCCGCAGACGGCAAATGTTGTTTTCGGTGCTCGCGAGGAAACTGCGCCGCAACGGGCACGTTTCGTTAGCGCGCCGCGCTTGAGTGCGGTCGGTGGTGGCGGCGACGGATGAAGCCATTAATGCTGGAAGCGCGCAACCGTGATTTGTTGTTGTTGTTGTAATCGCTGTTGTAAACAAGTCGCGCACTCGCGACAAAATCCAACACACGCTGGCCTGCATTTTTTTATGGCGTTCACTTCCTCTCAACAGAGTTGAGGTGGCTTCGAGCATATCCTCCGATTTTTAAACTCATTCGTTGTTTTTGTTGTTGTTGTTGTTGTTGTTTTATAAATGCTGTAAACAATGCCGAAGTCAATTTCCTATTGCACCTTTGGCACTTCCTGCTATATTTTGGTGCGTTTTGTTCGCATTTGCCTTCTTGTCTTAATTCCTAATCTGCAGATTTGTTTCCACATTTTTTATATTTATGTGTGACATCTCCAATGGTGTTTACGAACAGCTCGACGGGTATTTGCTGCCAGATGCAATTTCGCTGCGGCGTTTTCCACATTACTGCAGCTACTTACATATGTAAAAGATATGACAGATATTTCGGTTAGGCTAATAAAATGACAAACTTATTTAGTTTCCGTGTGCAGATTGCGCGCAGTTAATTAAATTATAATTAGCTTAGTTGGAATGTTATCCAGATTCATGCACAACTGACCTGCACGACGGTGCTTAACTTAATTTGAATTGTTGGCGAACATGCAAACTTGCGTTTAGCACATTTCATCATTTCACATTCACAGTTACATTTACTGTCATTTGCAAGAAACAGGAAAAATGTTGAAACTCTTTCTGGTTGTTGTTGAAATGGTCGGAAGTTCCTGGATTTATGAGTACAATGTACAACTATTTGTGGTGATATAAATCACGCTTGGGGTAGTTTTAATAGATGAATGGATGGTTCGATGTATTTAAAGAACGACTTCCGCTTTGACTAACAGCTAAATATAGGCGACTGGGTGCGAATCTTAATTCATATTTAGTTCTTACTAGTGTCCGACCGAAACATCTTCTTTGGGCGAACCCGAATTTCGGTTTTTTTTTTAATATTCGGCCGAAACCGAAACAATTTAGTTGAAATAAAAATCACCATATCAAGCATTTTTTTCAACAAACGAACTTTACATTAAGTAAATAAAGAACAAACAAACATAACATAAATAAATAAATACTTATTAATAAAAACAATTTATTCATTTTTCAAAAACATAAACATGAAAAAAATCACCCTTTCGTACCTCACTCGCTTATATTCAAAATGAAATAATTTAATATTATATGCTAAAAAAAAAGTTTATTTACATTGGTGGCATCTAAATTACTCCTCCTTTCACTATATATCTGCTACACAATAAATGTAAAAAATATTCTAGAAAGTTTCGGTTTCGGCCGTTCGGCCATTTTTTGGCCGAAACTGAAACCGAAACCACTTATTTGGGCCGAAACCGAATATTCGGTCGGACACTACACACCTTCTTAATTCTAGTTGATTATAATCGATACTCGATTACTTGATTTGTTTCAAAAAAATTATTAGAAATAAACATTTTGAAAGAAAGAATTGAGTCGTTCTCTCTCTGTTGTAAATAGAATTAATTTAACCCGAATATGATGGAAATATTTTTCTTTCGAATTTTGCCAAACAAGTTTGTGATAATTGAAAAATTAAATTTTCTGAATGCCTGTTTAGTATCTATGACCAGTGGCGCACACAAGGGATTGTTTGGGAGTTCAACCCCCCCACAAATACAAAACTTGCTGGTACAAAAAATGGTTTCAAATGGAATTGAGCTCAAAAGTTGTACGCAAACCCTCCTCCCCCCAAATGAAATCCTGTGTGTCCCTTTTTTGACTCGAACAAACGCGCAGGGGATGCCCCCTATTAATGCGAGGCATTGCGTTGGTTCAGGAAGGATATAAAGGTTAGGAGATAGGGTTTTGAGAGAAGTGGTTATGGACTCTTGACTTGAACCCATCGAGATCATAAGTGCTGGGGAAAATATCCGCAGGGAGACCATTCTACAACCGCGCTGTACGGGCCAGAAACGAACTTTCTCTGTAGTGCGTAGTGCGCTGGAACATCGGTTCAACGTGGAATGCATGGGCGCCAGTGTTCAAACGGGTTGCCCGGGGGAATACCCGGAGTGATGGCAGCAAGCTGCTCATCTCCACTGAGCAATTACCGAAAAAGTATCGGTAAAATAACACCACACATACCACGTTTCGACGATGTTCTAAGGAGCCAATAAAGCTGGATGCCCTACTGTCCCCTATAAGCTTGATCGCACGGTTTTGCACCCGGTCCAGGAGCTCTAAATGGGTTTTTGAAGCCCCCGCCCATAGGTGCGAGTTAAACCCCATTTTAGGTCGGATATAGGTGGTATAAATAATGCGGAGATCAGACGGAGTGAAGTATTTTTTGCACCGCTTTAGGAAGCCGAGGCACTTTGCTGCTTCTTTCGACACGCCAATAATATGATCGTTCCAACGAAGATCGTTCTTAATGGACATGCCCAGAACATCAAGAGCTATCGATTCTACAAAACTTGCACCACCCATAACCAGGGATGTGTTGGGATGTGGGGAGAGTCGTTTGTGGGATAACAGGCAACATTGGGTTTTGTGAGGATTAAAATCGACCCTGTTCGCTTGACCCCACTTGGAATTGTTTGTAGGTCGCTATTAACTGTGTCATTCATACGGCGCCGTTCTCTCTCAATCTCCACAGAGCTGGTCACGCTAGGCGTTACCGGGTTAATGCCGAAAATTCAAAGTTTATAACTTTAGATATATTCAAAGTTTGTTACCTACTTTACAAAAAACTGTCGAATCTTCGTAACAAAAATTCTTTGAAAACTAAATTTCAAGTATCAACAAACTCTCCAACACATAATGACACGCACTCTTCTCACGAAAAAGTTTGACTAAATTTCGGTTGAATATGGCAATGAATGATTTTTTAAACAAAAGCAAGAAATAGGAATAACTTCTGTACATTTAACTCAGAAACTACTTAAAGTTTTCTTAGTTGTGGTAGTCTTCCATCAAGCGACTCATGTACATACAACAATTACGCTTCGTTGCGTCATAATCTTTGGCCGCCAACGGAAGTTTAATTAAATCGGCACACAACGCCCGAACTCGTTAATTAAGTCGAAACTAATTGCAACAAAGATGCAAACCAGAGGTCAATTGAATTTAATATGCTTCGTACTTATGAACTTATTGTGGTGTTAATTGTATTAAATTCAGCCCAGCTGCTTGCGTAAGCCGCGCCTGACGCAGCCAAACAAACGCCGCAAAACTGACTGAACTGGCGCAAGAACTTTGAAATGGCGCAAGAATTTCTGCATTTTATGTAAAAACATTTGTCAATTTGTGCTCTGCATTTCGTCACCACTTTTTGTAAGTTCAGAATTAATTTACAAAATGTCACTCTGGCATTACTGCGGTTAATGAGCGTCGAAAAATTACGAAAACATTGACCACTTACGGCAGCAGTTAGTGCACGCAGCGCCTTAGTGGACATTGGCGGCGTGCGCAGCGTGCGACGGTTGGCAGCGGCCTGGAGGGGAGGCTGCGCGAATTCTGTTTGACTTGATGTCACATAAATCACATTTAATCGAATCAAATTAAACAGCAGCAACAGCAACAAGAACAACAATACACACACACAAATACTTAGAGCCATGCTTGCACTTGGTGCGTCTTGTGGGCGCGCCGGGCCACGTAGGCCGCCGCCGCTGCTCAGAAGCACATTGCGACTTGACGTCGCGCGCTCTAATAATGCCAATAACAAATCACTAATAAAACGTGAGCATACATAAATAAACGCCGGCAAGTTGGCTAACAGAAATTGCAAAAAAAAAGCATATACAAAAAATGGAAACAACAATAAAAAAGCAAATCATAGCAGCGGTCGTACGGCATATGGGGCGAAATCGTAAAATCCAGAAGCCACTTTAATAGGATGTACAACAACAACACATGTAATATGTGGTGCAGCACGCCAAGCGTGATCTCTGCCGTCAACGGCCGCCAGCCACCACCGACTACGTTGCCTTCATCTGTCCAGCGTGCCGCAGCCGCGCTGCCACGCGTATTTTATTTTTGCGGTTACACGTCTGCCAGCTGGCGCCGCCTGCTCTACGCGCAGCGTCGGCTTGCGAATAATCCACAATTCTAGGCGCAGAGCATTTGCACGAACGGACGGACGGGCCAGCTGATGATGTGGAGTAGGGCACTGCTGCGCGTGTTGATGTGGTTGTTGATGTTGTCGCTTTGCTTGGCTGATTTTCGTATCATCTGCAGCAGCGACGAGTGCGACGAACGGCCGCCTAAATGGCTGCACCCTAAATTAAATCAGCGCTGCAATGGCTGCAATGAATTTCCTTCTTCATGCCACATCTCGTTGCGTATTCGTTACTATTATTAGCATATTTTTCATTTTCTTATAATATTGCAATTTGTGTTTGCGATTTGCATGGGATTTTGTGTGTGCGTGTGTGTGTGATGATTCCTTTGGACGTGCCATCGAGCTTGGCATGCGAGGCAACGCTTCGATGGCATAATTTAACGCTTAAACGGCATAAATCATTCGCTTTTCAACCGGATTAGCGATAATGCTGATGTTGGTCATTATTTTCTTCCCCCCTATCGCAATCCCCGTGCACAGTCCGTGTTTATTGTGCTTGTTTATTTATTAGCTCGTTGAAATATGAAAGCAAAGATAAATTACCCTTCGGGATATTTGCTATGAGTTGCCTTTGATGACATTAGGTGTAACCTCGATGGAATGGAGATGTCGGTGTGGAAATTATGTTGAATATAAAACATGAACGGGTGATACATTTAAGGGTTTAAGAATTGATTAAACAGGCTTTGCAGCTGAACTTAAACCCAGTGCGGCCAGCTAGCGACTTTATAGCGTTTAGCTTTTATTTTTGATGTTAAGTTATAAAAATTTTAGTTCATTATTTTCGTTTTTGTTTAACCCTGCATTACTATCGTCTATTACACTAACGCCATTACTAACTATGGGTGTAATCCACCCACAACTTTTGATTATCTGTTTTACTTATCCATTGAGGTAAAATAAACAAAAATCAAATTTGTTCATAATCAGAACATCATAATATGTAAAAACAACAAACAACAAACAAACAAAAATAAATTGTTTAATTTTGTTAATTCATTTATTTAATATAAACATTTGTTTATGTGCATCTCATTTCAAGAAAAAAAAATATGAAATAAAAAGTTGTATTGGGAAAATAGCCACATCTTGCACAATATTTAAGCTATGTTTCTTGGGCTTAGTGATTTAGAAAGCTAAAAAATAAGTAATAAATAATTATTTCATAATTTTTTTCGGCTCGAGGTAAAATTTTGCGTAAAAACTCAAACAAAAATCAACAATATACCTGCTACTTTTAAAGGTTACACCGTGCGACAAAAATCAAAAAATTTCAAAACACACGAAAAAATCAATATACTTGCGAAACTAGGGGCCAAATGTAGTAAAACTGCGTTTTTTGTTTTTCTCTCTGACGTCAGGATTTTTTTTAAAGGACTTTGAAATTTCAAGGATATGTTTATTTCAAGAAATTATTTTAAAAATTGAGCGCATTGAAGAATAAGAATATTGGTATCAAATGAAAGAGAAAAATCCTTAGAATCTTAGAAAATTTAATGTTTTGGTGCAGAGGTACGAAGAGGTAGAAAATGTCCTTTTAACTTTAAACTAAACTTTATCCTTGAATTTCCTTGGAAATTTCCAATAGTTTTTATTTTGAATATATCTTAAGGACTAATATGTACACTACTACATCCTTGAATTTCGTTCTTCAAACTTTATTAGTTTAAGATATAACAAATTTAATGTTATAAAAATTTTGTTACTTATCCTAGAGCATAATTTTTAAGGATTTTCTACTAAATAAATGGTCTATACGTTATTTAAAAAAATTTTCGCCAAAAAGTGAATAAAAATATACAAATGTATTTTATAAAAAATACAACTTCATTACTAACAATCGGTGTTAAGCAACCAGCAATTTTATAACGCCACTACTATCGTGGGTGTAACACACCCAGTGACTTTTTAAAACAATTGTATAAAAGCATCAGCTTTATTTATGCAACTGCAATGTACTCTAAAACCTTCCGAAATATGCAAATGTGGATTACATTATAACTTTATTTTGGTTTTGGTTAAAAAATCTATATTTTACTCAGAAATTGAACTCACAGGATGGATTCCACGATAGTAATGGAGGGTTAATCGACTAATGTTTTTTTAGATATTTTTGTTTTGTGAACCACAAAAATTCGTACACACACATAGGAAGTTAATCCCTGCCGCGTCAGCCTTCTTTGTCTTTCTGCCTTTTTAATTTTTCCGCAGAAAATGTTAAGTTTTTCTTTTTCCACACACACACACACATATACACGAACATCTCGAAATGCAAAGCGCCCATTATGCGCAACGCACTAATTAACTCTCTCAGTTGCTGAGTGCAGCGCTGCCAAAAATTTAAACCTAAATTGCGTAAATTGCAATTATGACACTTTCGCAGCAGGACACTCATAAACTGCGACACACACACACATACACACAGTGCAGCATGCGCCGCACAGTGTCGCGAGTGTGGCCAAAAATGGTAAAAATCAATGTTACAAAATGACTAGAATGAATACAACAGTCGACAGACAATATCTCAACTAAGAAAAATCCGTTATCCGATCTTCAATATCCTACTTCGTTCCATTTTTATGTAGCTTCAAAGTTGATGTTAAAAAATATGCATTCGTTCCAAGTTTGTGGGTAGTTCTTTATGCTGAATGAAAAATCAAATAAAAATATAATTTATGTACTAATATAGTCATGTTATATATTAAATAAAACTTTGGAATTTTTCCTGTATGGCAGCACTATTTATTGGTTTGTGCTTTGAAATAACTGTGAAATCCCGTTACATTGAAAAATTACGTTTTTCGGTTTACTTCTAACAAAGAACCAAAAGTTTGGTGGAAAAAAGTTAAAAAAACGTCAAAAACACTTTTTTAGTTCCAACTTTACTCAAAAAAGTATGTATTAACATAATCCGGAGTAATTTTTTGCCTTTAAGTGCCTATTTGGTTGTTATTCGCATTTTTCTAGTGACGCCTCCACTAAAAATACGTGATTTCTTCGAAGTGTGGCGTAAAGCTGAATCCAGAAAGCGGTCAACAAAACTTGATTTTCTTATAAATTTACTTAAAGATAAGACGGGCGTTGATGTTGATCATGAACAAAAGCAAAGTTTGCGTCCCCACCTAAACATTTACTTTTTGCAGTGGCACCTACAGTCAAAAATTTTGATTTTTTCGAAGTATGGCTTCCGACGTTCAATGAAAGTAGCGGCAAAGCATCTGCTGAAATGATGAGCTGTGTAAAGGACAAGGTTGGCACATTGTTGGTATCATCAAATGTAGGCAGAATGCCACGCCCACTTTAAAAATCTAAACATTTATACCAAAATATGGTATCACAAGCTGAAAAAATTAATACACGAATTAATAAAGGAAAAGTTTTGGCCACTTAGTAAATATGCTCCAGCTGCCACGCCCACTTTTAAAGTTTTAGAACGCTTACCAATTAAAAACACATCGTAGAACGAGTATCGTAAACAGCCTTCTAACAATTTCAGTGAAATACGAATATTTTTGAAAGTGGGCGTGGCAGAGCGCCCATTTTGAGTGTGAGCTTTTAAGTAATTATTTTAAGCTCAAATACCAAATTTCATAATTCTATCACTAATATTAAGCAAGTTATTTCAATATTACAGTTCCTTTCGTATGGGAGGTGGGCGTGGCAGTGGTCCAATTTTAATGATTTTTAGTAAATTTCTTATTTTTGTCCACGAAAACAATCTCACAAAGTTTCATTTTTGGCCACGGCTTATATGGGATAGCGACACTGTGCGCCGCGGGTTCTGGTGGATGCGGCCCTCAGGCATCTTGGCTGCTTTCCAATTAAGCAGATGAGATAACGTGGAGCTGCTGTCGTTGTTGCTGCTGCACCGCCCGTCGTTCATCATGCGACAAGAGTCGCGCTGTCCAGCGTCGCGTTGTAGTTACTGTGTGCTGCATGCGCTGATTCGTGGCATGTGCCGTCCAATTGTCCGGTAATGAAGTGAAACTGCCGAATGTCTCAGCGGCTCATATGCCCAAAGCCGATAAGCATCCTTAACGCAATTAATGCGCCCAGCCACAGCAGCGCTGAAAGTCACTGCGACACAGCCACAGCCCCGCGTACGCCCCACGCGACATCCGTCAAGTATTTCCTTTGCAATTATGCGCGTTTTCCATGCCATGCAACAGTACACGGTGTGCAGCTCTTATTAGCTGTTGTTGTTGTTGTCGTTTTGCTTTTTGTTCACTTATGCAACACGGCAGAGCTGCAGCGATGCGCGGCAGCGTGGCGACCGTGGCAGCAGTCAGAAGGTGCATTGAACTGTCGGTAATTGGAAAATCCAACTAATTAAACTGTAAATTGTATTTTGCTGCAAACTCATATAATTCTATCTCGTATTCTGCTGCCATGCTGTCATTTCGTTATGTTATGTTGCCCGTCAGCAATGCAGCTTTCATCTGCTGCTGCCGGTTTGTGGCCGTTTATGGCTTTTTGCTTGGCAAGGAAAAGCATTCGCCTGGAAGTCATTAGCTCAGCTCAGCTCAACTCGGCTCAGCTCGGTTTGGCATCATGTGATCTGCTGTTGTTGCCGCTGCACTTGTGTTCGATACGTTGCATACACAAGCACGCTGCAATTTATGGCCTTTTCATTGCAACATTGCGCTGCACACTCGCACGGCCGCAGCTCGTATGGGAAGCGTAAGACAAAAAGCTGACTTGTCTATATGCGGCGAATGCGTTGGCTATCCCAAAGTGTCATTCGTGCAATATATGGCACTGCTAGCTACGAGCTGCGAGCTGCATGTGGCATGCGGCATGCCGCATGTTGTAAATTGCTTGGAGGCTGTCTTGCTGCCATTGTTGTGACTGTTGTTGATGGTGGCGACGATGTTGTGGTTGTTGCGGTTCTTGTATAGTTTTGTTGTTGTTGTCCGTCCGTCGGCCGTTGCATATTTGCTCTGAATTATGCTGAATGCTAGAGAAGTGGTCCGTGGGTCGACTATTTATTACACGCAGAGAAATAGAAAAATGTTTTTATACTAAAACTTTGATATAAAGTTCATTGTGTTCTCTACTTAGGTCAGAAATTGATTGTAGTTGACCGATGTCAACAACGGAATTCGTTTGATTCGTCCATGCATCATGCAATTTCCCAAAATTTCGAGCTCATTGTTGTTGCCGTTGACATTTTTTTCACTGCATTTTGCGCGCGTCGCTGTTGTCACGCCAAGCTGCCAACTATTAACCATTCGGTTATGGCCATTCAGCATCTACCACAGCACCGGCGCCCCCACCCAGCTGCCAAGTGACGAATGTTGCTTGCGTGCAGCGTACATATTTGTTGCTGTCGTTGGCTTCACTTTTATTCGTGTTGTGTGCGATTGCTGTTCCGATTTAGAATGCGCTGCCATCGACGCCATATCTGATGGCACAGCCAACTTGGCTTTCAAGCTGTCGACATTTTCCGCAAATGCCATTCGGCTGCAGCTGCTGCGACCGGGAGTAAGGAGGGGGCGCGGGCAATTGGCAATCTGGCTATTTGATGCCGCTCTGGTCGGCAGCATTTTGAAATATTGATTCGGCTGTGCGTTGCTGTTGTTGACGTGTGTGCATACGTGGACGTCAACGGCGGCCAAACTGATTGTCATCGTCTGCGTTATTGTCGTCAGCGACGTCGTGGCTGTTGACATCAATGCAATGCCGGCAGCTGCAATTTGGCATTTGCGGCAATTTGTTGTGACGCTGCGACAGAAGATGTGGCAGTTTTATTTATTTGCCACAGTCGACAACAACAACAACACTTGCACTCGCAGTTGCACTGTTTTGCAGCTCTGCTTGCATACTTCGCACACTCCAATAAGGCAAATTGCTGCTTACGCTGCGAATTGGACTGTGCGGCTGTTGTTGTTACATCACTGGCGCTGCTAATGACCAACGCCTGCAATTGCGCGCAGCCCACACACGCACCGAACACGTAAATTCCAGCAGCGCATGCGCAGCGTATCGCATGTCAAAATATGCCGTGATTTTCGTAAGCAACAACACTAAATAACAGCAAAAATGATTTCCTTATTTCGGCCGATCGTTGCTTTGTTTACGTGGCCGTTGCCGCTTTTAACCCTTTCGATCCTGAATTTTGCCCTGTGTCTCGATATTACTTTTTGGTATCTAAATCATGAAACATTTGCCTAAGAAGTGTGCACACGACATTTGAAGTCGCCACGCCTCTTTGTTAGAATTCTAGAGCAGTTAACTTTTAACAAAATTTTAGGTTAAAACGGGTTAAATAAATTTTGTATCAATATTTTTTAATTACAGAAAAATTATTTAATATTTATGGAAAAATACAAAATTATCAGTTTTTGATTTTATTTAACCATTGTTAAAGAAACAGGATTTTAATCAAACGCGCCCAATTCGTAGACTTCAATTCGAACACAAACTTTCTCTGATATCGCTGCAAATTATTGCAAATTATTTTGGGGATAACAGTAAAATTGTTATAATTTGCTTTGAATTCACTTCTAAAAATATTAATTTGTTGGTGCCTACTTAAATTAAACCCATAAATTAATAGTAGCTTTTGCTATAAGATGACAAATAGGTGAAGTTGCTCTCAGGCAACTTTGGGGTCGAAAGGGTTAAGTACTCAAATTCGCTTTGCGCCCCATCCGAATTGCAGCAATTGGAGTTGCCAGAACGAAACGCTCCAGCGGCCGGCGGCCAAACGGCACGTTTTGTACGTCCCGAAAATGGAGCCCAACAAACAAAGTTTGCAAATTTATGGCGATTTAACAATGAAAACATACTTTGCATTGTTGTTGTGGAATATTGTTGTTAGTCGCGCGGGGTTATTCAACTTTTTTTGCGCACTAATGCAGCCAAAATCGTACGGCACCACCGTCCGAGTCAGCAATGTGCATGCGCAGTGCGTTCGCTTGCAAATATCGACAGCAACAAATTGGCCACAAAAAAAAACTGAATGAATGCTGACTGCAGTGCGACACACATTTGTGTAATTGATAACTGCACCGAGCTGACGGCGGCTGCCGTCGAATTGGCACCAATAACAACAGCAACAAGTGTGCGCCCATGTACCACCGTACATGTGCATGCAAGGCTTATGTGCCGCTGTCACATGGTGAGTGTCGGGTTGCGTATGCAAATTGGCCGCAACATTTCGCTGTGCGATAATTGCAGCGTCAGCCATTCAGACGTGACGGCGCTATGTGCCAAAAGCGCTTTTTTCAAGACTTTTAAGTACGAGTACTTATAAAAAATGCAATTTCTGCTGCGACTTTGCCGCAACACAAGAATTTTAATGGAACTGCACAATTGCCAACGACTGTGTCAAGTGGCAGCGGCGTAATTTGTACTCTGATGCCATCGTTTAATTTCAATTAAAAATGTGGAAACATGTGTGGAATTGATGACTTGAAGTCTAATTTAAATTTTATTTATTTTTTCTTTGAGTTGTACTCGTTTGCTTTGGCTCACACTTATCGGATATTAGTTGTGAAAGTTGTGAAAATGCATAATTTTTCAATATATTGAAACCTTTGAATTGAACTTTATGGAAAAATTTGCAGTTATGAAAACAGTTAACAACATTTATCGAAATGAGCCAAAGAGGAAACCATAGATTCAATAACTCGGTTGTTGCTCGAATGGTGTTCGGATTGAAGCTTTTGATATCACGCTCACAGTTCCTGAAAACAAAACTTCACTGTTCAGTAACACAAATTGTAAATGACTTGGTGCCTGAAAAATAGCTAAATTTTTTGGATCCATTTTCATTTATTATGAAATAATAACTAAACAACTATTAGACTTTCCATAACACTGCATAACAAAATCAAATTTTTTTTAAATAACAAGGTTTTGACAACGGTTTCTGGTATAAGAGGCCATGTTTACGTCTGATTTTTTAGGGATGGTCAAAGTTTTCCCTCTTTTGCGCATTCTTAGGCGCGCAAAGTTTTCCCTCTTTAGCGCGTTTCAGGCGTTCAGGCTTTGTCGCGTTATGACGTTTCACGCGTTATTCGCTTCGCAATGTTGTATCACAGAATAAACAGTATTATATTGTTTGTTCTGTGGTTGTATGCTCCATAACACGCGTTTCACGCCTCTGCTTCTTCTTCTTACGTCAGCTGATACTAATTTTTATTTATTTAATTTACTGATTTAATTTTAAACACAATAAATGCATATCGAACATTGCAAAAAATAAAAAAAAGATTCAATTGAATTCAATTTGTAACAATTTATTTCACAGGAATGAGCAAAATTCGATATACAACGAACGAGCTATCGAATTTCCAATACAGCGAAGACTAAGTTTCGTCTGTCAAAGAATTATACTAATCTTTAGAAATTTCTTCACATTTTATGTTAAAATGTTGGATTTCAAATGTTTCTTAACTGTATTTAATAGCTTTCGTGTAAAATAAATGCATTCGACATTTTCGATAACACAAGTTTGTTATCGACTTTACCATCGCCACATAATTTATGTCATCTTTAGGAACTCATGGTGAATCGGCTTACGTGAATCATGTAACCTCACATTTTAAGTATATGATGTGTTCAGCAATTTGATGTAAAATACTACGAAGAACATTTTAACCCTGTAGATCCCATGTTTATGGGTAAATTTTACAATTTTTTTCTAAAATGCCAAAAATGTCCTGTAATTTTTTTAATTTGCCATAAAATTCTACCATACATAGGTCTCTGAATACATCAAAGCTCAGAAATTTACTTTAACGCCAGAAATAAGCCAAAACTGAAATTGTGTTTATTTATTTCGTACTTAGTCAAAATTGGTATTAAAATGTCCTACAAAACTGGATTTTTGAGGGTCAGTGTGTATGGGAAAAATGTTGAACGAAAAATTTCAATATAAGTCACCGTACAAAAGAAAGCTCTAGATTTAAAGATGAAAAGACGGAATCTTTTTAATTTATTTGGTATGAAACAATTGTCAAAAAGTACACGTAGAATAGCAGATGGAAAGGCAACCTTCTTCTTCTTCTTGACTGGCACGACAGCCCGATTACGAGACCAAGGCCTAGCTACCCGCAACCATCCGTGTTGTGCGTGCGAATTCGTACACGGATGGAAGGGACCTACAGTTTTATGCCGATTCCGAACGGCGAGTTGGGAGCTTTGTCATAGGTAATTTTACTCTCAGAGGTTTGCCATTTCCTGCTGAGAGGACAGCCGTCGAAAGAAAAATTTATGTTTTTCTTTTATTTTCGGTGTTAACGTAACGGAGTCTTGAACCTGGGTTCGAGCGTCGCATTTGACTCGCGGCCCAACGCACTAGCCAGCTAAGCTACGGCGGCTGCGGAAAGGCAACCAATATTCCCAAAAACAATTGGAGCCGACCCATCTTTGTAAGTAAAGACTTGGGTCACCTACCGGATATCTGGTCTTATATTTCCTTTCATCAACAAAATGATGGACTGACGCTTGAAACAAGTTTTATCAATAATCAGCTTTTTAGTTCTATTCGTTGCAATACATTACTACGTTGCACCCTGTACAAATATATGTACGTGTGTGTACGTTTGAGCCGCATGTGTTCGCCCAGCATCTGCGAATGCTGCTTTTGGCATACTTCAAATCATTATAATTTGCCATAAATAAACGAAACAGAAGTTGTTAATTAGAAAAGCCAATAATAGCTTCGAATTATCTACACACAATTAACGCGTAATTGAATTTTCTGTGCACACTAAAATTAGAAACCAAAATTAAATTGAAGCAGCGGAATTTTCGCCAACAACAGTGCCAACAGCAAAAATGATTGCAAACTCTTTTCAAAAGCCATAAATTCATGGTAGACCGAAGAGCACATGGAAAATTCGGAAAATACAAATTCACTTATGCGTCAGCTTTGCGCTTCCGCGAACTAAAAATATCAACATTTCGCACAGTATGCAACAAAAAATCACAGCAAGTCATCAAAACGGCAACGAGGCGGCAGCAACGGCAACAATATTAACCGAAACGGTAGCAACACCAGCGACATTTTCGTGCAGTGCGGCTAGCGTGCAACATATACATACATACACATGTATGTATGTGCACATGCAATTGCAACAGTAGCAGCATCTTCGTCATGAGCGCCATGGCTGCAATGCCTCGCAGGCATCAATCAATGCTGCCATTGCTGCGTTCACTGGTCAAACCAAAAACATTCACGTAAAACGAAAAAGCAGATGCGCAAACAACAACAATAATAACGACAACAACGCAACTTTGCATTTGCGTAGTCGACGCACAGATCGAGCCAACTATGCAAGCACTGCGCACCGTACGCGGCGCATCCACTGTGCACACTTCACGCGGCGAACTTGAAATTGAAAATTGAAATTATATCAAGTGCGGTGCAATGCACGGACGGGCGACGCGCATTCACATGGCCAATCGTAATGACTCCATAAAATTGCGCCACCGACTGCAGACAGACTGTCGCAGTGACGGGCACCCGGCCCGGTCGCTTCGCACAGACGTTTTGGATGCACGCTTGGTTGGCTAGTTGGCTGACGGACGACTGTGTGGCTGTCGCCGGGGGCAATGCATGATATGGCGGCGACACGACGTACGACTGTGGCGACTGTCCAACAAGCTTCGCGCTCACTGCCGACTCGCATATTTTTCGGTACGCCGGCTTCTGCTGAATTTTTCACTGTACAACTCTGGACTTTCTCATGTCATTTGTGTTTTGGTTTCTTGTTGTTGCCGGTTTAATTCTGTTTTGTGAATATGTGTGGCGATTCTTGAAATTTGTTTTTATTGTTTTGTTTTCTCTGTCATGGCTTATGGGCGTCTTTTTCGTTTATTTCGCGGAGAAGCTGCGGCAATTTGTAGGCTATGTGCGCTACTTGGACTGTATTAACCGCTCTGGACGACCTGGTACTTGCGCGCCGTTGGCAGCCTTCCTGCCAGCCAGTGCCAAGAGCGCAGATTTAATGATGCTCGCTTCTTTTCGCATAAACAAATACAACATTTCGCGTGTGCAACTCACTGCAGTCGTGTGCGTAATGTTTATTTTAATGATCTCGAATGTGGCTGTGCACGTCTAGGCGTGGCAGTGTTTTTCGCAATAAAAACCGCAATGAAATGAGTTATTACGTGTGGAAAGCGCGCAGACAACGCAACCGATTCCGATTCAATTACGAAAAACTGCCGCGCACAGCCGTTATGGCCAGGTAGCGCTATCCGCTGGAGACAATCCGTTTTTATGGCAGCGTGACAGCGCAGTAATGTCCGTTTTGCCATGGCTTATGGCCAACTTGAACTGGAATAACTGCTCATTGCACTACAGCCTCCTGTCTACTGATTGAGTGTGTAGTTGGGTTGCATTTTCCCCAATGGGCTTCTTGCATTGAGAAAATCAATTAATTGTGGTACGCGTGTAAATAACATTTATAGACGCGCCCTGGCCGTACAATTTGCTTATTTTATGGGCCCATAAATTGCCCTTTGTGCAATCGATTCGCTGCCGTTGCTGCCTGTAGCGCCAAATTTGCTTGTACATTTCGTAATTCCTTCACTTTTGCTGGCGTTGCGGGCATTTCATTTAAATTCAATATAATCGCAAGAATTGAAATTGAACATCTGGCTCTGTGCTACACTAAAGGCGTTCCGTGGCCATAAATGAATTCCAGACACTCGATGCGTGTTGCCTTTTGTTCTTTGGCGCGTGACGTGTTGTCTGGTGTGAGCAGCTATTGTAAAAATATCATAAATTCCTTATTGCTACACGACACGGGACGAGAATTACAATATAATTTCTGAACATCAATTGTTATTTATCGTGAGAAATCAAGTCCATATTTAGACATCAGCTGCGTAGGAATGTTGCAATATAAAACCCTGCAATGTGCCTTAACAATTTCAACAAAATTCAACTGGCGGAAGATGTACATACAAATATATTCAGTAATCTAGAGAAGTGTATGAGGTGATTGAAAATTCGGAAGACACATTCCCATAATTGCACTTAAATTGCCTAAGTAAATAAGTTGTTAAAAAAAGTCGGTGCTATTTTTTTGTGAAGGACTCTGAACTTAATGAGAGGTCATGAGTATTTTTACATTGCTTTATAGTAGCAATTGAGTTGGATTTAATATTTGTAATGCCCCATGATTAAGAAGACAAGCAATTCCCTAAATGTTTAGCTTCAAAGGCGAAAAAGTTAGATATGTATCTCTTCATGTCATCTAAGCAATTTTTATATATATTCTGGTCATGAGTATCTACTAGTATATGGAACAAAAAGCCATTGCAAATATTTTGCGCATTTATTTTAATTTCTTTTATTTTATTTCTTTTATTTTTTTAATTAAATTAAATTTCATTTTATATTATTTATTTTATTTTTTTTATTTTTTAATTAAATTAAATTTCATTTTTTGTTATTTTATTTCATTTTGTTTTATTTAATTATATTTAATTATATTTTTTGTTTTATTTTATTTAATTTTATTCAATTTAATTTAATTTAATTTTATTTTGTTTTATTTTATTTTATTTTACTTTATTTTATTTTATTTTATTTTATTTTATTTTATTTTATTTTATTTTATTTTATTTTATTTTATTTTATTTTATTTTATTTTATTTTATTTTATTTTATTTTATTTTATTTTATTTTATTTTAATTTATTTTATTTCATTCTATTTTATTTTATTTTTTTAATTTAATTTAATTTAATTTTATTTTATTTTGTTCATTTCATTCTATTTTATTTTATTTTATTTTTGTTTTATTTTATTTTATTTTTGTTTTATGTTATTTTATTTTATTTTATTTTATTGTATTGTATTTTATATTATTTTATTTATTTTATTTTATTCTATTTTTCACAGATTTGGTTATAAGCATTAAATTTGGTTGAGAAATTCGAAAGAAATGAATACGGTGTTTCGAATGTCTGCTTCACATTAGATTTTGCCTTGATGTAAAAAAGTGACAACTTAGAGACGAATCAGGCAAAGCTAAAGTGAAGCAACGTTCAAACGAAAATTTTTTTTGAAAAATATGTTCCATGTAGCTCGTTCTAGACAAAATACGAGGATATACATACATGCATATAAAATAATGGTATTTTTCAAGTCATTCGATTGGATATGTGATTTAGCATATAAAAAGGTGTTACCAACCGTTTTCCAACCAACCGATTGTCCCAGCGACAGTACGGTTTTTGAAAGATTTGTCCGCGTCCGGTGGCAAACTACAAACGAACGCAAAAATATTCTTTTTTACAAAAGTTTACCAGAAGACCTAAAGTGATCTGTCGAAGTATAAACATTTTATCACTTTAAAACACAAAGGTTTATGTATTTGGACTCATTTGTTAATTTTATATTTCTAAATAAAACTCAAATTAATTTTTTAAATCAATTTCAATATTGAAACATATTGACAGTTTGAAGGTGTTTCTAGCTAAAACCCCAATTCCAAAACAACAACAATTCCCCTCAAAGTCTGTCCCAATAGACGACATTAACAATCGCTCTCATTTAGCATTTTAAATTCAACAAGAATTCAATTCTACCGATTGCTCCACTTTGCAACACATTTTCCTTAGCTTTCACGTTCAGCATTATTTTATTAAATACAAATTCCTATTGCCCCAAATTGAATTTGCATAATTTAAGTTTATAATCTAAGCAAACATTTTCTTACCGCACAATTTCCATTTAACTAATCGAATTTTCATTAATTTTTCTCGTTTTTCTGCTTCTTCTCTTTTCATGGCATCCATTATAGCTGAGAGCGACCTCTTAACATTCGCACAACGTAAAACGCATTACGAGTGCGACAAGTCATTTCGCAAGGAGCTCTTTACCGCCGCCACACGACCGCGCAGTGTCCGCACGCTGTACGAGGAAGCGGGCAAAGTCACGCCGCCGCCAATGCCCGCCACCGCTGCCAACTCGCCGCACTCGCCGCATTCATTTGCCAACGCCGATGGCATCGTCGTCGACGCGGACGGTCTGCTGCTGGATGGCATTTCGAGTACAGGTGCTGGCAACGATGAACTGGTTTGCACGCCCGTTTTCGGAAAGGCCAATCGAAAGATGCGCACGCGAATTGATGCTGAAATTGAAATAAGATTGGTGAGTCTACGGGGGAGGAAAGGGGAAGGCAGAGTAAGAGCGCCTAGATAGGTTTTAGCACATAGTGCTGCAAGCTTATGCAGTTTTACTGGAATCTTAGCGGCAACGGTATCCATGTGGTGGCGTCACAATGCCATTGCAAAAACACACACACACAAGTGAGTGTACAGTGCAAACTACTACCGAGAATATTTTCTTGAATAATTGGCAATGCTTTTGGCTTGAATTCGTACATTATCTATTTCAGAGAGGCTTTGCTTTAGTAGCTTTTAAAGTTTCAGATCTAAGCGTTGCAAATGTCAACAGACTATCCAGTTGCAGCTGGCGCCTTCTAAGCCTACATTACTTGAATTCGGCAAAGACAATTTCCAACAGAAACTCCAACACAAACTTCCTGTGCAACATAACTTAAAGTGACGTTTCACATACTTTACAAATTCGCATCTACTGTCAACCATAACGTGCTTCGCCCTCGTTTCGTCTCTCACAAAATCGCCACTTCAATTCTGGGCCTCTTACTTATGTCGTAATATTCATTTAGCAACAATTCTCCACAACTCGCATTCCCGCCATAACGAATCGTCCTAATCTCTGTTTGTTATTTACAAATGAACTTTACCCAGTTCCCAGTTGCCGGCCCGTGCGGCCTTAACGATAAAATATTTGCACATAAATGTCGTCAATATATAATAATGTTATTTAAGTGGCACTACGCCAGCGGCATTGCCGCACAGGGCGACTCGTTGCGGCTGCCTGGCATAAAGTAGACAAGAGAATTCGATACTGTCGAGTCGGCTGCGTGTTGGCCATTAGGCAGTGCGACGTCTCTTCACCGACGTCAGGCACAATGCGAAAAGGATTAAAAGTCGTGCCATTCAGATACCAAAAAGTGACTGTCAAGAACAACACCAACAACAAATAACTTTGCGGGTAAATAGCGAAAGGCGGAAAATTAAACGCTGAAATTAAAGCTGCGCCAAAGCGAGAACGAACCAAAGTGGGCAACTACTCGTAAGAGTAGACATCATGCGGCGTTGTCGATGATGGCACAAATTGAATGGTAGTTAGAACATTAATTTGTTTGCTATTATGGTGTGTTGTTGTTGTCTTACACTTGGCATTAGATAAACAGCCAGAGTGGTATCGACGATATGGCAGAAATAAATTCTAGCCAACACAACGGCTCAAGTGAAATACAAAACCAACAGAAAGAAAAATAATTAATTAGGCGAGAGCCACACCGGCTGACAACAACACACATTGTTGTTCAATGTTTCGACCAATGCACAGTGATTCGTTCCATAGACAAAATTCAAAAAATTTATAGTCTCAGAATTTAACGATTTTGAAAATTCCAACTAAGAAAACCCCAAAAAATCTGTGCAAAAAATTAATTAGTGTCTGTGCAAAAGCGGCTCAAAGTTGAAAGTTTTTTCACAAAAACATTTAAATACATATTTTCTGTTTTTTAGTCTATTGAGTAAATCAAATTGTAAAAATACATGGTTACCAAAAAGGTTCTAAAACTTTTAATATAGATTAAGAAATGATGTGGCCATTTTCGCTTTTAATGTTTTCTCAAAATTTGCAAAGCTAAGGCTTTTACTTCACTTTTAATTTAAAATATTTTTCTAAATTAAAAATTTGAAAATTGGCAAAACTTAGAGGAAAATATCTAAAAAGTATGTGAAAGTATGTTCCTGGATTTTTTTTATTTTAAGCAGCATTCTTTCTTTGTCGGATAATGTAATTACATCCTCCGATATCTTCCGATCTCAGAAAATAATTCAATTTGAAAAGTGGTGTAAACACCCATTTTTCGACAAAATGTATTTTTTTCATCCCTAAAAGTATGCAGTCAGCATGAAAAATTGAGAAAACTGCGAAAAAGCAAAACTTACGTCTATTATTATCGTTTTTTTTGCAAAACAATTTCTGTTACTCTTTGCAATTATCAATGTTGACGTTACTGATTAAATGTAAAATCTGAAAAATCTAGCCAACACACTTGGTGCTATAGCTCACCAAAAATGACGAAAATTACAAATTTAAGTCTCAGACATTGCCAAACTACAAAAGTTTAAGAAATAAAAAACAAAATGGAGATTTTAATTTAGCAGACCATGATTAACTAGTATACCAAATTTTATGAAGAACGGACCACTCCTTCTAATTTTGTCCCGCGGTTGTATGGAGTCGAATCACTGTGGATTGGAGTAATTTGAGAGTTGCGTTTTTTTTCAATTCTTTACTAAGATTCTGCGTAGCCAGTCAGTGAAAGTAAAGACTTGTTGTGCAACACTTTTTAATTCAATTTGGTCAGACTTAGTATGCATTCACTCAATGCAGTTTTCTTATTTCGATCGTTATGACCACTACACCTTTTCAAGTTCGATTTCAGAAAGTGTTAAAGCAATTTCAGAAACCATAAACTTAATTTCAGAAAGCGTAAATTCAATTTTAGATATATAAATTTAATTTGAGAAACCGTAAAAAAAAATTCCAGAAACCGTAAATTCAATTTCAGAAACCGTAAAAGCTATTTCGGAAAACGTAAATTAAATTTCAGATATATAAATTCAATTTTAGAAACCGTAAAAGCAACTTCAGAAACCGTAGAAGCAATTTCAGAAAATATAAATTCAATTCAAATATTGGGGAAAGTGCATTTTTCATAAAAAATTTCTGAAATTTAATTTACGGTTTCCGAAATTGCTTTTACGGTTTCTGAAATTAAATTTACGCTTTCCGAAATTGCTTTTACGGTTTCTGAAATAGTTTTACGCTTTCTGAAATCGATCTTGAAAAGGTGTAGTAATTTTTTCTCCAAAACTCGATATTTCGGCGCATTCGAGTTTATTTCGATTCTCTAAAAATGCGAATTTGTATTTATGTATTTAAATTGTATCTTCAAACTGTCTTGAATGCATTTCATTTTACTAACGCTTTTCTTTTAAATTTCCCACAGCCTGCCGCCATTGAAGATCTTCGCAAATGGACCTCCACCGAGGCGCTGGGTGATGTCACCGTCACACCGGACTGCATGCATCACGTCGACACGTCCATTAGCACCTCCATAGTGATTGGCGACAACGGCATTCTAACGCCCGCACTCTCTCCGTCCGTGCTGTCGGCCGATGCGGTCGACGCGCTCTATTCCATCAACACCAGCCACCTCGCCGATAGCACGCAACTTCCTAACGACATAAACAAAGATGTGCCTTTGAACCATCGACTGCCTTCCCCCGAGGAACAATGCAAAATCATAGCTTTAAGGTGAGCTCTATCCAGCGACTGTAAATTTCCATGTACTTTGCTAGTTACAAATTCTGCGTTCAATCCATCTCCCACCTCCTAACACAAATTCATTATCTATGCTAATTTAAATTTATGCCATTTGGAGAATTTTTTTGGGCTTTTTGGCTGGACGTTGTCCAACTCTCACGACAGCAAATTATAAGTAAAAATGTAAATTTCAACTGAGCAACGGTGAAACTGTGAAAACTGAAGTTTAAACAAATGAATTCAATTATTTAGAAAACAACGCAAACAGTAGGTAAATAATTACCATGCACTGCGGTGTGCAGCTGCCGGCATGTGCGATGTAAGGTGTGGTGCCGGTGCCTGACGCCTCGAGCTGTGCGGCTGCTTTGCACTGCTATGAAAACTTTATGGTCTGTTGACTTTTGATAAATTCAAGGGCGAGTGCGAGTAGGAAAGCTTAAGTTTACCGGTGTAGAATTAACAAACTTTAATGACTGTACAGGCTTTTTGTGGGTCATTTGACATTCAATTCATATTATGGAAAATCTTTAGAAAAGCGATTTGAAAATTTAATTCAGTTCTTTATCCCTAGTAACACCGTGCGACAACAAATTTTACACACGAAAAAATCTATATACTCGCGAAACTAGGGGCCAAATGTAGTAAAACTGCGTTTTTAGTTTTTCTCTGCAGCAATCGCAATTATTCCCCTCTTTGATAAGAAGCAAATATTCTACTCCCGTATAAAGCAATTCAATACCCATGGCCGTACCCCACCAATGCTCTGCCGCCCAAGTGTGCTTAGACAATTCTTATACTCCACTTTGTTCTCACCGCAATTGCAGTAGCCACATTCTGGCTACACGGCCTAATGAATTAACAAGATAACTTCGTGATCTGCTGTAATGGCAGCGAATGCAATTAACCTCTAAACTCCATGCAGCAACCACAGCAACAACAACAACAACAACGATGCCGTCAATTTAATGACTCATGTTGGTCGGCCTTTGAAGCGTTTTATTTTGTGCACATTATCGTTGCATTCATTTTTGTTGTTGATTTGTCGTTGGCTTATTTGCCGCTCGCCGCCGCCCCTTTTGATTGACTATTGACTGTGCAATTTTATTGTTTAGCCTTTGGTGTGTTGGTGTTGGTATCTTGTGCGCTAATATGGTTGCGAGGCTTCACTAATGCCGCGCGGCTCTTCACTTCTCCCTTGCAGATATCCTGCCGAAGTCATCTCCGTGGACACGTCGGGCAAGCGCTTCCAACGCATGTGCATGGCGCGCAAGTCGACAACCGGTTGCTACACGAACATGGCCGATGCGAACAATTTGAATGATGACGTCCAAACGGTGAGCCGGCGCTCACGATCGCGCAAGGTGCGCGGCAAGCGGCGCAACACAATCGCTGGCACCGATCAGAAGGAAATCCAAGATGCGGCAAACGGGTATGTGCTCGCTGTTTTTTTATTCCTTCTCCTCCTTAACCGTCGTTCGTTTCAATTTTTTTTTGGTTTTTTTAACTTTGAATTTGTTTTGCTGCTGCTGTCTTTGTAATTTTTTGCGTTGTAGCGGCGCAAAGTCGCCTTCTAACCACCAAAGCGACCGTACATTCAATATGATTCGTACCAATATTTACTACTGTTTTATTGCATACAATCTTGATTTTATGTTTACGGCTACGAGCCGGCCTAATGATGTACATTATATTTTCGTACCATGGACGTTATGTAGCGTTTGTAATGCCGACAAAGATATATGTATAAGTACATACATAACGAACACCTAACGACAAATAGTGTCCGTGCCTAGCTAAGTGTTCGACAAGCATTAATCCAACTGTACATACTATTTTAGAGCCATAGCACACCTCTACATACACACAAACTATATCCGCAAACAAATACTTACATACATACAGCCATCTAGCGATTACGCACTTGATTTGAATAACAACGAAATTATTGTGGTTTTCATAATTTGTTATGCTGTTTGTATTAATTTGAGAATAGCCCACACCAACTAAATAGACTTTTTTGATTTGATTTTCCACATTGCCGTTCAGTGTTGTGTTAACTGTTCTCCTAATTTCATAGATGCATTGAAGTGCTCTCTTCACTTGCTCAGCATTAGCACAGCATGTTTGCCGACTATTACAATCGGCCCGATCGCAGTGTACATAACAATTATCCGAATGATTTGCACAATGGAACTTTTCCGTTGAACTTGTACATTTAACCCGTACTTACTGTATTGTTTGATTTTATTCAAAATTATGATTTTATTTAGCAAGAACTAAACCAAATAAAAACCGAAAAATAACAGCCTAACAAATTGTCAGTAAATGTGAAAAATTGCCTTGTAAATAAATTCCGACGAGAAACGTGCTCGACTCGGCTGCCCCGCAGTCAGTCGGCCGGATACAATTAAGACCACAATTACCGAAATACACACACACACACACATACACTCGCTAATAATCGAATGATTTAGACAAACGCCTACAATCAGTGACATATTCGCCAAGCATCATTACCAACAAAAACTACAACATTCATCTGTCATGACCGCGAGGAACTTCACAGCCATCAGCAGTCAAGACATAACCACTAACCTGCTCATAAATCATAGCGAAAATTTCAGTATTACACAGTCGTACATTATATAAAATTGTTATAGACTCTCATGCACACACATGCATGACATATCTACATGGCATGCATGTGTGTGGTTGTTTATGCACAGTTTTGCAAAATCGCTCCAAGAAATGCCGCATTTCATTATTCCGTCGAACGCTTAAAAGGTTCATAAATCTGGCGCGTCTGTCTCGACTGCCCAATGCAGTTATTCCAATTGAGTGACTTTATGTGTTGGGCAACCTGAAACCTTTGCCATGGAAAGCAAGAGTTACATTTTATTTAATATTTCTTTTTTATTGGGTTTAGCAACATTTCTCATATTAATGGCAAAAGTTGTTAGCTTGAAATGTTGAAGCGGCCTAATTGAATGAGTTTTTAGAAGCTGCTGCCAAAGGCTTACAATATTTTTCTACAATAAGATCATTTTTCAGTTTTATAAAAAAGTATTTTTTTTAAAGAAAATTCACAAAATCTGCAAATAAAATTGTAAAAGCTATAGGAAAGATATCCAAAGTAGAAGAAAAATATCTGAACAACAATTTTGTAGGTGGCAAAATTATTCATAGTTGGTAAAATTTTGATGTAAAGCAAAGACAAATGTATTCTTGATTTTTTTTTTACCCGATTTGGTGTTCACATGGTCTAAAAATTTAATAATTCAATACACAATAATTCAGTAAATAATAAATTATTCACATTTATGTAAGACTGATTGATGAAGAATTTCTGATCATTACCAATCTCATAAGATTTCTTTGTGAATACTTCTAATCCACTCCAAAGCCACTAATTCCAAACCGGAAATATTAAACGTTGTAATATTCCAACACGAATTTCCATATAACATCCCATACAAGAAAAAATCTGAAAAATAAGCAAATCAAGAAAAGTTCCCCCCAATGCAGCGATGGCACACTGCCATCACTGCATTATGTAAAACATAACATACATACATAAGGACATACATAAATGTGTAGGTATGTGTGTGCACAAGTGAAATACCAGTGACATGGCCCTTGTTGTGGAACTTTGTTTATTGAAAAGATGTTGTAATCTGCTTAAAAGTGAATGCGACTGAAAAACACCCAACAGAAATTAATCTGTGAACTTTGTTGTTAATTAATTTGGGCATGAAATCATGTCTGCCTGCAGTCGGTTGTCCGTCCGTTTGTTCTTTAAGTTGTGCGCTGGTTCGACGTTTGTTTGTCTGCGCCGTTAATGTGTTTTCGAAATGCGCAGCCAGCGTACGATACGTTGATAAGAATGCAGTTTAAGTGGTATTAACAAGTGGAACAACAACTGCAACAACCAACAATGCACCATGCACCATGCAACAGCAACAGCAACATTAACAACAACAACAATAACAAACTTATTAAAAGCACAATGATCTTCCAAGTGCCGAAAAGTGCCAGCGATGTCGTTCACGCAATGCGCGCTACACTACTGAACACATTAAAGGTTTGCCAATTCAGTTGTTGAGCAAATGTGCAAGAGAGCAGATCTGAGATACAAGACAAGTTGTTGTAGGGTTAAAAAGAAGTCACAGTTTTCAAAAATTTCTTGTACTTTCATAATTCGTTAAGTGCAAAACTATTGAAGTCCAACAAAAACCCACACAAATGTAGTTCTGAACTATAGTTGCACTAGAATTCTATGGTTTCTTCTCTTTAATGAACAAATGTAATACTGAAATCTTTCGTCACCATCACGCCGTCCATGCCTTACAAGAATCTAACAACAAACAAACATGTTTTCTTTTTTCACACATTATTTTTTCGTATCCCGAAAAAATTTTAATTCTCCCAATTTAGCGAGTCGACAGCAACCGGCGGCGAGCTTAAAAACACTTTAGCCACTGCCGCAGCAGCAGCGGATGGCCACGAGGAAGAGGCACGTCGCAGCGACAAGTCGAAAAAGTTCGGGCGTAGCAAATCGAGCGATATATTAAAAAAAGATTCTGTTGCCTTGCCATACGATAAGGGCAAGAACACGCTGACGCGCCTCAATTCGCTGAAGCAGTGGGGACGCAATCGGTTCAAATTTATGCAGCGCAACGATGCCGCAGCGACGACTGCGTCGGCGAGCGACAGCGGTGCCCACGATGTGAGTGGAAGCAGCAGCGGCAGCAGTGCTGCAACGCAGCACGCTGGCGCGGACAAAGCGGAATCCAGTGGCACGGCCACTGCCGGCGTGGCTAAGACGTCTGGCGCAAAATCAAGCAGCGTCAAGGCAATAGCTGCTGGTGGTCGCGACATCGACGATGACTGCGTGGTGCACGACCTGATCAGCCAGAAGAGCGAAAGTCGGTTTTCGCACGAACGAAAACCTTCGTATTCCTCGTCGGAGAAAAGTGTGAGCGTGAGCAGCAGCGGTCATCTGAAGGGCAAATTGCAACTGGCCAGCTGTGGCAATGTGAAGCTGCGCGATACTTCATCGTTGAACCGTCAACGACGACACGGTATCCCGGCCAATGGCGGCCTCGCAGGCAAGGACGAGCAGCCGCATTCGTCGAGCGGCAACTGGAGCGCCAGCTCCGAGTCGGGACGCGCCTCGATTGGCAGCGAAATCACCATTCAGCCCAAGTCGAGTGCCTCGAATACATCGCTGAATGTGTCAAGCTTCCATCCGGGCAGCGGACCGCCGTCCTCAATGATGAGCCGACGTCGCTTCCTAAACACCTCGGCATCGAGTAGCGTAACCAGTGAGGGCACAGCCACTCCCGATTTGCAGGTGGCCGATGGTGGATATCCCAATCATTTGGACGATGAGACAAGTTCGGCGTATTCGTGCGACACTGAAGGCTATTACACCTCGTTCCACATGGATAGCGGACTTCGCACTCTGAAGGAGGAGGAGCCGCCCATGACGCCGCTACAGCACAATCAAAATCTGCACACGAGCAACTACTCCTTCGGCAGCCAGTCCAACCAGACAGTGCTGACCGCGGAGAATGAGTACGAACTCTTCGGTAGGGGCTCGACTTCTACGACGACCAGTTCCGCGGGCACTGTCTGCACCACTCTGATGGTGAATGGCGAGCAGAGCAGTTTGAATAGCGTAGGACCAGATGTGCCGGAACGCATCAGCTCGCTAGGCAAATTGAGCAACAAAAGCAGCCACAGCAACAGCGCGAGCACGAGCACTCTGGAGCGCAGCTACTCGAGCAGCACCATTGGCAGCACTTTGGAGCGCACGGGCACCATTAAACGCAACGTAAACGCCAGTCTGATACTGGCCACAGCGGATGCGGAGGATATAGATGGGGGCAAGAAGTCGTTGGAGACGCCCGAGTCGCAGGACGAGGAGTTCGATTTCGAGCAGCGTATTGGCAGACGTGCGGCCCAGCCGTTGCCCTCGGTGCCCACCGTTTCCGAAGTGGAGTGTTCGGAGTGTTCAGACCTGGAAGGTGTGGAACGCATCGAACGCATCAAGCAGAAAACGGCTATCAACGCGAAACGCATACCGTCCATGTGCATCATTACACCCACGACTAGCGATGACGAGAACCAGTCGAAGGATGGCGCTTTCGATCCGGACCGAACTTTGACGAACGAAAGCTCGCCCAGCGCGAAAGCAGCCGCCAAAGCTGCCGAAGGCACTCTGCAGCTGGAAATAAGCGAAGTGAGCGAGTATTGCACAGTTGGTGGTGGCAAGAATGCCACCACGCCCACCAAGACCGCCAAGGACCACAATTTGAATGTGCTGAAGCGTAATTCGAACTACGCCCTCAACAACATGTTTGAAAAGCTAAAAGTTGTGCTGCCGAGCATGAAGCGTTCGCCCAGCAAAAGCTCGCCGCCCTTGTCTGCGGTGGTGGGCGACGACGACCTGTACGACACGGCCGGTGAGTATGTGACCATTGCAGACATCAGCAACAACAACCGCCACAATCAGCTGCCAGTGCCCAAGGCGGTGGGCGCTAGCAGTCTTGGAATCTACTATTCCAATGACATAGTTCGACGCAGATTCGACAGCATCGCCGAGGCAGCGAAGGGCGACGAACCCTGCTCGGCGCGGAAGCGCGACACCGAGTACGTTTCACTGAATGAGCTGCCGTCGCATTTGCGTAAAGTTGCAGTGGCGAACAATGGAGCGACCACTGCTGCCCTCACGCCGGAGGAGAGTGGCGAACAAAGGCGGCCAATGCGAGGCGGCGAGTGCGCAGAATCCGCACAACAAAGCGAGCATGCAGCCGCCGTCGCCATGTACGCCGAAATCAGCGAAGTGCGAGAACAGTCGTCACTCGGCTCACCACTGTCACAGCATAAAGGCGCCCGAGTGCGCGTCAATTCGCAAGGCAAAATCATTTACGATTCGGACAGCCTGAAGCGACGCAAGGGCGCGCACACCACTTTCGCACCTGGTCCGTATGTGAAAGAAACCGAAAGTGCACTGCCAGAAGTCGCGAGCGAGCAGTCCCAGTCACAGACGGGCAGTGAAAGTTTCCAAGCGAAAACATCGGCGGCCAAATTACTTTTGCTCAATGGCGGTGTAGCGGCCACCAGAAAAATCGCCAACGTGCGTCCGATTGTGTCGACAACGCCACTCACACAGGTGCAGCGCCCGCAGCAGCAAGCCGCCAACAGCGGCGGCAACATGTCATTGTCATCTGGCGCGTACACGGCGCAAAGCCAACGCGCCTACAGCTACCAGGAGAACAAGAACATGTTGGCCAACAATACGAATCCGTTCTTTCAAAGCAACTTTGTCGCGGCCAGCGGGCCGGCAATGATGCCCTCGCCATCCACCAAGTCCACCTCGTCCACCGGCTCCACCATATCGTCGACCACATCATCGACGCACACGAACAGCAGCGGCGGCAGCTCTTCCGCATCCTCAACGAAAGACGAAGGTAAGCAAATTTTGGTCAATAGCCAAAGGGCACCAAACAACGGCCAAACAAGCCATACCCCGAACACCGCAGCCAATTATGTAAATAATACTATAGATTTACGCATTACAACAAACACAAATCGGACAGACACCACCAGACCCACAGCAGACAGTTTTAGCATTTGCGCAGCCAGTGAGCAGCTGCAACACAACCAAATCAGCAGTCAACATTTCAATGTAAGCAACAACCAGCCAGCAAAAACAACAACAACAACGCTAGGCGATTCCAGTGTACACATTGCAGAATCGAAAGCAAAATCAAAAGTGCTGACTGCAAGTGAAATCGACAGGGCACCCAGTGTAGGGGTGGAAAATCGTGAATCAACTCCCCACACTCCCCACTCACGACAACCCTCACCCGTACCCACACCCCTCACGCCTCCGCCACCACCATTACCACCGCGGGGGAAAGTAAACGGCATAGCAGATGCTCGAAATGCATTTCCCTCTCCAAGTGTGGCGTTTGCACCCACTGGGCCCACTCCACAGCTCACTTTGAATGGGCCGAATTGTCGCAATACCGACTGTCCCCATGATCGTAGTAGTACAGATGCGCCCAGCGGTAGTAGTAGTAACGAAATATCGATTTCTGCATTTGTTGACCCAATTGCTGCAGCGCAGTTTTCCTTTTCGTCGAGTGCAGCAACTCCCACGCGACGCCCACTGAAACGCAACAACAGTTACCGCTTGGCCAATGACGAACTCAAACTGGAAATGAACAAAGAGAATTTGGTCATTTACGCCGACGACCACACGACAATGACGCCACTGAATGCCAAATGCAACTCATTCAGCAGCACCTGCAAGACTTTGCCCCACCCTGCCAGTGCAATGAAGTTAAGAAATGCGCTCAACAGCACCGAAACCGACGAATCCAACAGGTCCGCCGGTCAGCGGAAGATAGCCAAGTCCTTTGAACGTCTGGTCGATGAGTTCTCACTGTCCACCACTTCCACGGACTCGTCTTATTTGCGTAACAAGTCGCTGGAGAATTTCGACGATTCTCCGTCCATACTGAGCGGTGGTGGTGGGAATGAAGATAGTAGCAAAATTGAAAACCCCGTAAGTGAGGACTCTGAATCCGATACGGAATTTGAGTTGGTACCTTCGCCGCCACACGTAAAGTTTCACAAGTCCTTTGTGGAAAGTGTGCTGCTCAAACCGTTTAAAGTGGTTTTACCCACCGATGAAAATGGAACCCGCAGGCAGAAAATACTGCAGAAATTCGAAGTTACAGAAATCTGGTGAATGGGAGAAGAATTTTGAAATAGTTAACTAAGCGGGGAATAGTTAGTAGAAGTAGTAAATAAAAACTGCAACGCCGGTAAACGCCACTGAAACCAATACGAGCCCCACAGGCCAGTCAGAAATGGGATCATTTTTATAGTTTCAAATACATTTGCCAGAAATTTGAACAGTATAGATATTGAAAACACTATTCGCTTACACTGAAATAGTATTACTCGATTGGTGACGAATCCACCCAAACCTCCATTATTATTATTATTATTAAAGCATTGCAAGTTCGCAAACTTTGCCGTAATGAGCCACTCGAATATGACAACGCATGCATGAGTGCCAGAGCGTGTACAATGGACGCGTGCTGTCAGTCTCCGCTTTCGGCTGCGACTACACATCCGTGCACACTATCTAACTGGGCTCACAAGTGCTGTCATCCCAGAGATAATCGTCTATCATGCGACATTCAAGTGCGAATCTAAACTTGACCTTTTTGCTCATCTTCCACTTGGTGCGTCGCTCTGCCTCCTGCCGCCGCCTATTAAGTGGGCAACCCTTTTCTGGTTTTTTGCTTTCATCAATTTCATCAACGACCAACCACAGAGACAGAGCACCACCCATCCAGTGCGCCTGTGCCGGTACTAAGACTGCACCGTTAAGTGGTTTTTCTTTCTTGGCTTTTTAATTCACTTCATCTGCTCAGCCGTTTTGAGGCACTTTTCACTCCAATGGCATTCACACTAAAAGTGTTTTGTTAGCGCTAAACCGCAAGACGCGCCAAACAAAGCACGACGACGACTCGTTGCAAGTATGAAAAGGTTGCGCTTGTCCACCGGGCGACACGTTGGCGGCAACGACCGGAACGTGATTAATTTGTTTGCTTTTGACGCGCTTAAAAGCAAAACGCTGTCATTGATCTCTAACAGCGTGCAAACAATGCGCGATTGTGCCTACGAAACGCGGCAATTTCCACACATTTTCGATTGTTTGCCAGCTTTCATAACGCACAAAATTTACCTGGAAAACGACCAGCAACCACACAGGTTGAAATGTTTGTGCGCCAGTGCAAATATTATGCAAGAAATATTACTACAAAGTCCACTTGCCTTTGTTTGCGCCAGCGTCCGCGCTTAAAACGCCGATTCAGCATTGCAATAGCAACAACAAAAGTTGCACACTATGCAGTCGTAATTGCGCGTTGCACACAGTTTTCTGGCATTTGTATTGACATTAATCACGCCAGTTTAAGGAAATTGTAGTAATTTTCCTGTTGCATGGACTAGTTTTCAAATTTATACATAAAATATGTACGAGTCAGTATTTGGCATTGTTTTTAATGGATTTGCAATGTGCCAAGGTTTATGTTATTTACGTGCCGCAGCCGAGCTTCAAAGAAGCATTTAAGTTGGGTAGAAATAGTAATATTAGTAATAGAGTAGAACTTGGAGATCAATTCACTTGTGAGATTTGATTTAAATTTGTTACACGAATTTAAAGCCTTTCATTAGTTTTCCATTCTCAATTCAACTCAATAGGTCTGTTTGGGTACGGATAATTTGTACGAATTTGTACCAATTTTTACTGGATCCTGTTTGTGTGCGCCAAATGTCTTGCAACGAGAGAGAAACTGAGAGCGTAAAGTGACAGTTCATTTCGTGAGAGCTTGCAAGTTTTTACTGGAGAAATTTTGTCCAGTAACTTTTAGCCAGTAAGAAGAAGAACAAGAAAAACATATGACTGGCTGCCATATGATCGACTGCAAAGACAAATAATTTTTGCAAACATTTGGAGGCAAATGAAACCAGCAAAGAATTTGTGCGTTCGCAAGTCTGCTGACCCACAACCGTCTTTCTCAACTTTTCCTGCTGCAGCTGAAAGGGAAAAATCGCAGATTGAATGTTTTACTAAACTTAAGTTTCTCTACCGCTTCAAACCTCAAACGAAACTTTTAGATCAGCTGTTTCTTTCTTTAACCCTCCTGTTGACACAATTTTTTGTGTATATTGTAAATGTGCGAAGTCCCACTGGTGTAACCAAGAGTTAAAACTTGCAAATTCTTACAAATTCCTGTTTGTTTACTTTTTTGGATAGTTTCATTTTTGGGAGAGTAAGTTCGCTTACTCTTCTGATATTTTTTACTGGATAATTTTTACTGGAAAAGTTTCCAAACAGACCTAATGTTATAGAAATCTTTTGGCTATTAGTATCAAGTATTATATATAAACGCCGAAGTACCATGTACAGATTTGAGATTGTTGAGATTTTCTTTTTTTTTATTATTGAAGAGTGAAATGTTTTATAAACATTTACACTAACATTCTTCAGAATTAAGACGATTGAGTGAACCCACAAAAATGTATATAATACGTTATCTGTACTCACCGGCATTTTCGAAGTAATACTTGTAAGCTTCATTAAGGCTTTGGTAACAAAGCAACACAGCGCGTAATCCAACTAAACTGAGGCCAAATTTCAACGTCACAACAACCCAACCTAATTTAATTAATTTAAGACTGCTGGGACAATACGTGCCAGCAAGTTTTTAGGACACCTCGACACAATTATTCAGATCTTATGACCCACGCAAAATATTTATTCGAATTACATATATGACTCCGATGAAAAGGACGATTTCAGAAGCTGTGAGTATGCAAGAGTATTTTCGTTTTCGAAGTTAAACTCTGTACCGAAAAGGCTACTGAGACACTGAGGTCCCGATTCTCAGCAAAATCCATGTTGTGCGTGTGAAACAGATATAAAGTTCAATGTCCATTTTTACATCCTTTCAGCGATTAACCCAACGTTTTTATTATTGATGACTTGGAAAAAAACCAAAAACTGAACTCATTCGATCCCTATTCATTCCTTCCCTAATCTGTACTCAGCGAATAAAAAAAATATATTTATAGATCACATTATCATAAAACAAAAATATATATTATTGAGCCAAAACAATCACAAATTCACTATAGAAGTGAAGTACGTAGTGGCTTCAAGTACTGGCTTCAAGCCCGCAATTATGATGAACCCAAGGTCTGAGGCAATTTTCTTACAAGTTTTTGTTTAGACTTTGATTTTTTGTTGACGTAGCTGAAGGAACATGATGAAGCAACTTTAAGATTTCGCTTATTGTAATATTCGAAATGTGTACGCTGGAAGTTGTGCTAAGACTACTGTAAGAATAAAACTTGATTACACTCGACACTTTTTGTAAATATTTCTATACGTAAATTATGCCCACATTTTAATTTAATGAAATCATCCTTTTACTCTAAATAATGCCAATGTTTTGTGTTAAATACTCAAGTCATGCTTGAACTTTTTGTTGCCCTGTCTGATATACTTATATACATATATACACACACACACAATCTAAGGAGCGTGCGCCCATTAAATGTTTGTAACTAATCTGTGTAACATTTTGTTAAGCAATGCACAGTTGCTTATAAGTATTAATTGATGCCAATTTATTTAATTATCACTCGACTACTTAACATGCTACATGTATTTTTGTCTGTTTGTGTGCATATCAAAGCATATTTATATATAATACCAATATTTGTCTCTTTGTCCTCTAATGTACACTAAATTAACACACACACATACACACAACACTTTATAAGCCCTACTTATACTACTAATTGAATTTTGTAATGTTTTTTGCACTTTTTTGGCCGTCAAGTGTTCAAATCTCTCAAAAAGCGAAAATGTCCGTTTATGTTTTTGTACAATAATTAATGTATAGTTTAAATAATTTAAAATATTTACAATAAATGATCAATTTGGTGCAGGCATAGGTGCTAATTTTTCAAATAGAATCCTTGAAACGGCTATTCGGCAAATAACGTAAAGTTCATGAATCTTTCGAAATTGATGCTTGAGCGTTCAAAAACGTGCAAAAGGCTGCAATTACGTACTTCGTTGTGCAAATCGGTGTGAATGTTGCAGCACTCGATTTGTTGCTGCTTCAGCTTTGTCCTTTTGTTTTATTGCACACTCTGTTGAATGTTGTCTTACTAATTTCCCCAATTTGCTCACTGACACAAACCGGTAGCTTGAAAAATTAGTGCCTGTCCTGCCTGCTTAGCGTGTACCGTCTATCATTAAATGTACGAGTATGTTTTCGATTTAGTTGTAAGCTCGACGAAAAAGCAAAAGCCACATTCCATTGCTGAGGAGTATGTATGTACTTATGTGCTTTTAACGATTTTGATTTGTATTATTTCGAATGTATTTTGTTTTAGACAGCTGCAGTGCTTAACACCACTCGAAGCAAGCAAAAACTTTATCAATAAACACTCATTCACAAATTCACAATTTCGGCCATCTATGAACATTACTGCACATTGGTTTTCATTCTCATCTATGGGATCGGCTGTGTATGGATTTAGGAAAGATGTTTTTACTTTTCACGACTCTCTGCAACAATTTTGGCACAACTCGCATAAAAAAGAAGAACTGGAACTTGGGTTTTGGATTTGATTTTGATTTAGATTTGGTAAAAGAATCTACAGCATAGTGGTGTAGATCAGTGGCGGATTCAGAAAAATATTGTGGTGGGGTATCAAAAAGTAATTCTTAAATGTTTATGTATATGCCTTTTAATTTGTATGTTGTTTTAAAGTCGACCCTAATATTTCGGGGGGAAGGAGAGGTTTCAACCTCCAAAACCACCGAAGAACGTTTTCGATTGGATTCAAAAATGGCATATTTGATATTATGATTGTAAAAAAATAAATAAGATTTCATTTTCGAAAGAAGGGTTTACAAGTATAGTGAGGTTTCAATATTTTATATTGCATATTTCATATTTTTACACAGTAAAAATATGCGACACCCGCAGGTGATGTGGAATATGCAGTAGAAAACAATGATCGTATGTTGTGTTGAATTTAGGTGGACATGCGACATCTGTTTTCTGAGGCGACGAGATGCTTAGATGAGGTCATACCATCCATTTGTCTTACATTTTTGCATAGTTTTAATAGCAAAGTCAACTGGGAACCGAACCCTTGCAGTAATGAAAATATCACTAAAGCCATCAAGCAACAAGTTCGAATGCGCTAGAAGAGATCCTTTAGAAGAGATACAAATGAAAAACACACAAATATTTTAAAACGGTTTATTTGTGTTGTTTTTGATTTAATTAATTTTTGTTTTTTGCGGGTACGCCAATTTGTTAGGTCCCAACATTTTGTAAATACTGACTCACTGCACAAACGAGTTAGCTCAGAGTTGTTGGGTGAGCTGGTGCGAGCCGCTCGCCAGTTTTCGCACATAGGTTATGTACATGTTTACATCAAATTTAGATACGGGTATGTATGTACGTAAATTAGTCTAAGTGCATTCATCATTCACTCGCCCCATCCTGCACCTGCACCTGCACCCGGGTACTGTAGGAATTTGTACATTTGTAAATAATCAGAGCAAAGCACATTTCGGTGGAATTGGTGAACAATGGCGCAAGTAAGTACCATCCCCTTCTTTCCTCTGCATCTCACTTACTGTTTTTACTGTCTTTGTTCTTATGCTGTATGTCCTTAGATTTGTCTTGTACGTAGAGTAACTAAAATCTTTTCATTCTCTTTGAGTTTTGTAACAACAGCACTTTAAGTCGTTCGCATTCACCACTAACCGATGGGCAGTGTGTATGATTTCGGATCGCCACACTTTCGAAACAGTTGATTGACTTTTTGCTTTGTTTGCTCTGCTCTAGATTGTCGACGTTTCTATAAAACGCAGCAGCAGTTGCAGCAGCAGCCTGAAACGGACCATCGGCCTGCGACCATAGCAGCTGCCATGGATGCGGCGCCCTTTCAACGGAACTCGCCGATTTACTGGACGCTGCAGAATCGCAGGCAAGCGAAGCCACAGCCGAGCAGCGTCACGTGCCGCGATGATCTCTACGCCACGCCCATACGCCGCTCAGAACGCGCTGCTGCCGCGGCGGCACGGGCTGCGGCCGCAGCCACAGCCGGCTCTGCTGGCGGCCCCAGCAATATTTCGCCTATAGTGCCGCGCAGTCGCGGTGCTTTCCAAACATCGACGCCAACGCGCGCGGACGACACGCTGGCGCAGGACAGCGCCTACACGCCTTCCAAGCAGCCGCTAGCGCGCAGCGTTCACGGGAACGACAATTCGCCGGAGCGCTTCAACACCTGCTCCGACCGCATCGGTCACAGCAAGACCAGCCTGATGGACTTCAAGAGGCTGCTGCTGGCCAAGTCGACCAAGAGCAGTCCCGTGCAGAAGAAGGTGTCCGCAGTGGAGCTGCTGAAGAAGGCGAACACGCCCGGCGGCACGCCCGGCGACAGTAATGCCGCGACCACAGCGGTGCCAGCGCTGAACAGCAGCATGAAGCTGCTCGAGCTGAGCGGCTCGCCCAAGACCTTCGCCAATCGGCGCATGCTGCGGCAGGGCCAGTTCGGGTCGCCGTCGAAGAGCTTTGCGCCCAAGTTGAGCGTCGGCGCTGGCGGCAATGGGTGGCGCAGCAATGCGGTGCAGCGCACAGACATCATGTCCACAACCATTCCAGAGGCCAACAGCGAGGAGGATCACTCCAACACGACGAATTCGAGTTCGAGCAGCTCGTGCGCGGGCGACAGCGTCGCGGAGCAGCAGCGTGGCGGTGCTGATGAGCCGATTGCGGCAACGGCGGCGCAGCGATTTGACCTCAAGCGGAATTTCTTCTTGCAGACGGAGGAGAACAACTTCATGCGTGGCGAATTGAAGCCCGTCTTCGGCAAGGGCACAGCCGCAGCGACCGGCGCCAACAAGTACGTTAGCGTGCCCGTGGCCGTGGTGACAAAAGCGCCACTGCCAACGGATGCGAGCAATTATGGGGCGCAAAACGGCGCGGCGATGAACACAACGGTTGCAGCCGCGCCGGCGCTGGAGACTGCGCTCTAAGCGACGGTCAGTGGCGCCGGACTTTTGCAAATCGAAACGAAGGCAATAACAATGAAAGCAAAGCAATTTGAGGTCAACAAATTGACGTCGCGGTGAGAGCGATCAGCGCCTGATGCCAATTACATACATACATATTACATAATGATATATATATATATATATATATATATATACAATGATATATAGTACATAAAATGCAACGCAATGCACATACTTCCACACGCGCACGCAAACGATCGTTCGAACGAAACCGCTGCAACGGCAGAGCAGCATCAGCGATGCCGACAAGGATGTTGTTGAATCATTTAGTTCTTTAGGCCGAGCATGCATTTACTTATTTCTACATTACTTACAATCAAAAAAGGCTCGTATTTGCTCACGAGCGCACGTATGGATGCTCTGTGCAAACGCGAAACAAACAAACAAACATACATACATATTTATTGCAATTATTGCGCTACTGCCTAGAGTCTAAATTATATGCCTAAACATTTTAGATTGTACGTAACTTTAGCGACGAACTTTTGAAGTATTTACACACACATGGACGTACCGACGGACGGACGGATGCCTGGTCAGGCGATTGACCGCTGATTGATTGTTGCAATTCTGCAGTGTACTTCAATAAGGCTAGTATCGAAATTCCTAACAACGGAAACATTTTGCCTTTCATTCTTCTTTTCGTTAGCAGTTGCTTTTAGCATTTACGAATACACACATACACACACATATATACAACTCTCAATATAAAAATTATGCCATTACGGCGCATCCCAAGCATACATGCATACAAAACAGCAATTATTACACATTTGTAGACACAACAAAAATTGATCATTCTTATTTATTTTCTATTGCATAAGTTACATTCATACATAAAAATATATGGCTTTTATTTCTAAATTTAGTTAATGAACGAAATGCCATTTGCAATGAGCAAAACGAAAGCGACACATACGAGAAATAAAAGTAAATTTTGAGAAAATTAAATTTTGTGTTCTAACTTACTGGGCGACGATCTCCATCAACAGGTTTGTATGGGTTTAAACGGAACCAAATAAACTTTAACTTTAAATCCTAACTGTAAAACTGTGCTAGACCAAATAAGTTTTTCCTTAATTTTCATTAAAAGTTTTTGTAAAGCTCATGTATTTTTTATTAAACAGCTAGAAATCGAGATTATCGGTCATCACATCAATTTCGCAAACTTTTCAAATAACTGCATTCAAAATAAAACTCATTTTCTTACAATAACTTTTGCATTCGAAAACCCTTTATTGAAAACGTTAACTGTCACAGGAAAACAAACAATTGGGTATGTTTTAAAAATTCATAAAACGTCAGAAATGTCCATAAAATGCCTAACAGAATTAATAAAATGTGCAAAGCACATGCTCGTATCGCCGCTATAAGTACAGTATGTATATAGTTGTATGTATATAAGCAATGTATATAGCAAATAGTATTGTATACAGATACCAGTATATACTATAAAAGAACGCACACACGCACGTTATAAGTGGAATAAATTGTATAAAGATGGGATTTGCTTGCTACAAGGTTTTCATTTGCTCTCCCTTTGCTTGCTGTCAATACCACGATCACGAAAGATTAAGTGTTGCAGTCCTTGGCCCATTGTAGAAATTCGCTCAATTCACTGACGGCCAAATTTCGCGAAAGGGCCTTTACGCGCAAATTGCGATCTGTGGTGATGAGCACCAATTCTGTTTGAATGAAACATTTGCCATCTGCAACAACAACAACAAATACAGATTATTACTATGTATTAAAACGAAAAGTTATGCAGCACCTTTATTGGTTTCAGTGCTCATGGTCTTGGAAAGCGCCAACGCAGTTGCCAAGATTTTATCATCATTCGAGACATGCTCCTCCTCAACTAAAGCGAAAAGTGATGCATTTATAATGGAGCCCTTGGTGGTGGCGCATCTAAAATTTATAGAAAATTAATGGTATGTCTACACAGTAGCATTTAACAAAAACCCCTACTTGACATTATTCTTGGCAATGTTTATGAAGTCGAGTGACTTTTTCGCGCGCGTTGATACATCGTCAAAGTGATGTATGCGATGCTTTTGCAGTGACTTTTCATACGACTCCAGTTTAACGCCCTTGGACAGGCCATCCAGCTCTTTAACAACTACGGATTTTCAAAAAGATTAACCTATGAGTGAACTATTTATTTGCGAAGCTTATGGTGCAAACCTGTAAGCGGTATGATGAGCGTATAGCGCTTGAACTCTTTTGTCAGCTGCTCAAATTCCTCCAAGCAGTCAATGAAGCAATTTGTGTCCGGCAGCAAATATTTCGGACGCACCTTGATGTACAATTTTGTGTCGACAAACTTTAATATCTCCTAAAAAGCAGAAAAAATATATAAGCAATTTTTAATATTAATTCAAAACTGAAATATTTTCCGTACTCACTTCCAATTTAGCGTTGTACATTTTCTTGACATTCGTCTTTGCTTCTAGTTCCTTTTTGCGCTTCGACAGCTGCGAAATTTGTGCATCCTCCTCATTTGATACTTTAGCCAGCTTCGTTTCACCATCTGATTTATCCGTATTTTCGCCATTGACCACAATGTTCTCACTGTTGTCATCGTCGTCGCTGTTCAGGTCATCAAATGCGCTTTTTATGGCACTGTTCAACTCTTCCAAAGTGAATTCTGACTCATCTTCGGCAGCCAGACGTTGTTGGTTCAATTCGTAGCACTGCCGGAAGGCACAAATTTTGGTAATTCTTGCGTAGAACTGAGCTCTGTCCGAGAAACACGGAGTAGTTTGGCATTTTGCAGAGATTGAGGCTGGAACTGTTGCTGACAATGGTGTAAAGCCGAGCAAAAACCGGTCTTCCTCCAAAGTAACAGACGTTGCAAGTGTACAAACTTCAGTCTCCATTAAACGACTCAAATACGCGTACAGACATTGCCACTCTGACCAGCAATCGATGAAAATATGACTGTAAAAAGTAGCAACGTAATTAAATATTGCAAGCAAGTTAAACTCCGCACTCACTCTTCACTTCTGACCGGCTCCCAAATGTCAACGTGCTGCGCTAACCAGTCCAGGTATATTTTGATAAATTGCAACATGGAAGTCAAGTCAGTAAAGCTATGTAAAAGTAATGACAAAAACACAAACATATAGTCATTAAATTGTAACTTCCAAAGTAACTTCACTGCTTACCGCTGCTCCTGGCAGTCGATCGGCTCATCTGCACAAGTGGCCAAAAACTGATTGCATTTACGCAGCAGCAACGCAAACAGCTGATTGCAAAAATTAAAGGCATAGTAACGTATCTCGCGACGGGATTCTGCAAAAAATTAAGCAAAACAGGCATTATGAGACGTAATTTTTATTTATTGCGACTTTTCGCTTTACCTTTGTGCATATTGTGCTCGAGTGTAAATATATTCAAAGCCACTGTCTTCAGTAATCGTGAGCGTGTGAATGGCAATGCGCTGCTCTTAAGCAAAACGCTCAATTGAACCAAAAGCTTGCGTTGATGCTCCAATATCGATTCCATGCTGCAAAAACATAGTTAGCATTTCAATTGTTATGAGCAATGATAGAAACTTACCCGACACCGGTGTACAGCTTTCCAATCACATATAGGTACAGTGAAGTAAACCGGCGCAGCAACTAAACAAAATCACAATTTTTCTAAATTCGTACATCAAGTTTTTACTGCACGTTAACTTACATCTTCCGTGCTCAACTCTTCGAAGCGTTTTTCTTCACTAACTATGGCTTTATTGTTATTATAACTGCTGCTGCTGCTGCTACTACCGCTGGTGCGATGTAAACACCGCACACCGTCCGGATATATCCAAATTTCCTTGCGCATCGCTTTCGAGTGGTTGGTGCTGTTTTGCTTTGGGCTGTTGTGCGTTGGCGATGTCTTCAGTTCAGTCTCTTCGTACTGTAAATGAAATTGGCTGCTTGGATATTTGCTTAATTAATTCAAGAAAGTTAATACCCTTTTGCGAATCTCATCGAACAGCACCAGTAGGCTTTCTTTAGCCGAATAGATGGCATTGGAAGACATGAGGCTTCGCATATGAAAATATATGGCATCGAATTTCTTGCGCTAAAACGGACATTTATAATAGTTGAAATTAGATTAGATTCATTTGCCAAGACTTGAAAGAATGGATGAGTACACTTGCAATTGATATATACAATTTTTGAAATTCATGCAACAACTTTTATGCGCTGCAATCTCGTTTGCTGAATTTCCTGCCGCACTCACCGCATGTATCGCCACAATGGCCAGCTGATTGTAGGGAATGCCATTTGTTGGAATCAAGCACTGCGCCTGCTGATAGTACTTGGCCGATTCGGTGTAGTCATTCGACTGTAGCTCTTTCGCCTTGTAGCGACTAAGGTCGCCCATACAAATGAGTAACTTCTGTGCCGCCACCTTTGCAATGAATTCGAACTTGTGCGCCGTACGTTGAGAGTCCTGCTGTGGCACTGCCTCTGTTGTCATGTATTTAGCGCAAAGTTGAGTGTGCAAGTTGTTGTAGTACATTAGACCTTCGTCCAGCAGCGAGCGCATGCGTATAGGTGGCGCGTGCGTAGTTGTTTTGTGATTTTTAAGATATTCCCTGACATTGTAGAAGAGTAATTTCCAAAAGAACGTATCCACCTTTTGCTCGCAGCACAGTTTTAGGTGATGCAGCAGTAGTTGCTTGAAAATCTGCTGCAGCTGGCTACGTGCGCTGCAAAATTCGCCCCAGTTCTAGAAGCAAGAGACGAATTAAAACAATTGAAAAGTCTCAGTACACAAGCAAATACCTCAAAAACTGTTTCGCGCTGCAGTAGCTGCGACACGATGTCATATGCCTGCGGCAGCCGCTTGGCGTATGGCACATCGGCCAGCGACTCGAACCACGGCGGCTGCTGGGTCCGCTGTTGTAGTTGTTGTCGCATTGGTGAATTGGGAGGCTGTTGCTGTTCTCGTTCTTCCCGTAACAGCTGTTCGCCGCCACGTTCGCGCTGCTGGCGCAAATTTCGTTTGCTCCCATCACGTCCACCATTGCTTGTGCATTTCTCACTTGCTGGAGATTGTGCCGTTTCCGTCACACTCACTCGCAGTATACCCGGAATCACTGGGGCATCAGTGTGTCCACTCGTAGCAGTTGCTTTCCCGCTGGCTTCCAAAACGGGTACAGCTCTGCTGACTGACGCCTTGCTGCTATTGTTGGCCTTTTGCAGAAAGAAATCTATGCGTAGCCGATTTTCACAATCTGAAAAGCGCAAAATTCGGTGATGGTACGTTCGATTGGCGCTATCAATGGCGATCAAATCATTTACCTGTCACCGCTGCGATTGGGCTCTCTGAATGCGTTTCGTACATGATCCGCTTGTTGTTGTCTCCATGGTTGTCGCTGCCGCTGGTCACGCCGGAGTTGCTCCGACCCGCAATGTCGTCCATTAGCGAGTCATCGCCCACTTCCTCAACGATCCGCTGCTGCAGCCGTTTCGGCAGATTCCGAATTATCGATATATCATTTTGTTCTCGCGTCCCCTTTCGATTCATAGTTTGATTTGAAGCTTTTCACCAGCCACTGCATTTATTTCGGTTTTATTTTCGCGCAATTTAGATCCGAAATATAATTTTTTTCACAACAGTTCCACGCTCCCACGAAATCTTGGCAAAAAAAGATAGAATATAAAATATCAAGTGACTAATGATAAAGCACTGACAGCGACGGCGACACCAACAGGGTTGCATTTGAGTCGAATATTTACTCGAAGACGAAACAAGAACGAAATGGGCCTATTTACGAAGTGTTTGCTATGACAACAAAAATTTACCCAGGTAGGTAACTGTGTTTATTAGCAGTAGCTTTATAAATTACTTATTCTTCATCTTAAAATGTTCACTTCAAACACTCACTCGTTAATATAATATTCAAAGAACTGTCAAGCGACTTTTGTAATTTAATTTTTTCAGTTGTAGGTTAAAACGAACACCTGTATGTATGACAGTAAAGAACTCTACAACCAAAGACACTTCAATATTTTCTAGTAATTGTATTATCTTCGCTTCAACGCTGTTAATATTTCTAAGAAATTGGACAACACTTTGCTGAAACCAAGTGTGGCAACCCGTGCCTGAAGTTGCAGCACTTTGTACCCGAACAGCTGATTTCCTTTTCGGTTGCAATTCGCTGTCTGCTTTTATAAATATTGCAATAAAAGTAATTCGTAAGAGGCGGACAGCCTATATTGATAATTTGCTGGATTGAAATGGCGCAAGTAGCATACTTGGATAATTTGCTAAAGGAATATTTGGTGTTTCGTGGCTTCTCAAACACACTCAAGGCGCTCGACTACGAGCAGAAGAATGAGAAAGACCAAAGCTTTCGGGCGGAAAAAATAGTTGAGAACTTCAATCAGTCCATACAGGGTCATGACCTGTCCGCACTGCGCGCTCTGTGGCTGCACCTGGACAACAATTTATTTAGCAAGCTGGAGCACACCTATGCCGTAGGTAAGTAGCTACCGTGTTGCAACCCGCCAAGCGTCGCATGAGTAATTACAACCGTTGCCATTGCAGCTGTAAAAAAGTTGGAGAATGGATTGCTGAAGCTCTATCTGGTCACCGCATATACGAACAACCGTACCGACAAGATTACTGAATTTTTCTCAAAGCTGGCCACCGAGCTGCAGCAGCAAAGTGAATGGAAAGATTGGTTTTGTAGGGTCTTGAGTTACACGCATAACTATTGTAATAATTGAACAGTTTCACTTTGCCAGATTTCCCGTTCTGCAAAAATGCTGAAGAGTCTCCTACATTTGCACTGTACTTTTCGCGTCAGTGGCAGGATACGCTGCAGATATCGCTGCGGAATTTTCTCACCACTGTCTATCAGTGTCTGCCGCAGCCGACTTTTGTACGCGCCGAGCATGAGGCTACACACATACGTCGCCTGCAGGAAGAGAATGCGCTGCTGAAGACGCGCTTGCAGCAGGCTCACCAGCAGCAGCAGCAGCAACAACTTTCAGCCTCTGGCAGCAATCAAAACCTGAATGCACTCAGCGGCGAAGCGACTAGTGTGCGTCGACGTCCCGCCTATCGGCCACAGCAAAGCCTCAGCGATATTCTGCCGTTTGATGTTAGCCCACCAGGGCATGTTGTGGATGACTTTTCTGTCATCTCAACGGAGGTGAACAATGTGGCGCAGGCTAGCGATGCACAGGCACGCGGTCTGCGCATGCTCATACGCAACATTGGGGCCGGTGGCTCACCCGATGCGGGCGGCCGCAAGGACGCTGGTGCTGGCGCTGACAAGTCGAGCAAGCGACGCTCTGGTAGCGTGGGCAGAAGCTGGATATAAGCATTGTTCCATTTTATGTTTATCGCTATAAGAAAAACAAATAGTTCAAAACGCAGAGTATTTGGCCCACTCCACTCATTTTCTAGTATTAGTCGCGCACACATCTAGCAATAAAACCATGTCGTTTATTATTACACAAAATAGACTCTTCTTTATTTAAAGATTGTTAGAAATCTAAACTTCAAAGATTGCACATTTGAATTTACTAACTCTTGCAAGTTTAACTTTTGCGTTGCGATCTACAGAACGGTTGCTAAAGGTGAGTGTGTTACTTGCTTTATTTCTCGTTGATCTCTAAGAGCTGTTGTATTATTATATTGAATAGAAAAAAATATATACGTGTATCTTTAACAGTTAAAATAGCATAACTTTAAGCATAATATAGAGTTGTACATTTATCACATGTACCCGTGTTGTGAATACAATCAGAGTGCTTCTTGTAGTTATTTTTGTTGTTTGTGTTGCAGTTTTTTAACTTTTCAAGTTCAATTCTTATTTTAAATAATCAACAATTAGAAATAAAACCTATGTATGCACATTTGGTACAGTAAAACACACTTGGGTGTTTGCATATGGTGGAGTTTGTGTTGGATTTAGTGATTCTTTAAGTCGAATATCTCGCGCAAGAGGGGCTCCACCTGCGAAGGATTCACATTCAAATAGACGCCAATGATGAACTGATTCAGACGCTCAACATCCGAAATCTTTTGTATCAGCTTGATAAAGGCGGACTTGGCCTCACAGCCGGGATAAACACTTTCTAGATATCTTCGCAGAAGATAATAGTAGGAATTCTGCAATAGGACACAAACAAATTAATGTTGGTCATTTTAGATGTTAGCTTAAACAAGTTCAAGGCACAGTTGGACGGTGGTTCTCAACTCACTTGTTCCAATCTTATCACATCGGAATGAATAATGCGCGGACGCGTCGGCGTAAACAGCACAATGGCACACATAATCAATATAATATTCTCGTCCATTCGCCACTTCTCATCGAACGTGCTGATAAACTTCAGGTGCTCCTCGTACACGTTGCCCTTGGCGAGCTTTAGCACCTCAGCGCGTATGTGCGCGGAATCCTTGGTATGTGGAATCTGCGCAAACGATATTCAGCAGATTCAGATAAAAATTTCGATTAAACAATAATTCGTCGTAATTACCTTCCACGTGTTGCGATCGTCGTCGTAGGTCATGACGGAGCGCATAATCATCATTTCTGTGCAGCCGCCTTTCAGCAATGCAACCTGATCCTCCTGGCACATGTCACGGAAAGCGGTGATCTTCTTGGCCATTTTGATGAGGCGTTTGATGGCCACCGCCGTCAAATTTATGACTTGTAAGAGTTTGGGATCTTGCTGCGTGTCCTCGGGCTTATGATAAATATTAGACAGAAGTAAGAAACATATACTTGAATGAATGAATGAGCAAATCAGAGAAATACAAACACAATTCAAATATAGCATATTTTGCAATAGCAAAAGACGACAGTCAAATCGATCAATTCGCCTTTATGCTGCACTGCTCGCGCGCGCTCATTACTGCTGCAATTATCACAGGTCAGTTGATTCGAATTACCAGCGCAGCATGTAGCGTGATAATTGAAAGGCAAATACACCAAAGTGCTGAGCAAGGCATCGCAAACGCCAACAACAAAATAAAAAAACAGCGTCCCGATTGCTGGTGCTGGTGCGGTCGCGCGCTTATTCATGCGCGCCTGGCTATTTTCAGTGATAATATTTGATAACTGAAAACTGATACGCGCAGATAGTGACAGCAGCCACCTGTTCGCTGTTTATCGCGCCAGCCGGCCGGGCCAGCAGGTGTCTAATGTGGCTTGATAGCGCAAATGTCAGCTGCAGTTACGCACAGGCACTGTGGAGCCAATGCGAGTACTATGGCATACAAGTAGGTTTTTTTTGTGGTATATATTTGAAAATCTAGTTGGACTCCAACTTTTAGTTGGTCCGAATGGCATTGGACTTGCTACTTTACGGAAAATATTAGTTTAGAATTGTAGTTCATTTCAAAGAAAGTGGGTCTGGAGCGAACATTCACTTTGAAAAATACTGGTCACCGAATTTAAATGGCTGTGGTGCACGCATTATCAACGATTCGTGGCTAAGCTGAAAAGGCCAATCTTCGACCACTATGCCCACTGTCATTGATATTATTTTTATCGTAAGAACCTTAACGCATGATTGTCGTCAACTGATGACTCAGTTGGGGCCTTGCCGGTCAAGCTCTGACAAAAGGTTTGTCACGTTTTCCCACTTCTCGCCGGCACTAACGCGGCCGCACACCAAACACGCTGGCACTCCACTCCAGCATCGCAACGACCCTACGCTGCATATAAAATTGTTGTTGTTATTGTTGTAGCCGCAGTGTTTTTGCGTACATAGTTGATTCATACGACGGCCAGATGCAGGTGTTCAATTTGAAAAAAAAAACACATTTTTGTCGATTTGTTCTTCTACACTCTACACATTTTGCTGCGGCTCGCTGCCACTGATAAGATAAGCGTCCGGGTTGATTTAAAAAAAATCGAGGCTATCGCGGAAATTAATAACAAAAAGTACCAAAAATACAAGGCATATCTTCGCTAATAGCCGTTAAGATCGTTGTCAATGAAAAGATACAAAATCTCGAGATGGCTGAGCTCGCTCACCTTTATCCTGTCGTCTCCCATCATTAAGACTCGCAGGTCGTCATCCACCGGGTAGTAGAGCGCCTCGCTAGCCAGCTTCAGCTCGCGTAGCTTGAACTGCTCGGTCTCGTTCAGATCGCGGCCCATGATAACGCTCGATGGCGCGCAGATCGGCTGCTGCGGCTGACCGTTGCAGGCGCCGTAGTTGTCCTGCGGCTGCTGCGTCGGCGCCACCAGGCTTGGCATAGCGCACTGTTGCTGCTGTTGCTGGTGCAGTTGCTCCTGCTTGACGCGCGGCTCCGGCGGCAGATTATTGAACGCCTGAAACTCGATACGTATCACCTCGGTGAGCACCGACTCTAACGAGTTGAGGCTATCGCCTCCGCCGCCGGCGTTCTCCGGAAAAGAGTTCTGTATGAAGGTCTTGATGTCAAAGTGCTCGCTCGTGAAGTCTGCGGCATCGTCGATAATGCTCGTGGGCGAGTTGGGATCGATAAGTCCCGAGGCCGAAGTGCTGTGCAGTTCGACCTCGCCCTGCATACTCGTCGGCGAGTTGTACTGCAGCTCCGTGCTGACCGAGGTGCATGCTGGCGAAGCAATGGACATGGCCTGCGGAGAAGGGGTCAGCGGTGAAGCGGCCATTGCTGAAGGCGGATTTGTTTGCGGCGTGAGCGGCGCTTCCGGCATCAGCAGCTGTTGACAGTTGACTGAGCCGCCACTGCCGCTGCCGCTGGGGCTGCTGGTCAACATTGAATGTATGAGCGTGTCCCGTTCTAAGCGGTCGTCGTCGATCATCGGCGACTGCGCTTGCATTTGTGGTGGCGGCTCTGACGGCTGGAATGGTGTTTCTGCGTTCATTAGCAGATCGTGTACGTTCTCGTTGCGAAGCGGCGGATTAGAGCCGTTGAAGATTTTATTAATGATACGCAGCGCCTCTGCTGGCGTGTTCATGAATTTGTTCATTATGTCGAGCGCATCCTCCGGGCAGTCCATGAGATTTTTTATAAATTGCAGCACATCCTGTGGCGAGCTGACGATCTTGGAGATTATCTCCAGCGCATCTGTGGGTGAGCTCATGAACTTGGTGAATACTGTGAGCGCATTGAAGGGTGAATTCATCAGCTTGCTGATTATCTTCAGAGCATCGCCTGCAAGAAAGACAAAAACAAATGAACGACCATTGTGCTGATGGTTTTGTGACGCCCGCTGTTTGTCCGCTTAACCCACCTGGATAGGCAATCAGGTGCGAAATCAACCGCAGCGCATCTTTTTGCGAATTTATGATCTTCTCCAACGACGCTAACGCCTCCGACGACGTACGCATTAGTTTGCTGATGGCCTGCGAGGCGCGATCCGGATCGCACACAATGAACTCCACCATCTCCTCGCTGGTCATTAGCTCGGGTTTCACTTCGGCCAGCGGCTCTAGCAGTGGACTGCGCGGCTCCGAGGAAGTGGCTGCTGCAGCAACACCAGTCACACAGCCGGTGCTGCTTCCCGTGCCTTTGCCACTGTCGTAGGAACTCTGCGAGTCATGGGAAGCGGTGTCGAAGCCTGTACTATCTGCCGCGGCGTGCTTTTGCTCGTTGAGACGTCGCTTGGCGCGATTGTTTTCGATCTTGCGCCGCTTGATCAGCTTGTCCTCCTCGGACATGATGTTTTCACTCTTCATGCCAATGTCCAGGCACTTCTTCAGACGACATTTCTGGCAGAAGCGGCGTGTGACCACCGTGATCTCGCAGTTTTGGCTGAAGGGGCAGGTGAACTGCTTCTTCGCCAACGCATTGCGCCGAAAGAATGCCTTACAACTTTCGCAGGTCACTGCGTTGAAGTTGTAGCCCAGCGCCTTGTCGCCGCAGACAGCGCAACTCTTCGGCGGTGACATGCTGCCTCGCGTCCGCACAACGCACGACCTTGCCTGTTATGTACAATTATACTCTTGTTACTCGCGAACGTCAACACACAGCGCGTTAATTGGGCTTGTGCGGCGCGACTCTGCTCCTCCCAAACGGTGTCTTGCTTTTTAGCCAATTTCCCTTTGTTGTCTTGTTTGCGGTTATCACGAAGTTCAGTCTAGTGATGAATTGTGCTATAACTCGCCCGCAGATTGACGCGCACTTCAAACATTTTCAGCACAACAAATTCCGAGCAGCTGCTGCACGAAAGCCAGTGAAATAAAATGGCAAAACTTCTATAGCGACACCAATGAGAAGAATAATTTTTAGAGAATTGATCGGAATGTCAAAACAAAGCTGACACTCGATGAGCAAAGTTGCCAGAGGCAGATAATTTGGAAATGTTTTGAGTCATAAATCGTCACTTGATGTATCAAATCAAATGTTTGCCTAGAACTTAAAGTTGGTTGGAACAAAGTAGATTTCGAAACATCTTTCATCATTCATGAATTTTTCTAAAATAAAAATCTTCCAGAGATCAATCTTAGAGGCAATACAGTCGGTTTGGGTGAATGTACCGCTTTGCCGACCGCTGAGAGAACAGCTGCTAATCTTGAATTGGTATCACTGCACAGTGTTGTATTTTTAGAATGCTGGTTCAAGGACCAACTAAGGCAGAGCCTTTGTTGGTTGTGCAGTAAATTAGTTGTTTTCGGTGAAAAAGCTAACGAAATATACAATTCATTTTTATGAGTTCGAATGTAACGTGTGGATATTGGCGCTATGACCACGCGCTATGGCCAGCAAATCAAGCAATATATCGACTCTATATACATACACACCAACAAAGCTTCTCGATCACACGAATGTACATCCGCTTAAATAGAATTCCTTCTTTTGTTGTAGCGTATTGCATTTCTGCCGCAATCAGTACAACAATGAATTTAATATGTCAATCGCCGCATTTTAAAAAATTGTCATGTACATTTTGTTGGGTGAGACAAATAAATCAACAAACCATCTTGTTCGAACTATTCACCAATAAGTTTACTTTAAGTAAAAAAGAAAACTATTACCTATCAGTTAAATACAATTATTTTGTTTACTTTTCGACAGGTGTTATCGAAGGAGACGTAAAATCATTTTAAATAAAAATTACAAAAATGGATTCATTTTAAAAAGTATTCTTTACTTTTCAGTTAGCAAGACAAAAAAAACTGTAGCTGATAGCACAAATTTAAGTCATTGACACAAATATGCACGGAAACTATGAAAACATAAACGTATTTCATAAAAATAAAAAAAAACAAAATACAAACATTTGAAAACAATGAGACATTTCTCCAAATTGCTACCCGTGTAACAGATTACAAACATAAATATATGAACATTAGACTAGTGCAAATAAATAAATAAATAATACACTTTCAACTTCAACAATGCCAGTTAAATTTAAGTTAGCTACAGCGAGCTACAAAAACTTAAATAATGTATTCACGCTGAGAGCTCGACAATTGAATTGACGGAATCGTGTCCTGGCTCCAAAGCAGAGTCGTTTTCGGCATCAATTTCCTTACTAATTGCCAAGGCCGGCAGTCCACGTTTGTGCTTAAATATGAATTCGCTCAAAAGTTCCCGATTAAAACGAGCTTCAGGCATCTCATCTTCGTTGTACGCATTTCTCAACGGATTGCGCGCCGGTACCGCATACGCCAGATTCATTTCGATCGGTACTCCTGTCGCTATTAGGTAATTGTGCAACGCCACGCAAGTGGTGATGATGTTGGCGCATTGTTGATGGTTGAACGGCATTGGTTTGTTGAGACAACTGTTTGGGACAGCAATTAAGTCAACATAAAACCGTTAATATAGAACAGTTTTTACCTGAAGCGAGCTTTCAGTATGGCGACCGCCTTGTCCAGTACGCCTTGCACTTGGTGCAATGCGATGTTTACTTCTTTCTGTTTGTAGGTGTGCGCGTTACGATACGGATTCATGACAATATTCTCTAGGCGATAGCCTCGATCGGCTGCAAACTTAATGTTTGTTAATTGTATAGGTAATACCATAATTTGCCCTACCGACTAGCCAAGTGCAACGATCCTTCTTATGCAGCTCCTGCATGACCCCGCGAATGTGACTCCGCTTCCACACATATGAATCCGATTTGCCAGCCGGAAAACGCGAATTTACATCCAGGAAACGCAGATCGTCGTTACAGATCTAAGTAAATACATTGAAAATATTTTTTGCTGTGAGTATATGTTTCATTTGGTTTGTTAATGTTTGGGAAAACCAATAAAAGAATTTAATTAATCTACATTATTTCTATTAGTCTGAATCATGAAAATTTGAAGTATTTTAGCTTTTTACTATACCACTTGCACATTGATTGCTGTCGCCTCCTGTTCCCGACGCGTATAGAGATCCCCGTGCTGCGATCTTATTTTGGACAATGACACACGGAAGCAGTCCAGCACGCCCACAACGCCAGGCACGCCAAAGCGACGCTGAAAACAATACTTGTTACGTTCTACGTCTTCGATGCTACTCGGAAATCTGAAAGTTGCGATAAGCTATGAATTACGTTCTTAAGCATATGGAGAAAGCTGAGAGCGGACTTGATAAACTTTGGGGCCAAGAGATGCACAATTGTTCGGCACACTTCGGGCACACACTGCAGCAGTCTAAACGATGGGTATTGTTTGAATGCGGCCAGTTGTTTGATGTGCTCTAAGTGGCCGTGGACCAGGTAAGCGAATGTGGCCAGCACACGCAGATCAAAAGGTATACGACGAGCATCGGATTCCGGTGTATTGCCTGTAGACCAAAACAAACGCAGCACAAAATCTTGTAGCAGTTTCTTTTCAAAATTGAAGCACGTCCTGAAACTAAACGAACATCTCATCAATGGAGAACAGCTGAAACTACGCACCCAAACCCTAACTTACTAGTCGTCCGGTACATTGAATGCATGGGGCAAGTTGCGAGCTTCTATCGTACGGACGCACTGCATCACATAATCAGCAGTAATCGGTTCCTCAATATCCTCGATACCACTATCCGCATAGGCTCCCCGACATTTATCCATAAACGCCAGAACTTCGAGTGGCAACTCAAACGATGCCATTTTAAATGTCAAATGGAAATTGAGTTTTTATAAACAAATCGAATATCTCAAATTCTACAAATGAGATGTTATTGAAAACTACGTAGCAAAATTCGTGTTGGGACAGGAAAACTCCTCCGTTGTGAAATTCGAACGACTCCCGATGTAACGGCACTTTGACAGTATAGCATTGCCATGCATGAATTTTGTTAGAGTGGGGGCCATGTGGCGACGATAACGTATTTCGAAGCACTTCTTAAAGATATTTTGCTGCGAATTCAACTTCTCGAGCTAATTCGAAATAAATAATACTAATTAGTTATGAAAAATGTGAATCGCTATTTTTGTTTTCCTGCGTTTTTTATTCGTTCTACACCTCATATAAATGTATGTATCTTGTAGAAATGAAGTGTATATCACAATGAAGTGAAGTGTATGTTACAATGGAAGTGTATATTATACTACGTTTATACTATGTTTACATTGAGCCCAAATGCGTGATTTGGGCCAAAATTCTCAAATCCGAAGCCAAATCACGCATTTCCCCATACAAATTCAAATCTACGAAATGACTCATTTCAACAAAACGACGAAGCAAATGCGATAAAACATGACCAATTTTATCGAACGCATCACAAAATGAAAGCGCTTTCAAAAGCTCCAAAAGCTTTTGTTCTTTTTGACAGTTCAAAATCAAAACAAACGAAAATTATCAAAATGGAAAATTTGAATTGAAATTTTTGTCTGCTTTAAATATTTAGAATATTCTTAGCATGTAAGGTGTGTAATATACATGTATTCAAATATCGCAGTGTGTAGAACATAGAGGCAGCAAAAAAGAAACACATGATTTAGTCAGAAGCCGGAAAAGAGCTGATCTATGAGCTGCGGCAAGAGGACATGAGCATTGAGCATTTGACATTAGCTGCCAAACAAAATGAAATGCAATGCAAATGAGGCAATGTAAACACTTTGAAATGACTCATTTGAAACTACGCATTTGGGATCAATGTAAACGTAGTATTAAATTGAGCCCAAATGCGCGATTTCCAATGAGTAATTTCAAAGTCTTTACATTGCCGCATTTGCATTTTGTTGGCCAGCTAATGTCAAATGCTCAATGCTCATGTCCTCTTGCCGTAGCCCACAGATCAGCTTTTCCTCGGCTGCTTCCTAAAGAATTTATTACTTTTTGCTGTTTCTATTTTATACATATTAATGTACACAAATACTATATGCTATACTTTACATGTTAAAAATATTTTATAAATTTCAAACAAACGAAATTCAAATTTAAAAAAGGCAGACGCTTTTGAAGCTTTTAAAAGCGCCTTCATTTTGTGATGCGTTCGATAAAATTGGTCATGTTTTCTCGCATTTGCTTCGTAGTTTTGTTGAACTGAGTGTTTTCGTAGGTTTGAATTGTATGAGGAAATGCGTGATTTGGCTTCGCATATCAGAATTTTTGCCCAAATCACCCAAATCAATGTAGACGTAGTATTAAGCTGTCTTTATTTCTATGCGAACATCTCTGACTTTGAGCATCGAAATGAAATCAGCTGATTGGAATATATTAACCGATGTTTGACAGTTATCATTCTTCTTCTATTCCAGACAACCAATTTATTGGACATTTTGCATTTTACTCGTGAAAAATTCCAAGTAATTTGAATTAAACAGCACAATGAGTAGCCGCGTGAATGCACGTGAAACGAAAACTGGCGAAGTGATTGCCTACAGTGAGGCAGCTATACGCAACAACATTTCGGCGGTGGAGTACTGTCGCACGTCTATGGCGGCTCTGTCGGGCTGCGCTGCAGGTGAACACCCTCGACAACCCCCACATATATGTTAATGTTTGATACATTGTATTTCATCTCGTTGCAGGTATTTTGGGTTTGAGCGGTTTGTTGGGGTTTCTTTTCTACTTCGTGGCTGTCTTTGTGCTGTGGATGCTCGTGTTACTGAAGTCGGGCACTCACTGGCGCAAATACTTTATAAATCGACAGAGTCTGCTGACAAATGGTTTCATGGGCGGCCTATGCACATACGTGTTATTTTGGACTTTCCTTTACGGCATGGTTCATGTCTACTAAGCGTTTGGGCACGTTTTCACATTCTTTAATGGGTTTTAGGCTTAATTTATGAATAATTGAAATAAAAAATGGTTTTATATCTAATGTATAGAATTAAAAAACACAATGACAATTTATTAACTAATTAATGCTAAAGTCGAGCGCATTCATTCAGGTGGTAGTGGCAGCGGCAGCTGCCGCCGACCCGCTACAGTCACACCAGGGTGTCTCTTTTAAATCACATTCTAATCGGATGTTGAGGACCGTAACTGATACGCCGTCAATGGCCATTTCGTGAATTTTCATAATGCCATACTGCAATGTATCCAGTCCTGTTTGGCGATCACGTTTTCGCGTCACCTCCTTCTGGTTGAAACACTTTTCTGTGTCCCGTTTGCGATGATAACGGTTGTGTATATGGCTGCAAATAGTGCCAGAGGTGGATTATATGCTTAAGGTGCTTCAGAATTATTGTTCCTACCTGAATGTGTCATTTACGCCTGTCTTGATACCCTGCGGCCTGGAGACTCGCAGCCCAGCATCCCTTATGCGAACGTAGAACTCGTCATCCTCTAATCCCCAACCCCAGTACTTGTTGGACATTCCATTCATGAGTTCAAAGTGTTCGCGGCGCACGAGCAAAATGCCGCCCACAAACTTTTCATAGTGATATTTAGGATGCAGTTCGGGGGCGGCAATGTGCAGCGGCCCCGCGTCGCTGGGATAATCGTAGTGCAGAGCATCATTCAGTGGCAGCAAGTCAACATCATGCATTGCAATGTAATCGTACACATCGCGCGTGAAGCGGAAGCCCACATTAATTAACGAGGCGCGATTGAAGCGATACCGGTCCACCTGATTCAACACGAAAATATGATGCACGACACCTTGACGCCGCAGGAATTTTGTCATGTGTGGCACAAACTTGAGCAGCTCTTCGAAGCGGTCGCGGAAAGGCACCAGCACAGCCAGCTTGTGCGGCGCCAGCGCCACAGATGCTGGTGGCGGTATTGCCGTCACCTCAAAGCCGTCCTCCGCTTTGGGACGACCTCTGCTGAAGGGACAGATGCAGTCTGTAATACACAAATTATTTCCAGGTATAGTGCTGCTCGCGTCCGTCCAAACTTACCCGATCCCAGGGGCATTAAACTCAACACCACCACACCGCCCAAACAGAAGGCTAGCCCGCAAACAAAGAGCCAGTTGATGGTGCCCATTTCGGCCATTTTCATTCAGTTCGTCCTTAGTGGTTGTTGCTTTAAGTTGCTAGGAGGCAGGAACATGCTTAGCGAGGATTCATACGAAGCATAAAATATTCGATACAGTGCGTCTACTTAAAAATACTGTGTGAATGTATCCGATAATTGAGGTTAACGTTTAATTTTAGATTGACAACTGTTCGGCTAAAAACAGCTGATTACGAAACAGATAACACACAATGCACAGGGTGCCTATCGCAATGCATATGTTGTTATTTCCTTACTAGGACTTCACACAAGTACTTACGACCAAATTAATTCTATATTGTTCTGTGGTTCATTTCCCAGTGCTTTGTTCAACAATCCTGACTGAACCAAAACTACGTAAAGAAGAGTTTCTATTCAACTGCTGTCATTTAAGAGATTAATGGGTAACTTATTTAAACACAAACTCTCTACGGCTTTAAAGTCACACGTCAGAAAAGTGGTAACCATTATAGTGTAAATACACTGCTTTTAAATATTTGTATATTAAAAAAAATTTATTCGGATAAGAGCCGAAGGTCCTGGCAGCCAGTCCTCTCTACTTTTCGGGAAAAAATAATTGTACTAGTTTTCCATGCTTTTAAATAAATAAATAAATACATAATATTCGGAAAAGGCATTCAAATTTATTATTCAATATTCTTTAGTAAGGAACCCAATACACTTCTCCCTTGATGTAGGAAAGACAAAAATTATCGCAAATAGTAAGGGAAAGGGCTGGGTTGTGAACCATTACTGTTTTTTCTTTCCCTAATTGACCTATCGCCAATCTTTCAACTGTCAAGTTAGTCTTTTGATATGACTCGGCTTTTATGGTTACACCGAAGTGTAAACACGTATTGCTTGTGGTAGCTACAGACATCTTGTTCGAAAATCGATTGCGAAAACTTGTTTGCTTTTTTTAAAGTGCTATCCAAGTGACTGAATTTATTCCAACAATGTAAGTGTAATACATATATATTTAGGGTTTTGATTCTATTTTACGATCCAATATTTGTTTATGTTGAAATATGATTGGAAGTGTCGTTATTTTTAAAGTTTCCGAAATGGCATCGTGGTTGGCCTGTGAACCACTGTGGGGGCTGGGTTATGAATCACTTGTTTTTCGTAGTACATTTGTACTAGCACGGTCAAATATCGCCGGATTTATTAAAATAAAGTAATTTTATGTAATTTCACTCGATTTCGGTGAGTTCACTTGAAGTGGGCCAATGCGAGAACGCGTTCGTATTTCACATGCAAACATTGCTACACCGATTAGGATGAAAATTCAAAAAATTGAGCACTTGCATTCATTGCGATTTTTTGGCCTAAGTGGCGTCATTATAACTTTTTTTCGCCTCCTGATTAAAGAAATTCTCAACTTATTTAAAAATTATGGGTGTTTTCCTCGTATTTTCCGACTTTAAGTGGGATTTGCCAGATGGTTCACAATCCAGCCACTTTTTTGGAAAAGCGAAAAATCACGTCCTTAGAAAATTGGAAGTAGAGAGTTAAATTTTAATAAAAACGGTTATCTGTCTTCATAACAAAGTTGCGTTTTATGTTCACCTTTCCAACGGTATCTTCGATTTTTCGATATCTTTATTCTGTGAAAAGTTAGAGCCAAAAAACAAAACCCGGTTCACAATCCAGCCCTCTCTCTTACTGGGTAATAAATTGAATGACTTTGACTACAACCAATTCTTAAGCCATATTTCTCTAAATATTTTCTACTATTTTAACTGTGCTGGTTACAAATTATCACCAGATTAAGTCATTTTGCAGCACATCAATGATTTGTTTTCTTTTTTATAATGCATTAGATCTGGTCTCAGCGTACTGCTCGTAAATCTAATTTTACCCCTCTAACGACGTATATTTAGGTATTTCTTGATATGCTTCATTTGTGTCTTCTATGATCCATGGCTTTGTGTGAAAACCAGTTGCCATTGGCAATCTTTTCTCATTTCGTACTTTTATGGCATTTTTTATGAAAACAACATTGAATGGTTTAATTTTACATTTCGTGATTTATTTTCATCTTAACAGAATACAAAAAATGAAAATATTGTTATATTGGCCATTTCGTTGCTTCAACCATTCGTCCTTTTCTCGGAGCAAGAAAACAATTATCAATTTTAATTTTTATATCATCATTTATTATCGTCTTTTGTTTGGAACAGAATATAAAAAAATTATAATATTTATAATATCCAATAGTTGTTTACATCTAACACTGAATTAAAAATTTAAAAATTGTATAATTAATATCTACAATGCATGCGAATTTCACGTCTTCATACTTTGTGAGCGGTTTTCCCTGCGATGCCGGCTGGTTCGTCGAGCCGCAACGGTGTCGTTCGGCACGCGTTCGTCGTAGGAAACGAATTCACTGAATGTTATGTGGACAAAGAAGAGAACAGAGAAACACAAGAGCTGTTCACTGTGCGTGTGATTCGTAATTAATTTGTCGTTAAGCTATTTCATAAATAAAACCTACAAATTGCTTTTACAATTATTTAAATATTATGTAAAATTACTTGTTTGCTTTTAAATACTTAAATGCTACGCGCCTATTGTTTATTTAAGAGTTACGTTTAAATAAAACTAGTGTTGCTGCCGTCAGCCCGCTGTCCCGTCTCGGGGCTGGGGCATGGTCAGCTCGCGTCCATGCTTCCAGAAAATGCACTTCTAAAGCTCAAGTGACTGAAAATCGTGTGAAAAACTTTACTATAGGTGTGCCTTAGCGTACGTTCATTCATTAAATATGCGTGTTCATTGTCTTAGTTTATATATAAAAATTTCGACACTATGTTTCGTTAAAAATTACATACATATACAATTACTTAATACTAGATACTATGCGATTAGTTCAAAACTTTCAATCAGTCGAGCATTAGTGACAAGTTCTTTGCGGTTACTTAATTATTAATGATTAATTTATTTTACAATTTAGCGCTGTTTCCTGTGTTGGCATGAAAAGTGCTCCTCCCCCAATTAACATGTCCAACGGGCTATGCGCGCCGTGCCCAGTCGATTACATTGCTACGATAGTTGTATGTAAGTAGTGTAGGTGTCTATGATATTACAATTTTGTGCGTAGTATGTGTAGCTAGGCGAACACCGGGACCTCGGTCCTCGGCGCTGCTTGCCGTCCACAGTTCGATTCATTTATATTAAATAACTAGTTTCGTTCGTTGCGAAGGAGTAAAAATGGGAGACACGTTTAGATACGAGTAGTGTCAAAGTTGTTACAGTTGGATCGGTCGATCGATTGGTAGGATCGCGTTGCTCTTACATGCAACAACAGAAGACTAGAAGCAACAATACAAAATTACATTGCTAACGCAAGCTCGATGTGTGATGCGTGCAGTAACGAACCATTAAATTATTCCGTTGCTTAGTGCCGACCGTTCAGATCGTAGCGTGATGATTTTTTCGAACTACGCGGCACTATCGACTAAAATTAAGCGCTAACATTTACAAAGAATCGAGGAGAGTACATTAAGTATAAAAAAATAAATCGATGGCGAAACTTAGGGGTTCATAACGTTATTCTTTGTGACATTGTGTGGTTGCTTGAGTCTCTTGAATTGTTGCGGAGCAATGCAATGGCACAAAGAACTACGTTACAAACGGTTACATAGAAGATTGCGGTTAGATTTACAATTTAAATTTTGTTTAAGTAAGTGCGTCCTTAATTAATTGCACCTATACTATGTATACAGCACAATATCACTGGTTGCTTCTCGTAAGCTAATTTAAAAGAATTATTAAAATTAAAAGAAGCTATATTCGTCTAAGATTTCCTTGCCGAGTATCCAAAGTTTTGCTCTGAATGCAGTTTATGTTTTTCCTGTCAGTTTAATTGTTTTTCTCAAAGTTTTCCATGCGATGTTCTTTTGGCACCTAGATTTTGCAGATTTCGCCTTTTGCTATTCACTTTTGTTTTACTTGTTCCTTTGTGCTTGTTATCTGCGTTTTTTTTAATTTAATAATTATTTTTAATTAGCGCGATTGAGGGTTCATCTCTTTCTGCCCGCCGCAACGACTGCCATGACTTGTTGCATCGTGGGCTCCGGAACACATGCCTGGGGATCACATTTCATCTTTCCATCGCCGCCGCACCTATTAAAAAGAGTTCGGCATTAGTGTATGACTGAAGGTATGTTGTTAGGTTTGCTTGGTAGTACTTACGTGCAGTTGATGCATGGACCGCTCGTCGATTCGATCTTCTCGCCAACCCTGTACGAGCGGCCGTTGATCTGGCAGCCGTTTCGCTGCACAGCGCCTCCATAGGGGTGGTGCAGGAAGTGTGGCGGGAGCGTTGTGCTCGTCGTTGTCGTGCTTGTGGTGATATTTAGTGAAGTTGCCATTGACACGGGACACTCGTACCGCGGACAGCAGAAGCCACTGATCGGTTCTTCGTGGCAGCCAGCAATGGGCGGAGGGCATGATTGTTGCAGACAAATGATGTCGCTTCTGAAGCAGAAGCAGAAATCGCAGGGATCATCGCGTGGAATCTGCTGCGCTGAGACGTAAAGTTTGCCACCGTAGCGGCAAGTGCCGGGGCCGAATACTTCTGACTCATCCTCATCAGTGTACTCATCCTCGGTGTAGGATGGGTACTGACCGTAGCCGGGTGGTGGCGGTGGATAGTGCGTAATGGGTGCGGCGGTTGTGACTGGTGTCTCAGTGGTCGTACTTGTTGTGGTCGCTGATGGTGTTGTAGGTCCCGTGCTGCTCTCAAGCTCTTCCTCGCTTTCCTTAGATGGCGCTGGTTCTGTGCCTGTTGTGACATTTGCCACGTCGATTCGGCTGTCGATTGGTTGTGGTGGCATTGTAGTAACAATGTGGTGGGGGAAGAGTGGATGAATTGTTGTGAGGTCTTCGTCCTTTTTCGCTTCTTCCTTCGCGCCATCAGATTTATCAGCAATTTCGGGCTTCTCTGTTCCAGCTTCTGACGCCACAATAGAAACTGTTACAGGTTCAGCCACTTCCTCCGCGATTTCCGGCTTGTATGTTGTGGCTTTATCGCCTTCTGAAATAGGAATTTCCGTTGCAATATCTTCAGGCTTGGATGTAGCCGAGATCATATCTTCCACAGTCAAGGGCGTTTTCAAAGTTGCTGATGGTGGTTCTTCAGTTTCTATCTCTTCACCTTCTTCTTTTGGCTTTTCGCTGACTTCAAGTTTGTGGGTCTTTTCAGTTGTGCCTTCTTCAATTCGTTCTGTGACGAATTCTGCTACGTGTTGAATTTTGTGTTCTGTAGTCATTTCTTCTTCTGATTCCACTGACTCACCAACATCTTCGCCAGACTCCAAGTCAGCCACAATAATGGGAGCCCTAGTGGTTTTGGCTTCGCTGTCAACAGACGACAAGGTTGTATGTTCACCTTCTTCTCCGTCCGTCGGAGGATATGTTTTTGCCCCAGATACTGTAGGTTGTTCAGACACAGAAGCTGTGGGTTCCTCCTTTTCAACACTAGCTGCTGTAGTAGCCTTTTCAATTTCTTCCACAACTGGTGTAACTGTGGCTTTTTCGGCTCCTTCTTCAGTTTCTGGTACGGATGTTGCCTTTTTAGGCTCTTCTGCAGGTCCGGGTATAGCTGTTGCCATTTCTGAGGCTCCAGGTGCAGCAGTGCTCTTTTCAATTTCTTCTTCAGCTCCAGGAGCAACAGTAGGTTTCTCAATTTCTCCCAAGCCAGGTGCAGTTGTCGCCTTCTCAATTTCTGAAATTTCAGGTGCAGCAGTGCTCTTTTCAATTTCTTCTTCTGCTCCAGGAGCAACAGTAGATTTCTCAATTTCTCCCAAGCCAGGAGCAGCAGTGGCCTTCTCAATTTCGGAGATTTCAGGTGCAGCAGTGCTCTTTTCAATTTCTTCTTCAGCTCCAGGTACAGCGGTAACCGTTTCAATTTCTTCCAGACCGGGCGCAGCAGTTGCCTTCTCAACTTCTGAGATTTCGGGAGCTGCAGTGGCCTTAACAATTTCTTCTTCAGCTCCAGGTGTAGCCGTAGCCTTTTCAATTTCTTCCAGACCGGGTGCAGCTGTTGCCTTCTCAATTTCTGAGATTTCGGGAGCTGCAGTGGCCTTAACAATTTCTTCTTCAGCTCCAGGTGTAGCCGTAGCCTTTTCAATTTCTTCCAGACCGGGTGCAGCTGTTGCCTTCTCAATTTCTGAGGTTTCGGGAGCTCCAGTGGCCTTAACAATTTCTTCTTCAGCTCCAGGTGCAGGGGAAGCCTCTTCAATTTCTCCCAGACCCGGCGCAGTGGTGCCCTTTTCTATTTCACCTTCTGTTTTTGGAGCAACGGTAGTTTTTTCAACATCTTCCAGACCAGGTGCAGCAGTCGCCTTCTCAATGTCTGAGACTTCAGGTGCAGACGTGCCCTTTTCAATGTCTTCTTCAGATCCAGGAGCAACAGTAGATTTCTCAATTTCTCCCAAGCCAGGTGCAGCAGTGGCCTTCTCAATTTCGGAGATTTCAGGTGCAGCAGTGCTCTTTTCAATTTCTTCTTCAGCTCCAGGAGAAACAGTAGATTTCTCAATTTCTCCCAAACCAGGTGCAGCAGTCTCCTTCTCAATGTCTGAGACTTCAGGTGCAACAGTGCCCTTTTCAATTTCTTCTTCAGCTCCAGGAGCAACAGTAGATTTCTCAACTTCTCCCAAGCCAGGAGCAGCAGTGGCCTTCTCAATGTCTGAGATATCAGGTGCAACGGTGCCCTTTTGAATTTCTTCTTCAGCTCCAGGAGCAACAGTAGATTTCTCAATTTCTCCCAAGCCAGGTGCAGCAGTCTCCTTCTCAATGTCTGAGACTTCAGGTGCAATAGTGCCTTTTTCAATTTCTTCTTCAGCTCCAGGAGCAACAGTAGATTTCTCGATTCCTCCCAAGCCAGGTGCAGCAGTCTCCTTCTCAATGTCTGAGACTTCAGGTGCAATAGTGCCCTTTTCAATTTCTTCTTCAGCTCCAGGAGCAACAGTAGATTTCTCAATTTCTCCCAAGCCAGGTGCAGCAGTGGCCTTCTCAACTTCTGAGATTTCGGGAGCTGTAGTGGCCTTAACAATTTCTTCTTCAACTCCAGGAGCAACAGTAGATTTCTCAATTTCTCCCAAGCCAGGTGCAGCAGTCTCCTTCTCAATGTCTGAGACTTCAGGTGCAACAGTGCTCTTTTCAATTTCTTCTTCAGCTCCAGGAGCAACAGTAGATTTCTCGATTCCTCCCAAGCCAGGTGCAGCAGTCTCCTTCTCAATGTCTGAGACTTCAGGTGCAACAGTGCCCTTTTCAATTTCTTCTTCAGCTCCAGGAGCAACAGTAGATTTCTCAATTTCTCCCAAGCCAGGTGCAGCAGTCTCCTTCTCAATACCTGAGACTTCAGGTGCAACAGTGCCCTTTTCAATTTCTTCTTCAGCTCCAGGAGCAACAGTCGATTTCTCAATTTCTCCCAAGCCAGGTGCAGCAGTCTCCTTCTTAATGTCTGAGACTTCAGGTGCAACAGTGCCCTTTTCAATTTCTTCTTCAGCTCCAGGAGCAACAGTAGATTTCTCAATTTCTCCCAAGCCAGGAGCAGCAGTGGCCTTCTCAATGTCTGAGATATCAGGTGCAACGGTGCCCTTTTCAATTTCTTCTTCAGCTCCAGGAGCAACAGTAGATTTCTCGATTCCTCCCAAGCCAGGTGCAGCAGTCTCCTTCTCAATGTCTGAGACTTCAGGTGCGACAGTGCCCTTTTCAATTTCTTCTTCAGCTCCAGGAGCGACAGTAGATTTCTCAATTTCTCCCAAGCCAGGAGCAGCAGTCTCCTTCTCAATGTCTGAGACTTCAGGTGCAGACGTGCTCTTTTCAATGTCTTCTTCAGCTCCAGGAGCAACAGTAGATTTCTCAATTTCTCCCAAGCCAGGTGCAGCGGTTTCCTTCTCGATTTCAGGTGCAGAAGTGCTCTTTTCAATTTCTTCTTCAGCTCCAGGAGCAACAGTAGATTTCTCAATTTCTCCCAAGCCAGGTGCAGCGGTTTCCTTCTCGATTTCAGGTGCAGAAGTGCTCTTTTCAATTTCTTCTTCAGCTCCAGGAGCAACAGTAGATTTCTCAATTCCTCCCAAGCCAGGAGCAGCAGTCTCCTTCTCAATGTCTGAGACTTCAGGTGCAGCAGTGCTCTTTTCAATTTCTTCTTCAGCTCCAGGAGCAACAGTAGATTTCTCAATTTCTCCCAAGCCAGGTGCAGCAGTGGCCTTCTCAACTTCTGAGATTTCGGGAGCTGTAGTGGCCTTAACAATTTCTTCTTCAGCTCCAGGAGCAACAGTAGATTTCTCAATTTCTCCCAAGCCAGGTGCAGCAGTCTCCTTCTCAATGTCTGAGACTTCAGGTGCAACAGTGCTCTTTTCAATTTCTTCTTCAGTTCCAGGAGCAACAGTAGATTTCTCGATTCCTCCCAAGCCAGGTGCAGCAGTCTCCTTCTCAATGTCTGAGACTTCAGGTGCGACAGTGCCCTTTTCAATTTCTTCTTCAGCTCCAGGTGCGACAGTAGATTTCTCAATTTCTACCAAGCCAGGAGCAGCAGTCTCCTTCTCAATGTCTGAGACTTCAGGTGCAACAGTGCCCTTTTCAATTTCTTCTTCAGCTCCAGGAGCAACAGTAGATTTCTCGATTTCTCCCAAGCCAGGTGCAGCGGTTTCCTTCTCGATTTCAGGTGCAGAAGTGCTCTTTTCAATTTCTTCTTCAGGTCCAGGAGCAACAGTGGATTTCTCAATTTCTCCCAAGCGAGGTGCAGCAGTCTCCTTCTCAATGTCTGAGACTTCAGGTGCAGACGTGCTCTTTTCAATTTCTTCTTCAGATCCAGGAGCAACAGTAGATTTCTCAATTTCTCCCAAGCCAGGTGCAGCAGTCTCCTTTTCAATGTCTGAGACTTTAGGTGCGGACGTGCTCTTTTCAATGTCTTCTTCAGCTCCAGGAGCAACAGTAGATTTCTCAATTTCTCCCAAGCCAGGTGCAACAGTGGACTTCTCAATTTCGGAGATTTCAGGTGCAGCAGTGCTCTTTTCAATTTCTTCTTCAGCTCCAGGAGCAACAGTAGATTTCTCAATTTCTCCCAAGCCAGGTGCAGCAGTCTCCTTTTCAATATCTGAGACTTCAGGTGCAGCAGTGCCTTTTTCAATTTCTTCTTCAGCACCAGGAGCAACAGTAGATTTCTCAATTTCTCCCAAGCCAGGAGCAGCAGTGGCCTTCTCAATTTCGGGTGCAGCAGTGCTCTTTTCAATTTCTCCTTCAGCTCCAGGAGCAACAGTAGATTTCTCAATTTCTCCCAAGCCAGGTGCAGCAGTCTCCTTCTCAATTTCAGAGACTTCAGGTGCAGAAGTGCCCTTTTCAATTTCTTCTTCAGCTCCAGGAGCAACAGTAGATTTCTCAATTTCTCCCAAGCCAGGTGCAGCAGTCTCCTTCTCAATGTCTGAGACTTCAGGTGCAACAGTGCCTTTTTCAATTTCTTCTTCAGCTCCAGGAGCAACAGTAGATTTCTCAATTTCTCCCAAGCCAGGTGCAGCAGTCTCCTTTTCAATGTCTGAGACTTCAGGTGCAGACGTGCTCTTTTCAATGTCTTCTTCAGCTCCAGGAGCAACCGTCGATTTGTCGATCTCTCCCAAGCCAGGTGCAGCAGTCTCCTTCTCAATGTCTGAGACTTCAGGTGCAGACGTGCTCCTTTCAATGTCTTGTTCAGCTCCAGGAGCAACAGTCGATTTCTCAGTTTCTCCCAAGCCAGGGGCAGCAGTGGCCTTCTCAATTTCGGAGAGTTCAGGTGCAGCAGTGCTCTTTTCAATTTCTCCTTCAGCTCCAGGAGCAACAGTAGATTTCTCAATTTCTCCCAAGCCAGGTGCAGCAGTCTCCATCTCAATTTCAGAGACTTCAGGTGCAGAAGTGCCTTTTTCAATTTCTTCTTCAGCTCCAGGAGCAACAGTAGATTTCTCAATTTCTCCCAAGCCAGGTGCAGCAGTCTCCTTCTCAATGTCTGAGACTTCAGGTGCAACAGTGCCCTTTTCAATTTCTTCTTCAGCTCCAGGAGCGACAGTAGATTTCTCAATTTCTCCCAAGCCAGGAGCAGCAGTCTCCTTCTCAATGTCTGAGACTTCAGGTGCAACAGTGCCCTTTTCAATTTCTTCTTCAGCTCCAGGAGCAACAGTAGATTTCTCAATTTCTCCCAAGCCAGGTGCAGCGGTTTCCTTCTCGATTTCAGGTGCAGAAGTGCTCTTTTCAATTTCTTCTTCAGGTCCAGGAGCAACAGTGGATTTCTCAATTTCTCCCAAGCGAGGTGCAGCAGTCTCCTTCTCAATGTCTGAGACTTCAGGTGCAGACGTGCTCTTTTCAATTTCTTCTTCAGATCCAGGAGCAACAGTAGATTTCTCAATTTCTCCCAAGCCAGGTGCAGCAGTAGTCTTCTCAATTTCGGAGAGTTCAGGTGCTGCAGTGCCTTTTTCAGTTTCTTCTTCAGCTCCAGGAGCAACAGTAGATTTCTCGATTTCTCCCAAGCCAGGTGCAGCGGTTTCCTTCTCGATTTCAGGTGCAGAAGTGCTCTTTTCAATTTCTTCTTCAGGTCCAGGAGCAACAGTGGATTTCTCAATTTCTCCCAAGCGAGGTGCAGCAGTCTCCTTCTCAATGTCTGAGACTTCAGGTGCAACAGTGCCCTTTTCAATTTCTTCTTCAGCTCCAGGAGCAACAGTAGATTTCTCAATTTCTCCCAAGCCAGGTGCAGCAGTCTCCTTCTCAATGTCTGAGACTTCAGGTGCAATAGTGCCTTTTTCAATTTCTTCTTCAGCTCCAGGAGCAACAGTAGATTTCTCAATTCCTCCCAAGCCAGGTGCAGCAGTCTCCTTCTCAATGTCTGAGACTTCAGGTGCAATAGTCCCCTTTTCAATTTCTTCTTCAGCTCCAGGAGCAACAGTAGATTTCTCAATTTCTCCCAAGCCAGGTGCAGCAGTGGCCTTCTCAACTTCTGAGATTTCGGGAGCTGTAGTGGCCTTAACAATTTCTTCTTCAACTCCAGGAGCAACAGTAGATTTCTCAATTTCTCCCAAGCCGGGTGCAGCAGTCTCCTTCTCAATGTCTGAGACTTCAGGTGCAACAGTGCTCTTTTCAATTTCTTCTTCAGCTCCAGGAGCAACAGTAGATTTCTCGATTCCTCCCAAGCCAGGTGCAGCAGTCGCAGTCTTTTCAGTATCTTCTTCAGCTCCAGGAGCAACAGTAGATTGCCCAATTTCTCCCAAGCCAGGTGCAGTAGTCGCCTTCTCAATATCTGAAATGTCAGGTGCAGGAGTGGCTTTTTCAATTTCTTTGTCAGCTCCAGAGAGGGTAGCCGTTTCTTCTTCTTCTTTGCCAGTACCAGGAGCTGCAGTCGCCTTTTCAATTTCTGCCTCAATTTTCTTAATTTCTTCCCCAATTCTCGGAGCAGTGGGAACTTCTTCGCCGTCTTCAAGATCAGGAACGACAGGTACAATTGTGGCATGTTCTCCAACACCAGGCGCAGCTGTAGTCTTTGGAATCTTTTCCATCTCAATATCTGAGATTTCGGGTCCTGTAGTAACCTTTTCCATGTCTTCCTCTCCAGGTGCACCGGTAGCATTATCAATTTCTGGAATTGCGGGTGCTGAAGTAGCTTCTTCAATTTCTTTTTCAGCTCCAGGTGTAGCAGAAGGTTCTTCGGTTTCTGCTTCTTCTCCTGCTTTAGTTTCAGGTGCTGTGGTAATTTTTTCAACTTCTGGGACTTCAGGTACAGCTGTGGCTCTTTCACCTCCTTCTTCAACGCCAGGTGCCAGGGTAGCCCTTTCAATGTCGTCTTCAACTGAAGGTGCGGCTGTGGTCTTTTCAATTCCTTCTTCAACTGCGGGTGCGGCTGTGGGCTTTTCAGCCCCTTCGTGAACTGTTGGTGCATCGGTGGCCTTCTCAACATCAGGAGCCACGGTAGACTTTTCGATTTCTTCTCCAGCCCCAGGTGCATCTGTGGCCTTTTCGACTTCTTGCACCTCAGGAGCAGCCGTAGACCCAGATCCTTCAGCTTCCTCTTCAACGCCAGGTGCCGCAGTAGCCTTTTCAATTTCTTTTTCAACTGAAGGTACGGCGGTGGCCTTTTCAATCTCTCCTTCAACTGCGGGTGCAGTGGTCGCCTTTTCAATTTCTTCTTCAACCGCTGGCACATCGGTGGCTTTTTCAACTTCTTCAATTTCAGGTTCCATGGTAGACTTTTCGATTTCTCCTTCAGCTCCTGGTGCAACGGTCGCCTTTTCAACTTCAGGTTCCACGGTAGGCTTTTCGATTTCTCCTTCAGCTCCTGGTACAACGGTCGCCTTTTCGAGTTCGTCAACTTCAGGTGCAGCTGTAGCCTTTTCAGCACCCTCTTCAGCGCTAGGAGTAGCTGTAGTCGCTTTAATTTCTTCTTCAACTCTAGGTGGTGCTGTGACCGTTTCAGCTTTTTCAACGCCCGATGGAGATGTACCCTTTTCAATTTCTCCTCCAGTTCCAGGTGCATCTGTAGCCTTTTCGACTTCTTCCACGTCAGGTGCGGCTGTGGCCTTTTCAGCTCCTTCTTCAACTCCAGGTAGAGCAGTAACCACTTCAATTTCTGCTGGAGTTCCGGGTACGGCTGTGGCTTTTTCAAGGTCTTCAACTTCAGGTGCGGAAGTAGCCTTTTCAATTTCATCTTCAGCTCCGGGTGCAATTGTAGACTTTTCAGCTTCCCCTTCGCGGCCAGGTGCAGCTGTGACTTGATCGACTTCTTCCAGGCTAGGTGCAGCAGTTGTCCGTTCGGCTCCTTCAGCTTCCGGCTTAGCAGTACTCTTTTCAACTTCTTCTGCAGCAGGTGCAACTGTGGCCTTTTCGACTTCTTCAGTTTCAGGTGCACCTGTAACCTTTTCAGTCGCGTCTTCTCTTTCAGGTGCAGCAGTAGACTTTTCAACGTCTTCAATGTTAGGTGCAGCAGTTGATTTTTCAGCTTTTTCCACATCAGGAGGAGTACTCGTTGCCTTATCATCCGCTTTAACTTCTTTTCCAATGGTTGGAGAAACTGTCGTCTTCTCAGCTTCTCCCTCTTCAGTCGAAACACCTTTTTCGACTTGAGGTGCAGTGGTGATGCTTTCTTCAGGCACATCCGTTGCAATTACCGAAAGATCGATCTTTGTAATATTTGTTGGCTTATAATCTTCTTCTTCTCCTTCTTTAACGTGAGACATTGGCTCTTCAGTACTAACAGCAGGCACAACAATATCTGTGGGTGGCACAATTGTCGTTGCGACAATTTCTTTTTCGGCGGCCTCTGTTGATGGCACTGGTGGACAAATATATTTGACGCAGCATTGCTTCGTACTTGATTCATCTACCACACATTCTTTGACATTCTGCGGAACTTCGCATTCGACTTGCTTGCATACAACAATACTGCTAACACACTTGCAAGATTGTTCACATTCGTTGGAAGTAGGAATGTCGGAGTTGTTTGTGTAAGTCTTTTGGTCAACCAAGCAATCACCTTCACCTGGAATAACCGCTGGGAGCTGCATTTCAGGCTCTCCATCTGATGATGTTTCGACCCCGAAGGTTTTCTTTGTGGTGATTTCACTTTCAACAGATTCAGTGGACTCTTCACTAGATTCAGTGCTAGTGGGTTTCTCGCTTTCTGCTCCCACTTCCTCGGAAGGTTCGGTACTGATTTCAGCTTCCTCTGATACCTTATCTGTAACGCCCACCTGTGGCTCACCTTCCTCGATTGCGGATGCCTCTGTGGTCTTCGATACAACTGGCATTTCCTCAGAACTAGTTTCTTCCGTCGATACTTCCTCCTCTTCCATTTCAACTGAAACTGGAGTAGTAATCGCAGCTCCAGCTTCGTCGCCAGGTTTAACTGTTTGAGAATCAAATCTTTGCTCCAAGTCCACGGTTGGAATCTCATGTGTTGTAGGAGGTAGCTTGGTAACCGTTTCTTCTCCCTCTTCATCAATTTCTTGGCTTTCAGGCTTCGAAGTTGTAAAAATGTCATGTTCAACTTTTTCAGAACTTTCGGTCGTCTTCTCGCCGAAGGCTTCGGTAGTGACCTGGCTCTGAAGCACACTTTCCGTGGTAGATCCAGTTTTCTCAATTTCTTCTCGTTCTTGTTCATCCTGCTTCTTGCTATCTTCCACCCCAGGCGACACAGTTATTGCTTCAGTTGAAGCCTGCTCACCTTCAGCCGGTACTGCTGTGGTTTCACGTATAATCTCAGTAATAGGCTCAACTCCATGATCACCGCTGCCCAATTCTTCTGCTGGCTCTGATTTAGGCTTTCCTCCGGCTGCTTGTTCTGGGCTTTCTGTGGCTGCACCCTTTTCTTCGTCTTCATCAATGTGCGTTTGCAGTTGCAGATCTTCCTCAGGAATGGTGCCATGCAGATCTTTAACTGGTGCTGTAGTTGTAATTCGCTCTTCTTCTCCTTCCTTGCCATAGGCAGCCGTAGTGGCTTCAATGATTTGCGTTGTAGCCGTCTCATCTTCGCATACATAGTTTCTAGGACAACATTCACCTTCGACTGGTGGCAGTGCGTGGCAGGATTTACCGTTGCTAGCCAGCATTGGCATGTCGCATTCCTGCACGGCGCACACAATGTCGCCGCGCATACAATAGCAGTGCTCACAGGCAGTCTTTCCTAATATGGACGCACCATCAGCGTACACCTCGCCGTCGTGCATACAGTCTGTCGTCACCGACGGCATCATAGTGGTGGGGAGAATGAAGCCAGGCGTAGGACGCTCGGTGGTGGTTGTCGTCGTTGTCGAATGATCCTCCAACTCCAAGACATCGTTCTCATGGTCACAGTTGTAGCGGACGGGGCAACAAGAGCCCTTATTGTAGATCGGTGTGCAGCCATCGATGTGCAGCGTGCACTCCTGCATCAGACACGAAGTGCGGTTCCTAATGCAGTAACACAGCTCGCAAGGCTTGTTGGGATTGGATGGCACTTGGGCGCCTTCGGGATAGAATTTGCTGTCGATGCTGCAACCGTACTTCTCAGGAATGCTTAGCTCAGTGCCTGGTTCGGGTGCGTGGTGTGCAATATCTACTGGAACTGTGTGAATATGCAGAAAAGTGAAACGTTAATGGATGCGACCAGGGTGCGATGTGAGCTGTGTACGTACCTTCGGGACATGTGATAATTGGACAGCATTGATCCTCACGCTTCTCCACAATGCAGTCGTGGCCGATTGGCTTTGTGAACGGACACACGCGCAAATAGCACATGAGCATTTTATTGTGGCAAGTACAATTTAGGCATGGCTCGTTTGTCAGTATCCGATCGCCCTCGTTGTAGTGATTGTAGTTGTAGTAACAGCCTTCTGCAAAGGTCCAAAGAGAAACGAAACAGTTGAGTGAGGCGCACATACGCTGGGAATAGTAAAATAATGGAATTCTGAGATTTGCGCCCATTCAATCGCAAAGGGTGTTCCCCCCCACCACCGATGTCTGACTCGCAGCTGCAGTTCGTGTTAGCTGCATCTGCTTGCAATTCGGTTTCATTACTTTCATTAAAATTCATATGGATATACTATACATATATGTACGTATGTAGCTAGATAGATGTGTGCGTGCGTGGCCTTTCGTATTAATTTTAATGTAATGCCATATAAAGTGTGGCATAGTTCCACATTTAAAGCGTGGAAATTATTTAGTGCTTTCAATTGGCGAACAATGACGAATACATTTTTCACATTATAACACTGTGTTGCAAAATTCTAGTTTCACAAACTGCTGCGCAAGTATGTGTGTATTCAGGTTAAATAAACACGTGGATCAAAGGAGGACAGGGCAGCTCATTTGGATCATCCATTTTTTCCGACATGCTATTCATGTTTAAACTTTGTCCAAATAAAATTTAATATATGTAGGTATAGTGTTGAGAGCGAAGCTCTAACAAATTTCTGAAGTGATTTCGAAAATTCAAACGTGGTCAAAGCAAATTTTCGCTCATATAAAACTAATCGATGTGCATTATTCCTATTACTATGTTTTTCATTCTCCTTGGTCCGCACTGAGTGCTGATAAATACATTAACCGCCTAAGCGCTCAATTATGATTTTAAATGCACGACGTACCACATAATTTTACACTATTTGCAGCTCAAATCTCATTCAACGATAGTCATGGGCGCTCAATTCACGCCTGCACTCACGCGTGGCGTTTGCGACAAATTAATCCTAATTACATCCACATTACTTTGCCTAAACGATGTTGTTAACTGCCATTGTCAACGGCGACAGCAACAGCACTGCGCTATGCCGCCACCTCCACCACAGCAACAAAAACATCATTGTCTACAACGACAACAGCAGCGACAACCGCAACGTGACGCCAAGTAATAAATGTAATGAGCCGCTCGTTTATATGACGCATTAATTTGACCACTAATCAACGGTGCGATTGCCAGTCAATATACTCGCACACGGTGGCCGACAGCAGCGATGTCGGCGTTGCCATATTGCTCGCGCTGCAGCAGAGCGCGCGCTGAAGCGCAGAAGCGGTGCGAGAATAATGAATGAAAAATAAAATTTACGATGTTTGCGCGAACGTGAGCGCCACACTTGTCGCCGCAGTCGTAGTGCGTTATTACACGTTTTTTATTATTAGTTGTTCTTTTTGTTTCATTCTGTCAAAAGCAAAAACAAATCTAATAGAACAACAGCAAAGAGACGACAACACGGCGCGGAGTGGTGACTGGTGGAAAAAGTGTCAAAAAAGATTTGAATCAAAACCAAAGAAAGCGACGGGCGGCGAGTCGGGCCGTAATTTACGAGTGTGGTGGTGGCCACATTGTCGACGGAGTGGCTTAGAAGTTGAGGCAGTGCTAGACGTGTTGGCAGCAAGCCGGCAGTTAGCTAGATATGCGCTCCGTTGGTACAATACTACATATATCTGATGTGCACACAGAGCTGAAAAAGTTGCCCCAGTGTGGGCGGGGCTTCGAGATGGCTGGTCGCTGGCTGCTTGTGGTAATCAGTCGGAATGTGGGTTACTAACGGCGATGGCGTTAACACTTGATTATTATTATGACATTTTCGTGGTACGCCTTGGCAGGCGTTTAATTTACTGCCAATGCTTAATTGCTCACTTAGCACTTTATTGTCATTCCAAGTCAATTTTTGCACCTGGGTGTAAAAATTCAAATATGTGATTTATGGGTATTTTTTGTATTTTGAATAAGACAAATGACTCAAGAGGTGAAAGCATTTCATTGATTCACAGTGAAAAGGAACAGAATGAACGGAGAATGTAAAACAATTGAGATATAATCGAAATGTGGTTATCACGATGCGAGTACTGCGAATATAAAAAGTTTAATTTTTTCAAAAGCTAGTTGTGTTCTTAAATCATATTTTAATAACATATGTATGAACATATGCATAAATAAGTTTTTCTTTCAGTAATCAAACGCAGCATCTCTAATTAACATTTAAATATGACTTTAGCTGCTAGAAATCTTAACAGCAGATGTTAAAAAAGGTCCTAAGTGCTCCTAATGCAACATGTCTCGTATCTGCTGCTTGAATTGGAAAACACCTCACACATACATAATCCGTTGGCTAGTTTTAAATTCTAGAGGATGTGGTAGCTGGTTTGTTTGTGCAACACGAAGCATTTGTAGTTTCTAATTGGTTAACAATTGAATGGCTGTGATTAACAATTCTCAATACGATTCTCTTATTGATGTATACCTACACACATAATATGGAAGGTTGTGAGGCTTGGTCTATTCTGTGATAGCTGTCGTTCAAGTATTAAGTATGTCCCTATGTGCATATATCTTTGTTTTTTGCTGTTTTATGCCTTATTATTATTTGATATAATCACACTGGGAACAATTTTGTGACTAAGTAGTATATAACATCTATGGAAAGCAGTTACTGTCTTGTTTTGATTTCAAACGGTGGATTGTCAGGTTTTCTGAACGTGATTGTATTATCAGAGGTTTGCATTGAAAGAAAAGTTTCGGGGCTCGAACCATTCAGATCCTCGGTTGAACACTTCAACACTGAGCCATAATAGTTGTGAGTTGTATTTGTACAGGTCTCCCTCGTATAGCGCGGCACTTCTACTACGCGTTTTCGATATAACGCCATTTTAAAAAACAGTTTTTTTCATTATGTTTTTCAATTTTTTAAATAAAGTATGAATTTTGATTTTGAGTTGGAAAAAGATTATTGGAACATAACCCTAAAATTTATATGAAAGTTAAGTCTTCTATAACGCGAATCACATAACGCGGAATTTTCCTGGAACGTAACCATCGCGTTATACGAGGGAGACCTGTACATGATTTGGTACAAGTATTAAAAAAATATTACCTGTATATTGTTGAATTTCGGTGGCGTCTTGCAGTGGAGCTGTAAGAAAAAATTAGAAATTTGATTAGTAAATTTGCAAGTACTTAACAATAATAATATAGTAATAATAATAATTATGTACATTACAGTAAATGTTTGTTTTTTCTTGACTATGCTAATCAAATGTTGCATTGAAAGCTTAGCTTGTAGCGCATTTTGTGCCACACTTCTTGGCCATAAGCCGCTGTCCAAAAGCAAACAGCAAACAGATTAGAAACAGTCCAGTTCGCGATTAAGTGCACACACCGTCATTCAAATTTGCTGCCCCAGCTGCCATACCAACAACAACAACAACAAGAACAATCAAATAAACAGTTCAAGCAACAGTGCGTGAATAATTTACATAAACAACATCTAACGCGGCGGCGGAAGACGCAAAACGCCAAGCGGGACTCGGCAGTGGCAGAGGATTCAAGAAATGCGCCGAGCGCGCACGCTTAGAACCACCGATGAGGAACGGTTGTGGTGGAGTTGGCGATAACAGTGCATGGCAGAGGCGAAGACACGAATCACAGCAGCAGCCGGAGCAGCGCGCACGTGTATTGAAAAGGAAATTACTGCAGCAGAAGCAGCAGCAACACCAATGAAACCGTTTAAAAAAAGTAAATTCCGGCAAGTGATCGAGTTAGCTGCGGAACGTGTTATTATCGCATAGCCACAGCAACAAGAACAACAACACCAGCAGCAACCAACAACAAACAGCAAACAGCGAACGCTGCAGCAGTAAATGCCAAATTGTGGGCATGTTCTAGCGCATATGCGACGCGTTGGCAGTGGAAGCTGGCGCGCGTTTGCTGCTGCTGCAGCATTTGCGGCAACATTGCGCGCATGCGCGGCATGATGCTAAACAAATTGTTCACAGCTTAAACTGACAGCCTGTTTGGACTATTTGACAAACGTGCGCGCCAGTGTAATTTCTTGCACGGGCCGCGCAGCAACGCCATGCGACATTGACTGCTGCGGCTGTGATTGTTGCTGCCGGCTGGCTGACTTGCAGCGAGTGGCGTTTATGAGTAGCAGCGTTCATTTCATTATTATTTTTTGCCGCATGCCGTACGAGTACGTCGCGGCGCGCCACACTTGGCTGCATTTTCAGCTGCTCGTTTGTCAGGTGTTTTTTCTGCCGCTATTTATAGCTTTTAGCCAGTTTGGGGGCAGAGAAGGAAGATCTTAACTTGCCCGAAAAATGACAAATTGTTTTGGTCTGTGTGTGTGTGAGTGTGTGCTTGCGATATTTTTTAAATGGGTAGCGAGTGTAATTTTCCGCGTGCACATTTTTGCCATTAAGTGATTTTGCTGTTATTGTAGTTGTAGTATTGTATTCATGTATCATACTATGTATATGTGCGTATATTTGTATTATTGGTTAGTAGCGCATTCTCCGCGTGGAAGATACTTGTCTGTAATTTTTTACATTCATTGCAACTTACTTTTGCAGCGGTTAGCTACCCTTTAACTCTTTCGCTACAGGTTTTTACTGGGGAAAGTTAAAATTCTATATTTTACGTCTTAGGCTTCTATGTGGTTATATTAGCAACATTCCATAAGAAATTTTTTAATTTTTATACTCGGACCCTGTATTTTAGAGTGTTTTGCTATGAGAGCAACCACATCGTTGTGGCTGTAATAATTACTTAAACATACAACTTTTTACGCATAATGAAAATTTGAATATTTCTTCATTTACTTCAGCCAAAATTAAAAAAAAAAAAAGTATCTTAATTGAAAGAAAACGTGAAATTAAAAAGTTCTCTTCTTAGTTCTCTTCTTTAAACTTAAATATTCAGTTTCAACTTCAAACTACTTTAAAGACCAAAAAAAAAATGTATTCTTGCAACCATAGAGGATGCAGACGTCCACAAAGTAGCATGTTGCCATATGGTAACAAAATAGCGAAAGGGTTAATACTAAAGACTGTAAAAATGATAAGCATTAAAACAGACACATGGGTATTCCTACTTGTGAGAATCATTGTTTCACTTATGTTTTTATAGTTAGTTGTGCATTGACTTTCATCTTAGATCAATGGTTAAGCCGCTGCATCATAAATGAGTGCGGGTCGAAAAAAGATTTTTCTGGAAATGAGTTTTTGTGAAAACTGAGTGGTACTGAAGACTATTTTCCACATTACGGGAAAAAAGTTAATCTACATAAATAGTGCAACTTCAGGGTAGTGCCGGTTAGGTTAGGTTCACTTAGGAGTATTAAAAATGTCCTTATGAATGAAGGAACAGTGCTCCTGATGTTGAATGAGAGACCAGTTATTGGTTGTCATGGACTGGTGGCACTAGTAAAATGAAATGTTAGACGCCTATCTACTCATTTGCTTATAAGGAGACAATTTTTGATTTTACAACGGACAGAACTGTGTTCTCAATTCGAACATCAAAGTCAAACAATATCAGTTGCAAACATAACCTCAACTCTGCTGCTTCACTTGATCATCGTCTCATAATAAACACATTGTTGTTACATTTGACCACAAAACTGTTGCCGAATAAATACGCAACGGCGGAAGGTGCTCAAATTAATTAGTGGTAAGCTAACCGCCGACCACTTGAACCATCCGTCAATGGGCACGGCACATCTTGCACATAACTGTTTTGACTCATAAACATTTTTGCTGCTCCACCGCATGCCATCATTTATTTTATGCGCACTGTTCGGGTGCTTTTCGGAGTTGCTTTCCGCCTGCTTCCATGCTTTTGAGTGAGTTGCAAGTGCGAGTAGGTGAGTGTGTGTGTGTGTGTGTGTGGAAACGGTTGTTGTCGTGGCTAATAATAATGGCAAAAATCAACAACACACACTTTAAGAAGCAGCAATTTTATGTTGCTGCTGTGCTGACTGCTGCTGCTGCTGGCCCGCATTCAAATACGATTGTGATGGTGGTGCGGTTGTGCAGGTTGTTGTATGTGTGAGAAGCTAACGGATGCAAATTTAATTTTTCAACACTAGCATTCAACGGTGTATGGCAACAACCGCAGCAGCGACAAAAAAAAAATAATGCCAAAGTTAACAAGCAAAAATTGAGTAGCAGCAAAACGAAATGAAACGCAAAGCCTACAGCAACACCAACACACAGCAACACGGACACAGACTGTGTGAGACGAACTGCCGATGTGTGCACTTCAGCGGCGGCGGCAAGTGCTGTAAAACACGGCAGCGCATAAAATTCTAATATTCACAACACAAATACCATTGCGTGCTTGTGTGTGTGAGTGTGTTCGGGGTCTTTATGTGGACCTGAGTGTAGAATTTTGCTGAATTTATAGCAAAACATCAAACATGGCGGGGAGGCAGCCAACAATCAAGGTGCACGGCGATGATAAAAGCAGCACGAGTTGCAGCGGGAAAAACGGCCCACAGCGCTGGCAGGAGCAGCAGGCCATCAACGTTTTGCATATGACCGGCCGCTGCGAAGGAAAAGTGTAAACTTATGCAACATTTGGTGGTTTTTATGCGTTCGCTGTTTGTGTTAGTTGGTGGTGGCACTTCTAGTCTATGTGTGTGAGTGAGTGCAATAGCAGCGAGAACAAGCCAACAATAGCAATCAATGCCTTAAAATGCAGCCAGTTATATACTGAAGAAAAAATGGCGGGGAAACATAGCAGGAAGAAATCATAACCTCAAAGCCGAAAACTATTTTTTTTTTGCACATTCATACATAAAGTGGATTTCTGTATATGTCAGACAGAACCATTTTTTTTTAGGAAGTAATAATAATCTCCATATCCTTCTGAGAAAAATATGAACATTTTGAAAAGTCGTTGTGGTTGCGACTTTACTGAATGAGTGAGTCAACATTGTAAATATGACAACTTTAAAATATGACATGTATTCTTATTTTCTGCGTATAAGCTGCAGATCTGCATCAGCAGAATAATATCCACGCAGAGGAGAAAAACACCAAAAACAGCCGTAAGACAATCCCAGTCAAAAGTCTGACAAAATGGCCCAGAAGCAGGGCCTTTTCTTAGTTCACTGCTACTGCTAGCGTTGGCTCCCCTTCTTTTTGGACACTGTCGCCTTCAGCTGGTGCTTGTTCTTCTTAATTTTCGCACAAGACAGGCGCACTGTCGCAACTGGCTTGTTTGCCGGCGCAGCGAATGTGTTGCCCACTTTTTTGTGCCCCTTTGGCGGGCACTGCGACTGCCGGTGAAATACATCATTGCGGCAATCGGAAGGTGGCAGTGGTGTCGTCGTCGTCGTTGCTGATGATGATGTTTTGCTGCTGTTGTCGACGGCAGCGATGGTGGCGGTGGCATTGTTGCGGTTGCTGCTATTGCCAGTTGCCATTGGCGGCAGCACGTGAAACCACTTCGACGCTGTGTTGTTGTTCGCTTCAGGTGTTAGCCGCCGCAGTCGAAGCAGCAGTTGCTGCTGGTGGTGTTAGTATGCGTTCTATGCATTCGCCAGCCACCGGCCGCCACAGGTTGAATGACCCATGTGTGCAGAAATGTGTACACAAACCATAAAATACGGCCAAGTCAACCGGTGAGTCGCACATTCATTTCTTCTGTTTTTATCACTTTTTTGCCTCATTCTTACATTTCATCTTTTAGAATATCTTCAAAGAGTTGTAGACAAGTCGCAGGAGGCACAACTCCGCCCCTTGTCTGCCGAGTGCATGTGTGCGCGTTCGGCGACTTGCGACTTGGCGCGCACACACAGTCTGCTCGTGTCGGCTGCCTTTTTTCAGCAAAGCCGAGAGCGGCTAATGGGAAGCGTGTGTGATGAAAAATATTGTGCGAAATTTTACATTTCCATTTGTTCTTACAGCATTTTTTTTAATTGCTTAAAACAAAAAGAAAAATAACTAAAATTGGTTAATAAAATTCTTGGCTCCCAAACATAAATTAAACTTATCAGCCAACGCAGTCGCAACTACGTTTCTCAATCGTTGCAACAATGTGTCTACAATGTACTTAAGCAACAACAACAAATGCGCGTCCCGCCCAGCTGATCAGCCTAATGTTCGTCTGGCTAAAGCGATAACACCGTGCAACAGCATTTTTCACACCGGGAAAAATCCATATGTGCGTGAAACTAGAGACCAAATATAGTAATACTGCGTACTCAGTTTTTCATTTCTACATCCTTTGTCCTTTTAAAGGACTTCAAAATTTTGAAGGAGATAAAAAATAAAAAAATATAAAAAATACTTAACCTCGTTAGAATATGGCAATATGTATATCAAATGAAAGAGGAAAGGCTCAAGAATTTAAATAAAATTAATTTTTTATCTATTTGTAAAAAATGATATGAAAAAAGTCCTTTGAAAATTTTAATCCTTTATATCCTTGAAAATTTATATAGAATTTTCTTGAAAAGAAGGTATGTTAAATCCCCAAATCTCCCTGATCATGTGTCAAAATTTCAAAATTAAAATTAAAAAATTTTAAAATTAAAAACTTACAATTAGGCAATGAAGAATTGTCTAAAAGACGGCCAAAAAAATAACATAACTAGAACTAGTAAAACAAATTGCAACAATTGTCGCAAAGTGCAAGCCTTATAAGAAAATAAAAAGGATTCTTAAAAGAATTAATTTAATGAATTATGAAAACAACATAATCCTAGTAAATACAATAACAAAAGCAACAACACAGCACTACGACAAAAGTCAAAACATACAACGAAGCCCAACGACAGGAATCCACGACAGAAAAGCGAAGCAACATTTTCAAGTTTATTGAAACTACAATAACACGACCAGTGCAAAAACAAAAACTACACATACTTAAACCACTTTTTGATTGCCACACACTCGTAACATAGGTGAAGCACGACGCACAACCACTACAACTATTCGCATTGTCCCGGCATTTGCCGTAGATGCATGTTGCCGTCCGTTCGTCTGTCCGCTTGTGCGTCCGTCCGGCACGGTGGCACTAGCACGTCGTTATGTGTGTGTTTTGTAGTACGCCATGGTGCCCGCTAGCAGCACCGCCACCTCCACCGCTATCAGCAGCAGCGGCAGCGGCAACAACAAGAATTGCGGTAGCCTCAGCCAGCCGCCCCATCCATCGTCAGCTCGTACGCCAGCATTCTCATGTGTGCAATTTTGCGCTTTAGAATTGTGTTCCGCTATTTTGCGATCAACAACACTAACTAGTTGCCTGAATCTTTTTATCTCTTAACGAAAACGAAGTACAACGGCAGCGGCAGCAGCAGTCGTAGTAGTAACAACTACAAAGACTGTGGACATTGTTTTTGCTATAGTTGCAGTTGTTGTTGTTGCTATAGCAAGTATTGTGTGGCCGCTAACAAAGCGCCCAACTTTAGAAGACCATAAGTTTTGTTTGTTAAGTTGTTAAGGCCACAATCGCTGCGCTTGGCGCATGCAGTCGCGCCAGCCAAGGCAAGGCACGACTGCTCAAGTTGGCGACCAGCAGAAGATGCAGCCCGAAGAATGATAGTCGCAACGCGACAATGGCAGCAAATGCTCGTCGCAGCAGCGCCAACAACAGCAGTGGCAGCAGCAGCAGCAGCAGAGCGTACCGCAATAAATGGTGCCATGCTTCGTTTGGCAGCCACTCCCACTACGCCGACGACGCTTGCTCCAGCCGCTCGGACCAGTCGATTTACGCAAGTTTCAAGCGGCATTTTCCTGTGCGCCAGCCAGGCAGTCAGCCAGTCAGTCGAGTGCGGCAACTCTTAGCCAGCCTTGGCTTTGGCTGTGACTTTGGGCGCTTTTGGCAGCCAGTCGCGGCTAGGCTGTGTGGCATTGCTGCCATCCCCTCGGCTCCTGCTGCATGCATCAGTCAAACAGTGGAGAAACAAACAAAAAAGCCAACTTGTGAGTGCCTCTACGAGCCGGTTGTGCGTATGTAGTGGTAGTTGGTGCAATAGTTGTTTGGTAGCTGCTCATGTGGTCTCTCCGGCGATCATCAGGCTCTGCTTCGTTGTTGTTGTTGTGCTGCAATTTTATGGTAAATCTCTGGCAAAGTGATAAATTTCAAACTTGTTAAAGTTACGTGCTTGAAATTTAATAGCATTGCCCGCTTGAGAACGGAAATGTTTTTCATATAGAAATGCGTGCAGCCGCAAATCCCGAAATGGTGCGACCGAACGATGAGCTATGGCTGCAAAAGTTTCGACAACTTATTATAATGAAAAGTAAAAACATAAAATGATGAAGCGCCGGATTTCTTTTCAAAACTTTGTATGTTACTCGTAAATTATGCACAAGTATGGCATGTGGAAGTTGGAATGCAGCGGAACGGGATAACATGACCCAAGGAAACATTCGAGCACGTTCCATTTGAAAACAAGAGAAAGTAAATTTGGGAAAAACTGTTTGAAATATCTGGTGGAAAAGGTTTGCGTATTCTATCAGTAATTTTGTCTTCTTTTCTTCATTCTTCTTCTGTGTCTCCAAACCTTTGCTTCATTTCAGAACCATTGGGGGATCCCCTACGCGTTGGCTTTTAACCCTTTCGCTATTTTGTTGCCATATGGCAACATGCTACTTTGTGGACGTCTGCATCCGCTATTGTTGCAAGAATACATTTTTTTGTTGGTATTTAGAATAGTTCGAAGTTTTAGGAAAAATACAAAAATTATAAACTGAATATTTAAGTTTAAAGAAGAGAATTATACACGTTTTTTTAATGGTATATCTTGACATAGTAAAGGAAGAAGAAGCAGAAAAATTAGATAACTTTTTAATTTGACGTTTTCTTCCAATTTAGATACTTTTTTTTTAATTTTGACTGAAGTAAATGAAGAAATATTCAAATTTTCGTTATGCGTAAAAAGTTTTATGTTTAATTAATTATTACAGCCACAACGATGTGGTTGCTCTCATAGAAAAACACTCTAAAATACAGGGTTCGAGTATAAAAATTCAAAAATTTCTTATGGAATGTTGCTAATAGAACCACATAGAAGCCTTAAACGTAAAATATAGAATTTTAACTTTCTCCAGTTAAAACCTGTAGCGAAAGGGTTAAGAAATGGTTTAAAATTATTAAAATAAATTTTTGTTGTTCAGTTAGTGCAACGTTTGAAAGGTTTTCCTTTTAAAATAAATTTGTTTTAAATAAAAAATATGCATAATAAATTTAAGTTTTCATAACTGGGACTAAACACCGATTAGGTTATTAAGGTCCAGTGCCCCGCAACCATACCTTCAAATGTTTTTTTAATAAACAAATATCAAATGAATTGTTCTATGCACTGGACCAACTAATATTATTTACGGAAATAACGGTATGCTACATAAAATCTAACATTCACCATCCTGAGTAATTTGCACCAAAACTCGAGTCATCTGTTAAGGCAACCAGACGTCTTGGCAAATAGCTAAAAGTGTAGAACATCTATTTTGCAAAAGCTTTCACATTAGGTCAAGCCACGAGCATTGAACATTTTCATCAGCAACACAATAGCTGCCAACAATGTCAAACAATTATGCCAAGAAAAGTCGTTTAAGTTATGCAATGCAACGATTTCTGTCACTCGCAACAGTTACGAGTACACGAGTGCGCGCAGCACAGATTGGCAGCGAGCACGGAGAGAACAACATTTCGGATTCCCGGAAAGGCATAATAGACAATTTCACGTGAAAGACATAAAAAATAATATAATTGCATGCGATAGAGTATCGCCGCTGCAAGCAGCATAAGAACGCTGCACCGGGCGCTACGTACACGTCGACAGACACCCAGCCAGCTAGTCGGCCAGTCAGCAATAAATCGGAAATAATTGTTAACTTCAATTATGCAATTCTATGCAATTCCGCCGCATGCACACGAGCGAATGGTGGAGAGAGAGAGAGAGGGGAAGAGAGAGCAAAATCAAAACTCACTGAAAAGCCGTAAGCAAAGTTGCAGTAACAATTGTTGGCAAGCGCAAAAAACCGAATGCAACAACAATACTGCAGCAGCCACGGCGCAAAGAGGGAAAATGATGGAGAAAAAACAATTTCCATTTTCCATGGCCTTGATCACATAATTCCATGACGTCGATGATAATGCTGATGATAGTGTGGCAGTGACTTTGGTGTTGTGGTAGCTGTTGTTGTTGTTGTTGTTGTTTTTGTGTGTTTTTATTGCTGGCGGCTGGTGGCTAGTGGGGCTGCAGACAACATCCACCTGAGAAGCGCGCGCCCTCGGCGAGTATATCGCCTGCAACGCGATCTCAACGGTCGGAGGGGATTTGAGTTAACACGGATTGACTACCGCATTGAGGATGCTGTTGTAGCGCAACGCCACACTGGCACACTGGCGGCCGCTACGGCCGTTGCAGCGAATGAATTTGCCAGTAATTTAACATGATTATGTCGGAGACGTACATGCGATGGCCCATCGACGGATGAATGTAGACGTTGCTGTGCTATAATACAACATGCAATGCGCATAACGCTGACGTTGCTGATGCCAGCATGTTACCATTAAACCAATGAGCCTCAAGAGCTCAGAACAAAGACAACAATAAAGCAAAACAACAAATGAAAATAAAAATAAAAACAAAAAAAAATTGGCAACATAATTTTTGCATCAACAACAACAACAACAACAGCAAGAGTGAAGAACATCTTGGCAACATCAGTGGCAATGGCAGTGGCAGTGGCAAAGGTAGCGCGCCCGCGTTGGGGCCTCAGCTGTGTACGTGGCGGCCGCAGCAGCCGCCAGCAGCGGCCAGGGCGGCGTACATGCACATAAGTGGCATAGGTGGTGCATAGGTAGCCGATGCAATTGCGCCGATATTATGGCGTGACGATGTATTTTGTTATATTCTCGAGTCGTTGTTGTGCGCGTTATTTGTATTTTTTTTTAACCTGACTGGTTGTTGTTGTATACAGTGGCGTGCAGCAGTAACACACAAAAACGACAAATTATGCCCGAAAGTCATAGACGTACGCACACCAACGCACACACACACACACACACACAAACACACTGGCAGCAAGGTGCTTGCATTGCAAGAATTGCACGTCAGTTGTGGCAGTTGCACGTTGCGCATATTACGAAACAATTACTGGATTATCAAACTCCCCAAACGGGCAGCTCGAAAGAAGGATTTGCAGCCTGCTGGCCTGTCACTTTGCGAGATATGGGAATAAATTACACTGTGTGCGTACGGGTTGAAATTTTTTGGTTCGATTAGGACTGGCAACAAAATTTGTTCGAATATCTTAGAACACGAATGCTACATAAAATTTATGTGAAATACATTTTTAAAGTTGTAATAAATATATGTATACATTTATATACTCGTATAAAAAAATTAGTGTCTGTTTGTTTGTTTGTTGGTCCGACACGACACTAAAACTCAAAAACTAGACGACCGATTGAGTTGAATCTTTCACGGAATGTTTGTCTTGATTAAATATCGGTAAACCATATAGTGCAAATACGACTCGACAGGTGGGCGTGGCACCTCCCATACGACCTAAATTTTTAATATGGAGTATCTTCGGAATTATAGGTCGGACAGCATTGAAATTTGGTACAGGGCCACCGTTTAGGTGCGTCGTTTCACTGGTAAAATTTCATAAGGGTTGGACAAGGGGCGTGGTACTTTTCAAGCAACCCAAATGTTTTGAATAACTTTGGAACTACAAGTCACACATCAATGACATTTGGCACAGACTTACGTCTTAGACGTGTCCTTCGACAGGGGGAATGGAGTGGAGAGGGAAGGCATGGCACCGTCCATACAACCCAAATTTTTAATGTGAAATAGCTTCGGAATTATAGGTCGTCCGACCTATAGAATTGAAATTTAGTACAGTGTCATGGCTTAGACGTGTCCTTCCACTGATTTTTTGAAGTTCATTGTCTAAAGGGGCAAAATGCATGATGAAACTTGATTTATTGGGCGCATTGACTTCAAACTTGCGTGCAAAGCCGCGGGGACCTGCTAGTACTATATATAGTAGATTTGGAATTACATAGATATTCAGATTATGTTATATAGAAGTTTAGTATATCTTTGTACAAATGGCAATCAAAATAATTTTGGATGTTAGTTTATTTTATGCTTTATGGCTTTCTTGGTCTCTTTACGACAAATCAATTCTTATTAAAATTTATTTGTTATACGCCTAGAGATATGCTACGTTGAAAACAAATAACTTGAGCATGAAGTTATATTTCTTATTGCTGCAAAATAAAGCATTTTTATTTTGTTTGTGTTTTTTCTGATATTGAAATAATTTCTTATGTTGCACATTAAATACCTCCAATGTTAGTAAAATAATGATCGCACACAGTGTAAATCTCAAGTTAGGGAGCGAAGAAGCCAATGGCAGACAGCAACCGCCACACATTGGGTAGCCAACTACATACGAACAATAACAATGTGCAGTAAAATCCAGTCAGGTATCAGTGCTTTCAAACTGAACAGCCGCAGCTCGTGGACCTTTGCAAACGAGACGTTGTTAAGGACGAACGGAAGGACGCACGAAAACGCTGCCTGCAGACGGCAAAGACACCACAGCACCAGCAACATTAGCAGCAACAGCAACAGCAACTTGATTGCACCAGAGGCTGCTGGGAATCGTAATTGGTGTTGAAGGCTCATGTGCGCCATCGTTGTTGCTTCTTGTTGCTGATTTTTTTTTGCATTCTATTCTTGGCTTCCTTTTTGCGCTGGCAACGCAGCATTTTAATGTTGTTAAGATAACGTCAGCGGATTAAGCCGGAAAATGCTCGGCCACAGTCAGAGCGGAGAGCACCGGCGGCTGCAACCGCCCGGCTGGTGTCATTAGATGTGCTGATGTTTGGTATTATTTACATACGACAGGGCAGCTGTGCCGTGCACCGAGTGCTGCTGTCTGTCCGCTGCGGCACTGGGTATCCTTTTTGCATCGTTCAACGTGCAGCGTTCAGCGGACGCCGCTGTTAATAGATAATAATGAGTGTAAGGAATTTATGCGGTTTTTGCCGGCGGGCAGTGTAATTAAGAAGTTAAAGGGATATCATGCATGCGAAAGTGAATGCCAGTCCCGCCGTGCATGATCGCCTTGTTCTTGTTGTCGTTGTTGTTGGTGTTGTTGTTATTGTTGTTGTTATTGTTGCCTTGTACGGGCATGAAGTTGTACGAGTACGCAGTGCAGCGAATGCAAATGTGGATTCCCACAGTTGTAGAGCCCAAAGGGAGTCCTTTTAAGTGCATTCGAAATTGTTTCCATAGTTGCTGCGATTCTTTCAACTGCAGCGGAAGTGCGCATTTCAATGTGCAATGGTCGGTTGCTCGGGGAAGAAGTAATGCCATTTAAACCTGAAGTAGTGAGGAGTGCAGATGGCTGCAAAAGCATTCAGATTTAAAGCATTTTTAAGTCATGCCAAGTGCTCAGAATTGGGCATAAACCCTTTCGCTACAGGTTTTTACTGGGGAAAGTTAAAATTTAAATTTTACGTTTTAGGCTTCTATGTGGTTATATTAGATACATTCCATAAAAAATTTTTTCATTTTTATACTCGGACCCTGTATTTTAGAGTGTTTTTCTATGAGAGCAACCACATCGTTGTGGCTGTAATAATTACTTCAGCATACAAGTTTTTACGCATAACGAAAATTTTAATATTTCTTCATTTACTTCAGCCAAAATTAACAAAAAAAGTATCTAAATTGAAAGAAAACGTCAAATTAAAAAGTTATGTAATTTTTCTGCTTCTTCTTCCTTTACTATGTGAAGATATACCATTAAATTAAAACGTTTATACTTTTCTTCTTTGAACTTGAATATTCAGTTTATTAATTTCGTATTTTTCCTAAAACTTCAAACTATTCTAAGGACCAACAAAAAATGTTTTCTTGAAACCACAGAGGGTTCAGATGTCCACAAAGTAGCATGTTGCCATATGGCAACAAAATAGCGAAAAGGTTAAGTAGACGTATAGAACTTTGAACGATATCAGCATTTTTTATGGTTCATCAATTTAAAAAAAACTTAACTATAAACGCTCTGAATGTTTCCAGGCGTGGAGTATTTTTCACAGATAAAACGATTGAATCAGTTCTTCGAGTATGTTTTCAATGATAAATTTACCTATTACCCAACTTATTCGAATCGATTTGTGTGAACACAAAATGCGAAGAATTGATTTCTTTTCATAAAAAAGCAAAATCCCAGAAACCATTTGTGCATTTTCGAACTCTACGCTACGTCGAGTCGCTTCTCATATTTTCTTCACTTGTCCGTTCAGTCATACTTGTAAGCGTCAATTAGGAAATTAATAAACCATAACAATTAAATCCGTATTTCATCGGCTGTAGAGAACAAATGGCTTGAGAAATCGATCGTTGCGCCGTTAACCGTTATTGATCACACGGCACACATTACAGCCAACTCAAACACACCGACGTACTACACAGCGGGCAATAACTGCAAGCGACTACAACAACACCAAACACAATGAACATGTTGCAGCAACAAACAACTTGAATGCGAGTATAAAAATAGCAGCGCGCGACCACAAAACGAAGTGCAGTGCAGTGCAGAGCGACGCGGTCGGCCGGATCGCTGTCTCAGTGTCAAGATGCGGCGTCAACAGCAGTGAAATGAAGCGACGAAGAGCAGTTACAGCAACAACACTGGCGCTGGCGCTGATTAAGCGCTACTTTGAAAATTCAGTCAGTGGTTGTTGTTGGCATCGCTTGACATCAAATACTTCCTTTTTCACGCAACGCCGCTGCTGGACCCGTTCAAGTGGTTGGCAAATTAAACGCAACAACGGCGTCAACAAGCACACAAATATTGCTGTTGCTTTTACTGTTGCTGTCACTTTGGCGCATAAAGAAGTATACAAAAAAGTAAAGCAAAGCATAGGTACGCAGAGGCTTGAAATATAATAAATTTGCGGCGCGTGCTCAAAAGATTGATTGGGCGCGCGACAATTTCTCAGGTCGCGCCACAGCAAAACAGCGTAAAAATGGCGAAAAATCAGCATTTTGCGGCAACTTATGTTACGCTTGATTTAATTAACTGCAGCAGCAAAGGAACAACTACAATGACGACAGCAGCGGCAGCTGCCGACAAGCGTTGATAAATGACCATCAGTGGAGCGTGCAGACGCATCGCGACTGCTTGCAGCGCCCGTTCGGCATTAGGCCCTAAGTGAGAGCACGTCTGCACGGCCGGCGCCTGGATGACTTGGCGTTTGCCTGCTAATGGCTTCTAGTTTCGTTTGCAACGCTTTGCAACTCGGCAACATTGTCGCAGGTGGCGCAGCCGGAAGTCGCAATGCGCCCGCGACACACGCTGTAATTAGTTTAAAATTTCATTAGGTCTAATTACGTTGCAGCGCAGCGGCTTGCAAATTGCCCCGCCACGACGCTTTCTCACATTAGTGAGCGCTGGCGTGTCAATAGTCGGTTATCAGCGTCTCGCGCATCAGCGGCCCCAACACTGCCGTCATCAATATTGCTATCACAGTCGCAGTCGCAGTCACAGTGATCAGCATGCCGCTTTATCTAATGCAGGAAATAGTCCATTTAATGCCACTTCATTCTAACCGGCCGCCCGATCTAGCCGGCCAGATAATGACATAATATCCAGTTGGTGCGGTCGTGTTGGTTTTAACCGCGGCCAATGCCGCGTTGCGTTGCGTGTCTGCGAAATAAAATCGCTCTTCCGCAAAAAGAAACCATAAAATCCAGTGTCTGAAATGCCAACCGCCAAATTGCACAAAATCTCTGGCGAGGCGGTGGCGGTGGCGGTGATGGGACGCGCAACGTGCGCAGTCGCCGCAGCAAGCCAAGCAGATCAGCAGAGCGATAATTATACAAAGTGTTAGTTAGAACCCACTAAAAGCTGCGAGCCACTTGACCCAAGCCACTTTAAAGTGAACCTCCGAGCAGCAGGCGATGCGTAAAGGTGCCAGACCCCGTGCGCGACTGCCTGCGTGCGCGGCCGCGAAGGTGCACCACGCAGGCGCGAACGCAGTCGCATTTGCGCAGCTGCGATTTTATATGGGAACTATATACCCCGCCTATGGCTAGAATGAGCCCGAGTTGATTGAACTTGGGCTTTGCAGCAACAACAAATAAAAATTTAGAAAAAAAAGACAAAATCAAAACAACAAGAAAGCGCAAAAAAAAACTAAAGACACACGCACACACACAAATTGAAAACGGCAACGCAGCGTACCCGGCAAAAATGAGCAACAACAAAAACACATTCATACAAACATATAAAAATAGTGCTGTACAAGAAGTCATTGCACTTGTGCGGATGCGATATAATCTCGCTTTCGGCCCGCTTCCTAACTATGAAGTGTCTCTCTCCCAGCAGTTTTTGCGTTTTATTGTTTACGTTTCAGCGGCGCTGCTGGTGGCGATTACGCTGTGCTTGCGCTGTCGCCAATTATCATTATTTCGCTGCAAGCTTTAGTGTAAACAGTGTCAAAATGAATTCTTACACAAAGGTGTCGTAGGAGTTGTCACTGCTGCCAGCGTCGCAGCGGTGTGGATTTAAATAAATTAATTATTAATTATGTTTTAAATTAATTATTTAATTATTATTTAAATAAATTATTTTTTTTGCAACTAAGTTCAACTTTTGGTCTGATTCCAACAATTCATATTTCTCCATCAAACATTACTTTACTCATTTTCATATGATAAAAGAATAATCTTACTAAATCTTTCCCAAATTTACAAAAAATTTCGTGAAATTAGAGAAACTTTTCGAAGAGCACATTCGTCATTTCGAAAAGCAATCTTAAATTTCGAAAAAACCAGAAATTCTTGCTTCTTTGCTACGATCTGGCCATTTTCTTAAGCTACCCAAGCAATAGGATTAGATTGTTTTGCGATCAGTGCATCATATTGTAAGGCTAGTTGCATCCAATATCTTCAGAAATGTACAGAAATATTTTATAAAACCCAGTAGCAGTGACTTTATAAGAAAAGTCCTGAAAAAGACATATTTCCCCTACATAACAGCATGTAAGAAGCCCATATTTAGCTTACTTACAAGGAGCACAGAATTGCTTTCGTAAAAGAATCTAGAAAACCCGATTTCCGGGACGATGTGTTGTTATCTATGAAAAGTGGGACGATTCATTATTATCTGATAATGGTTGGCATATTTGGCATTAAAAGGCATTAACTAATGTGAAGAGGATCTTGTTAATAACAAAAATCTGAAATTAACAGTGAAGTATAGCATATGTGGGGATATGGTATGGGGCTGCATGTCGGGAAAAGGAGTCAGAAGGCTGTTTTCTTTATTCGGAAATGCTTCCGAGGGGTTATTTACATATTCTAAAAGCTTATGTAAGCCAAGCTTTCAAAACTTTGGATCAGATTCCAACATTTCTTTTCAACTTAACGATGACCTTAGGGCGCAATGCATACGATGTGAAGCTATGTTTGCTATTAACTGGCTCAACAAAGTTGAAAAAGTTCCTCCCTAGTCACCTAACGTGCATCTAATTGAGTATAGAAGGGGTTTACTTGAACTCTGAGCCCAACAACACTCCATCTTCAAAGATATAGTAAACAAATATCAGGTGTACAACTTTGCTTCCGCCGTTTTTTTTCCAAAATTAAAAGCTTTATTGCGAAAAAGTGCTTACAGATGTATTATTCAAAGTATTGTCCGTCGCTAGCGACAACTTTCTCCCATCTTTCCGGCAATTTTCGGATCCCGGCGCGAAAAAAGGAGTCCTCTTTTGACGCTATCCATGAAGCAATCCATTTTTCCAATTCTTCGAAGGATTGAAAATGTTGATCTGCCAGGCCGTGTGCCATCGAACGGAATAGGTGGAAGTCAGAAGGGGCGACATCTGGGGAATACGGCGGGTGGGGCAAGACTTCCCATTTCAGCGTTTCCAGGTACTTTTTGACCACTTTTGCGACGTGAGGCCGAGCATTGTCGTGTTGGAGGATGACTTTGTCATGTCGCTCTTGATATTGTGGCCGCTTTTCTTTTAGCGCGCGACTAAGGCGCATCAGTTGCGTTCGGTAGCGATCTCCTGTGATGGTTTCACCCGGTTTTAAGAGCTCGTTGTTCATCTTTGAAGGTTTTTTCTCTTCCACCACCATGTTTGTCTTCGACATCGAAATCACCATTTTTAAAACGTTGAAACCACTCCCGACACGTTCTTTCACTCAGAGCAGCATCACCGTAAGTTTCTGAGAGCATTCGATGCGCTTCAGCTGCATTTTTTTGCGAATTGTAACAGAAAAGTAAAACTTCCCGCAAATGGCGAGAATTGGCGTGAATAATACGAAAACAAGAACAACTGTCACTGAAACGGCGATGACAATTCGTTAGGCACTGTCCACACTCACTTTAAAGGCATTACCATCTATGTATTTCAACCAGCCTCAGCCGGTACAGCCACCTATCGGAAAACGGCGGAAGCAAAGTTGTACACCTGATATAACAACACAAGGACAGCTGAAAAAACACATAATTTAATAAAATTTATGCCGAAACTTCTGCAGGGAGTTCCAATAAGAGAAGCATATCCAAAAAGTTATTAATTTTTGGACAAAACTTAGTTTAAATTAAATTTTTGCTACATAACCTTATCTTGCATGCAAACTTTTTTTGAGGTGAATTCATAACACATTTTGTTTTTGGCCCTTCTTTTAGAATTTGGTCAAGTTTATTTTATTATTATTTTAATAGAATAAAAGAACTGAGTTTATGCAAAAAATGAAAAATATTTTGTTTTTGAAAAATTACTTTAAGTGATTTATTTTTCATATGAAAAAACTATGTACCCCTTGTACGCAAACTTATTCTGACTAGTGTAAATATTTCGCTCTTTTTTCCTAATACAATTCTCTCACAGTGGAGTTTATTCCGGGACAACATACAGAACTGAAATGTCACATTTTCCACACATTTTATATGCCATAAGCGTTGTCTGTCTGTCTGTCTATCTCATCGAGTGACTCCAACTGGAATGGTGCAATTTTCTTGTGGGCATTGCTGGGGTTAAAAAAATTTCTTCTCGCGCACATAAAAAAGCATCCGCAACATGTACGGCTCATTGCTTCCGTGGCACACGATCGCCATCACCGTACGCCAATTGTCGCAATCAAATTCCGACTAGTAATGTTGTTACTTCCAGCTCTGCACTACTTGGCCTAAACTAATAAAAAGCCATAAAGCATCCCCGCTCGCAGCCGGCCGAAGGGTACGCGTGCGCCACACAGCACTTATTGCACTTATTGCGCTCCTCGGTTTGCATGTGCACTCGAATGTTGTATGCGTGTGCGATTTTCTTCACGCCAGCTTGTTAAAATAGCTTTCCACACCACTACCACTTGGCATGCACGCTTGGGGATTAAAGCAAATTGCACCAAGCAATGATACCAACCAGTTATCAACTTTATTTGCTTGGCATAGGTACAAATTGTTGTTGCTGTAAATAGTTAGTGCTTGTTTAGTTGGCAGCTTGTGATTAGCACATTGCTTAATGGCGCCATCTGCATTTTAATTGGAAATTCTTGCTAGAGTACTTCAACCACGCACACACACACACACGCATAGTCACGAGACCTGTGTGCTCCCAGTTTCTTTATATCCCCTACCCACTGACATATGCACGTGGGTACGCATACGAGGAGCAAGGGACGGACTGCTTTTTGGTGCTTAATGGACCTAAATGAGTTTATTGTTGTTTGGCGCACATTATCCTCTAATAAAGAATGTTGCTTGCCGGCTGGTGTTGTCGTTACACAAGTTGTCAGCTTGGCTGGTTGACACTGTGGCGTTGTGCAATCGAGGCTTTGTTTTACGTGTGTAAGTGTGTATGTATGTTTGTTCTATCCATTAAGGAAAGTGTCTTTCTGTGTTACGGTAGGTCGCAAAAAAATACGCTCAGGTTCATTGGCAACATTTCGCAGAGCTGAACGGGCCGCATGACTCTGGCCTCGGTCTGAAGGTTAATAATTAAGATGTCAGCAAACTGGTAGTTTATGGTAAAAGGTGCTACAAGCATTTTGGCACAACTTGATATTAGCTTTGGGGAATTGCAAATGACTTGTGGGCGGGATGTTTGCACCATTAGCCGCCTTGGAAAGGAATTTAAAAAGCACAAAACTTATGCTTGTGATAAAAAAAACATTTCAAGAGTAAATATAAATATTTGTTATATGTTGAGAGACAATAGATCAATGACTTGGCATGGGAGATAATGTAATATTGGGTCCAAGAAACATTAGGGATATTCATTAAAAAGAGCAACTGGCTTGGCGAATGGGTAAAAGAGCAGATTAGCTCTAAACAACAACAAAATACATTTGGGGTAAATTAATAGCTAATGTTTGCTCTTTTGCTACACCGAACTTTTTGTGTAGATTGTTCGAAGCTAATTTGCTACTTTGCCACATTAAAAATTTAAAACTCTTTTTTTGTTTATTTACACCTAAACTGTTTAAATTTTAAAGCTCAATTATTTTTGAAATTTAATTTTAAAAACAGCTGTTTTGGTAGCTCTTTAGCAATGTTGCTAGATTGTTCAATTCATTAATTTGCTATTCAGCTATTAACCCTTTCCGGTCAATTTCCACATTTCTTGAGATAAAAATGTTTCCTTCAAAATATTGACTCTTATTGAACCTTTTAGCAATAAAATACAAACAAATATCAAAAAAATCATTTAGTTTGAGAATTACAGCTCAATCAATTTTGTACGATAAAATTTTGCATGCATAAAATTTTGGTTTCGTTTTTTTAAGTTTTATGAACAATTCATTGATTTTTTTTATAGAAAACATACATTATAACAACAAAAAATCAAAACGTGTTTTCATTTTGATCAAAACTTATAAAAATTATATATTTAAACAATTGAGTCACATTTATTCGGCCTTATATAACCGTTGTTGTTGTTGCAAAGCGCTTTTCCTCTCAATAAAACACAGAATCAATTAAAATTCGTACAGTTTTACAGAAAGATACTGAATATAGCGGATTCCTTTTATCGTAGTGGGAGTGGCAAGTACGCATGTCTAACCTTACATAACCTGTGTCTGCCCAGTAAAACACAAAATCGTCTAGTAATTCTTATTTTTAATCGAAAATTGCCGAATAGTCGAATTTTATTAGCCACGTTTACAGATGGGCGTGGCAGGCATACAAACGTAAACAATCTGTTACCAAACCTATAATTTAAAAAAATGCAAACATAACTTGCAACCTTTGCTTTACATTTGTACGATATATCGTACAAACCTTTGCAACCCTTTTTTGCAACAATTTTTTTAAAGACTCGGGAAAAATATTTAGACGCAAAAAATGTTAAATTTAGTAAGTTCTATAAATCAATTGAGATTCAAACTTTGAAATTGTTTCGCTTTTTGCTACCAAAAAGTATTACATATTTAAAAATTCCTACGCAGAAGTATCGTCATTTGCTGGTTTTTTAAATTCTTGCAAAAAGCTGCTTACAAAACGCACTCATACTGTGTAGCCACGGCTATTATGATTTATATTTTTAAACAGAATGATACAACACAGCCTACTTAATGAAAATTAAAAAGCTGTTCCATAAAAAGTGCGTTCGCTGTCAAATAAAAAATCTTCGAAAAAATTGTACGATATATCGTACAAATTTCCGGAAAGGGTTAAGCTCATTTGCCAGACCAGTTGCCATACTTACTGAATACTTCTATTAAATCTTCCGACAGCAAAGACTGTTGCTAACAATTTAGAATTTTGAAAGTTTAGTGTTTTTAATTAAATGAAAAATAAATGAAAAATAAAGAATGTAAACTCTGAGACTGTTAGAATTCAATATTCAAAAGCCTTTAATTAGTTTTGCCGACTTTTTTTTTAACTATTCTCATAATTAAGTGCAACGAAACTGCCAGCCTTGGCCTCATCGAATTCTTTCCTTATTCTTGTCAATAACGGACGTAATGCTCGACTTTCAGCTGGTGCTGCGCACATTGGCGCTAGACTTCTTGATCATCTTTTAGCAGATTACTTAGCAACATTACTTAAATCACATAATTCGCATGCATGATCTTGAAGTGGTCTTATTGCAGCAACAATTTACCGTAAAAATTTCATTGCACAACTCAACATAAGCGGACAGCGGCTAACGTGGCTGCTGTCACTGCTGCCAAGCAGCCGCACGGAACCGATTGTCGATCCGTTGCAGAACCGGTTGAATGGTACACAACTTAATGAAGCGCTTTGGCGAAGACGAGTTATTATCTTGAAATTAATCCACTAATTTTCTGCTACACTTCCAATTCAACGATAACGCAAAACGATCGCCGATGGCCATTTTGCGATCAAAACGATCAGCCTGTGTTGGGTTAGAGTACATACAGAGTTGCATGAAGGTAAAGAAAACCAACAAAATAACGAAACAAACAAAGCCCGAAAACACTTAAATGGATCAAAACAACTGACAGGTTTCGCTTCCTGAAAGCGTTCGCATATCAATGGAAAATCTCACCGAAGACAAAGCAAAACAACATTTTTAAGTAAAATAAAAAGTGTAGCAAATCATCGGCTGCTGCAAGTGTTGGCGCTGATAAATTCACTTTGTAGCATAATTTATGGCGAACGCATTTGGCTTAATTATCCGCTATGCAAGATCAATGCAATTTCTTTGTTGCGAGCAGCCAAACGAGCAGCAATGCGATGCAGCGAAAGCAACAAGTTGCAGTCCGGTTTCGCGGTATTGACAGCTCGCCGAGAAACGCCACAGCCACAAGGTCCACGCCCGCTGCCACTGCGGCGGCGACACTGGGGCCATCGTTTGGCGCGTTGCGGTGTCGCATCGGTGTTTGCTGGCATGTAGCAACGGTAAATATGTTTTATAATGCCAAAATCTAATATATGTGCTGGCAGCGCACTATTGGCACTGGCACCGGCATCGGCAGGCCGGTGCATCCTGGACGCATGCGCGGCTGAGGCCATTCGAAGGTGGACGCAGCTCGGTGCGCACACAAAAGTTTGTGCGAACTTTGCGCGCCGCTCGTTATGCCGCGTGGCCGGTGCCGGGTGTTGTGTTGCTTTGTTATCGCTTGTTCGCTGCCCGTTGTTGCAGTTAGCTGCGATGGAATTCGAGGATCTATCTGGATGCTTGCACTTTTTACGTTTTTTTTTATGTATTATTACTTCGCCGTTGTATTCTTTCGTCGAACAACGTTCAAAGGCAAACAAGGCAACAGCAATTTAAATGGCATATTTCGTATGCGAGTGTAAATATTGCCCAGCAAACATGCCGCACACATACATACATACGTGCACACCTGTGTGAGTGAAAAAAACAAAAAAAAACCTGTGTGAGTGTGCGCGTGTTTGTGTGAGCGCGCAGAGTTCGATACTGCGCCTGGTTTGATTGTTATTTGTTTGTCTGTCCGCGCATCTGTCCATTTGTTTCTTCGTTTGTTTTGTTGTTTGTTTTGTTGTTGTTGGTTGTTTGCTGTTGCCGTTGCCGTCGCTAAAATTCAAGTTGTGTCGTTAGTGTTGGCTGCTGACGAGGCAGATAGCTGCATCTCAGATAGCCAGATACGTCTGTTGGCCATGTTGCTGGCTAGTTAGATTCTTGACCATTGACCGATATGCGTGGCGATGGAATTTCGTACATGTTCGCCGTTCGTTTTCGGCGTCGCCCAGCTGCGCCCCACGCGCCTTTGTTGCTTTCACAAGTGAACATGTCGAAGCAGAGATCACGATCTCGCCGAGGTTAAATGTGGACAACCAAACAACATTGCTGCGCGCAGTCGTCGTCGTCGACGCAGTTGTCGTAGCCACCGTTCGATAGAATGTCAGTGAGCAGCGCTGACGGCACTCATAAGCCACCGCCGCCCAGTCATTTGCACATGCTCGCATCGGTAGCGGTCGATGCGGTGCGGTCTTGTAAATTTGGCCGTACGTGTGCGGCATGCAAACTAGGGGCAGGCAGAACTTTCCTAAATTTGACTTAATGACACAATTAGTGAGTGGTGGTGGACTGCGGCGCGCACGGAAATTGGGACAGCACTTTCTCACGTCGCATGCCAGCTGGCCACCGGTGTGACGACGATGTGACGATGCGATGTGATTAATTTGTTTGCCGCACAAACATTCCGCAAGTCAGAAGATCCGTAAGTAGGCAGTCGTCGACGTCAACAGCAGCTCGTACACGGGGGTCTGGGGCGGCTGTTGCAGTCGCTTGGCGCTTTGGGTGCCGTTGGCGTTCGACGCTTTCTTGTATTAATTGTTTGCCTTGGACATGTGGCTGCACAAATGCCGCGACCTCAATGCACGGTTAGCAAATCCCAATGGACCCACATGTGGTGTGGTTAGAAATTGTGTTTGACTTCGGCTCGAATGATTACTGAGCACAGGCTGAGCAAAAATGCTGCTAATAATTCTGCGCGATCATCATTTGTCAATACTTCTGGCATTTTGAACTATCGGCCACCGCATATAATGGACAATGGTAGACGCCGCCCCTGTACAACATTCGTCAATGTTGGCGGTGCAGCAATGAACAAATTTCTTTTACAAAAACTCATTATACGATTCATTTAAGTTTTAACCACAACACTTTATTCATGCAATCAATCAGCTTTGATTGCAACTACCCACGTGCTAAACGTCAGCCAACACAATTTCACCGAAAAGTGACCAAATGTCAGAGTCACCAACATTGCGAGTCTGCCTAGTCAGCAGTGCCCCTTTTCATGCCTATTAAGTAGCCTGCTTCTCCATGTACAGTGGACGTCCAATATAACGAATCTTATGTTGAACCCCCAATTCGTTAAATCGAAAAATTCATTAAATCGGTCGAAATTTTTATTTGTTAAACCATCCTCTTAAAGAAATAAGTCCCACATATTCAGGTTTTAAATAAATATCTTGTTTTATTCCATCATTTTCAAAATATAAATATGGCTATGTATTAGTGTCCGACCGAAACCACTTTTTTGGGCCGAAACCGAAACCGAATATTCGGTCGGACGCTACTATGTATGTACAGTACAGTCTTCGATGCGCGGTTGCCTCCTTACCGCAAGTAAACGTTATGTATGGCAATTTCTCTTGATTGATTATTGAAATTTTAATTTTTATAAGAAAAAAGCCGACCGAACGCAAAACAAATCCTGTGAAAATGATCAGCAATGCATACAAACAGAATTCGAAAATGTTGGTAACTTGCCGTAAATTTCAAAGTTTTAACATAACAAAAACAAAAACAATTGAGGTACCGTTCACTTGGCGAAACCAAACATTCATTGTTATTGTGAAGAATGTGAATGCTCAAATAAAACCAATTCGAAGGGGTTTTGACGAAACAACAACAAAAATATTCGTTATATCGAATAGCAAATTTCACTTTCGTTCGTAATATAGAACCATCAATGAAACAAATTTGGATGTACGTTAAATCGAAAATTCGTTAAATGGAAAGTTCTTTATACTGGACGTTCACTGTACTTAAATTTTCTTCAAAACACAATTTCTGTCACTTGGCAACTCTAGCGCACCAAATACGCGTAGAGTGTAGTGACCGCTATTAATTTGGCCAGCAGCAACAACAACGCCAAAACAAGTGGAAGAAATTCCAACGAAGCCGGCGCACTTTGGCGTGCCGACTAAAGTGCTAAAAGTTGCGCATGCGTAAAGTTCATTGCAGTGGAATTAATTTAATTTGGTGCCCCCTTCGCGCGCTGTGAACGTAATAAATGTAGAAAAGTACAAAACGCACAAAATGCCACAAGTCAAACTGAATAATGTTAGCACTGCGTATTGCGGCGCACCGGGCACGCGGCTCCTCTCACTCAGTGAATAAAGTAATTTTTGCTGCTATAAGCGTGTAGGTGCGTCTGCGCTGTGCGATGGCGCGTAGTTTCAATTAAGTTTGTTAGCAGCAGCAGCCGCGAAATGCTTTAAGTAACGGTTTTTCGGCGCTTCCGAGACACAAGTGCGCGGACGGTCGTTAATGTGGCCCGACTACGACGAAACCTGTTACACTTCTTGCGTTCACCTTCCGCACGACCAGGACCCCTGCCTCCGAGCCCCGCTGCGAAGACGCATTAACATTACTTAATCTTTTGCTGCCACAATTTTACGCGCATAACTTTTTACCTTGACAATGAAAACCGAAATTTAAATTTCGTATTCAAGCTCAGGCGATGCGGAGCCGACTGCCCTGCTTTGAGTCGTTGGTCGGCGGTCTGTTGGATTGTTGTTGTCGCGTAAGTAATTGTTGTAATTTTATTTGCTTGTTGTATGCGCATTGGCGCCTTGCTTTGTTTTTGCTCTTCATACTTATTTCCTACTTCATTTGTATTTTTATGTGTACTACTCGTACAGTTTTTTCGCCTGGGTGGCAACCGCGAGTGAAAGAGCGCATGTACCGTAAGTGGTGGTTTTGCGTGTGAGTTTTGTTGTTTTATTTTCGGGTTTGCTGAGCATTGATCTCTTGACGGTGTCTGGCAAAAGTCGGGCAAATGTCGTGGCCGTTCAAGCTAGACCGGCCCGAGTTGGCGTAGCGCCGAGAGGCTGACCGGACGGGCCGGCCGCTTGACCGGCTAACCGGCATCTATAATTTGTGGTTCAGAAATATTGTTTTGTTTTTGTCTTGCAAACGTTCGCTCATTGTTTCGAACTTGTGTACTGTAGTTGTTGTGGTTGTTGTTGTTGTTGTTGTTGTTGTCGTGGCGCTGCTTTCAAAGGGCGGTGTCGATTACGGTGTGTTCGTTCCGTTCGTTTTCGGGGTGTTTGAACTTTAATTCGTTTTGTTTTGATCTCGAGTGATACAGTACAAATTGGTTTAGTTTATAAATTCAGGTTTTATTTTTTCTCAACTTAGTAGCACGCTAAATTATTCATCAGCCAGTGCTTGAATGTTGGCCGGCAGCGCTAAATCGATTGGCATAAATTAGCACTTCTTGTTTAATTCACACATTAGTGTTGCAGTTATAAACGTTAATTGCCAATTTGATTGGAATTTGATGATTTATTTAGTTTTTGATAGATTTAGCACTAAGCTGAGAATAAAGCAAAAAATACCGTTAGAGAGCGGTAAATGTTGTATTTGTAATCTAAAGTTTTAATGGAAACACATTAGTTGCGGTGGTAAAATGAAGGAAACTGTAGAAAGTAGGCACATATTTTCAGCAAGTCCCAAGGCGCTGTGGAAATTTTAAACTTGCGAAAAAGTAGGAATTTTTGTATGAGTAGATAAGTTGAAAAAGAGGAATTTTCGACACAAAGTTACCGTTTCGGTTATTTTTAACCAAAAATGGTTATTTTTGTTTTTGAAAATAGGTTCTGGTTATTTGGTAATTTTTGATCCCATTTGGTTATTTTTTAGAATATTGCACACTGATACAAAATGTATCTTAAATATCAACGAGCACAATATTGAGAGTGGCAATAATATTGATATTGATTGATAGTGGCAACTCATAGCCATTACGGTTTCTCGTAAAAAAGTAAGCAGCATTGTTTAAATCGATAACTGTTTTAAAAAGAGACAACAATACGTTCGTGGTCGTTCGCAACTAATTAAAAAGAATATCGCCTGTCTATTTTTGCAGCTCACTGAAATTTTTACTGTACGTGAACTTGTTAATTATTTATTTTATGTCACACATACATACATATGTGTCAAAAGTCTGTTAAATGTTCCTTAAATCTTGAAGTTTATGTTTGAGTTATTTATTTTGTTTATGTCGAATAAACATTTTGGTTATTTTTATTTTTGTTCCTGGTTACAAATTTTTTTCTTGTGGCAACGCTGGTTACAATACGACATAATTCACACGACACAATCAATTTGCGAGAGTCAGAGTGAGAGAGAGAGAAAAACAAAAAGACAATGATTGCTACTAAACGTAGCCTAAACTTTACAGCTAAACTTAATACATTTCGTTGACACTAAGTAAAACATTTACATTTGTCGATTCACGTGAACGAATGTTGTGTTTCTTTAACTAAAATAAAATTAGTTTTCAATTAGGAGTCCAAGAAGTAGTATAAGGTTGATCAGATCAGATCTCCGCCTATATAACCCAAGGCTGAATAAATCAGATTGGCATAAGTTCATTTAGATCTTTGAAAAAGAGCAGCTAAAACTTTTCCTAATGCAAATTAGGTTAGTAGCGTCTTTCTCCGCTTTTTTTTTTTACCAGTTTTGCTGCATCAAGTGGCCCAAGAGGTGATCCTACAAGTAAATTCTGTTGCTACAACAGTAAACTCGAAAGTGTAATTCTTTCCTAGAATGAACCAATGTTTAGTTCGTGAAACGCTTTATTTACTATTTTATAAGATTCCATTTACTAAGAAAGCAGTAATGTTTATTATGGGGATATTCAATGGAAGTTTGGCACATATTCTAAATCCTTTCCTTCTCACTCCTTCTGTAGCATTCCCGACTGGAAAGGCCAAACTTTTCAGGTAAACTGCCAATGGAACTTGTAAACTTAGCAAGTTTCATGCTTATATTTAGTTGATTTGATGAAGTTAGAAGTTCACTCGCGTCCCATTATTCTTGAACACAGCACAAGCAGCTGTTCAACAGCTGTACATATGTATATATAATAATATATGTAATAATAAATATGTAACTAAATGAAATACACTTCAAGATTGGTACTAAGTTGTACTTTGCTGATTCCAACATCTACTCGCTGACCGCAAATATTTATGATATCACACACGAAGATACCCACAACATTATAGAACCTCAATGATGTAATGCTGTGTGTCTTTCCATTAATAATTTGCACTTGCACATGCGAGCAATAATGCTAATGTCCAAGCATTGATTAGTTCCGTACGAAGGAGATAATTCAAATCAGAAGCTCCGCTTAGAATGTGAATTTAAAGTTTGTTAGGTTAGCTGATGATTCGTTGATGAGGTCGATGATGTGCGATGAGGTGCGCGCGTAGTTGATGTTGAAACCAATAGGATTGTGTGTTGAAAACATTAACTGTTTCCGGAAATATCTAACAACAAACAAATCATTAAATACTTTATCAGCGCAGCTTGGCTGTTGGGCACTGTTTTTTGTTCACTTTGTGCGTGGCAAAAAATGCTAATGCGTTTGTAATGGTTCGAGTATTTGTTGCTGGTGTGCTAACAAAACATCAGAAAGAAAAAAATTAGCAATAAATTATGGTTTACAAGATGCGGCAGCGAATTAATGGAGCCCGTAAGTCAACTACGATGTGGTTAATTAAGACTGCGCAATGCAGCTTAGCCGCAGTCGTACAGACTTGTTAATTCTAAAACAAATCTACACTACAGCTGTTCAAGCTGATGAAATGCTGCGGATGCCAACTGTCGCAAACCTATGTCGATGGGCACGTCTGCAGCGCGCATTCTCAGCTAAGCTCAACCAGCCTAGGCCGGCTAAGAGTTAATTGGCTGCTGTCAAACACACACACAACACATATTCACGCGTAATGATTGTACATATTTTAACCGTTCGCCTGATTGCGTTGGCCGTGACAAGCGAACGACAGATGCCAGCAGGAGCAGAGCCCCGTCTGCTCAGCTGGGCTCCGGGTGTGCGCGCATAATTAAGCGCACCCAAATTAAAAATCCGCGCAAATGCCGTAAAATAATATGGGAACCGAAACGCGCGTTGGGAAAGTCTTAAGCGCAAAAGCTCAAAGAACAACAAAAACTGCCAAGAATCAAATGTTCGACGGGCTAAATGCGACGCGGCGCTTTCTTTCCCACTCCAGCTGGCTCGATTGGCTGAAGTTCATTCGCCCCTGGCCGCAGTCATTACGTAAAAATGTCTGCGCTGAGAACTGCGCACTGAAAGAGAAGCAGCGACAACGAAACAGCAGGAAGCCGATGACAGTCAGCGCTATAGAGAGCGCCCAAGAGTGGGCGCGGCGCGGCAATTAAATTTGCTTCTTTCGCTTTCTTTTTGCGCAAACCAAAGCAGGCAAGCAGCAAAGCCCACGAAAGCCGCATGACAGCCAATAATAATCATAACAACGCTCGTAATGCTCGACAAACAAACACCTGTCGCGGCCAAAGTAAACAAAAGCGCGAGAAAAAAGATCGCAACCAGGCGACCACAACGCGCGCTAAAAGTGATCCTCGGCGATGTGAGCGCACGCTCGATTGATTGATGAAAACGCCTCTTCGCAAAAGCAGGCAGCGGCAATCAAGTTTGCAGCGAGCAGCTTAACGCCAAACATCAACATCGACAAAACGACCAGCAGCGACAGCACTGACAACAGCAACAACAATTCCACAATTCCAACAACAATCTGGCCATGATCCTCAACGATCGTTTACACATATACGAGTACGTAGAATAGGAAACGAAAATGATAATGGGTTGCGGCTACCGGCAGCGACCCCCTGCTCACTGCGCCCGAAGGCTGCCTCAGCGTTCGCTGCTTCGCTTGGGGGGAGATTTACCAGGCTTACGAGTGAGAAGAAGCCAGCTGGCAAGTGAGACCAGCAGCCAAAGCCGGTGCCATTTCTTTGCACTGATGGCCGCTTCGAGCTTCCAGCTGATGGCCGCAGCGGTACACACACACACACACACATATGTCGTCATGTCAGATAATAGAAGCGCACAAGTGGGTACAATATGATTATAAGCTCATGACGAGGTCCATCGCGGCATTGATGCGCACGTTTGTAGGCATTTTGCGGTCGCCTCTGCCGCGGCGTCTATTAAGCCGCATTTCGGTCCATTACTGTAAGTGGGCAGCGTTTCCGCAGTCCCCATTGTGTGCCGTTGCTTGTGGCACCATTAGCCAGTTTGTGACCTTGAGCTGAGTTGGAAGAAATGATTTTTGGAGCAGTCAACGCTTTGGCGGTGCATTGTGTGCGCCATCGTCGTGTGCCGTTGAGTCAAGGAAGCGCAAGTGACTTGACGTAAACTGAGATGAGACAGAAACAGACGCTCAGTTTTTGCAATGAAATTGCATTTATCAATTGTTTCGATTTGTAAAACATTGAATCTTGAAAATCTACTATACTATCTATACTAAGGACTGCGTCGAATAAAATTGTCCGTTACATTTTTCCCCTACAGTGCTATTGAAAATTTCAATTAAAAAAATTTGTATCTTAGTAGCTTTGAATTAAATGTCAGAAAATATAATGCGTCCGTTAGACTCAATAAAAATGTATTTAACGCGAAAGGTTCTGGTAAAAATAAGGGGCCACATGATCATGAAAAGGCGAAGAACGTTGTGACCATTCTGAAGAAGGATCCAAGCATTTCGGGAAGGAAATTGGCGAGGAAGGCTGACTGCTCGGAATCTTTCGTGCGCAGAACTAAGAAGGAAGCTGGGCTGAAGACGTACAAGGTGCAGAAAGTTCCAGACCGAAACGCCGTCAAGAATGAAACCCCAAAACAACGAGCTAAAACGCTGGCGCAAGATTTTGTAAAGAAATTCGAATGCTGCATAATGGATGACGAAACTTATGTTTTAGCGGACTTTTCCCAGCTACCTGGGCAGGAATTTTATACAGCTGATTCTCGAAGAAATGCTCCTGAAAAATTCAAGTCCAAAAAAGTGACAAAATTCGCAAAGAAATTCATTGTTTGGCAGACTATCTGCAGTTGTGGCAAAAGGAGTAGCTCATACGTTACATCGGGTACAATCAACAGCGAAATATATGTGAAGGAATGTTTACAAAAGAGATTGCTCCCTTTTTTAAGCCAACATGAAGTGTCCACGTTTTTTTGGCCTGACCTCGCTTCATGTCACTACAGCAAAACGGCTTTAGAGTGGTTCCAACGAAATAAAGTGATTTTGGTACCTAGAGAAGCCAATCCACCTAACTGTCCAGAACGAAGGCCGATCAAGAGATACTGGGCTTTAGTAAAAAGGGAGGTGAAGGTAACCAAGAAAGTCGCCAAAAACCTTGAAGACTTTAAGGGAAAGTGGTCTTCATCAGCTATGAGGGTGTCGGACACTACCATAAAAACGTTAATGGACGGGGTTCCTGAAAAAATAAAACTTTTTATTAAAAAAACATAATATCTGGTTTCTTACTTTGGTTTTGAAATCTGTAAACATTTTTGAAGTTTGCCACGTCATGCGCGGGCTTTAAGCTCTCAACATCGCGCCAGCCAATGGCCAATAAATCATACTTAAACTCTTGAGTGTCAACAGTGATTAGTTGTCAATCATTGAATTATCACTCATCAGTCGTCGTCTGCCATCAGCACGCACACGCTGTGCAGTGACCATTCCACGATTCGACGTTCAGTGATCGTAAATCTAATTGGCTTAGAGCGTTCTTGGCGTTCTCAGCGCGCGCTTTAGGAACCAGTGTCGCGTAAATCAATTAAAGTCGACGTGTGGTGTCTTTCGGCGAATTTATGATTGACAAGTCGTTTGTCCATTGTTTAGTGTTTGACTTATAAGTTTGTCTTCTTTGATAGATGTACTATATAGAGGAGATGGGGACGATCAATCTAAATTGTGAACATGAAAACCGTTGGGAATTTCGTTAACTGTTTGAAAACAACTTTAGTGTGTTTGCAAACATTGTGAATTCCATGGGTTGACTTATGGTCATTATTCAAAAGTGCCATATAACCCCCGCTATCCTTTATACGCAGTTTGATGTTCTATTAATTTGTCACTTAACTCAACGTCAGTCATCTCCCCTCAGCGACATACGTCTGCGTCTTATATGATTTTGACCATTTTGACTCTTCGAACATGTTTGGTGTCTTTGCGCAGCCTCCGCTCGGCTGTGATTACTTTATGCCGCCAACTGTCCGCGGCTGCCCACATGCACATCTTCTTCATGCACAAGTCGCGCTTTGTGTCGGTGTCGCTCGTCAACACGGCGCAGAACGGGCAACGTGTGAAATGTCAGTCACCGTTGTAAATTCATACATGGCTGCAATCAGTTTGGCGGCGTCTCTATGCCCGCTCGCTGACATTGAAGTTAGAAGCGTCAGCGGTCGCCGGTGTTTGAGCGGTTAGTTGGATGGTCAAAGCGCAGCCAATGTCCGAGTGGGTACAGCCAACAGCGGCGCTCAAATATTGAGACTTCAAATTTTATAGGCAGCAGTCTACGTTTACATTTGCATTTGCGTTAATGAGAATTCTAAGAATTCTGAGCACTTCGGGCCGCAGTTCCCCACACACACAGACACAGTTCTTACATAAAAGTAAAATGGGTCAACAAGTTAAAATTTAGGGAGGAGGCGTCGTCGTAGTCGCTAGTCGCAGTGGTCGTTGGCGTTAGGCATGGCCACACTGGCACTTTGTACTTAAATTGTTGTACGTAGCGGCTGCCGAAGACGTTTGCATAGCGACACACACACACACACACACACACACTCTAACATCCAGTTAGGTTACTCGTATTTTGTGGCTATGACCGAGATTCGTAGGGAAATTGAAAATCTTTAAGAGTCGCACAATCGTAAAGTGCAGTGAAATGGGCGATAAACACAGTTTCGGTGTGGTATGGAATGCATTTTCTATTTTCTTTCATTGCTGGCGTACGGAGCTGACAAGCAATTTTCGTCAGCATGAAGATGTGCGCGATCGCGCTTAAAATGCCAAAGCCGGAGGTTGAAGGCGACAGGTGGAAGTGCAGGGCCGGGGAGCACGGCCAGGAAGAATGTGAAAGTTAACACAACAACACGCACAAGTCAAGCGAAGCCGTTAAGAATTTTAAATGTTGGCGGTTCCCGTGTGAGAGTGTTTGAGTGTGTGTGTGTGGGATTTTGCTGATTTTAAGAATGAGTTGGAAGAGTTGGAGAGTGCGGAGAGTGACAAAAACAAAAAATGTGACCTTTGCGTTAGCATTGCTTTGAGGTTGTGAGCCAGCGCGGCATTGACAGCTGATTATAATCATTATTACAATAATTATTATTGTTATTATCAGGGAAAGGAATTTGAGGACCTAAAAACCTATAAAAAAGGCAAAATAAAATAGCAAAAAAGGCACGGAAAGGCACTGAAAACTGCCAAAAAGGCAGAAAAAGGCACTAAAAACTGCCTAAAAAGGCAAAATAGGGCATTAAAAACTGTTAAAAAGGCAAAAACAGGCATTTAAAAATCAGAAAAAAATACTAGAAAATCTAAAAAAAAGGGGAACGGTATGTATTTTTTAATAATTTTATTGCATCTGACGTATGCAACATAAAATATTTATGCCTCGTTTTTTGTAAAAGAAAAGGAACATCAAGGTTTTAGGTTTGCACTAACCGAACTTTTTGATTTTGGCATGTTTTTTTCTTTAAATTTTCCACTGCACAACAAAAAATAACGGCTTAGGAATGATCAAATCAATGAAAAACATCGATAAGTTAACGAAATTGCAATGTTGCCACTTAATTTTTCTTTAGTTTCAAGGTATTTTTGCGAAACAAAAATAATAAAAACGAAAGAAAAACAAAAGGCGCTCGACTAATCTTGAAAAAGGGATTTTGTGGCATTTATAGGTAAAATAGGCACTAAAAAAGGCATTTATGGGTGAAAAAGGCAAACTGCCTTTTGAAGGCAAAAAAAGGCAAAATAAAAATGGTATATTTCTAATCAGGAGGACCTAATTCGTGCTCATTTTCAATCAGAAATGCTCTATCTAGCAGCAAACAAAAAAGGCATTTTCCACAAAATCCTTTCCCTGGTTATTATTATAAAAAATTGAGTGCCTCCTAATCCCATAAATCAAAACACACATGGAAAACGCATTTTTTAAACGCATTTTTTTTTTCAAGTGTAGCGCTGACACTGCTTCTGCCCGCCGCATTCTTCAATTTCGAGCAATGTAAATATTCATTTGTATTGGTGCGATTTAAATTAAAATGCGTGACTCAAATAAATGGCACCGCAACCAAATGGCGTTAATTGAGTTTCTGCACGACAAATGCGAGCGCGTCAGCGAACACGCAACATAAATTGAAGCACTGCCGCCCGGCGCAAACCAGCTGCAGGCCGCCGCCTATGGTCGAGCGGCACATTGCACCCCAAATTGATGAATGCCGAAAATGCAGACGCGAAATGCAACAGATTTTCAGTGCTTAAACGAATCGAAACGCTTAATTGAAATGACCGGCCTGTGGCATTGACCTCGGCATTTATTGGTGCGGTGCATGGCAACAGCAGCAGCAGCAGCAGCAACAGATGATGGCAATTTGTCACTTGCCACGAAAGTCGTAACGAATCGCCAATGGAAATGCGCACAAATCGAATAAAATTAGTCCAAGTGCGGTGGCCGCGGAGCCGTAGCGCAGTAATTCTTCGAAGCCATAAGCAATTAAGAGTGGCTCTGCGTCTTAAATAGAATAGAAATTGAGCAGGTTTTGCAGGGTTTGAGTTGCACGGTGTACGTGCAAAGGTCGTCGTGGTTCGACAGATAATAAACACTGACACCCTCGCACTTGGAGACACCCTCACTCGCTTCCGTACCCCCGTGCACACTGTCTCAGCACTGGTCTAGCAAAGGGCATCATTCGATATGTTGGCTGCCATTAAAGAATTTCGCCAATGTGGCAGGTCACCCCAATGGTTTTTGCGCCGTGGCACGAATGATGCGAAAATGTGGCACACACATGGACAACGAGCAATGGCTCTCGAGGTTAATGGGCACCACCGTCAATGACAACAAATATGTTTTATAGCTGTCGCCATTCAATGCAGCTATGGTTGGACATTTTTTTTTCAAAATTACCGCCGAAATGATAGAGGAGAGCATTCAATTCGTTTCAACATTTTCGACATTTTCTCGGTCAAAGATCTTTTTGACAATGTCATACAATTTTCCATAAACATTTTACAGCCTGTACATATTTTTTAAAATTAATTTCTGACTTACCGGCTTGTGCTAGCAACGGCAGAAGCACGCAGACCAGCGCCACTGACATCACAAATTCGAGTCCCAGCGGACTCGAACGTTTTCTGGTCATCTTGTAGTATTCTGCAATGATACGGAAAAGATAGAAATCGTTAGTGGCACTGTTCGAATACTTGGAAATCCGATATTGTTCCGTCCCCCCCAGCGCGATGCAGCAATTCACACGCCCGTTAACCCTGAAACACTGCCATTGTGGTCAGACTTTTTTGTTTATAATTATTTGCCGCTGTTGAAAGCCCTTCAAATTTGGCCCGCGGCTGTGGAAATTCGTAGCCAATATGTTAATTTTTTTTTTTGCATTTTTTAGCGATATTTTTTGAAAAGCCTTCATTAAAAAAGCATGAAGCGCATTGTATGTAAAATGGCGCACAAAAGCAATTTCCGCAAACAAACAGCGGCAATTGTTGTGTTTGCGTTGGATTGTTTGCATTGTTTGTGTGAAAACCAACCCCTGCAACGGCCAACGGGGACTGCGTCTGAGACTGGGCTGTTCGGCGTTGGGTCGGTGTCATTGGGCGGGCGTTGTCGGTCGGTCGGTCGGGCGGTGTGAGTGTGAGGGCGCACAATATTATTCCGGGAAGTTGCATGCACACAAAGGGATAATGCGAGCGTTTGGCATGCGATTTTTGGTTTTGTTTCTGGCGTATTTGAGTATTTCCGAAATTCCACTTTTAGTTCCAATTGTTGGCGGAAATCACTTGTTTGGTGATTTGACAGGCATTTTAGAGTCGCTAACAGTGAGTGAAGTGTCAGCAATCGAAAGTCAATATTTGTGCTAAAGGCTGATTGAGGTCGAGCGGAAATTGCCATAAGGAGTACTGGGTACTGTGCCGAAAATTAAGAGTCACATAATTAGACTGTCACAAAGTTTCGGCCTACTCGAGTGACATTTTCCATCTCCAGCTTTCATTTGGATTTATGTATGTACTTTCTTTTAAGTTACAACATTATGATTTGGTAGATGCGGTGTCTATATATCATAATTTTACCGTATTTTTATGCCGGGTCATATTTTCGTAGCTATTAGCTCAAGTTTTTATTGCTTTATTTTGCTTTAATAAACTCCCCGGAGACGCAACACGTGACGCTATCAAATAACATAACCTGCTAATAACGGGGTGGTTGGCGGGATGTACCGTTGCACTGGTAAGTGGCTCTCTAATGTAAGCGCCCATAATTGCAATGTTCGCGCAAGTGGCTGACGGCGGCTGCTGGTTGTGTGCATTCAGCGCACATGATTACTTTTTTATGTGACGTAAGTTATGGGTTTCGTGTGAGCTATGAATGCGCCGTGTGGGGGTGCGCGGGCCGCATATCAATCAGCAGGAGGGGTCGTATTCGAGTGTCGTTTGGCGGGGTGTGTGAAGGCATAAAATTGGCAAGAAACTCAAACGATGGAATTTGTAAGACGAAACACACTTTGACATTGCCAAAAGAAGTCTTTGAGCTCAGTTTGAGCGTCGCGTTGCTGCTGTTTTATTCGAATTTCTATTCAATAATGGTTGAAAAAAACACAAACACCATGATCATCGTTTCATAACACCTCGTCGCATAGACCTTTGTGAAAATTCATCACTTGGGCAAATTATCCATTACAACTACTGCGGCAGCAGTTGACGTAAACCTCAATGCGGTTTTTGATTGCAGTTTAAATTGGTGCTGGCATTAATTGTTGCTCACGGCATTTATGCCACACACGGCTGAAGCGATCAAAGTTTAATCAAACAGCCACGATTAAACTAAGCGGCAGCAACAGCCACAATAAAACGTATGGAAACTGCCATAACACACTTTGCAGATGGAAATCAAATCAAATATGTGTGTTAATGTTCCACAAAGTTCGTGTTACCACAAAATTATGCGCATAACCTCAAAAGTACAGCGGCTACAATAACAATAACAACAACAATAGCATCAATAAATTGAAGAACACCAACTGGAGAAGCGGCTGGTGGTAACAACAAATGCGGTGGCCGCACCAAACGCTGCCAATGCCACGATCGACAGAAAGAGAGCATCGATTGGAGCATTGCTGCCAGTGTTGCCAGATACCTGAAACGACTTTCTCTTAAATCTTAAAAAAATACTGAAATTTCCTCCCAAAAGTTAAAAAAATATCCTAAAATCTTTTTATAATTTATGTCATTTTAAAGGAATTAAACTTATCATAAAAAAATATACATATACATATAATTTTTTTTAATGCAGCCTTTTTGTTATTCATCTTCAGCTTGACAACAAAACCTTAACAAAAACAAAACATATAACAAATGAATTAAACAAAAAGTGCCATTTTTGGCGACATTTCGTTGTGACAGTAATAAGTGAGATCGAGACAGAACGAGCTTACATTTTGTAAGCTTACAAATTTTTAACACAATCAGATGCTTTGACTATTAAAATAGTTGCCAAAATATGTTTTGTAGACAGTATTCCCAATACATCACTACTTCGTTATCCAAAAACCTCCCAAAAATCCACTAAGGATCTGAAAAATCCCCTAACATAAAATATAAATCTCCTGAACTGTCTCCTAAACAATGTTTCCTCCTAAAAATTTTCCTAAAAGGCCAAGAATATCCTAAGTCTAGGAGGAAATCTCCTGATCTGGCAACACTGGATTGGAGTGAGAGCGAACGAGAAAATTCAGCAAAATTGCCACAAATCGGAAAGGCTGCCACAGTGTAATATGAAATGTTTGCTCGAAAGGCGTGAGAGAGAGAGGCGCGCAGGAACATTGAAGTTTAATTTCAAATTGCACCGTTAACCGTCTAAATCGTTGCCATAAATATACACCAACAACAAAAACAACCACATCGACATCGTAGCACAACACCAGAGACGGCCTGAAGCCGCAAAGCACAAAATTAACGCGTTCGCAATGCAATCAATGTAAGAATGAAAAAGGAAAACACAGAGGCAAATTATTGCGTGAGGTTAGGTCAGGCACGCATGCGCAGCGGCAGGTGTCTGTGTGTGTGTGCCACGCGACGCGCAATAGAGCCACTTGGCGGGACCCACTAAGCAACAGCTAAAATAATCGCCAATCGGTGTAGACATTAATTTTATAGATACGAGTAGCAGCAGCAGCAGCGGCAGCCACCGGCACAGCTACTGTTGCCACTGCGGCTGCCATGGCCACGGCCAGCGACCGCGGTGAAACATAAAAATTTCAATTAAAGCTGCAGAAGCAGAAGAATGCTTGAAACATGCCACAGATTGCGCACATCGATTGCTGGATTCCTACCGGGAGACGAATGTGGTCGGCACGAAGCGCCCGGACAGCGATAGCATCTTTCGGAAAAAGCGTCGTATGTGGCTGTGCGACTAGCAGTCTGTCGGTTGGTGTTGGTTGCAATTCAATGCCACTTTGTTTGTTGGAAACTGGGACTATTTCTTTTCGATATAGACTCAAAGAATCATCTTTCAGAACCATTGAAATTTTAATATCAAAATTTTCTCTCACCTGGTGAGAGAGGAGATCGGTCTTTTTTGGTGTTGATTGAGTCGGAGATGGAATCGTTGAATCCTGGTACTTTGGCATGGTCCTTAGAGCCACCTAATTATATTCTATTGCGAGTCAAATTATATCAAAAGAAAGTATTGACTTATAACTGAATTAATGTCTGCTTGGTGAATGAATAATTTTTACTTTCAAGGGAAGCATCCCATTGAAAAATCTTGAATTAAATGGAGAGTCAGTTTAAGTTCTCATCTCTATAAAATTTTGAAAGTGGTTGATAACTTTTGATAGATGCAATCTTTTTGGGCTTTACTTCTTGGAAATGCATTCATCTTACCCAATCTCGTCCGCAAAAAATCAGACCAAACTAATTAACAGCTCATCCTTGCATTTATCCTTCCAACCATTGCGTTTCCCCACCAATGGGAAATCACACGAACTAGAAAAAGTTTCTCACTCTGTTCAACGCTTCAGACACTGATCGACATTGAAAAGGTCAATGGCGGCCACCACCAATACGCACACAGATTTGCCAATCGATTTGAATAGTTTTTCCAGCGTACTTTGCATATGTTTGCATGTACTTCGATTGTCTGCCGCTAAGAAGGAATTCGGCTGAGTCACCGCTCAGAACGCAGACGACTACGACTTTGGCGTTTGCTGTTTTCCCAGCGTGTGAATATTCAAATGTAGACAGACAGACAGCAGAAAGCGTGAGTTCTGAACTTGTCACAGTTGGCGTGCCGTGAACAAACCAAAAATTGTGCAACTCTTCACCAGAGGAAAGGACTTGGAGGCAGACGCGCACTCGACGACGACATACTGTGCGCGATTCTGCTATTGACCAGGTCAAGCAGGCTGCCAAAGCGCCCGGAAAATCACTCAACTGGCCAACGCAAGACGCGGCCACTTCGTATGCGTGTGCGATCAATTGCAGCAAGTTGCGGCCGCATGCAATATTGCAATTTGCAACTCTTGCCGGCTTTTGCCATTTCCCCGACCAAAGAACAAGTCGAAGTCTTGTTCTGCTGCCGTGGCTGCCGCTGCTGCGGCGTGTGTTTGTGCGCATGAACTAAATGTAAGCAAATATTTGCGCAGTTGTGTGCAGCCAGGGTGGCCTGTTGCGTCTGCGCAGCTTTGGCAGGCCACGCAGCAAAAGGCACAACACAGAGTAGACAAATAAACAAACAAACAGCGCAGGCGCGGAGGAGGCGCAGCCAGGGCGCGGTAGCAGAAAATAAAAGAAAATTGTTTTATTTGCAGCACGATCGCTGGCACGACTGGGCTGCCATTGTTCGCGTTCGCGGCGGTGCGCGCGCAAGCTGAATGCAACATGCGTTCGCTGCTGCTGTGCAGCCAGAAGACAAATGGATGGATGGATGGCCGAGCTGGTGTGTGCTTTTGCCAGTTGCTGTGGGACCCTTTGTCAGTGCTGGCGACTGCACACACACACAGACGCGGTGCATTTATGGGAAATAGTGTTAAAGACTGTTGCTGCTAGTTTCTCATGCGGTGAAAATCAGCAACAGGCCGCAACCTTCGGGTGGCAACAAATGGAGGGTGGGAATTTTTAATTGGAATGTGGAGAATGGAAAGGAAGGAACGAATGGCGACACAACTAATTGGGGGTTTCGTAATAGGGAAATGCGGAAGAGGGCATTTCAAAGGTAAAAAACAATGCTTTCTTACCATTTTTTTATGGTTTACAAAGTAAATTCATTTAAATAAAATAACGTACTTTACACATAAATGGGAAAAATGGAAAGAAATTTGGAATTTTCGAATGAATTTTGTGAGTGAATTTTGGATTGATATTTTTTTTTAATATTTGCAATTATTTGAAATTTTCATAATTCGCAATTGAAGATGAATATTTGTCTATTTATCAGTAAGATTTGCTGAAAATTTTATATAGGTAGTCAAAATGACTACTTTTGGGCATTTAAGGTAAATTTTGCAAAATTGGGGTAAACAAATTTAAAAAAATTTTTGAAATTTATTTATTCCATTTAGCTTTACAAATTAATAAAAGTCACGTAAGATATTTTTTAGAAAGCGATGCAACAAAAGTTATTTACAATAAAAGACCTCAATGTAGTCAAAATGACTACCTTGGGCATTCTAGTGTTAACCCATGAAAGGGGTAAAATTCTTCTTCTTTCATTTTTATATAATTGTCCCTCTTTCTGTTCCACTGCATTTTATTTATTTTTTTTTTATTGCAAAATGAATTTCTGTTTGACTACATTTTATTAATTTTTTTTTGTTTGATCGACAAATGAATTAGTATCCACTAAATGATTCTACTATCTTGTGACTCATTCGTTTCCCATTCAATTGTGTGCTCAATTTCATTTCCATTTCCTTAGTTATGAATTGCCATACGACGAGCGAGAATTTCCCCTTCTAGCTCCAAGAAATTCTCAGTTGCACGTAAATGGGCATTCACGTTCGACTTTCATTCATTTATCGCATGTTGCGGTATGGTTTATGGTGTCACGCATGCTGCCCCATAAGCGACGATAACTGCCCACTTATTTGGACATAACCTAAATACAAAGGATTCTTCTGTCATCTAGCTGCCAAGAAGATGATCTACAACAACAATAAACGCAACAACAACAACCGCAGCTAAGCCTCACCATACACATCAATAATAGTAATAATAATAATAACAATTACCACTTGCAACGCACAAACATACATACAAACAGACAGATAGACAAGCAAACAAACAAAGCCATCCATGAATGAATGAACGAAACAACAACAACAATAAAAACAAACACACCATATGGGCAATTATGCGCTCTCCCAGCAACATACGCACACACACACATACAAATACAAATACAATGCTTAATTCTATGATATAAGCAAATGCACACGAGACCATCATTGAGGTTCATTAGAACAAGTGCCATTTTGGCCAACTGCCATCCAGCCCAGCTAATTCCACTACTAGCACACCAGTGAATTCATATTCATACATACATACGTATTTATGTATGTATGTAGCTCGCTGCGTCAACGCGTAGTTGTTGTCTCCTCTGTCGCGTTGCTTCCGTTGTAATTTCAGCTGCGCAACAATTGCAGTTGTTGTTGACGATTGTTGTCGTCATGACATCTTGTCATCAGCTGCTGCCGCTGCGACTGCAACAGTTGCACACTGCGCCGCATTGGCAAATCTCGTTGGGGCAATCTGTTGCTGTTGGCGACCTGTTATTGGCTGTTGTTGTTGTTGCGCGCAACTCATCAACCTCTTTGCGGTTGCCGTTGCGCTTTCGGCGTTTGTCGCCGTTGTCAGCGGCATCATTGCTGTCATCGTTAGGCTCATCACGCAGCGTTGCAATTTGTGCCGCGCACAGCGGGTTCGCACAGCTGCGGCCGCGCACTGGCAGCCAGAGCGCAGCTTCCCCAACATCGACATCGAAATCGACATCGAGTACGACTCAATTCTAATTGCAATTGGCGTACGGTAGGTGGCTAGATCGGTGCTTGTTTGTTTGTATGTTTGTTTGTGTGTTTCAGTGCTTGTGCAAGTGTGCGAGTGAAGTGCTCGTGTATGTAGAAGTGGTGTTCAGTTAGTGGGCTGAGCACTTGTTGCACTACATTTAGAGATAATGCGCACACTTATTGGTTGAAGGGCTGCCAAGGCGGCCGACTATGCGGCTGTGAATTGCATTTACGTAATAAGTGCGCAGCTGAATTTGTATTGATGCAATATGCAGTTTGAAATATATGCAATAACTATGTATCTGCGGTTTACTTGGACAAATATCGAATACAAATGTGCTTAACATTGCATACTCCGAAGCACTCTGAAAGTTTAGAACAATTACAAATATAGTTTGAAACTCTTCACAACTATTTCAAACAACTATAAAAATTCAGAATTCAAGATAGTGTAGAATAAGTTCCGAATTGTTAAGAATTATTCAAAGAATTCTCAAGAATGGCTATAGTAAAAAGATAAAAAGAGAAGAGAAAGAAATTGCTGCATTCTTGTGAAATCATAAATTGATAGAAATTCAATTACAATCTTTTTTGTCTTCTGTCCAATCGTCAAGTGACATGGGACAGCATTTTTCACACCGGGAAAAATCCATATGGGCGTGAAACTAGAGACCAAACATAGTAATACTGCGTACTCAGTTCTTTTTATGACTTAAAATACTGATTCTCAAATAAATTATAATTTTTGTACTTCATTAGAATTGCAGCTTCCGCCATTTTTTAAATAACTTTCGAACCAATAAAGTTAGAGTAATGAAATTTTGACACGTGATCAAGGAGATTTTGGGTTTTGACATACTTACTTTTCAATAAAATTCTATATAAATTTTCAAGGATATAAAGGATTACAATTTTCAAAGGATCTTTTTCATATCCTTTTTTTACAAATAGATAAAAAATCAATTTTATTTAAATTCTTGAGCCTTTCCTCTTTCATTTGATATGCATATCGCCATATTCTAACGAGGGTAAGTATTTTTATATATTTTTTAATTTTGTATCCCCTTCAAAATTTTGAAGTCCTTTTAAAAGAACAAAGGGTGTAGAAATGAAAAACTGAGTACGCAGTATTACTATGTTTGGTCTCTAGTTTTACGCCCATATGGATTTTTTCCGGTGTGAAAATTTTTTTATTTTTTGTCGCACGGTGTCATCTATCTGTCATTGTCTGCGCATATATTGATGGCAAATTCTAGTTTTGCTGCAGTTTTGCCATTGTTGACATTTTCAAGGCAGCAATGCCAACATTGACACAACAACATTGACTGCAGATTAGCTGAACTTGTCAATCCGGGTCATTTTCGACCCATTATATGCCGAAGCTTTTTGTATTAATATTCTTAAGTAAGTAAAAATGTAAATTATTATTTATTTGATTTCAAATAAAAAAGCTTTTGCCTGGAAAAAAATTCTAAAAAAAAAGAAAAAAAACAAGAACTTGTCTGCTGCGGATGCCTAAAAAATAGGTCTGTTTGGCAGAGAATAATTTGTACGAATTTGTACAAATTTGTACAAATTTTTACTGGATCCTGTTTGTTGACGCCAAATCTCCAGTAACGAGAGAGAAACTGAGAGCGTAAAGTGACAGTTCATTTCGTGAGAACTTGCAAGTTTTTACTGGAGAAATTTTGTCCAGTAACTTTTTGCCAGTAAGAAGAAGAACAAGAAAAACATATGACTGGCTGCCATATGATCGACTGCAAAGACAAATAATTTTTGTAAACATTTGGAGGCAAATGGAACCAGCAAAGAATTTGTGCGTTCGCAAGTCTGCTGACCCACAACCGTCTTGCTCAGCTTTACTTGCTGCAGCTGAAAGGGAAGAATCGTAGATTGAGCGCAACGAACCATCTGTCTTTTGCATTAAATGTCTGATTTTACTTAAGTTTCCCTACAGCTTCAAATCTGAAACGAAACTTTTAAATCAGCTGTTTCTTTCTTTAACCCTCCTGTTTACACCTGTGTATTTTCCTGCGTAAGCTCGCTTACTCTCCTGATATTTTTTACTGGATAATTTTTACTGGAAACTGGCCAAACAGACCTAATATATGCACAAATAAGCACAACCGCAATGTGTGTGTATAATGCCTTGAAAGTGTTTAAAAACTATAAATAAATATTTCCGTTGTATTTTATTTTGTCTTTGAATAAACCGTACCGAAAAGTTTTTTTTTTAAAAAATAAACGTTCATTTTTGTACTAATTCCCATGATAATATATATGAGGGTCGAAAACGACCCCAACGTAAGATTAGTCGGTTTTTTTTAAATAGCATTAATTTGGAAAATTTACAAACTCATTCAGCAGCCTTAGAAATGTTTAGGCAAAAATGGTAATGGGAAGCTAAATATTTCTCTCCTGAGTATTGACAATTCATATATTTTCCTGTGTGATCTCAAAACGAGTTGAACTGATCGTGTAAGCAATTTCACAATCACACAAAAGTCCCTAAATAGTCTGCAACTTGCCAAATCCATCAGCGATGCGAAGAGACGCAACCAAAAAAATGCCAACACCTGTAGGCATTACCGATTTCCCCGCTCTCCACTTCTCACTTCCCACTTCACTTCCATTTGTGTTATATAGGCGCTGCCGTTTATTATTTGGCCAATGTTTTAAGTCAGCACATTTGTCAATTTGTTTAATGATCTTGTCTCGTCGTCGTCGTCGTCGTCGCCGCCGCCACGTTTCTGCTCAAACAGCGCTGCTGCCGCCAGCTTTGCCAGCTTTGAACTCTATTGCCACTTCATTGGCATCTGAATGTGCATGTTTGCAAATAAATAACGGTACACAAGTTAACCATTAAACATGGCATACGTTCGCTAAGCAAATTGAGTGGAAGAACGACTTCGTTGCTATTTTTGCTATTCATTTTTTGTTGCTGCTTATTTGGTTTTTTGCTGACTGCACGATCATTGCCACTTTTACTGCTTCTTTTTGTCACCTCAGTGGCGGCCGAAGCTGTTGTTGCTGCTGTTTGCTGTTTGCTGCCGCCACTTTGTGTGTGTTTGAACGTGTCGATCATGGGATATGAGATGAATAATGCGGAAGCAAAAAACGTGTTAGAGTGTCGGCAGCCAAAGACTCTGGGCGCCTTGGCACCCGCATTCGAGACAGCCAACTCGCCAACTCGCCAGTGCGCCGCGTTCGTTGCACAGCGGCAGCCGTACGAAGGCATTGCGCCATTTTTAGTTTTGGTTTTGAATAATTGAGTTGCACGGCTACAAGGATTGCAATATTTTCGACGCGGTTGATTGTGAGGTTAAGTTCTTCGGAGACCAGTGCTCCACACTTTAGTGAGAGAAGTTTACTTGATGCGAGTTAATTAGCTGTTTCAGACTTTTATTAAGTTATTTGCCAAATGATCCACTAATTGGGTTTTCTGATTGCTTGCGGTTCGATAGACATAGTTCAATGCATAGCAAACAGTTGCTATGGAACAATATTTCACAATTTTTGCTGCGCTTTTTGACAGCAGCTGAGCAAAACTTCTAGGAAGCGACGCAACAACTCAACGCCGTCTGCAGCAAAAGCTTCCTCGACCAGACAGTAGTCGACATGATGTGCAGCGCTTCATGTTTTGCTTTTCATTAAATTATGTTATTAAAGTTTAATTTTAAAATATTATGCCATCAATTAGAGATAATTAAAAACTTTTGAAATATAATAGACAATTTGCGTTTTGGCAACAAGCAACAAGGTCGGCAATGCATCACAAACACGCGCAGCACTAATCGCGTCGCAGCCAAGTTTGTTTCTGTTTGGAAATTTTTGGTCTGAGTAAAGTCAGATGATTTAGTTGGACGGACTGTGTCGTTTTGCTGCTGAGCCAGGAGTTTGCTACAAAAAAGCAGTAAACCGTTGTTGGTTTTGTGTTTATTTACTTAACCCTCTACTGCCCCAATTTTTTTTAAAGTCGAAAAATTGTTCACCATGTATTTTTAGAATCATATAAGAAGGGAAAGTTTTTAAAATAAAAAAAATTGCTTCTGTGTGGGCGTGAAACCTATATTAATTTGCGTGCCTTAAGGCCGTACTGGGCACTTAAGCTAAAAAATTTAACTGATGAACAGTTTCACGTTTTATTGATTATACTACTCGACACGAAAAATGCACCTAAAAATAAAAGTGTTTTCTAGACTTACTTTAGGCCGCTGAACACGAAACTGAAAATCCAAAAAATTTCGTAACAAGCGGTTTTGAAATATCTTCGAAAAACGAGTTTTTTCCCTGTTGTTTCAGTTATGAGAACATATCTCGTAAACAAATCATCCGACTAACACAAATCCGGCGGTCAGAAGATAATACCTTAGCCTTTCCAGCAATATATAGATTTTCCAAATCAGATGAGATTTGGGAAGTTACTGACGGTGAATTATTTAAAATAAATTTATTTTATCTATAAAAAAACATTCGAAAATTTAGGATTTTTGAAAATGGTCGAAAATTCACTTTTTTACAAATTTCACCGTCAGTAACTTCCCAAATCTCATTATCTCCTCTGGTTTTAAAATTTAGAATGAAACATATATTTTTTGAGCAAATATTAAGCCTAACATCAATAGAATCGAAAGAAAAGCGACAAAGTTATGAAGCAATGAGTGATAACACCAACTTTACATTTATTACACCGTGCGACAAAAAAAAATTTTTTGCCGAGACCCATCCAAATGTTGATATAGACGGTCATTTATAGTAACGTGGCATAGTAAATTTTTAATTTTCTGTCCCAAAGTCCTTCTTAAAGAAACCACATACAAGACCAAATCCATTAAATCTTTTCGCTTTGGTGCCTGATGCAGCCTTAAGGCAGTCTGCTTTCCCAAGCCGAAAAAGTAACTGTAAATCCTTTTTTTTCACTATAAAACACTTCAAATCAATAAATTACATTACAAGGTACTCATAATTTTCTTGTTTTAATCTTTCAATGAAAAGTATTTTTAATATTTTTTTCTTTTCTTTACTTTTCACGAAATAATTATTTCTACTAATTTCCACGAAGTTCAAATTTCAACCGATAATAATGGGAAACATGTGACGCTTACAGCCGTGCTACATTAAAGAAATGACAACTTAATTTATCTATAACATGCCCTAAAAATGTCATTTAGAAAAATTAAAATTTATGTATGTGGACTTTTCTAGGTTTTGGTGGACCCTGCCTTAAGGCCGTATGAGGCAGTAGAGGGTTAATTAAATTTTTCTTTGCAGTTATGTATTTTTTTCTATTCGTCGCAATTTCTGTTACATAAAAAAATTAATTAATAGTTTTGTGCAAAAGCTGACAGAAGATGAACAAACTGCGCAGAGCGAAGCTATTTTTATTTAGTCTGCAATGTTGCTGGTGGCAGCGGCAGCAGCAGCGACGTGCGTTGCATGCGCAAACGCCAAAAGCGCGCCGAGAAATTGTCTGGTATGCGCGCACGTAAGCCAAACATTAGTTTGTGCCAGCCCTGTTGGCTTTAATGGCAAACACGAGCTGTGCAAATGTTTGCCCGCTCGCGGCAAAACTGTTCCCATAGCTCGAGCACAGTGGTGGGAATTTTGACGTTTCCCATTTCGCTCAAAGCATAAACCAGAATCAATGAATTAGCCAAATTCGAAATGAATAGTTTAGCAATTTTGGCAGCCATAGTTGCGCGGGCGTTTCGAACTGGTTTAAATGTAAGTCACTGGCCAGCAACGCCTTAAAATCGCTTGAAACAAAGCCAAAATAAGAGTCATGAAAGTGTAAATATGTGAGAGTAGCGAAGCACGCAGTGACGCGCACGTTTTTACGAGTTTTTTCTGCGGCACTTTAGTGCTAACTATTTTTGGCGCTGCACTGCACGTACCGGTCGTGGCGGTGTGAATGGTGCGGCGGAGCTGGAGCTGGAGCAGCAAATAGCCAAAACGTCAAACAACAGCCAACGCCGAGAACAGTTATCGCAATTGTTTACATGCAAATGCAGACGTGATGTGGAAATATCATGTCAACACTGTTGGCTTCTTGCTCTCCGCATCGAACCAATTCGGCTCAGACCACTGCAATTGTCACCAAACATTATCAAACCTCCGGTTCACATGTGCGGTGCGTACAGTTGGCAACAAGCACCGCCCGGTGGCTGGTACGTAACGCACGCGCATGCGCGCCGCCCCCCCTGTCTCCGAGTCGTGTCTGGCTTGCGTGCAGAGTGCCCGCGTCGCTGGGTATTTCAGTTGAAGCTCATTATTATGATTACTCATACGCGCTGCGTAATTCATGTAAAACAAAAACCCGGTTACTGTACGCTGGCTACCACATTTTTTGCGCTTTTCGGCAGATTCCAGAGCAACAACTGCCTCCACTATTGCCTATTTTTTTTTGCTTTTTGCACTGATTGTTGTTCTTTTGTAAATGTTTAATGTTTGTGTGCTTTTGTATGGAAATTCCATGCAAATTAAATTTGGTGCGATCGTGTACATTTTTCTAGCTCTTCCATTCTTTGATACGAATTGTTCAATTATAAATTGTGATGTCATTATTTAATGACTTTCAGGTATTTCTGTCGACAGGTGAAGATGCTCGGCGTGGCCGAGAAAGAGGCGAAACAAATGTGTTAAGCAATTAATTGTTTAAATTGTTGCTGTTTTTTCATTGAAGAAATCTCCATTCAGTGGCGACGCAGTGCGCATGAGTCATGGCTGGCTGTGCAGACAATGAACATAAGGACAGCACAATTTTGCATGTCAGCCAAGAAATTCTGAATGTGTAAAGGGGAAATTATTTGCCGAACTTTTGATGCAGCCATGAAGTCAGACGATGATGAAATCATCTAGTCAGACATTCATTTATGAATTGGACAAAGTTCGCAGCAATAGAGCAAATGTTTTGAGCAAAAAAAGGCTTATGAAATATTTCGTGGAGGGGGCAGCATGTTAGAAGCTAAAATAAAGTACTATAGCATAGTTTCTTGTTCAAATTAAAATCACTTTTTTTTCAAACTTTTAAACACACCGGTTTGAGTCTTAGATCCGCAACAGCTACTGAGAATACTTAGTCACATAATTTTTTAAGGCAACACGCGCAAGAATATTCACAAATGTTGTTAACCCTTCGCTGCATGGCATTGCATATATGCAATGTTAACTTTTTATAGATTTGGAAACTATTCTATTCACCATTTTACAGACATTCATTCTTCAGTTGTGTCTTTTATGTTAACCCTTTCGCTATTTTGTTGCCATATGGCAACATGCTACTTTGTGGACGTCTGCATCCTCTATGGTTGCAAGAATACATTTTTTTGTTGGTCTTTAGAATAGTGTGAAGTTTTAGGAAAAATACGAAATTAATAAACTGAATATTTAAGTTTAAAGAAGAGAAGTGTACACGTTTTTTTAATGGTATATCTTGATATAGTAAAGGAAGAAGAAGCAGAAAAAATTAGAGAACTTTTTAATTTGACGTTTTCTTTCAATTTAGATACTTTTTTTTAAATTTTGGCTTGAAGTAAATGAAGAAATATTCAAATTTTCGTTATGCGTAAAAAGTTTTATGTTTAAGTAATTATTACAGCCACAACGATGTGGTTGCTCTCATAGAAAAACACTCTAAAATACAGGGTCCGAGTATACAAATTAAAAAATTTCTTATGGAATGTTGCTAAAACAACCACATAGAAGCCTAAGACGTAAAATTCAAAATTTTAACTTTCCCCAGTAAAAACCTGTAGCGAAAGGGTTAAAACATTTGATTACTAACGGATTTTTGCGAATAACATTGAAAGTATGAAGTCAGAACTTCACAAGCAACAAGAATTATATGACGAAAATGTTTTTTCTTCACGAAAATTAAATCATGCAACGAAGGGTTAAGGCAACTCGTAAGGAAATGAATCTTCTTGCAGTACAAATGCAATGGATGGACGAGTACATGAAGGCGCTGCACACAAGAACTCGGCGAACCCACTAACTACCGATCAATGTTCAGCGCAGTGTCTGTGTTGTGCGTCAACATCCTACTTCGCGCTTCGAGGAATTCCAATTGATGGAACATGATTCAATGAGGCATCAACACCAACAACCACAACAACAACACGAGCAACTGCAGTGGCAGTCAACCAGGAAATGCCAATCAATATAGAAAAATGCCAATGCTCTAGGCAACCAATAACTACAACACCAGGCAGCATTTACAAGAATAAACGCATACATAACACACACACACCACACACACACACATGCGCGACTGCATAACGTTACGCGCAACTTTGGTCAGCGGGAATAAATAAATTAAAAATTGCATAAAAGTGCAAAAGGGTTTTCTTTCATAACTTACGCGCGACAGCGTCATGAAATGGATGTACAACACACACGCGCACACACACGCGCACCCAGATGCATACGAACAGGAAGAAGAAGAAGACGCAGACGCGGCGGTAAGTGCGGAAAAATTGCTGCAAGCGCGCGCACATGACTGTCAACTTAAAATCGCACGTTTTGCTGACTGTTGGCTGTTGAGTATGGCTGTTGTTGTTGTTGTTGCATTTTACGGCACTGCAGCCGGTCAAAAGCAAAATAAAAGCACTGAAACCAAAACAAAAAAAGTGCAAAAATTCGCATAGAAGAAATGTCTGCAGCAAGAAAAATAGCGCGGCGGCATAAAGACCCTTAAGCACAGCGACGTCGTGCGCATGCGCGAAAGGCCAATACAAAGCTGCAGCAGCAGCCGAAGAAGAAGAAGAAGAAGAAGAAATGCTCTAAAATATGCGCAAACAGCAGGCGCGCACAAGAAACACTGCAACCTGCGTGTGTGTATATTTTCACACACACACACATGCAACGCCTCGGAGCTCCGAGGTTTTGTGTGAGCCGCAGTCGAGGATGAGTGTTTTAAATCATGTGCCGATGCCAAAGTCATGATTCATATACCGTTATCTGCTTATTTCCACACAAATAAATCCCCAAAGAAATTTTTGAGCCGCATTCGCCGCCGCTTGGCCAGGCCAAGTTGTACAAATGCTCACAATGTAACCAGCCGTTAACACACACACACACGCACGCACAACACAAACACAAACACAACTACGATTGCGAGTGCGAGTGTGAGTGTGTTTGTTGCCCAAACAAATCTGTACACCCTCTGGTGGCATTTGGTGCCGTTGTCGTTGTCGTTGGTCTGGTGCAGTTGTAGTTGTTGTTGTTGCATTCATTGCGCATATGATTTTGGCGCAACTCAGCGGCTGCAGTTGCAGTCGCACTCAAACGTCGTCCAACTGTAAACGCGGCGCATGCGCACCAACGATCTTTCAACACGTTTTCAGCGGCCACATTCATCCGCAGCAGTCAGCGCCACGGCGAGCGCGCTGGCACTTGGCTCATTCGTGTTAACAAATTTGTAAATACACATCGCAGGTGTTTGCCCAAGGAATCAGCACAGCGCGTCACGGCAGTGCGACCGGGTCGGCGCTGTGGCACTGGCAATGGCAATGGCCGTCTCACATTGACGAGAGTGCCGCTGGCCGTCAGTCGCCAGTCGGCAACAAATACCGAAAATGCAACGAACGCGTCGTGCGGCCATTCCGACAATGCAATGCAACACAGTTGCAGTTAGTTTTGTTCGTTCGATTGAAATATTTTTTACTAAACATTTTCTGACTAAATTCTTTAATCGGATATTTTGTTAGCAATGTTGGCAGCATTTTGCGCTGAAATAGAATTACAACAGACATTGGTTGAACTGTAAGTAAGAGTCGTTGGGCATTTTGAGGTCGACAGATTGCCGATGAGATGCTTTGGTGCAAAGGAAGTAACCAAAACTTAACGTTCTGTAAAAGTTTCTGAGGATTGAAGAATCGATACGAGTTTCAGTTGGGTTAGTTTCTCCTGCAGATTTTCAATTTAGATAAGTTCAATTAAATCTCATGTTTCACAGTTTTTTCTATCTGGTTTTTTATTCGTATTTGCTTGACGAAAAGTCACAAAATTTCACTCTATTTTCACTATAAAAAGCATTACCTGGCACTTCAATATAGCCGATTTAAAATTCTTTGCTCGCTGTGAACGAGCTGTGAAAACTGTAATTTTTATGTTGCACCAAAATCGAATGCCACCACCAACAACTCCAACTCCAACTACAAATCCCAGCAAATTGCTTGCAATAGCTTTTCGTTGTATATTTTCCGCATGCCAACACAGGTGAGAATCGCTGTTGGCTTCCTGCTCTTTTCTTTCATTTGAAAAACAAACACACAACCAAAAAAAATCAGAAGAAAATTTGAACTATTGCAAAAAAGGGGCGAAAGAGCGCAAAGCATTCGATGCTGTTAAAGTCAATATTTGCCTTATTTGATGATTGTTTGCGTTGAAAAATCACAAGTCACAAAGTTATTGTAAATGTTTGCGCTATTGTTTGTGTTTTTGCTGTTTTAGTTGTTCTTGTTGTTGTTGTTGTTGTCGGAACCGTACAACCAGCCACTATTTTTCGTTTGTTCAATACGATTTTATAATTTAATTTCTCAGTGTCGCATGACTGTGTACGTGTGTGTGTGTGTGTGTGTGCAATCGAAATTGCTCTGCTACCATTCGATGTTTTTTTGCATCATTTTTGACCAAGGCAGAGCGTAGCCAATTCGTCTCGTTAGTTTGTTTGAAGTTTTATTGGAGTTTGATTTTACTGTGAAGCTGAGTGTGAAACTTTTAACCCTCGGCTGATTGAAAAGACTTGATGTGCGAAGTAAAAGTGAAACGAAGTGGTGGATTAGTGACAACACCAAAATGGTGCACAACGTGTTCGGTGAGCCATTTGTTACACACACACAAAGTTGCAAAAAAGCGAACACATCGGTCTTTAAGATTGACTTTGTTTTCGATATAGATTGACAAGATATTCAAAATATCTGAATTTATTTAGTCAAGTGGATTTTGTCAAAGCAAATGAAGTAAAAGAAGAAAAACAGTATTCTTAATTTCATTTTCAATTTTCTCCAGAAATATACATGAGCATTTTTTTTCGACCCACAATAGACCAATAGAAGTGTAACAGAAGTCTAAAAGCTGGCCAAGACATAGCGAGAAGGTAGTTAAAGTGTCTATGGAGAAGCTGTCCAGATGGTCTGTAAAATGTTGCACAGTTTCACTTTTGTTTAAGCTTTGAATGTTGTAGAACCCAGTCTGGATTATACATTCCATTGTACCTACTTTCCAATAAATCCAGGCTGTGTATTCAGTATTTAGCAGCACTTGGTTTTTACTACACGCACTTACAAGCTGAACTTTTAGTTCCTCTACTGATTCATAAAAAGTGTTGCCTTACCTGAAATGAAAAGAAGAAATTGAAAATATTAAAATGTTGAATATTTAAAAATCAAATAAATCTACTAATGTACATTAAAATTTGCTTTTGAAAACCATACAAAGTTAGGTTAGACAGGCACCTTGTCGAACTAATATACGCAAGGGGGGGCAGCGGTTCAAATCCCTTGCAAAATGTGTATCTTGCAAACAAATATGGTTTTAACTGGCATTGGGTTCAAAAGAGGTGTACGTATCCCCACCAAAATGAAATTTTGACACGTGATCAAGGAGATTTTGGGTTTTAACATACTTACTTTTCAAGAAAATTCTATATAAATTTTCAAGGATGTAAAGGATTAAAATTTTCAAAGAATCTTTTTCATATCCTTTTTTTACAAATAGATAAAAAATCAATTTTATTTCAATTCCTGAGTCTTTCCTCTTTCATTTGATATACATATCGCTATATTCTAACGAGGTTAATTTTTTTTTATATTTTTTTTTTATCCCCTCCAAAATTCCTTTTAAAAGAACAAAGGATGTAGAAATGAAAAACTGAGTACGCAGTATTACTATGTTTGGTCTCTAGTTTCACGACCATATGGATTTTTTCCGGTGTGAAAAATGTTTTTAATTTTTGTCGCACGGTGTACTATTTACAAAATTAAATAGCACTGAAAAATTGCAAAAAATTGCCCCGCCTTGTAAATTGACAAGCCGAAAGATCTCAAAATGTCCCGGAAGCTTTCGTTACCACTGAACAGATCAGGAAGTATGTAGCGTTTAATCGCGCCAGATGTGCTGACAAATCGCAATATGAAAGTGAAATATGTTTGTCAATAATACACAACAATTCGTCAGCAATTAAACACACATAAACTTTAACAACAAAAACTCAAATAAAAACATACCGGAGATTTGTGTGGTGCGATATGGGGAAATGACAAATGAAAGTGGTTTAAATGACACTTGAAATAATTAACATTACATGAAAAAAACACAAAAGAAAGAAAGAAAATAAAAGCCAGCCAAAGCAGAGGCGGCCACAAAAAAGCGTTCAAAAAATGAGTAAAAATAAAAACAAAGACATTTAAAGCGAAAATTATGCTAAAACTTGACAGCGTACGCATACGCGTCATAAAAAGCTAAAGTTTTCACTTATGCTTCGGCTTAAGTGCTGAGCTGCTGGAACTTTGCTGCGCTGCCTACACATGCGGCAATCGGTTCGGATCGAGCTGCTCGTTACAATTTGTGCGGTTGGCGCAATTGAATCGAAACAAGTTTTCAGTTTGTAGTGCAATGAAGTGCGTCAGCGTGCTTAAACTTTTGACAGCTCAAATGAAAGTATTCTGGAAATAAAAATTTCCAAAAACGTTGCAAATAGAAAGAAAAGTGCTGGCGTGGATTAGCTGGGACCTAAATTCTTTTCGCTTGGCCTTTCCAACAATTTCCAATCTGTATGTGTTTTTGTTTTTCTTTTTTACAGTTTTAGCTTCTTGTATTTGTGCGCTTAATTTTTTGGTTTCTTCTATGATTAGTAAAAGTTAGAAAGGTGTTCATGATGACATGGGATTCTATTGAAAAGAAAAAGCAATGAGCCACTGCCGTTGCCTGATTAAAGTCGTTCTTAATGCTTTTCCACATTTCTGCTCATTATTTGAAGTAAGTACTTTTGTACTAGTAAAATTGCTTATGAAAGAGCTCCCAACCTGCCGTTCGGAACCGGCATAAAACTGTAGGTTCCTTCCACCCGCGTACAAATTCACACGCACAACACGGGTGGTTGCGGGAAGCTAGGCCTTAGTCTCGTGCAAGCGGGCTGTCGTGCCAGTCAATTATTAATTATTACTTTTGTACTTTAGTACTAAGAACTGTTTTTTTCGGGAATTCCAATGAATTTTTGTTATAAAACTATTTATGAACTCTTTGTCAAGACAACAAGACGCTTGTTTTTAATTTTTTTTAATTTTAATTTTATTAACTTTTACCCTACTTAGCGTAAATAAATAGCTAAAAGTATCTAAAATGTCATAAAGTGCCATTTTCACACCGAAATTTTGCTTCTCTTCTCGCACAAACAGGTCTATCTGCCTCTCGATTGGCCTCGTTGCAACGATCGATTGCATTTGTTTTTGGCGTTGAATTTGATGGTTAAAAAAATCAGTAATCTAAAACCCACTTCCTGCCGGCGTCGGGGCGAGGAAATATGGTTACATTTATTACAGTCACATTCGACGCGATCGGCGGCGCGTTTGTGACGGCAGCGACATAAGCGATATCGATGCAGCAAACATTGTTGTGTGCACCAAGTAGCGGTAAACCATACCTTGTTGCAGTTGTGCCAATAATAAAACTGTTTATTGGCGGCATGCCGCTTCTATGTCAATTTCACCCGTTCAATTAAAATTCATTTGCCAGACAAAGTTCTTGGCTTTTTCTTCATCTCCATTGAGTTGGCCGCAATAGATTTTCTCCACATTCGCCAATAAAGCATGCCACCAGTCGCAACTTGCTTATCATAAAAAATCATGTAAATGGCCAATGTTTTTTTTTGTTTTGCTGCAACATGATTTCGACCTTGCAAAATTCGATTTTCCAAGTTCTAATAGATTTTAATACATTTTCTTTGAAGCAGACATATTGTGTAATTGTTTTTGTAAGGTTTTAATTTCTAACTGTTGTTGCGGTTAATGGCATTTCAATGCAGTGTTTATGTGCGCATAAAATTGTGGCTGTGGTTTTGAGAAATTATGTGAGGAGTCTCAATGTGCCGAATGGCATAAAGTTCTTGTAATTTGAAAATATTCGACTGAAAGCAGGGAAATTTGAGAATGTAGTGCAGTGTGGATGTTGCTGGCATTGCAATGCAGTTTTCGTTGACTGCCTTGCAAACTATTTTGAGGCAACTTACTTCTGGTATGGAATTTTGGTTTAATTTTATTTAATTTATAGTTGGTTGGTTCACGAAATTTAAGCAATTAAAGTTGCATGCCAGTTGGCTCAAGAATATTTTGAGTTAATTAATTAATTGACTGGCACGACACCCCGCTTGCGCGAGACTAAGGCCTAGCTTCCCGCAACCACCCGTGTTGTGCGTGTGAATTTGTACGCGGGTGGAAGGAACCTACAGTTTTATGCCGGTTCCGAACGGCAGGTTGGGAGCTTTTTCATAAGCAATTTTTACTCTCAGAGGTTTGCCATTTCCAGCTGAGAGGACAGACACCGAAAGAGAAAACGAGTTTTCCCGTTATTTTTTTAGGTGTTATTACAGGCAGTATTTGAACCTGAGGTTGCTGCCTTCGACTCGGGGTCCAACGCACTAACCAACTGAGCCACGGCGGCTGCAATTATTTTGAGTAGTGCATTTAATTGTAGTGTCTGGGTATTTAATGTCCTAAAGCAGGTGAGTCCAATACGAAAAATATTGAAAGTTGCACTAGTAATGGATTGAGAACAGGGAACATAAAGTCGCAGTACAATGGACGTATAGTCTATCAGAAGAACTGTTCCAATAAAGAAAAAAAGGCGAAGATGAGGATTGGGACTACGCTCAGGGTTCGTTCTTCAGTTAAAATTCACCAAAACTATGAAATGTTGTGGTTTATATATCGGCAAGAGATATAAAATAATTAATACTGCGCTCAAAAGTCTCAATGTCCTTTGAGAATGGAATTAAGGAATCACTAATTTGTTGTATTGTTGGCATAGATATGCATTCTATGAAGTGTAGAAAGCTTTATGGATTGAGACAATAGCGTCTGAAACTGAGCATAGAAACCTTCTGATCGGCCATATTAATCTGACCATATTAACTTCTTCTTCTTTTTTTCAAACTGACGGGCTGCCTTCAGTCAGAACTCAAGCTTCCTGATAATTCCGACAACCAGAAGCTGAACTTTCGATTTACTTCAAGAAATCGATTTGGTTGGCGTCGGAAAGGACTTATGGGTCTCTCCTTTTTAAAGTTGGATACGTCACATTGGGTTGTGTATATATCTGCGAGTGGAATTACGACTCATAATGTAAACTATTTTCTTAACCGAAGCTGACTATATTTTTAAATTTTTGTTGGAAAAGTTACTATTATTAGTTATACCTGATTCCTACATTGGATGACTTTAAATTTCAATTCAAATTCCTGTGTCAATATTTTTTAAGTAATGCATATATTTTATTTGCAATTTTTTTTATTTTTATTCGAAAGAATAATATTGAAAATGCCATCACAAATACTCCAAGTCCTCCCAATTTTGAGTGAAAATTTATCATACATAAAGCTCCAGTCAACTTTAACTTTACTCGAGTTTGTAGCTTTTACTCATCGTCACTGTCACTTAAATATTTTCTCCTAATTAACCAGTCACTGTGACATCAAAATGTGTGAAAAAAATTGCCTAGCAAACAATTTTCAAACGCTTTAACGACATGTTTGCCAGCAGCTTGGCAGCAACATTTCGACAAAAAATCACGTTCCTCCTTCCTAATAATTTTAATAACTCGGCTGATATGGCACTCGACAGCATCGCACACACACACACACACCACACCTGGCGTATTTGTTAGTATGACAGGCGTAACCCAGTAGGAAAATTATGCAGCTTTCATTAAAAATATTAATAAGTAATTTGAAATTCCAAACAACATCAAAACAAAAAATGTACAAAAATGCAAATATTTCGTCACTGAATTTTGTGAGCCTTTTTTTGTTTTTAAAACTTGTTGAAAATATTAATTCCTGCTGTGTATGTGTATGTAAATGTGTAGGCGCGCAGGTGTGTTTCTGTTGGGGGGTTGCAGTCGGCGTGTTCGCTGCCATGGCGGTCGATGTTGCCTGCAGCGGTGAGGGTGGCTAAAAAAGTCAAACTGAAATATTCGCTTTCATAGAAATTTACATTTTCCTAATGTTGTTGTTGTTGCCGTGGGTTGCTGTTGAAAGCTTGTTAAGCCACACACAAGATTGATTGAGTGCGATTTTAGACAAGTACAACACTCAGGTGCGCACACACACACATACGCACAGCACACACACACACACACACATGCATACATATTGCACATAGATCCCGTCGCTGTTCTGCTGTCATGACTTTGACAGCCGCTGAATTCGATGCTCCTTTGATTTCGTTTTCCTGCTTTAGCTCTGAGCCGTTCGCTGTTATTTCTTCTGGGCCTCTTATTGCTATTTTTGTTGTTGTTGTTTTGAGGTTCATGATTTTTCAATAAAGTCGCATGCGACTGACGTTTTTTTCGTGGCAGCAACTTGACACGCTGTTGTAATTTAATTTATTAACTTTTCGGCAAATTGGCTTAAATTTGATTTTGAAGATTGAGCCGTAAAGCAATTACGCACGCGGCTGGCAATAGAAATCCGCGCCGGCTGCATCTCATAGCGGCCCGAGAGCGATTCAGAGCGAGTATTTAATTTTTAATAAAATCAACACAAAATGAAATCGGCCACAGCGCACAAAGCTGACAGCACGTGTGCGACGTTCTGGGGTCCGTCGGGTGGCTGGCGGCCACAAAGGGAGACCTTAACACGCTTTCGCGTGGCCTAAGGTTGTTCACTAACGGTTACATCAACACGCAATGTGTTTACAAATTGCCAACAAACACTTTTTCAAAGTTTCAAGTGTGCTCGAAAAACTAACAACAAAATAACAAATAAGAAAAAAATCGCTAACCAAAATGGGTTTGAAAAGTGTTGAAAACAAGCCAAGCTTGTTGTAAAAAAAAACAAACAGACCAATCTAATTTGACCAAATTGAAATTGGTCAACAAATTCCATCCAAAAACTTAAACTTCAACACACTTTAGTGAGCGTTGCTGCTGAAAAAAAATGCACCTTAATATGCAAGAAAAATTTACATTTAATTAGTTTAATTTGAAGTGTACAATGTCGAATGCTTGCAGCTAATGAATCGTCCGTGGGTGTCGAAACCCATCGAAAGTGGAAGTTGAAATCCCAACTAAACCCGCTAATAGATTTATGAACATTTTCTGACTAAAATCTATGCGAAAGTATCGAAATGGCATAAAAGGCATTTGGAATCTGGTATGGTGCTGCTCAAATGTCATGTCAACAATAGCGACAGCAACAACAACGACAACCGGCTCTTTCAAGTTGAAGTCGAAAACGATACTAACTGTTTTGGAAGCTGACGCAGCGATGACTAGTCACCCGCCGTGTGACATTTTGACTATTTAAGCGACTATTAATTATTGGTGAGATGCATAAAGTTAATGACTGCAATAATTATAGGTTTACAGCTTATATAGACAGACTTATTTCGACGCACCATGAATGCCAGGTTTCCAGTTGATTGCCTAATTGTTAGTATTTCCAACTTGGATAACACTGCACAACGAAATCAAATTTTTTTTTAAATAACAAGGTTCTGACAACGGATTCTGGTAGAGGGAGAAAAAAATATATGTGTATCGGTGTTCTGAAAGTTTACGTCTGAATTTTTTTTAGTGGGGTCAAAGTTTTCCCCTTTTTGCACATTCGTATGGTGAATCGGCATACGAAAATTATGTAACCTCACATTTTAGGTATATGATGTGTTCAGCAATTTGATGTAAAATACTACGAAGAACATTTTTGTGGAGCATTTTAACCCTGTAGCTCCTATTTTTTGGGTCAATTTGACATTTTTTCTAAAATGCCAAAAATGTCCTGTAAAACAGGGCTTTTTAAGGACAAAATGTACCACGAAAATATTCACCATAAAATTCTACTATAGGTTTCTGAATACATCAAAGCTCAGAAATTAACTTGAACGCCAGAATTAAGCCAAAACTGAAAATGTGTCTAAGTGTTTATTTCGTACTTAATCAAAATCGGTACTTTTTTTTGTGTTGTACAGTGTAATTATTAGAACTACTCGTAGTACATATTTGGGAATAAAATGGGTTAATATATGAATTAAAAAAACTATTAACAAAAAAATGTAATATAAGTATAAGGCATTAACAGTATTGAGACTTGAATGTGAAACAAAATGTTCCTATACTTATGTCTGCCAGGCTCAAAGGGAGTTAGGTCTCTGAAAATCAGTTCTCATATCTCAATTCCTTTAAAATGTATCGTGCATACCTCAAAGAGGAGCAATTCATGTGATATATAATACAATATTAACAATGATAATACTACATAAATAATCTATATCTTCTATACATATGTACTATATATATAAAATTGAATGTCTGTTTGTTTGTTTGTTGGTCACCCGGCACTAAAACTCAGAAACTACCCGGCCGATTGAGTTGCATCTTTCACGAAATGTTGGTCGTGACTAAATCTCGGTAGGCCAAATAGTGCGAATACGACCCGACAGGTGGGCATGGCACCTCCCATACAACCTAAATTTTTAATATGGAATATCTTCGGAATTATAGATCGGACAGCATTGAAATTTGGTACAGGGCCACCGATTAGGTGCATCGTTTCACTGGTAAAGTGAAACGGACAAAGGTTGGACAAGGGGCGTGGCACTTTTCAAGCAACCCAAATGTTTTGAATAACTTTGGAACCATAGATTACACATCAATGACGTTTGGCACAGACTTACAATTTAGACGTGTCCTTCGACAGGTGAATGAGGTGGGTATTGGATGAGAGGGGAGGCATGGCACCGCCCATACAACCAAAAATTTGTAATAAATGTAGATATAATTTATAATAATTTTAATTCTTTATAATTTTTTTAGATATAATTTTTAATCAATGCAGAGTTAAGAGAACCCTGATTTATTGAGCCCATTGACTTCAAAATTGCAAGTAAAAATATAAAGTATTCGTATATCAAAATAAGGAATTACTGACGAACAGACCGACGACCTTCAACCGTACACAATTTCAATGTCCAACTGAAGATCTAATTTCAAAAGACCAAATACTTTCTTTTATATACTTTCAAGTACGCAGCAGTGGTCTTCGACCGCCAGACGACAGTGCAAAATATTCGAATTGGCAGCCAATTGAGCTGATGCGAAATTTTAGTTGAATTTATAATCGCTGCTCCTTTTTTTCCTGCTAAGTATAGCTCAACTCTTCACTACGCTCCGTTTTCCTTTTCGAGAAGCACCAGCAATTCCGCAATTCATCAATAATTTACATACAAATGCCATTACGTTCGTTTTTGTGTCGTTCTCTCGTTTCGTTTGACATTCTGACATTTAGGCATGGCCCAGACCCGTTCACGCGCTGCACTGCTGCACACAGCTCGGAGAATGAAAATGCACTTTTCTGCCTCACCATGTCTGAGGCAAATTTTAACTGACAATTACAGTGCCGAAAACGAATGAGAGCAAAAGGACTTGTGGTGGCAGTGGCAGTCAAAGTCGAGGATGCAACTTTTCATGGTCAACGCCGGAAAACGCCGAAAAGCCAACGCCGCTGTCAAGCTGGAAGTTCTTGTTGCCATGTCGTTCATGCATTCGTAATGTCACACGGCGAACGAGCGAATCGAGACGAACGGGAAATGGAAAACCCCAAGGATTGAATTAAATACGTCAATTTTAATTATATACTCGTAGTACCGACTATATATGTAGTGGATGTCGTGTAGCGCTGTTGCCTGGTTGCAACTTGTGCTTTGGCGCGGCAGTGGGCAAAAGTTTAATAAATACTAATGAGCTAACAGCGGAATTTGTGGAGCAATACGGAGGTGATTGCACGACGAAAAGCGCTCAAATAATGCTAATTAAATTTCTGCACAGTTTTGTGTGGAAATTGATTTAGTGTATTGTTAAACCAGTGGGAAAATACTATGAATGTAGTAATTTTTGTTAGCTAGTTTGAATCTGAGTGAAATGGAATAAATGTTGAGAGATGCGAATACAAATCCTCAACGACGCTCAATGGAGTTTTGTTTGAGAAATGTGAAAATAATGATTAACATGACTTCAAAGGCATTTAGAGCAAACCTCATATTCTCTAGTCTTATCGGGCCAGAGAATCGCCAAATAGTTTGATTGGCTCTATAAACTCACATTGAATCTTTCACGCACTCGTTAATTAACTTCATGTGGGATTAATACGGATCACCCATGGGATTTTTATTCGCATTTACATATTTACAACTTCTTTTTCTTTTCCTGGTCATTCTTTTCTCTGTTCTACTCTTTCTTCTTAGAAACTCTACTACTCTTCTTCTTAACCCTTTCGACCCCAAAGTTGCCTGAGAGCAACTTCACCTATTTGTCATCTTATAGCAAAGGCTACGATTGATTTATGGGTTTAATTTAAGTAGGCACCAACAAATTAATATTTTGAATTTGAAGTGAATTCAAAGCAAATTACAAAAATTTTACTGTTATCCCCAAAATAATTTCTAATAATTTGCAGCGATATCAGGGAAAGTTTATGTTCGAATTGAAGTCTACGAATTGGGCGCGTTTGATCAAAATCCTGTTTCTTTAATAATGGTTAAATAAAATCAAAAACTGATAATTTTGTATTGTTCCATAAATATTAAATAATGTTTCTGTAATTAAAAAATATTGATACAAAATTTCTTTAACCCGTTTTAAGCTAAAATTGTTCAAAAGTAAACTAGCTCTAGAACTCTAACAAAGAGGCGTGGCGACTTTAAATGTCGTGTGCACACTTCTTAGGCAAGTGTTGCATGATTTAAATACAAAAATGTAATATCGAGACACAGGATAAAATTCGGGGTCGACAGGGTTAATACGGATCACCTATGGGGTTTCTACACTAAATTCAAATAAATCGTTTCAGTAGCTGCACTGCGTTTCAATATTTACAACCTCTTTTTCTTTTCCTGATCATTCTTTTCTCTGTTCTACTCTTTCTTCTTAGAAACTCTACTACTCTTCTTCTTAAAGAACCACGCCTCAATGGCTTTGCTTTACCATTCAATTGCAGAAAGTGTGAAGCAAGTGCGCCTGTTTTTTAATATTGCCGCCATTTTGTTGCATAAGCAACTCAAAAACTTCCCCCTGCATTTGTTTTCCCGCATCGTTCTTTGCCATTTGCCACTTTCAAATCAAAAGTTGCAAGAAATTGCACAAAGAGAAACATAAAATTGCACATCCTGACTGCGTTTGTCTGGAGTCAGTCGCTTGTGCGTGCACGCCCACCACAACAGCGGCTGCTCCTGCTTCTACTTCTTCTTCTTTCCTTACTGCTTCTTCTTCTTTCGCAAAGCACATACTGACAACACAGTGACAGGCGCATGTAGCTTTTCTCTCAGGTGTCTTTAGCGTTCGTTGCAATTCATTGTTATGCGAATTGCCATGCCTTCGGTTGTCATTGTGTGTGTGTGTGTGTGCTCGAGTGGTTGTTGGCAAATATGACTTACAAGTGCAGCTACGTTACGCTTTTCTGTCTCAATTAAGCTGCTCGAGTCCTGCTCCTGCATCTGCATTGTTTGCATCTTGCCGTCAATTGTCTCGCAGCCGCCCAGCCGCCTTTTGTCTTGCCGTCGGTTCAGTTGTCTGTTTGTCTGGCCGTCTGTGCTGACTGCTTTATTAAGTCTTTCAAATTATTTATTTATGCAAATTAAAGCAATAAAATCCGCAATGAAGTAACCAAAGCGGCGCATACAAAATGCGCCCGCGAAAAGTGCAACCAGCGGCCGGCGTTTTATTGCAGTCGCCCATTCTAATTTGCATTCGCTTCAGTTCGCCTTTAATGGCCCAACTTCTTTTATGGCCCGAAAGCAGAGCAACTCAATTTTTGCATTTATTATAGTAAATGGCGTGGCCGTTTGTTTATTGTCTAATTAAAATGTCGCGTCATAAAGCGCAGACCGATTAAATTCGCTGCCAACGGCGCTTACCCATAACTCACATTGGCGCTCGATCGGAAGTGTGAAGTGTGAACGTACCTGCAAAAAACAGAAACGGAAGAAAAAATCCAATTAATATTCAAAGCGCACAAAACGGCTGAGCAAAATTTTTGCTAATATCAGCAAATTGATTTGAGATGGAAGGCAACGAGCCGTGCCAGCCGTTTGACTGGCAGTCACAACACGCAATTTGCATAGCACAACATTTGGTTAATTTATGCAATAAATTAAATGCAGCCAAATTCAATTGAGATTTTAATCGAAATTCAACGCTTAACACGATCTGACATCAATCTGCCTTGAACGAGCTGCAAAGTGCGAAAAGGAGGAGCCGAGTGTTAAATTGTGCGCTCGAAAAATCATTCATTTTAAATGAAAAGAAACATAATGAATAATGAGTAACTAAAAGTAAAAAAAAACGAAACAGCATTAACCAGTAAATGTGAAAGAAATGTCGGCTGAAAGAAATGCGGCTCCGAAATTGAATGTCAAGTTGAGCGGTTGAATACGAAAAATCACGTTAACTGGGTCACTACAACCAACGTAAAACAGACAAAAATACCATATACTCGTACAAAATAAAACAATACGAAAAAATCACATAAACAATTGGAAAAAAGTGGCGAGCAAAAAAAAAAAACAATTGACGCGAGTGCTTCACGCACGTCTTGACAGCGCCGCCTCCACGCGTGCGCGCGAGTTAATTGAACTGATTTCTTTATTGTGGCAATTTGACTGGTTTTTGTTGTTGTTGTTGTTGTTATTATTTTGACTTTAACAACAAAAACAACAACAAACAGCAGCAACAACTACCAAAATATGCCAAGAAACGAACACACGACTGCCACAGTGACCATTTGTACCAACGCAAAAGCATGGCCCACATTAACGGTGAAACAATAATAGCAACAACAAACAGGCAGTTTATAAACAACAAAAATACATAAAATTAGTTTAATTCACTGCGAAAATAATTGCAGTAATTATTGTAAAAAAGTTTTATTTTAATGTTTGAGACTTGGAGGCGTCGGGTTGCAGACACATTTGCATATTGCAGACAAATTTTTATGTATTCGTGTAAGCAAAATACGTGTAAGTTGCATAAAGATATTTGATAGATTTAGAACAAATGTGTTTAATACAAATCTGAAATTCTTCCGGAGCGCTGTGCCATTTTATGTTGGCTTCGTGAGGACGAACAATGCTCTTTCCAGAGCCTTGTTAGAGCTCAATGAACCTTTTGTGTCATCGGATATTGATTTTGCGCTCTCTAAATCGGGTTTCCTTGAGTCAGCCAACCTCGCCGTTAATTAATTAGTTACATTTTAGTATGTAAGGAAAAAATATTTTTCATATTTTTATAGTCTACAAGAACTCTTGTTCATAGATCGAATCAAATAAATAAATAAATAAATAAATGCATAAATAAATAAATAAATAAATAAATAAATAATTAATTAATTAACAAATACATCAAAAAATTAATAAATGAATAAATTAATAAATGGGTAAATAAATAAATAAATTGATAAAAATAAATATATAAACAAATAACTAAATAAATAAATAAATGAACTAAATAAATAAATGAATAAATAAATAAATAAGTACATAAATAAATAAATAAATAAATAAATAAATAAATAAATAAATAAATGGATAAATAAATAAATAAATTGATAAAAATAAATAAATAAATAATTGAATAAATAAATAAATAGATAGATAAATAAATAAATAAATAAATAATTAAATAAATAAATAAATGAATAAATGGCTAACTAAATAAAAAAAATTAATAAATAAATAAATGAATAAATAAATAAATAAATTGATAAAAAATAAATGAACTAAATAAATAAATAAATAAATAAATGAATAAATAAATAAATACATAAATAAATAAATAAATACATAAATAAATAAATAAATGAATAAATAAATACATAAATAAATGAATAAATTGATACAAATAAATAAATAAATAATTGAATAAATAAATAAACAAATTAATAAATAAATAAATAGATAGATAAATAAATAAATTAATTAATTAATTAATAAATAAATGAATAAATAAATAAATAAAATAAATAAATTATTACATAAATAAATAAATGAATAAATTAATTAATAAATTGATAAAAATAAATATATGAACAAATAACTAAATAAATAGCTGTAAGTGATCCTTTAAAACTTGTATATAACTTTATAAAAATTAGCAATTAAAAAATAGTTTACATATAAATGAATACATAAATAGAATAATAAAAGAATACGAATTCATTACACAGGATATGTTTCTTCAAGATGTGATAGAATTAGGAAAATAAATTTGCTGTGCATACGAGTATGTAAATCAGTTTCATTGTTGCCTTTGGGTGACTAGTGTTGACCCTGTTTGAGCCAATTTCTAAAGAAAATATCTTTTAATCTAAATATTTGCACATCGATCATTTGGTCCGCCTACCCCAATTTTGGGTAACTCTAACAATTTCGATCAATTCATAGCCAAAATATCTCACAATCTCTCAGCATTCCATCTTCGCATTACCGAAACCACAAAGGCAACTCCAACCAAGTTCATGTTGTTTTTGTTGTACCTCGAATATCTCAATTTGCAAATGCGCCATTCTGCCTGTCATGGCCAATTGCCGAAACAAGGCATTGTCCATGCGCAAAAATGGCATGACCAAAGTTCTGTACGTGTGTGTATGTGTGTGTGCGGCTGTCAGGCGACTTTTAAGCGAAACCAATTTGAAAACGCCTCAGCAGGAAATCGGAACAGCGCCGGCAACGAGAGTCAGAAGTCAGCGAATCGGCACAGGCGGCCGTGTATGGTAGCGCGGCACAATAAGCGTCGCGCAGAACATCGAACCAGCGCAGCCGCCGAATACTTTTCACTTGTTTGTGCGACGAAGAAAAGCAATTTCTCCAACCCAAATGCATCATTGTCTGCGCGCCCATTCAGGTTTTGCAGCGCTGGCCGCCTGGCCATGGCAGCGTTTTTGCGTGAGCGTCAGCAGCGCCGAGCGAGTAAGCAGAACAAACAGCGGCCGCGTACCAGAGCAGCAGCGGCAGCAAGGCCCAAAAACAAAAACACTGCAAAAAGCAAAAAGCTTCTATTCTTCTATGGTTGCACATAAATATCGCTAATACGATTAGTATTGATGGCGATCGTAAAGTCGCTGCTGGTTGCCGATCGCCGATTGGCGTCGTCAGCGGCGGCAACGTCATTATGAGCGCTGGCGACAATGTCGCACGGCGAAAAACTGAACAGAATCGCGCTGCGGTCTGTGCGGCCGCGAAAGAAAGTGTCAAAGCGAGCGCTGTTGAAAGAAAAAGTTACAACGGCCAACAACAGCGCGCCAGCAACAATGCCAATGGCAACAATGCTGCTCTGCTGGTTGCTTGGAAAAAGTGACACATTATTATGTGATTTATGCGACACAAACGCAACGAAAGTACAAAAGGCGACGCGCGGCGCGGATAATCGGGTTAAGAATAATTCTGCACTGCAGAGCAGCGGCCGCTGTTGCGCGCAGCTGCAAAGGTCGCGCATTGCAGGCAGCAAAGTCGCGATTGCAGTTGCGATTGCGCTATAGAAATTGAGATTGGTTGCGAATCGGTTGTGGTCAGCGCACAACAATCTGCTTTTGTTGCGGCTTTTTATGGCGTCACAATTTATGTGGTCCCCTGAAAATTCGCCACAGCGCGTATTGGGTGACATTTCTTTGTCTCTGACACACTGCTCTCGATTCGCACACATTTGCACGTTTACGATCGAGCGCCGATTGGCAGCCGGCACTCGGTAATGGCCAATTGGCGACAGCTGATTTGAGGTTATGAAACTAAAATTAAATGGTGCGCGGCATTAGCTCAACCAGAGGCCGTAAAAAGTACTCGTATTGTGTTGCTGCGAATTGGCCATTATCGGCGCCTGCGGTGCCGGCGACCTACGCGCCAGTCATTTCATTTTCCTTCAAATACAAACTAAACGACTTGATTTGCTTTGGACATTAAAACAACACACACAACAAATGTTATAAAAACTAACAAATTTAAATAATAAATATTTATGACACGTTTTGTTGCATTAAATGGTGGCAGGAAAAGAGTTTTCATGGAGTGGCACTAAAGTGGACTATGATGCATTATTTGTCATGTCTTAACAATTTTTTTTATCATTAAAGAGAACGTAACCTATTTGAATATCTTGAAAATCAAATTTGATTTTACGATTCTTGCGACTAATTTTTCGTACATATGACTCCTTCATTAACCCGGTAGCGCCTACCGTGTAATTTTTCAATTAATAACAGTGAACTTGTTGCTCGCAATTTTCGAAAAACCTTCTAGTAAAAATGGGCTTAAGTTCTGTGTTGAATTACAAGTCATAGCGTTGTGAATTAAATATCGATAAATATCGAAATATCGATTCAATCGACACTCAAAATCTGATACAGTATAATCTCGATAATCCGGACAATTAAAAACCAGGCACTGTCCGAAATATCGAAATGTCCGGATTACCAAGATGACAAAAAAAAATCGATAGAAATACTGCTGCACACAAATGAAACTTATTTTTTATTGAATTAAAATTATTTTTACTTAAAAATTTTATTTTTAATATGTTATAAACATTTTTAATGATTTTGATAAAATTTGTAATTTTCATTTGGCGAAGTTTTCTTTAATTTTTGTAAAAATTTTAGATTTGCCTACATTATACTCCACTGCCAGTTGACGAAGTGACTTTCCGCGACATAATTTGTATAGAATTTCTTTTTTTGGTCCAACAATGAGAATGAAATAGAAAACTGGTAAAAAAAAACCGTAAAAAAATCAGATAAAAATGAGTGCCCGGATTTTTGAGGTAAAAAAATGTGTGATGTCCGAATTACAGAGTCAACAATAGAAAGCAATTGGGTGTCCGGATTATCGCGTTGTCCGTATTAGCGAGTATCCGAATTATCGAGATTGTACTGTATTCAAATATCGACTTGGGCCGCGTCTTCAGCTGTCATTCGGATGCAGCATAAAACTGTACAAAGTCGCACTTTCAACTGAAATGACTGCGGGGCGCTCGGCTTGTTGTCCCAAACTTGCAGTCGACGTGCAGTGTGGACTCACGATTGCACTGGAAGAGGCTGCAGTCGTACCATAACATGACCACTGCTGTTGTTTGCCACATACTCGATGCATGTATGTAAGTTTGAACATTCTGCTGAGATTGCAGCCAACGAAGGACTCGACTTATAATGACTCATAAAACTGACCTTATTTTACGAGCATGCCGATCAACAGGCTGTTGCTTAATTTTCTACAACAACAACAGCGCCAACAAACAACAAAATCCGCCATTGTGTATTTGTGCATTCCACTTGCACTTCTCAGAAACGGCAGAACGGCCGTGTGGCATGCGGCCGCATCTAATGATGAAACTTTTTAATGGGTCCCTGCCCATCGATTGGGCATTTCTATAAAGTTTCGTTGTAAGGACGAGCTACTCGCAGTGGGCATTAGCGAACCAACTTAAATGCATTGATTCGGGTTTTAATGCTCCTAGGCTGGGCTCGCAACAATTAGCAATTTTTGTTATTGTAATTTGAATGAATTTTATTAGTGCCAGGCGCAGTAAATTGGTGGCTATTTGTTTTAATATCTGCTGCACAGCAATTCGCAGGCCGGAAATTCCCCATTGCACCATTCAGATGCGCACTTTTATGTCTGCAGTTAATAATTTCATTAGCTAGAATCGAGTTGGCCGCGTGCATCGACTCGAAATCGCAGTGGCCAAGTGCTAAACTTAAGCAGCCAAACTTTATTGTGCAGTACTGTTAATTGGAAAACTTCAGTGTTTAGGCATAAAATGCGCATTTAATGCAAATCAAATGAAAACAATAACAAAACCTGCACCTGCTGAAATTGCAACCTTAATGACGTTTTGACAATTGCAAAGCAGTCAATTGCAATTTGCCAAGACTTGTTTGAATCGTGACAGAGCTCTTTGGAACGCCTGTGCCTATATTAATCATGTCCATATATTTTGCTGTCTCAACCACCCAGACAGACGTTAGACATTAGTCACAGGCAATTAAATTTCGTGTGTGCCGCGCTAAAGAATGCAGAAGTATTCACTCGTTGGCAAAATAATGTCTAACAAAATAGTTGGGAAGAGTCAAAGAAGCAGAAGAAGAAGCTTTTGTTCAATTAATTTCATAACTGATTCTGCATAATTAAATATATAGGCAGGTATTTACGATGTCTGGCCAAATTAATTGATTTTTGCCGCAACATCATTAAACGCTCGTGGAATTTATGCGAATTCTATGTTTTTATTCAAAACATTTCAACAAGCGACGCCCTGCCAAAGCCAAAATATGCTGATTTCTTCCAATGAACTACGAACAACAAATGAAAATGTGTAGTTATGATGAGGTGGAAAACTTCAAGTGTAAATACCATTTGATCGTCGCCCGATCAACAGCTTTGGCGCGATCAACGTTCTTGGCGATATTATGAAAGCCAAAAGCGGTGAGATCATTATTACGCAGGCGGCGAAGATTATGTTGAGTACCAGCAGCAGCGAACATTATTCAAAATCCTATTTTCATAATAAGCAATAATGGTAATATTTGAAATGAACAGAGACCATAGAGACCAGTAATACTCAAACAAATAGTTAGTACTTGTGGTATTTTACTAAAAATAAAGACAACGTAAAATCATAACATCTCACTATAAACAATATATAATAAATATATAATATAAAATAGAAATATATAATAAATTAATAATATAATAACTATTTAATTAATATTAATTATAATTAATTTCAATAAAATATATAATAAATAAATAATATAATAATTATTTAATTAATACTTAATAATTACTTAATTAATATAGTTACTTAATTAATTTAGTTAAAAAATATAATTTATTTCAAGAAAATATGATCAGTTGGTGTAGAAGATTGTTGCTTCAGTTCTATTAAAAATATTAACATTTTGTTTAATATATAAATAAATAATAAATATTATTAAACCATAAATATTATCGCATTATAACAGTTAATATTATAAATTAATTAAAATTAACTATAACTTATTTCAAGAAAACATGATCAGTTGTTGTAGAAGAATGTCGTTTAATTTTCATGAAAAATATTGAAATTGTAGTAAAATTATAAATAAATAAAAAGTATTATTAAACGATAAATATGATCTCATTATAACAATTAATATTATAAATTAATTATTATTAATTATAATTTATTTCAAGCAAGCATAATTGGTTATTGTAGAAAAATGCTGCTAAATTTTCATTAAAAATATTGAAATTTTAGTTGATATGTAAATAAAAAATAAATTTTAATTAACTATAAATATTATCGCATTATAATAATGAATTAATTAATATTAATTATAATTAATTTCAAGAAAACATGAACAGTTGTTGTAAAAATAAAGTAAAAATATTTCAATATTAGTTAAAATATAAATAAATAAAAAACATAATTAAATTATAAATATAATCGCATTATAACAATTAATTAATTAATATTATTAATAATTTATTTCAAGAAAACATGATTAGTTGTTGTAGAAGAAAGCTGCTTCATTTCCAGTAAAATATTAATATTCGAGTAAATAATTAATATTATTAAACTACAAATATGATTGCATTATAACAATTCATAAATTAATTAATATTAATTATAATTTATTTCAAGAAAATGAATAAATTTCAAATAATAAATGAAAATATAAATAAATAAAAAATATTATTAAACTATAAATATAATCGCATTATAACAATTAATTAATTAATTAATATTATTAATAATTTATTTCAAGAAAACCTTATCTGAATGAATATTGAATTGAATATTTTAGTTAAAACATAAATAAATAATTAATATTATTAAACTACAAATATTATTGCATTATAACAATTAATTAATTAAATAATTTTAGTTATAATTTATTTGAAGAAAAATTTATAAGTTGTTCATTTCTATTAAAATTATAGTTAACGATAAGAAATATCGAATAATACGAGTACTTAATTCGCCTTTGAGAGTTGTGTCAACAGTGTGACTGATTCTAACTTCTGCAATTTTTATGAAATTCAGTTTACATTGTTTCCAGTTTAACTGAAACTCACAAGTCGCAATACAAGTTGACAATGACGATTAGAATTTGTGTTGACACACACACTAACCAAAAGGAAACGTTCAAACATCAACTGTTTTTAATTTATTATTTAATCAAAATTGTGTCAAATTTTCCAATATGATCGCCCACATTATTTAATGATCCTTTTGAGCGTTTTTCGCGCACAGTTACAATGAAAACATAAGATTGTGTTGAGAAGTTGATGGCAACCTTAAATGTAGTTGTAATGGTTGGATCATGATAACTAAGATCACCTGAGCAATAGTGCGGTAACAATCACTATATGTACATAAGTACAGTTAATATGTGTAACCATCAACTCCTCAGTTCATACGCACTCGAGATGATCGCAATGAATGCAATTCATAGTGCAATGAGCGCAATCTGTACGCCATAGAACGCGGATAAACTCAATGGCCGAGTACTGTGTGTGTTTTCAGCTCATCCACCAACAACATGGCCAACAGTTTCTTGATCGCCATTACGTTGTGTTACTAATGCACAGCACACGTCGACACGCCGTTTAGCAGCATTAATCGAACCCATCAAGATTGTCTACGGCGCAATCGTTTCAGCCGTCAGTTTAACTTCAAAATGCTGCAATTGCTGAACGCTTTTGATCAGTTGTCGGCACATTGCCAGCAACAACATGCGGCTGTGAAGCAGACGCCGAACGTGTTGAGGATCGCCCGCTGCTGCATCGTTTTCGATTCGTTTTCATTAGCTCGAATGCGTGTGCGTGTATATCTATAAATGATCTAAGCGACTTGAGGTTTTATGAATTATCAACACAACAACAAGCCTCGAAGACAACTTACACACCATGGCGTTTTTTTGTTCATAATCGCATTGAAGCATTTGAAAAATTCATGGAAATTTGCATAAATTACTGCTCACGGCCTGTGGTCGTCGCCGCCGCTCGGCCTTATCACTTATTGGCCGTATTGGCTTATCAACCAAGAAAGATCTGCCTTTTCCGCATTCGCCCAACAATGATGCCAACTAAATACAAGCAACACTCGTTTGAACGGCGCATTGCGTGGCAGTTCTTGAAGTTTGATCATTTTATGCTCGCACTGCTCATCCGCACAGTTGGCTATTTCCATGCGAGTATCTAATTTTGACTGCCGCAGTTTGATTTTCAATTTGCAATTTTGGTGGCTGTGCTGCTTTTGGTGCGCGCCGCTTCTTCTTCATTGCAAAATGCTATAATTATGGCCTGGAAAACCACTTGAAACTTTCTAAATGCCGAATTTCTACGCGGCTTCCGCAGATTTAGTTGATTTGCGATGGTTTCGGTTCTTTTTTTTTGTCTTTGTGTGGCAGCAAGCAAGTTTCATTTGTTTGCGTGGACTTTTCAATAGTTTCACATTTCGCGTTTCGACAAAACAGACCGAGGCTTCGCTTGCAAATTTGCAATCGAAGCGATGCGTCATTGGTGAAGTGTTTGGCATTAGATGGGCAAAAGTTTTAGGCGCCGAAAACAGCTGTTTTGCAGTGAAAACGTTCTGACTGCATGCAACTGGAAACCGATTGGGCGCTACGCACAATTGAAATGTATTATTCACTAATGCGAAATGTCAAAATTGACAGGAGATTTCAATTGGCTGCTGGAAAATTGAAAACCATACAGAAATGTTAGAAGTGGCTAATTGAAAATGTTTACGGGCTGTCTGCTTCGTTGTTCAATGGCACGTTAAATGCTGCCAGCAATGGTGTCAAGTTCAGCGTTCATTATCATTCAGCGTGCAGTTCATTAACGCCAACAGATTATTTTCAGATCAGAATTACGGTTACTAATGCGTTAGCGGCATCTGAGCAATAATTGAGCCGCGTTGCTTTTGTATTTTTGTTGAGGATCTGAATTAATGAATTTCGAAAAGTTATGGGAAATTTGAAATTTATGGAAAATCTTAATGGACGCAAGTGTTCACACGTTTATTGCTTTCTCAACAATCTTTCGATCATCTTTAATTCGTATCACACAGCTGTTCTTTGAACACTCCAAACACATGAAACAAGTCCCATAAAAAATTATTAAACAAAAATTGCGCACTAAAAAGCTTCAAATTAAGCAGCCAAATAAAGTTAACGCAATGAAACGTAAAAAACTAAACATTTTAATGCTTTTCATGCTGTCCAAAAAGTTATAAACAAAGTTTATGCAATCATTAGCGTTGATATTTTTAGTCGACACACAATTTGCATACCAACAATTTACATACCGAACAGCCAACAAAATAAGATTGCTTCTCAACAACGCAATTTCTAAACTGATATTTAAAGATTCGTAGAATCGCGAAATCGATGACAATTGGTGAGTTTTACCATCAAGCAGCCACAGCAGACGAAATGAATCATTTACATCGATGGGAACAGCAACAAAGCAGTCACAAAAGTATAAATTATGTAATAAATTGTGGAAACTAACTGCCAGCAAATCCCAAGAAATATCTAAGCACATCGACCGAAAGCCACTAAACACGTAATTGAAAAGCGGGACGTCACCAGCGGCCACAGAATAGCAAGCAACAACAACAACATCATTACTGTGGCGCGTTCCCATCATATTTAAAAATAACTGTTGCCAAAGTTGAACTAACTTATAAAATATTTTAAGTAGCATAATTATACGTTTTTGCGTGCTTTTTTTTAAACATTTTTGTACACGACTCTTTTAATTTATTTGCTGGCATGTTTGCTCCTCTACACCAAAAATGTGCTTAAGTAAACAAATACAAATTTAATATACAAAAAAATTTCATATAAAAAAATGTTGAGCGACACAAAAGCATTAAACGATCTAACGAAAAAAAAAGTTCAAACAAGAGTGGCAGAAATATTTGTAACCAAAAGGTAGAAGAAGAAAATTGTTGTCGAAAATAGTGTTTAGTGTAGAAGGTGCGGGAAATTATAATAAATTAACATAATTAACGCTATGACAAAATGCTGTTTTACAAAAAAAAAAACTTGAAGAAAGGTGCGCAGCATAGTTTGTGTTATTATGCTGGCAGTTGAAATATTAGAAGAAATCTCAAATCTCATTTGTTGGCTCTTCACAAACAAATTCGGTGAGATGAATGTTTATTAAAATGTTTTTTAATTCTATTTTTATAGCAGAAGGACATTGTTGTCACATGCATTTTTTGAGGACTATAAGTTGATTCAAGTTTTAGTGCCTAACCCGAATGTATCGGAATTATTTTTCTTTTGAATTTTGCGAAAACACTTTTGGAGCGATTTAGTGTGAAATGGGTTAAATATTTTTTACATAGTTTTTGCTTTACTGAATCTTCTTAAGAAACATACAAAAATAATTAATGTCATGTTTTACACTTTGAAAAAATTGTTTTTAATGCTTATAATATAAAATGCATACACCTATCTGACTGCAGAATTGATTTGTAAATCTTTTCTTTCTAAAAAATCAAACTGCAGCAATTATTACTAAAATTTTTCAAATTTTTTACTATGTTGTGAAATTTAGTTTTGCAAAGAAGGTTAAAGAATTTTTGTGCCAAATCATGACAGCTGGCAGTAAACTGCTGCGCGCCGCACAACGTTCGAAACAATGGCTACAATAATTGCAATTTTTTGTGAGTGAAAAAAGCGCTCAAAGCCTGCAAAATTGTACAAATACGCAGATCAAAGCGCGCAGAACGGAAATCAACGCACAATCGAATGCGATTCAAAGAAAATTGGGCTTAGAAAAACACAAATGAAAAGTGCACACCAGCCCAAAAAAGCTTCAAAACAAAAAAAACCGCACCACGTGCGGTTTTGTGCGTTCAAAGTACTTTTTGCAGCATTCAGCAGTCAAGATTTTCCAAAAAACATGCATACATACATATATCAATAAACAAAAATTAAAAAAAAAAGAAAATAAGAAATAAACAAAACAAAAACAACAAAATCAAAAGACGCAGCGGAAGCAGCAGAAAATGTCTTGCAGCAAATGGCATTAACCTTGAAAGCGACGACACAGCACGGCATGCTGGCAGCCCATAATGATGAACGAAATGAAGACATAAAATAATCGGCAGCAGTGGCAATTTGAAAACCCCAAAAGGGCCATTCGAGCTCACTCACTCACACTCACCAACACACGAAAATGCTTGGACACAAAAATGAATAATAAAATGCTTGCACATTGAGTGAAAAACGCGCAGCATAATTTAATTTGTTCAGTCGCCTTAGCACTACACACACCAACAACAATAGCCAAAGTAGCAACAACAAGATCAAGAAAAGTCAAAACTACACCGAGGGCCAAGTTCATTAAACTTGCCGCCACCAGCACACACACAGCCGTCATGGGACCACGGCAACCTGGGCTGGAAGTTCAAGAAAAGCAGCGAAAAAGTGCCATTTTTAATGTCTTTCCTGTATGGCTTTGCCAGTATTGTTGCCATCGTTGGCCCCGGCAACCTTAAGCCAAAACCTGAAAATGTTGCTGGAACTCAAACTCGAGCTGGGCCGCTGCGGCGTGCGTTGACGTACGAGTATCTAAACGCCGAAAATGACAAATGACAGTTGACAACGTGAACGTTGTCTCGAAAAATATATAAGTACTTTTGTGCAAAGTTCCTAATGCGCTTATTTTGCTTGATTTGGCTCGTTTTGTTTGAGGCTCGTTGCTTTTTGGCAACACACTGCGCCAACAAGACAAACCAGAAGCGGCAACACGAGCGCCAAGTTGAGACTGTTGGCGTTTCACTTTTTAACTGCAGTTGCAGATAAGACGGAAATGCTGCCGGCATTCGCTCGCAATTTCTTATTTATTTATTTATTTATTTATTTTTGGCCCACACTATTCACTTGTCCAGCGCCGCTTGCGGCGAGGAATCGCTTCCATTGGCAGCGAAATTGTCTGCGCCCAACTGCTGCCACCCAAATTTTTGGCAGCGCGTTCTGTCTCTGGCGCATAAATAGTGCGTATGGCTGGCAAGCCGAACGCCTCCCACTCCCTGCAACTCTTTAGATGTGTGTGTGTGTGTGTGTTTGTGTCGGGTGTGTATGTATGGCGCCCCTTTGTGGAGCAGACAACGACTAGACGCAGCATTCCGTTTCCTCTTTTTTTATCTGTATTGCTGTTCTTGTTGCCATCTCCTTCCATTCTGCGTCTGTCTGTCCGTCTAACTGTTTGTCTGTACCGTTTGGCGGGTCGGGCGTTATCTGCGTAAAAGCTTTTGCGGCATGTTTTGACGGAGAATGTTGCGTTTTTGTTTCCGTTTCTTGTTTTTTTGCGCCCCTTTTTTATGTGTAGAAAAAAATAAGTGAAAGTTGTAAAGTGCTAGCCAAATATTCCATAAAAAAAAAAAGAAAACCAACTCGCCTCTTAGCAAAGTTGCTCAGAAACCAGTTAAAGTTACCACAAAGGCGGCAAGTTGCTGCTGCTTTTGTGCTTAAAAGAATTGGAAATTTAATTATAACGTTAGTGCTTGCAGTCGAAAAACAATCGGGGGAAATTGCTTGCAATCAGGGCGCTAATGAGAATAGTGCACTGACAACGTGGCATTTAAGCAAAACTTTTATTAACTTTAAAGCTGTTGGAATTGTCTGTTGTGTTGCTGTGTTGCTCTGACTTTACAGATAGTAAAGTGATTTACGGCGTTGTTATTGTCGAATGCGAAGCTATTCTGTTATGTGAGAAAGCAACGTTCAAAATTGTTCAACAAAATAAAGATGGGGTTTTGGTTTTGTACGAGAAAACAATAACAGGAGTCATTCGTCACTCGGAACAGGCCAATAAGAAAAATTTTCTTCAGTGACTGCAAATCTCTGAAAGAAAAATAACTGCATACGAAATGCTTTCAACTCGACAAGTCATTCGGAATCTGTGTACAATCCTGTCGTACTTCCGAATAAGAATATATATGGCATTGATTTAGAAACCCAGGGACCCAGGGATATTTCAATGTAAAGGGAATTTCACAGGCTACAATATGGTAGCAAACTTATTGTACCTTAGTGATGGATTTTTTCGAGAAAAAATCCGTTAAAAAAAAAATTTTATAAAGAAATGTTTTTTTCGCTTAAAACTTTTTATTAGTATGATACATTTTACGTATCTAATGTTGCACATCAGAAGAAAGGTATAAAAAAGACCTTTCGTTTGATACCCATATCGTGTAAATCAGTTGGAGATTTTGATAAAAACGTTGAACTTTGACCCCGAGCCACGCCTTTTATGGGCGTTTCCCAGGCAAAATTTTTAGTTTGTTAGATTCAGAAGCCAACCCTCTATATAAAAGCATACTCATTTATTTCTTTTCACGAGGGTTCGCTATACTGTTTTTATTCCTCGACGAAAGTGGGGTTTTTGGGACATTTTTGTCGAAAAACAGTTTGAATGTATTTTTTTTGGATTGGTGTCTTAAGAAAATTTGTTGGTCGTTAAAATATCTACAAACTTGCCGAAGATAGTATGGCGATATTCGGAACGATTTAGGACCTATTAGCATTTCACGTTCGAAGACTTAAGCGACGAACTCGACTAAAATGAGCAAACTTCAAAATCGAATTTCTCTTAAACTAGAGCCAATCCAGCCAAACGGCTGGTGGATTTCAACTCAGTATACCTATAGAAAGTAGGTCCCCCCATGTCTGAATTTTCGAGTTGCACAGTGTTATCATTGTGCTTGTTTGAGAAACTAACTTGTGGAAGGTAGTTCGTGAAGCACTCAGGTTAAGCAGCGCACTGCAATTAGGTTAGGTTAGGTTAAAGTGGCTGCCTGGGCACGGAACTTGCCGAAAGACACCCTTAGGCCCAAAAAAGGTGACAGTGTGATACCACAAGGAAAAAGTGATCTGACTTACTGCAAGTCGAAGTGCCTATTTGTTCTGTGAATAAAACCTAGCAAGTCTCTTATGTTGACTGATCTGAGGTCGTTCAAATTGTCGAGATAGAAGAGCCTAAGAATTTCCACCTTCGTCTAGAAAAAGCCAGACAGTGACAAAGGAGGTGGCTTATAGTTGCTTCCTCCTTCACATTTTGGCAACTGCAGCAAAAGACCCAACTGTCAGTTCCTAGTCTGAAGGCATGACGATCGAATAGGCAATGTACCGTCAAAATCGAGGCGATTGTACTGATATGTTGTCTGCTGAGCGAGACAAATGTTTTAGTGTGTCCGGAGTTGAAAGTGGGCCATAATTATTCAGTTATAGAGCATGCACTCTCCTTCTGCCAACGTTTGTTGGCTATATCGAGGAATGAGGAGCATATTATGAGTTTGCATGTAGCAAGAGTCTACTGTTATAGTGGTGCTGTAGTCTGGTAAGGTGGTGCCACGTCTGGCGCCTTTTCTCTGATGTCTCTGTGGCCCGAAATCCAAGTCAGAGTAATGTTGTGCAGGGAACGGCAGCAAGAGACCACCTTCGATATGCTGGAGGTCTTCTTGAGGGCTGTAATTGCTGCCTGATTGTCCGTGAAAATCCGTACCGTTCCTCCAGGGAGGTTGCGAATTTTTAGTAAAGACAGGGCCTTGAAAATGGTTAGTAAGTAGTTCCGCTTGGAAGTCACTGCAGAAGTCTGGAAGACGGAAACTGCCTTTCATGGGAGGCACACACTTTTTTACTAGCTAGAAATATTTTCATATAGAAATCTATATATGTATGTGCTCTAGAATCTTGAGCTTAACCTTGACTTTGGCAAACATTTTGAAGATTTTCGAACTGTTAAAATTTTGTTAAAATTTTTCTCCATAGAAATTATATTCTTTTTATATACATATGTACATCAAATTTCTCATTTCTCTGTATGTTTAAAATGTTGAAAAAGCGAGCAAATTGCCACAGTTGCTTGCAGCACTCGCTGTGGTTGTCCTTCAGCAGGCACTTAAATCCTTTTCGCAAATAACACCAACAATTGTCAGTTACACAATCATTGCAACGTGCCGTGTGCGCTGGCGTGCAACATTCGACAGCAACACTGCACACAGAGACGACAACTCAATGACCAATGTTGGCATGAAGCCGACAAGGCAGACGAGCTGATTTGTATGCGGCCAATGTGCGCTGCAGACAAGCGGACAGCAGCATGTGCCAATATACATACAGACACACATACATTCGTGTGTGTGTGTGTCGTTTGGGTATACGAATTTGGCCGCAGGATTTTACTAGTCGCATTTTTTGCATCCTTTTATGTATTTTTTTGAGCACTGTTTGCCTGCTGCATGCGGACATTTTGAAGGTTAACGAAATAGCAAAACACGCGCGGCTGCCAGTAGTTGAGTTCATGTTCAACGGCGTGGCAGACGCAATGGTGGTGGCGTGCGAGGTGTGACCAGAAGCACATTAAAATTAGTTGCAATTGAAGTGTGCGATGCCTGTGGCGGCCAACGTTAATCATATTAAACAGCAGCGGCGGAAATTTTAATTAAAATCGTCACACTGCAACCACATTGAAATGTTTGCCAACTACCATTTGCCCATTTCTATTAAATTCTTTATATATTTTTTTAGTCAGTACCAGATTAGCTCTCAAGGTGAACGGTAGTCCCTTCTAATCGCTCCTCTATACTTTGTGTTAACGCGAGCCAAAACAAAATCAAGTAAAACAATAACAAAAATAACTATCCGTTATACAGTACTCAACAGAAAAATAACAAAAGTGCAAATACACTAACACAACAGTGGTTAAAACAACAACATAACATAAATATAAGCACAAAAGAAAAGAAAACTAGCAACACAATAGCCTGTTCGGTCAAATAAAGAACGTTATCCACATGCAAAATGAATAGTGACCCACCTGACAAAATTAATAAAACAAATCAACCAGAATTAAAATGGGACAAAACAATACAACCAATATTTACGACTCCGGGTTCAAAATATCTTTATATCTCTAGAACCAACTCTCCCTATACCCTCACCAATGTTTCACCTTTTCTACTTAAAAAAGCCATCGACGCCACTTGTGGAGGCGAAGTAGAAGAATGTAAAAAATTACGGAATGGCAATGTCCTTATTAAAACAAAAAACCATATGCAAGCAAATAAACTATTGACATTAACAGCACTTACAAACAATATAACTATAGAAATAACGGAACACAAGACACTAAATTACTCTAAAGGTGTAATATACTGCGATGGCTTGCGTGGTTTACAAGAAAGTGAAATTCTTACTGAACTAAAAACCCAAAACGTACACCAAGTCTCAAAAATTCTCAAAAAAGTAAACAATGAACTTATAGAAACTGGATTAATAATACTAACATTTGCTTCAATTGAGATACCTACTGAAATTAAAATAGCTTACGAAAAAGTTAACATACGACCTTACATACCGCGACCCCTGCGTTGTAATAATTGCTTTCGATATGGTCACTTATCCAAATTTTGCAAAAATAACAAAACCTGTGCTGTTTGTGCTAATGATTTCCATTTAAACATTGATCTCAAAGAACAATGCAAAAACAAAGAAACGTGTATTAACTGCTTAGACAATAAAATTCTACCAAACGATCACACAGCGTTCGCTAAAATATGCCCGATTTTCGTTAAACAGCAAGAGTTACAAGCAATAAAAGTAACACTTAAAGTCGATAACAAATCCGCCTACAAAATCTATAAAGAACGCCACCAACACGACACCCCCACCTATTCATCTATCACCATAAACAAACCAGCAGCGGATTACCACAACAAACCATTAAGCCAAGCTCCAGCACAACCAAGCCAACATTGCTCTACCACCCCAACAACAACGAATCGCCCGCTCACCAGTTATATCGACATGATAACCGACTCGGAATCAGACAATGACCTTCTCCCATCAACCTCTAAAGCCAAGCCAAAACGCCCCTCAGATACCAAACTTAAAATCTACCCAAAAAACACGCCTAAACGACTTATCCAACAGCTCACAAATAAAACAAAGAACAGCAAAATAAATGTAAAACAAAATAAAAACATGGATGACAAAACCTTGCGCTATGATAACGATATTAATATGACCTAAATTTCTTCACCTTCTAACTTCTTTCAGTGTATATATAGACTTGCTTACTTAAACTTACTTATATATTTATTCATACTTACCTGCTATTTGCTAATTCTATGAAGTTTAAAGTTATCCAATGGAATATTAGAGGTTATGTAAATAATTACAACCAGCTCCTAATGCTAATAAAAGAATTTAAGCCCAAAGTAATTTCTCTGCAAGAAACCCACATAAAACAGAATTTTCCCATTCCTATTCCAATCAATTTTTCCATTTACTCCCAAAACTCTACTAATGCATATGGCGGTGTCACCATCCTTGTACATAATTCAATAGAACACCAAAAAATTACTTTAAATAATGACTTCGACGCAATCGGCATAGAAATACAATCAAAGAAAAAATTCTTACTGATTTCAGCATACATCCCACCTAACAAACACTTTAATACGAATCATTTACAAAACGTTTTAGGCAACTTCACCCCACCCACCCTAATCACTGGAGATTTTAACAGTAGACATACCAACTGGGGATCAACCTACAACAATAGTAGAGGCAACACACTTGCTAACTTTATTACCCAGTCAAATTTCATCATCCTCAACGACAGCTCACCCACTCATTTTAGTACACGCTATACATTGACTAACATTGATCTCTCATTTTGCACACCCGACATAGCTATTGATTCACACTGGAATATTTTAGATGACCTATGTGGAAGTGACCACTTCCCCATAATCATTTCATTATTTCACTCCCAAACACCAAACACCCCAATAATAAAACCCCGCTTCATTATCAAAGCAGCAAACTGGCCGCTCTTTGAAGCAAACTCCCTTAAAAACAACATTAATCGTCCCATCTCCTCAAACATTAACCAGGAAGCTGCAAATATCAAAAAAATAATTTTGCAAAGTGCACACGCAAGTATCCCACAATCCCAACCAAATTGCCTCAAACACACCGTTCCATGGTGGAACCAAAAGTTGCAACTCTTAAAAAGAGAAAAGAACACAGCCTGGCATGTCCTCAAGAGAAACATCAACCAAGAAAATGTTAAAAAATTTAAAAAAATAAACGCTATATTCAGAAGAGAACTAAAGCTAGCCAAAAGAGAATCAATAAGAACCTTTACCTCAGAAATTAACCCTACTACTCCTGTAGAGAAAATATGGTCCAACATACGCCGATTCTGTGGCTATAAAACGACTCACGGCATTCACTGCATAAACAAAATCAACTTACCACTCTCTTCCATAATTAACAGTAAAGATATAGCTGAAGAATTTTCCCTACACTGGTCAAAAGAATCCGAAGATTCAAACTTTCCATTATCTTTCAGAACAAAAAAAACCACCACCCTCACCTCACGATTCCCTCCGACCACAAATAAAAATGCACTAGCCATTGAAAGCGACATCAACACTTTAGAACTAAAATTTGCATTAACCAAGCTCAAAGGAAATACACCGGGGTGTGATCGGATATCATACCCGATGATCCGAAACCTACCCCCTCAAGTGACAAAAAGATTGTTGGCACTTTACAATTCTATTCTTAATACTTACATTCCACAATCCTTCAAATTGTCAGTAATAGTTCCTATACTAAAACCCAATTCAAATAAAACCCTAATCACATCATACCGACCAATATCACTGAACCAATGTTGTGCAAAGGTTTTGGATAAAATCATCGCAAATAGGTTATGGTGGTTTGTTAGAAATAACAAACTAATTCATGACAATCAAATTGGATTCAAAAGAGGGAAGTCAATAACAGACGCTCTATTATATATAGACCATCTGATTGTTGACTCCCTTGCCGTTAAAAAACACCTGTCCGTCATATCCTTAGATTTCTCCAAGGCCTTTGATAAAATCGGCCTTCACTCAGTCTTAGAGCAACTGCAGCAATGGAAAATTGGTCCACGAATTTGTAACTATGTTAAAAATTTTATGACCAATAGGAAAATAAAAGTTAAAATTGACAGTTCCTTTTCCAATATACAAACAATTCAAAATGGAATACCACAAGGTTCCCCGCTCAGCGTTATTCTATTTTTAATAGCATATAACAAACTTTGCCACATAATTTCCTTACACAAAGAATTATCATTTTGCGCTTATGCAGATGACTTTCACCTGTTGGTCAAACTGTCGAAACAAAAAAATACCAACATCAACTTAAACGCGCTATTTGAAGACATAAAAAACTGGTGCAGCTATTCTGGTGCTGTTCTATCAATCCAAAAATGCAAGCACATGCACGTGTGTCGAAAACATCATTGCACGCCTACAGTTCTATGCAACAACATGCAAATTGACACAGTCGACAATCTAAGAATCCTGGGAATCACATTTAGCAAGAGATATAAGTGGAATACACATGTTACACAGTTACAACAATCTCTTTCGTCTCGTCTCAACATAATAAAATGCCTTTCAAATTTTAAATTCAATTGCAGTACACGAACACTCATAAATGTAATACAAGCATTACTTATTTCTAAAATAGATTTTGGTCTATACCTTTATGGATTCGCTCCCACAAGCATTACCAACAAATTGAATACAATACTTAATACATCATTAAGAGCAGCATTAGGGGCTTACAGAACAACCCCTGTTAACAATATGCTTTATGAAGCTGGTATCTCGCCCATTACTATAAAAAGAGACTTTATCACAAATAAATTATTCAAAAACCTTATGAACAGCAACAATACTCCCTTATTAAAAATTGTGCAAAGCTACAGGAAAAATAAAAGACCAAAACGAATCCTTTCTACTATTGATAGAATTATTACAAACAGCAAAAAATATAACCTACCATTTTTACCTATCAAACACAACAGCAGCCATCAGCCACCATGGCAATATAAAAAAATCATCAACACCTCACTTTGCAAATTTAGCAAGAATGAAACCCCTGCAGCTGTTTTTCAACAAAACTTCAAAGAAATAAAAAGAAAGTTCCACAACTATTCGTTCCTTTACACTGATGGCTCCTGTATTGATAACAACACTGGATTTAGTGTCACCACCGACAACACAACGATTACAACATCTAATCTCCCTTTCTATAGCTCCGTATATTCCGCCGAAATAATAGCAATAATGTCTGCCGTAAATACAGTAAAAAATAAAAGAGGAAACTTTGCTATCTGCTCAGACTCCCTAGCATCTCTCGACGCTATACGCAACATCGGAAACCATGAATATTATCCATCTTTTATAAGAAACACACTCATAGACAAATTCCCTAAAATAATATTAATCTGGGTTCCGGGCCATGTAAACATCAAAGGAAACGAGCTTGCAGACGTTGCAGCAAAACACGCCGCAATGGCCCCAGTAATATCCACTCCCAATATAAATGCCAAAGACGTAACAAAATATCTCAAAAATAAATTTACACGCAGATACAAAAACCAAACATGGCGAAAGTGCTCAACATGGTACAAAGCAATAAATTCTCGTAAATTGACTTTAAGCCAATTCTCAAATTTTAACCCTAATGATTGCCCTCTTTCAAGATTAGACATGATAAAATTCAACCGAATCCGACTTGGCCATACAAAGTTGACTCACCAACACCTCATGAACAATAATATCTCTGACATATGCCACCTCTGTAACCTATACCCTATTACCCTCAGCCACATCCTAACCGAGTGCAACGCTATCAGCGCTCAAAGAAACCTTGTCTTCCGAAACTCTAATCCAGCAGAAATAATTACAAACCCTACAGCTAAAACCATAGGAAAAATAATAGAATTTATAAAATTAACTAACCTATATAAAACAATTTAAATTTAATGTTCTTATAAAAATGTTAAAATATATACTCAATTAGAAGAAATATAAATAATTTAGAAACCTAGTTATATTTACTAACGAAACAGCTGAAGGCCACAGTAGCCACTGCTGTCTACCCTAAACTTATAATTTTTAAAATATAAGTTTTTGTTTGTAAATAAATAAATAAATTTTTTTAGTGTTCTTCATGCCTGCAGTCGTTCCCTCTTTTTTTTTGTCCTTTTGCTGCTTTTGCATTTTTCATAGCATGCTTTGAGGCGGTCACAGCTGCGTTTGTCTTCATAAACAATGGACCCAACGAGAAATAAATAAAACAAAATCGCTGTCGCTTTAGTGTTTTCGTTGTGTTCATCAATAAATCTCGACTAGTTTTGGGTTTCGGGTTATTGCATTTTTTTTTTAATTTTTGGTTTCGCTGTGGCACTTTGCGGCTTTTGTCCCAAAATTGCGCAGACAGTGTTTTCGTACAGAAATAATAAAAGCCAAAGTGCTCAGCAAAACACAAAAAAAAAAGCCGGCGCAGAGTGTTGTCGTTGCATATAAATCACATATTTGCTGCCAATACAATGCGCTATGTGTGCGTGCATGTGTGTGTGTGTTGGTATTGGCAACATTTGGCCAGGCTAACATAGCATTTTGCATTAAGCACAAACAATTTGTGCAGTGGACAGACAGACCAGCCGCACACCTGCCGCCAACTCCCAACTCTTCGATCTCTGTCCCCTTCCCCTTTGCCAGCTTATGAATGCTCTCATAAATGTGTGTGCGTGTGTGTGTGTGTGTGGAAGCGGTAGCAGGAGGCACGTTTGTCAGGATTTCGAATTTTATTTTCGGTTAGTTTTGTAATGTCTAGTCCAGTCCTGTGTGTGTGTGTGTGTGTCTGCTGCATGCATATCGCCACTCTGCTTGGCCGCATGTATGTGTGTGTGTGTTTGCCAAAAGGATCTGACGCTTCAGTCGCTTGGCTTTTATTTTGCACAATCAATTTTTTCGTTTTTTGCTTTTGCGTTCGTTGTTCATGTGAAGTTTTAATGGTGTGGTCTGGCGGCCCTTTAAGGTGTGTTGGTGTGGCGTTTGCTGAATTTCGCTCGGCGAATATATGACATTTTGCAACTATAAATAAATCCTGGCCCTATATGCAGTTAGCGTGGCTTTTACGTGCCTTTTTTTGCTCGGCTGCTCGTTACACTGTGACAGCCGGAATGCTCTTGCGGCAACCAAATGAAAATGACATAAAATATTGAAAGAGTTGACTGCAGCGCTGTGCGCCTATTTGAATGACCGGCCGTGGAATCTGCGTTGTGAGCGCCCAGTTGCTGACTTTGAAATATTCAGCAGCATATTTTGCAAATTGAAATATACGTCAGAGTGTGTGCAGATAGATTACAACTTATTGTGCAGGCGTAGGACTCACACTTTGTAGGTGATTTTTTTGCAGAAGGTGCAACTTGTACTTTGAAGTTGTGTCACATTTTGCCAAACGATTCAGTTGTTTGATATGTCAGAGTTGGTACTCATTGTGGTATCACAATAAGCCATCTGTTTGTACTTAAGTGAGCCTAAGTGAACCTAGCCTGGAGCGCAGAGATTTTTATTTCAAACTATTTTATTCGCCTTTCAATATTTTCACAATATATATCATAGCATGTAAATATATATTTTCTCTGGTTTAATCCCTTCAGCACCGTTGTGAGTGCCATCGCTGCTTGTTAAGTATCTGAAACATGTAATTCGATTTAACGGCAACAAGTTTAAATAATAAATTTGTATGATAAAAATTACTTTTTATAAGTACAAATAAAAAGTAAAATTATTCCGTTGAGTTCAGCGTTTCAAACGTTTAACAAATAAGTAAACGTTTAAATAAAAAAGTAAAACCAATTTTTTTTTAATAAACTAAACCAACAAATTGTTTGATCATTTTTAGATTCAAGCCTCACGCCACTTCAATTCGATCTCTAAATGGTATGAGACTAAAGTTAAAAATACAGTCGTGTCTGGGTATAGTGAACACCCTATATAGTGAACACCTCGATATAGTGAACACCCAAATTTTGACATGGAGCCTCTAAATCATGAACAAAATTTTGAAAGCAATTTCAAGCAAAAAGCAAAAAGTGTAAGAGCAAATACTCGTTTTTGAACAAAAATGTTAACCTTAATATAGTGAACAACCTCAATACTGTGAACAGGTCTTGCAATAATTAGTTCACTATATCCAGACACGACTGTAATTTATTAAATTATTTTTAATTTATTATTACGAATTATTTAACTTTTTAATCACACAACCAGATAATTTTGAGTTAATCTTTACTCTGAGTTTATCAAAATAATCAGCACATTTTTCATAAAAATATGAAATTTTTTAAATATCTGTAAATATTTGTTTTAAAACATTTGTTTTTTTTAATATTTGTAATTATTCATTCTAATTCTGTGTTTAATCACACAACAAAATAATTTTGAGTTAATCTTTACTTTAAGTTTATCAAAATGATCAGCACATTTTTCATAAAAACATGACATTTTTGAAATATTTGTAAATATTTGTTTTTTATACATTTGTTTGATTTTAAATATTTGTCATTATTCAATCCAATTCTGTGTTTAATCACATAACCAAATAATTTTGAGTTAATCTTTCCTTTGAGTTTATCAAAATGATCAGCACATTTTATATAAAAATATGACATTTTTGAAATATTTGTAAGTATTTGTTTTATAAACATTTGTTTGTTTTTAAATGTTTGTAATTATTCAATCCAATTCTGTGTTTAATCACACAACAAAATCATTTTGAGATAATCTTTACTTTGAGTTTATCAAAATGATCAGCACATTTTTCATAAAAATATGACATTTTTTGTTTTTAAATGTTTGTACTTATTCAATGCATTTTTGTATTTTTTTCATATTGTTTTTCTGTGTTTGCTCCATTCATTAGTTAGCAGAAGAACAAAGAATTTTTAACCGAAGAATGATTTTTGCACTTGGCAAAACTATTTCTTACAATTTCATACATTTTCACTTCTGAAATGTTGCTTATTTCTCACACTTTGTTCTGCTTTTCTCTAGACTTTTCATAAATTATGCCTACTACATTTTTCGCCACAACCTTCACCCATAAATTTTAATTAACTCACACCCATTTGCACGCACTTAAATTCTGAAGAGCGCCAACAGTCGGCGGCGCGTCTTGAATGCGCTTGAGAAATGTAATTCATAAATTAAGTGCCAGCCCGCCAAGGCGCTCAACAGCCCAGCAAAGGCCATGAACTTTCATTGCATGCACACACACACACACTCGCACACACATAAACGCAACGCACTCAGGACGAACGCTGCGAATGCAGGAGTGTAATAATAAGAATCTACGAGCGCTGCTGGCCATAAAGCGGCGGCGACAGGTCACAGGCAGCAGAGTGTCGAAGAATGCACTGCAACCGACCAAAGAGCATAAACCAAAAATACAGCAGCAACAACAAAATCACCCACTCAATTTCAACAACGTTAAGAAAACAACGAAACAACGAGTTGCCATTACGAAAAATTTGTTGTTGTGCTCGCCTCGTTTTACAGCAAACCCAAAGCGCACACATCACACAGCCAAATGTTGTTGTTGTGTGTTGTGTGTCTGTCTAAATGTGCTTTAATGCATGCAACATTTGCCATAAATTTTGCAACTCCCTGGCAGCGTGTTCCAGGGATCGCCTACTCCGGCATCCGGCAGCACCCTGTATGCCGCAAATTCTCGCAATGCTTTTCAAAGTTTGTGTAAACTGTGCACGGGGGAGGATGGCGACATTTCTAGTGAAGCGAAACCATCTTTACGAGACATTGAAACACTGCCATTCATCGCGTTTCTGTTTGTCTCTTTGCACTGGTCCTACAATTTTTTCACAACGCAACGTTGTGATTTTAATAGTATTTGCCTTTTGCCTTTTGCGCGCTTATTTACCGTTTAACTTCTCTCCCCCACCCCTCGCCCCACACTCGCTTTACGTTTGAGTAAACGCAAAGTACGCTTTGCTGCGTTTGATTGAGTGCGCAAGTGGCAGACGCGGGTGGCGAGTGGCGGCGCTCCCGCACTTTTTTATGAATGAACGAACGAACGAGTGCGAGTGTGAATGAATCAAAAGCGAGTGGAAAGTATGCACAAAAAGTACCCGCCAAGCGACTCATTGATGGCCAGGTTTCTTTGGAAAATAGCGCGGTTTGTGGTTGATGCAATTCAGCAAATTACGAAATATGCGAAAAATTCCATTTATTTATATTTGAATAATTCTGCTTAAATTCTGCTTTTTGTAAGAGACAATTGACAGAACTCAAATATGCGGAAATTAAAAAAAAAAAATACTAACTGATTTATCGACGTTCAGAAAAAATTCATTCAGAAAATATATTTAGCAAAAAATTTAAATTTACGTTTAATTTTTTATTTTACTTAAAACAATCAATGTTGGTTGTTTTATGAGAAAACATTAGATTCACTACTGTTTGGTAATATCCAGAGAAATTTAGTAAAAGTTTTGAAACTGAGAAAGTAAAGAATAAAAAAGTTGGTTTTTCTGAATTCGAAAATCAATCAAAATTTTTTTAAACCCATTTGAAATCCCAATATTCTTTCGAAAGTATTCAAATATTTTTGAAAAACATATTTTTAATGAAAATTAATTTAAAATAAAAAAATGTATATAAAAACGGACACAATTTATTTTAATAATTTTAATAATTTAAAATTAAAATTATTTTATATGAAAATGCACACAAATGTCAGGTACTAATACTTTAACAGTGTTTTGTACATTACAGAAATTCAAACTTTGACAACTCAAACTATTCAATTACAAAACTCAATCAATCAATTCAATTAACAAAAAATGAATTTATTTTAATTAATTAAGTTAACAAATAATTTATTTAAATTTGTAAAATACATTTTTAAAATTATTTTAGTTCAAAATAAAATAATTTTAAAATTAATACATTTAATAATTTCTGAAATCTAAATACAAAATTAAAACGTACAATTAAAATCTAGCAGTCAAAATATATTTAAAAAAATGCATTATTAAAAATATATAAAAAAAAAAACAAAACACTGTTATTAAAAAATAATAATAAAACAAAAAATAAAAAAATAAAAAATAATTAAAAAAATATTATATACTTATAATATGAAATGGACATAATGTTAATAAAATTGTGAAATACATTATTTGCATATTTATTGTTAGACCTCAGTGTGTTTTTAGCTCATTTCAGAATCCTAATATATTTTCAACTCATTATTTTTATTCATATGCATTATTTTTACTCATATTTTTTATTCATATGATGTATGCATAGAAAGAAACAGAATCGAAATGTAATAATAATTTTTCAGTCATTTTTCTCAAAGATCACCAACTTTACTTTCAAATAGTCTAAAAATATTCGTCTTGAATATTGCTGAAATGTTCACTTAGTGTTTGTTAAAAATGCTCATTAGTTAAAAACAATTATGAACTCCAAACAACGAGAAATATATTTGTTTAAAAGTCCTTCAAGAATTTATCGATTCGGATATAGAATCCAAAGAAAATTATTTCAAGTATTCTTTAAATATTTACTGCTTTGAAATATTAAAAAAAATATTTAACGAATTCTGAAGGCCCTAGCAGTTAGTTTAAAAAATCAATCGTATTTTTTTCCACGTTTTAAATAAATAAATTTTATTTATTAAATAACGATTAACAATAAACACTACAAAAGCTACAGATTGGTTAACACTAAAAAAGCCATAGAAATTTTGATCTTAAAATAATTTGTTAAGTTATTGATTTTTGTAAACAAATAAATAAACAAATTATTAACAAATGATTAACAAATAAATAAATAAATTATTAAATTCAAACAATTTTAACAAATTATTTTAAGATCAGAATTTCTATGGCTTTTTTAGTGTTAACCAATCTGTAGCTTTTCAAATTTGCTATGAAAGCAAGTAGTAGTAGTTAAAGTAAAATTAAGGAATTAATTTTAATTTAATAAATACAATTTTTCAAGTAAATGAAATTAAACAAAATAAATTATTTACAAATAAATAAATAAAATAATTAATTAACAAATCAAGTAAATGAAATTAAACAAAATAAATTATTAACAAATAAATAAATAAATAATTAATTAATAAATCAGTTAAGATCAAAATTTCGAAGGCTTTTTAATTTGTTAACTAATCTGTAGATTTTCAAATTTGTTATGAAAACAAGTAGTAAATAAATTTAAGAAACTAAAATTTAATGAGTAATTTTTTTTTTCAAGTAAATTAAATAAAGTTTTTGTGACTAGATTATTATTATGATCATTATTCTGTTACTAGTTTGAAAATTTCAGTTTTCTAAAAAATTTGAAAAATTCAGTATTTGTTGCTCTTAACTATAAATAAATATTGGCTGCTCTCGAATTGAAAAAACCAAAAATAGTTCTTTGCTATAACTGACGATAAATGTTTTGTCTTTATTGTCCTTTCACATTCCTTTGAAACTTTTGGAATTAGTTATGTTTTATTTTTGAAATTTATACTAATAAAGACTTTTTCATATTAAAACATTTTCGAAAATCATCAAGTATCATGAATAAAAAACGTTACGAAATATTAAACAATTTGTCACATTTTAAAAAATTGTTTGAGCAGATTTTGTAAAACTTTAGAAAACACCCAATCAAAGTAGACACAGATAATTTTTATAAAATTTATTTCATTGAATCTTTTTTTTTTTAAATTGTTTGACCAGATTTTGTAAAACTTAAAAAAACACCCAGTCAAGTAAACACAGATAATTTTTATAAAATTTATTTCATTGAATTTTTTTTAAAAAGATTCAATAAAGGATATCTGCATATCCTTTTCCACTCCCCCCACCGAAACATTGATGCACATCTCACTCGCTTCGTTAAAACAACTCAATTTCATGAATATTTTTCATTGCTACATTATTTTCCTCAATCACGTATTTGAAATAATTTCTGCAGATTTTCAACACAATTTCGTTATCCTTTTCAGTTGCAGTAACACACTCACCTTTTTCACTTGCAAGTCGATGCAGAACTGGTGAAAATTCTAAGTTCTTACGTTGATCGTGGCACATGAACCGAAATGGCTTCTTTCAAAGTTCTCTTTCGGGAAAAAGGACTGTTCTGATATCCTTCAAATGTTTCACTCTATTTCGCACGCACTGCAATTGCACACAAAAATGCGTTAATTTTCGAAAAGGAAAATCTCGCTTAGACGTTTTCACTGCGATTTGTTAATATCCATTTTAGTGTTGTTGTTTTTGCTTTTTGATTTTTTGTTTAATTTGTTTTTTGCAAATAATCCTCGGCGCTGTTCGTTGTGTGTGTGTGTGTGACTTTTAGCAATTTGTATTCTTTTTGAACTGGTTGTCAAAACTTCAGTGCACTTTTTGTGATTTAGAACTAAACTAAGAACTTGAAACTGTCGCGCCTTTTGCGTGTTTTACTTGATTTCGTTTCGGCTGAACTCTTGCAAACTTCCACAATGCAACTTGCAATTGTTGCGTTCTGCGTTCGTGGGCGAGAATTGGTCCGTTGCTTAGCAAAATCAAAGAAAAAGCAAACAGAAAAATTGCAAGAAGATGTTAGCGACGACCAACGCTGTTGGCTGTTGACACCACCAGATACAACCGCTTCATTTAATTCAAAGAGACTCGGAGTAATAACTTCTCTACGCTTATTTATATAGCCTCCGTAGAGCGGCGACTTGGAGAAAAGCGACAGCAATAATTCCAAACCGAACCGCAGCGGCGACAGCAACGGCAACGGCAACAACTACACCAACACCAACAACAGCAGCAGCAGCAGCAACATCGCCAGTAGCGGCAGCAGCAGCAGCAGCAACAGTCGCAAGCGGCAAAGTGCGAGCGAGCTCCAACCGAAAAGACCCAACCACACCAAACGAAATCAAACCAAATCAAACAGACAGCCGGACTGACAGACCAGACCGACGAATAAGCGAACTTGCGGCGCGAGAGCAGAGAACATCGCATGAAGAACCGGTGAACATCGAACGCGATGCTGCTTCACACGCGCACCGCACAACCAACCAGCCGCACCGAGCGGCGGCCGAGCGCTAAAGTCAGCGGCGACGCTGGCGTGGACGCGAGCACGTCGCCGACGCCGCCGAGGCGCTTTGAATTTTGTTTGATCGCAGCGCTTGCGTTGACGCGCTTCTTCGGCGCTGTCCTGTTGCGGTGGCCGCCGTCGATGGTCAAGTTGAAGAACAAGCGTCGACGCTGACGCTAACGCTGATGCTGGCGGTGGCGGTGGCGGCGTCAGCGCCAACAGCGGCCGGCCGGCCAGAGAGCGTTAGCGACGCGTGAGAGCGCACAAAACGTGGAAAGTTTATTTAACCGGCTCGGCCTGGCTTGGCTGACGGCACTCGTTGCGACCTGGTCCGGCACGGCACACCACCGTCGCGACGGACCGGCATTTGGTTGGTTGTGGTCGCTGTTTGACGCCACTGAAGCCGGCCTGCAACAGCGGCGTCAAATGGGTTTGACGGTCGGCGATGGGACGAGGGCGAGCCACTCATGCGCCGACAGCGGCTGCGACGCCTGCAGCACGTTGGTCAGTGCGACCACGGCGACTAGTGCGGCGTCGCGTCGTTGCAACTTGGGCTCACGGTGCGAATTGGCAACTCGGCTTTGGTCGGTCGGTCGGGCACATGTTCAAGTTCGTGGTCACGGACAGGGACAGACGACAACGCAGATTTTGCAGATGCTGAAGCCAATTGCGACCAGTGCCAGTGCCGAAGACGGCTGCTCGACAGCAACAGCAGAACGTTTCGTTGGAGAATTGGTATGGCGAAAGACCACAAACAGAACTGCAGACAGAGCCATGAGCCATTCTTCAGCGACGACACAAGAAGTGCGATGGATGGCGCGATCGTTCGTGTAGCACGATCGGTGGCTTTGGGTACTTGTATTTGCTCGTTGCTGGCTCGTTGTGGTTTTGTAGTCTTGCTTACGATCGCTTTGTTGTAGGAATTTTATGTGTGTAGTCCGTACAAGTAGTTTCTACGCATCTCGCACGTACGCGGCCGGCGACTGGCGGCGGGGCGCTTAGTCAGCGTCAGCGTCAGCCGTCGTCTACGGGGCCAGCGAACAGGTGTCGACAATGGCAATGCCAGCGCTGATGGCTATGACGACAGCGTTTGTGCAGTGCAGCGACTGAGATTGAAATGCAAAAGCGAACAGCGGCCGAGCAAAAGTTGCATTTTGCAAATTCATAAAGTCTGCTAAAGCGCCGACATTGACACATGTCAAATGTCTTCAAACCTTTACACAATAATCTTTCGATTAACTAAGAAGTAATTTCCATGGATTTCGAAAATAATTCAAATTGCATCTTCTTTTATTCGCATTCGCATCTTTCTTTAATTTGACTTTGAATTTAATTTGACGAGTTTTTCAATCATAACACAGCCTCTAAAATTGTTGGCCATAACTTGCAGGAGCTCTGTACGCGTTTGGCCAACCCACCCATTGCCATTACTTCATCGTCCCGCCGCCCAAACCTTCACCGGTTTTTACTTCGCACCGACCAGCGTGTCTGCCCAACTTGGGCTAAAGCGCGTTCGCAATTATTTCCAGTTTATACGCACTTTTTGGCTAAGCAGCCGAGCGCCTCTTCCGCGCGCTTACAACGCTTCGCTGTCGCACAAAGCACGTAACCGGTTTCTGTGCTGTCACAGTCGCTGAATGGACACGGCTAACTGAGGTGGTTGGCTAACTGGCTGGCCGGCTGGATTTTGACCTTTGCTATAATTAAACCAAACAACACTTTACTAATTGTTTGCAATCTTTGACTACAGCTTCTGCTGCTTCGCCGCCGCTGCCTGAGCTGCTCCTAACCTCACAATGGTTGGCAACCATTTTCTTTTCCGTTTCATTAATTAATTACATTTAACAGAACTGCGCTACTGTTCTTGCCCAGACACGAATTCGCACACTTACACACACACACACACATTCACACCTGCCTCGTAGCAATTGCAGCGCGTTTCGATTGCACTTGAGCTGCGTTCAAATATTGTGCGCGCAAATTGTATTCACGAGTTGTGGTTCACCTTTAAGCCGGGCAGCACCGCACAAGATACACGACAACCGTCAGCCGTCAACCGTCGCTTCTGGCGCACGTTTCGCTAATGAACTCGACATTTCCGCACTCGCCGGCTTGCCAGCAGCATCCTGTGCAGCATTTGCGCCGGCAACAACCGCCACAGCAGCGGCAACATGCAGCCGGCCAGCCAACGCCGGTGGTGGTCCTGAGCGTGGCTGCAGCGGCTGCTGCATGGCGCATGCCCATTGCCAACATTTGAGCATTCGACATTGTCGCAACTTTCGACACGGAGGCGCGCTCTGCCTGTGCGTATATGTGTGCGTGTGTGTGTTGGCTTGTCGTGTATTTTCATTAAGCATGTGTCGGCGTATTGCCGGCTTTCTGCCAGACCGGCTGTGTTACATTTTCGGCATTGCCGCAATAGGAAAAGCGAAGAACGAAGTCGCGTGGTGTGCGCGTGCAGGACAGCGGGCGATGTCAAGTTGCCGGCCAGCAAACGTGCTGCTGCGGGGGGGCGGCGACGGGTGCGAGTGCGAGTGCGGGAGTACGGACGACATTGTACACAAAGTAAATGCGCTGGCTGGACATTTGCGTGGCGCGGCGATTGGTCTCACTTTGCAAGTGCCGGAAAATTGAAAACAAACCGAATTCAATTAGATCTCGAGTGGTGGATCTAGTTTCTTCAGAAATCAAAATGCAGGTCTTATGGTCAAATGTATTTATTAAGTGCAATTTAAGCCATTAAGATTTTTTCAGTTACAATTAAATCTATTCAAACATTAGACTGCACCAGTGGCGCACACAGGGGAGGGTTTTTGGGGTTTTAACCCCCCGAAATATCTTTAAGTTAGTACAGAAATTTCATTTATAACCGAGATAAAAAAAATTTTTTAAGAAGCGTTTTCGAAAAATCTTCGAAAAACCAGTTTTTTCACTGTTGTTTCAGTTATGAGCACATATCTCGTAAACGAATCATCCGACTAACACAAGCTGTCCGTAGGTCAGAAGATAATACCTTAGCCTTTCCAGAAATATACAGATTGTCCAGATTTGGAGAAATTACTGACGGTGAAAGTTGTAAAAAAGTGAATTTTTCGACCATTTTCAAAAATCATAAATTTTCGAATGTTTTTTTATAGATAAAATAAATTTTCACCTTTGGTTTTCAAATCTAAGATGAAAGAAATATTATTTGTGCAAATATTAAGCCTAACATCACTAGAATCGAAAGAAAAATTACAAAGTTATGATGCACTGAGTGAAAACACCAACTTTACATTGGCGAAAAAAAAAATTTTTCTGCCGAGACCCATCCTAATGTTGATATAGACGTGAAACTAGAGGTCATTTAGAGTAAGCTGGCATAGTCAGTTTTTCATTTTCTGATCCAAAATCCTTTTTAAAGGACTTTAAAATTTTAAGGACATACACATTTCAAATATTTTTTTAAGTATTTGCGGTTGCGCAATGATGAAGAAATGGGTATCAAATGAAAGAGACAAATTTTCTCCTTTTAAGGGGGTCAATACGTGTAAACAATATATTTTTGGAATCGCGCATACGCCGGAAAAAATTAATGCAATGTACAATTTTTTTTTCATTCTTTTATTAAAAGGTAGCAGTGCAAGAAACATTTTTTTTGCGTGCTCAAAATGGCGGCGGTGGTGGGGGACCAACGTTGGGCCCAAATTGTAGTAGAAGTTGTGCCGGCGCCTCAAAAATCATCTGAAAAAATATTGCTATTAGTTATTATGAGAAAACGAACTAACAAAAAAAATATTTTCTCGAAAATACAAAAATACGCTCCAACCGAAAAAAATTACCTTTTTTTCTTAATTTCCCGAAAATGGCGCCGCGGATTTCGCCAAAAACAATGAAATTTTTAGTTAGTTTAGAAGTTGCTGCCCAAATTTTAGATCAGTGGGACTAAAACTTACCGAGATATTCTACTTCCATAATCAAAAACCAGTGTTTCGAAATAATTCGGTTTAAACTTTGCGTTACCGATATCATGCGGAACGAATTGACCATCAATAAAGCGCTGCTGCAGGGGAACGGGTCATCAGAATTAAAAACCACTTGAGGGGGATATTCCTAAGACCCCCTGGAGTCTATTTCACAAAAAAAAAAAATTTGAAAATTTTTTAAATTTACACGTATTGACCCCCTTAAGTAAATTTTCTATTTTCAGGACCAAAATATGTCAGGTATGAAAAACCTGCATATTTTGGATCTCAGTCTGTAGATTCATACATCTTAATTTTATTCTATTTCAAAGTTCTCAAAAAAACCCCCTCCTCCCAGAAACAAAATCCTGCGCGCGCCACTGGACTGTACAATGATTCTTATAGACTCGACAACAAAACTAGTTGAGAGATGACTAACTGTATGGGAAACTAGTTAAGCTTAAATATCTCAACTCTTTCAAAACACATACACCAGACAACCCACAGCGCCCAAACTGTATTAAACCCACTAAATCCATTTTAAAATCAGATTCTGAAATCAATTTAAAAAGCAGCGTTCTTACAGTCCTCATTCTTCATATCGATTAAAAAATTATAAAACTTTTCCAACTCAACTTTGATGCTTCAGAAATCCATTTCGCTCACGAAAAGTGATGATCCCTTTAAAGTGCAATGCCAAATAGACACAGCGATTGAAACAACATCACTGCAAAGCATTTAAAAGCGTATAGCACAAATCCATTGAAGCAGCAATCGATTGAATTTTCCCGCATTCGTCTGCCCCGAGCACTTTCCATGCGCCGCGGCATGTGTCCGTTTGCTTTTATGCTTTTATTGTGGCATTCTGCGACGTTATTGTAGCCGTGTGTGCTTCTGATTTCCTGCCGTCATATATATGTGTGTGTGTGTGTGTGTGAGTGTGTGTCCTGTCGTGCGGAATGGCGGCGCACACGTCAAAGCCAATATGTGCCGCTTGGCAGGTGTCATGGCGTAGGGAATTTCGGTTCGCTTGTAGGCGGCAATGCGCTCGCCGTGGCGCCACATTGTGCGCCAAGTGTTGTGTGTACTGTGCTGTGTCTGTGTCTGTTGTGCCAGTCAATTCAACTGTATACGAATTGTTTTCGTTGTCGCCGCCGTTGGAGTTGCCGTTGCCGCTGCCCAATTAGCGTTGTTAGGCACAGTGAATGGCGTGAATGATGCCATTGCGGCATGTTGCGCAGCTGATGGTCGGATGCAACGCTGGCTGGTTGGTTGGCTAGTGCCATCGTTGTGTTGTGCATACCATTGAGCACACACACACACACTAAGAAGAAATGAAAACAATTGATTGAGACAAAAAGTTTAAATTGATTTGGACAACTTGCTTGCTGCCAGTCAGACAGTCACTCAATCGGCCAGTAAGCGTTCACAAAGTGTGGCTGTCGTTCGTTTTATCTTCCGTTTATCTTTTATCAGCGCCGCGACGTCTACATCGCATACCTACTCAATTTCCACTTAGCGCAGGCCCCCGCCCGGCGGCCCCACCGCCAATCCGGCAATGGCCGTAGCGAATTTCGTCTGCTCGCATGAGTTTTATTGTTATTTGTCCACGCTGCCAAAGTGCAATTTTTGGTCGTCGTTTTCATGTTTGCCACCAGCAACACAGCCAACGATTCATTTTTCATCCCCGAATTCTGCGTCTTTGGGGCGGCTGCTCGGTAGAGCAGAGGGTGATGACTGATGATGGGAGATTTTCGCAAAAATCGCGACGGCATTTTCCATGCATTTTCGCGTATTTTCTGCAAGGTTTTCGCCTACCCACTTCCGTCGCTTCTGGCTGACTGAGACTGGTCTGGTGGTTGCCAGACTGTTGCCGCTCAGCATTAGCCACAGCTGCGAAATATTTATTTACTTGACAATTTCGGTTGCTTCGGGAGCGTACACTGAGAGAAGCTAAGCAATGTTGAGAAAGTGAATATTTATCAATAAACCTTAGGAGAACACACACATTTTTTTAATCACTGGGACCTTAACCTTGAACCTTTTGACTTAAAAACATTTCTGGAGTGAACTTGGAACATTGTTTCAACAATTTAAAAAATATTACAGGCCCCTCTGAAGTTTGTAGGTTAGGTTAAGTTAGAGTGGCAGCCTTCTGTGTGGTTTTGAACCTGGCTAACTACTTATATGCCAGGATAATCAGTTATAGTTCGGTTAGGCTAATGAAGAAAGCTGAACCAAGAAACTTATGTCTTCTTCTGGCTAATGAGGAACACTCTCACAGCAGGTGGAGAACGGTCTCTTCCTCCTCCTCGGAGCCGCACCTTCCACAGAAGTCCTTGAATTGCAGTCTTAGTCTTACCGCATGCTTACCCATAAGACTGACCCATGAGCACCGAGACCGTTGTGCTTATTGAATGACGGCTCAGCTTGAACAACTGGTGGGTCCGTTTCATGTTATTGCTTGGCCAAGTTAGTCGGGAGATATAGCAGGTCTCTTCCTCAGACCACAATTCGTTTGCTTCCTTATGCTAGAATTGCTTGAGCGTCAGTTTGACCAACACAAATGGTGTCCCCACAGAGAGAGGGCGAAGCCTCGTCGAGCAACGTGCCCGCTCTAACTAGTTCGTCCACCTCGCAGTTGCCTATGATACCTCCGTGACCTGGCACCCAAAATTGAATTGTGAAGTTTGTAACATAGGAGTATGGGTCTACATGACACAGTGTGTTTTCCGAGGGTTAGTTTTTGTTTTGGTAAAAAATGTCAGGAAAAATGGTCACCAGTATGTAAAAGATAAATAATTAACCCTTTCGACCCCAAAGTTGCCTGAGAGCAACTTCACCTATTTGTCATCTTATAGCAAAAGCTACGATTGATTTATGGGTTTAATTTAAGTAGGCACCAACAAATTAATATTTTTAGAAGTGAATTCAAAGCAAATTACAAACATTTTACTGTTCGCCCCAAAATAATTTCCAATAATTTGCAGCGATATCAGGGAAAGTTTGTGTTCTAATTGAAGTCTACGAATTGGGCGCGTTTGATCAAAACCCTGTTTATTTAATAATGGTTAAATATAATCAAAAAGTGATAATTTTGTATTTTTCCATAAATATTAAGTAATTTTTCTGTAATCAAAATGTGCCTCTGCAAGTGTGTAACACGTTCTCCAATGCGGGGTTTCCTCGATTAAGGTTTTTCAATTTTATACATTTGAACAAGATTTTTTCTCTCAGTGTACATTATCCACTCGGATTGAATCCACAAGTTTACTTGTATTTTGGCGTTGACTTATATCGCTCCATTGCGGTTGTTATTGTTTTTGCGGTTGTATGTTAGTATTGCGAGTCGTATTTTGTGTGGACTTTGCGAATTAGTTAGTCTGGACCATTTTCATTGTTTCGCTTTATTGTTTTTCATATTTATTGTAGCTGGTTTTGCAGCTGTAATTAAATAACCAACGGCAGAGCTGCCTTTCGTTGTGATTTTAGTGTTTTCAACAATATTCTAGAAGCAAGCTGTTTAAGCTAACTAAAGTAAATTAAAGATTAAATATTAACGTCAACTAATTGCATATTGAAAGACCAACGAAAAATTTGATTTGATTCAAAGTCTAAATAGTAACTTCACACTATTTGGTAAACATAGCAGCACCAACACATCTCGAATCGAGCAGCAGCAGCAGTCCTCCAACTGCAGCGCAAGTTCAATTTGATAAAGCAATCTGCAAGTCTGCTTAGCATTCACTACGGTGCGCCATAATTTTACGAGAAATCGAATTCACAACTGATTTTATTATACCCCTTAATATGCCAGACATTCCCATGCCCTGTGCATGTTAATGATTTTTCCAGCGTTTTCCCGCAGCAATGCAGCGACTTGACCACAATTCACCGCCAGCAACGCCATTAGCCGCCGCCCTGTGCAGAGCAAACTCTCAACACCACAGCCCTCGCTGCCGTCACCACTTCTAATCGACATTGTCGGCATATATTATGAGCTTTACATGTGTGTATAGTGCACATATATATTCGCCGGACTCTAAGTAAAATATTGACTTGATGTGAAAAAGGCTGCCTTGATGTTTTGCTGCTTGGCCGCTGGCCAAGTTGGTGGACTTTAGCTGCTGAATAGGAAGTTTCTGCAGAAACAAGTCACCAGCCAGCCGAGTCCCGCCACTGCCGCCAGTGCCTGAAGTGCCAGTGCGTCGGTCTGTGGGAAGGCGACGCGCGTACGCGTTCTGCGAACTGTCGTTGCGGTACAGTTAAATACGCTCAATGCGGCACACTCCCCACTGCTTTTCAATTATCCCTTAATAATGTCATTCATTAAATTTGTGCGAACAACTGAAACGGTGTGTGTGCGCATTCAGCAATTTTTCCTGGGAATTTGGTATTTCACAGACAGTGACAAGCCGCAGAAAGTTTACACGCGCCGAGAAATTGCCAGCACAGAAACTCGTTCAATGACGACAGACGTTCAGTTTGACGCCCGTTTGTCAGCGGGCAAAATTTACATCTGTTCGCGCCGAGCGCTGACGCAAAGCGGTAAAGTCGACCACACACATGACGAGCGGATGAATCACTCGGAGCGCCGATAGCGCCAGTTCAGCGGGCTGCTGTCGATTCGTTCTTTGGCGTCGCCGTGCCCTGTCAGCGTCCTGGTTCGCCCTGCGGCAGCTATCTGCACGCCGCTGGCGCCCGCCAACTAGCGCAACGAATTAGCCAAAGTGTTCGATAAGCGATTTTCGCATGCAACAATTTGCATGTTGGCCAATTGTACTCGTACACCGTTTAGACGTGGCCTGCATGCAATGCGCGCTGGCAACCGACGATTTAATGAATGGCTGTCGAATGCAATGAAACAGCAACAACAAAGCGCTACAACTAGTGGGAATCATGGCTGAAAAACAAAGTCCAACTGCGACAAGGTGTTCTCGTGTGCAGTGCGTGAGTTATGTGCGCGATTTGATCTGAATTGACAATTGCGCGCTCAAGTGCGTTGCACTGCTGGGTCAGGGAGAGCCATTAGAACTTTTATCATTCATAAAGTTGTTGGCTGAGTTCGGCACTCGATTTGCTTTATATGTTAGAACAACCAACGTGCGCATGCAGAGAGCGAAAGTAGTATTTTCCAAACTCAAAGTTGTGCAACTGACACCGGCATCGTCCATCTGTACTCTGTATACAACTCGCAAATCTGTACCTAAACACTTAACTTAACCCTGATATTCCGACCGTACTACATGTAGTACACCTGTTTGAAGGTGCTGCGGTAGCTGTGCTTTAAATTTGTTAACCGATGTCCTGAAAAGGTGTAGTTGCATATAGGACCTTCGGCATATTTGAGTTAAAGAGACACCACACATTAAACTCGAACTTAACCCATTAAAGCCGGGTAGCAGTTCCGCCCATACGATTTTGATAAAATTTCATACACGACCTGGAATTGACCCAAAATGATCAGAAACAAAATTTCTATCTCTGCACATTGCTGAGATATTCATTAGGTATTTTGTACCCATTACGCAGCAATGGGGTTTTCCATACTTTTTAAAGTGATCAGCTAAACACGTGAACAAAAGATGTATTGTTTACAGGTGAGTTAGGAGGCAGACGTTTGTGAAGTTCTAAGGCCACTACGTTTCGCCACATTTTCTACCTCCGGAAAATTCACAATTTTTGTAGTCTGGTAACTCTAGCTAGATGGCGGAATTTTAGGGACCTTCACTAGACTAAGGTAGTTCCATCTTTACCCCAACCATCCCTATCAATGATTTTGAGATATCTCTACCACGAACTTTTCTGTGATTTTTTTAAAAAGTCAATTTTTATGGGTAAATTTTTACCCATTAGGCAACAATGGGTTAAACATTCTTTTCTCCATACATATAATTATTTGTCCTGACTGACTGAATGATTGACTGACTCACTGACTGACTGACAGCTAAAGCTACAAATATGAAATTTAAACTGCATCTTGAAAAATGAACCTCACCTAAGACGGGATTTTTTTAAATTCGGGGTCTAAAAAGGCAAAACGTGGGTTAAGGTGTTGTATGAAGAAATGCGTTTTAATGGGCCTATTGATTTCAAATTTAATGAAAAAACTTTAAATAAAAAATAATTCGACACGTATTTTTTATTTTTTCGAAAATCAATATTTAACCGGGTCAACAATGGGTTAAGGTTCGTATACGGAAAGACTACGAAACAACGTTGAACTGATGGGCCTATTGACTTCAAAGTTTGTAAAAATACTTGAAATCAAAAATAATTTTACACGGGTTTTAAATTTGTTTGATAATCAAAACTTAAAGGGGTGACCCAAGGGTTTAAAGTTTGTATGAAGGAACATGATATTTTACGCCTTTTACCTTCAAACTTGGTGAAAATACTTAAAATGTGAAATAATTTGATACGTGTTTTTTAATTTTTCAAAAATCAAAATCTAACGGTCATCGACGGGTTAAACGTTTATATGGAGAAAGTGTGAAGAAATATTGACTATTCCTATTGACTTCAAACTTAGTGAAAGTACTCTTAGTGAGAAATAATTCGACACGTGTTTTTAATTTTTTTTCGAAATTTGGAATCTGACGGGATCAAGGGTGGGTTAAAATTTTATGTGGGGAAATATGACTTAATGCGGCAATTTACTTCAAATGTGGTGAAAGCACTTAAATGAGACATAATTAGATAAGTATTTTTTCATAAAAATTTGACGAGATCAACAAAGGGTTAAGAAAAACTTGCTTTATTGGTCCCATTGACTTCAAACTTACGTGCAAAGCCGCGGAGCCCTGCTAGTAATGTATATAGGACCTTCGGCATACCCGGGTTAAGAAGACACAACACATTAAACTCGAACTAAAACACCTTTTTATTAAATAATTTCAACTTTTTCTGCACAATTCAATAGCAAAATCAAAAGATTAAGTTTTAACTGACAATGTTTGTTAGCAGATAAATCATCGAAGCAGCAAACCTCCTTCAAACTGACTCATGTGGGCTTTAAACAAAATGTTCATGCCTTTTAAAATGTGCTCTGGTCGATGTGGTCGCTGAGAAAATCCATAAGAAGACATAACTTTCTGTATTTGTTATGCAAATGTCAACAATTTTTGGTCGCCTGATAGTCGCTGAAGGGAGAAAAGAAAAATCGTTGTGTATATGTTTTGACAGCCTTTAAAAGACAATTTGCAATTTTATATTTTGCATGTTTTGCAAATTTTTGTGCCCGTAAGCACAGCTCGCCGAATAGTTAGAAAACGAATCGCTAAAAAAACTTCTTACTCATTCACTAAAATTTTAATGACCGTTGAATTGGTGTGTTGTGTTTTGACAATTTTAATTGATTCATCATTTCGCTTGGCATTTAATTATTTAACATTCAAACCGAACTTTTAGCTGTCGTCATTCAATGGGATTTTGACATCGCGTGCTGCAAAATGCTGCAATCTATTTTAGACAAATAAAAATATACATACTGACAGGTATATTAGAAAAGTTACAAAAAAACCACAACATTAAACAACACAAATTCATTCCCGTAGATCTGTTTCATGATTATTTTATATCGCCGTGTCTCGACATTTATTTGCTCGCTCTATCTGAGTTGCTTTGTATTTGTTTGTTGTGGATTTTTGGTTAAATATGCAAATTAGTACAATTAGTTGTTTGTTGTTGTAGTATGTTTTTTTTCTTGTTGATTTATTGTCATCGTTGTTTGTTTCCTCTCTCGCTTAGTTCTATTTGACTAAGCGATCGCTTGCTTGCTCGATAAACCTCAAAGGGCGATTGGGGTCAACCAAACTGATACATTGCCACTTTGACAGAAATTAACTAATTCTGCATTCTTAAAAATTCATGTTCCAATTTATTTGAGTTTATGACCCAATTCCCAAAACACACTCTTCAACCTTCCAGTCAGCCCGAGGTACGTTAATGAGTGAAACGGGTGGGAGTCGAAACGCCGTGCCACATTCGCCCATTTGTCAAATGATCTGCTCGAAGAAAGATCTTCGAACATTTCCTTATCAAGTTGGCGGCAATTATTCTTGCGCTGTCAATGTTTTGTTCGGCCACGGCGGCTGTGCGCCTGCCAGCATTTTGACACTTGACAAATATCCGCGCGATTGGCCGTGGCTAATGTGCTTTGGCGGGTGGTTGAGTTATGATAAATCTGATAAATTTTTGCGCCACACACGTTCCCTATGAGTTCCAAATTTAAGCGCTCATTGGCTTTGACTAGACGCGCCCACAAGTCGCAATCGCTGTTCGGTCGCTGTCCAACTAACGACAAAGCATTCAAATTGATTGCGGAATTATGCAAACACAGAACATTTAATACCCACAAATATTGCTACTTGGTTGACCTAATTCTGAGCGGTCTCAAAGCACTCACACTGAGGTGAAAAACAAAGCTTCAGCATGCAACAAATCCCAAATGTTATCTCATGTTTTCGCATTCTTGCAAAAGCACTCAGTGCTCGACCCATTTGCATGCTTCTTCTTCGTTTCACTTAACACACATCTTTTCCATTTAAGCCCAGCTTTCATTTCACATTTTCCATGAACTTGGCAGAATTTATTGTATGCGGTTGTGCTTAAGTTGGGCCCTAACTGCGCTTCTGATGTCTTCAAATTCTAACGGTTCTCGTGCATAAAATTCCAACTCGAAATCAACGAATTACGTGCGCTGACCTTCACTTTATGACCATTTTGCCGAGTGATTTAATGTGGGAAAATGCGCGGAAAAGTTGTTAAAAATGTTTAAATTTAATTCCCATTGTGTTGAAGAGTTTTAATTTAATTCCTATTTGGCAGTTTTGAGAGTTTATCTATTTTACTAGTTTTTTGCTGCTTTCCTTTTTTTGGCTTGAACCAACTTTTTGAAAAAGTAGCACACAAAATTCGAGAACCAAAACATATTTAAATATTTTTTTGCTTAGAAAGCAAATTATAAAATCACTGAAAAGTATATTTCCCGTAAAATTAGACGTGTAAAATATTTAGTAATTAGCGGCCGAAGTGATGTGGGCAGCCAAGCGAAAAACAGAGATTTGTGCAGAAGTGCGGAAAAAGATCTGTTAAATTAAATTCGCCAAATTGTGAGCACATTAAAAATTTTTTGCCAACATGCTGATGCTTTAAGTTTTTCTCTTATACTCGTACTTAGTTATTCCAAGTTGCTGTCGAGTAGTAATTGTGAGTCATGCGATGTGGTGATGACAGCATTTTTGTAAACAAAATCCCAAATTAAATATTTACTACCGGATTTAGAATGTTTAATCGTTTAGTGATCCATGTTAAGCCACAGACTTTAAAGCCATTACCAACTTGTAGGCCATAACTAACACATGTTGAAAACATTATTCATGGCAGTCAATTCTTACAAGAAACTAATTTCAAATATCACACAAAGAGACAGAAATTGATACTTACTGACTTAACAACCCGTTACCGGGCTACGGTCCGCCGCAAAAGTTCTCTCCAGGCACCTTTGCTTAGCGCGGTTGCCAATTGGTCACACCAAGGGATGATTGGGACCAACTTGGTCCTTCCACCACACTCAAAAGATGGGCACCGCCGAGTCGTATGAATGCCGGAAATGCAAAGAAAATGGAGTTAGGGAAACTTTGTAGTAAATTCTTTGACTCACTCATTTAGGGGTCCCCTTCTTCTCTGGGTTAGATGAGGTCCCCAAGCATAACATTAATTTGCTGCTGAACTTCTCTATAAAAAACCGATCATTTTTACGTAGATCCGCATCATAAAGGAGCTCTAACTGATACTGATAGGGACCCAACAGACTCTACGAGTATGTGTGGCCGATCTGACCAGCAAGCTTGCCTTACCTTCCAAGTTTACCAACCAAACATTACTGCCAGTGCTAGAACGCAAAGAAGAATGATTACTACTGTCATTACAGACATAAATATTCGTTTTATTAGTTGTTTAATTTTATATATACTTGTGAGTACTGCCAGCTCTAAGAGATAGCGATGTGTACTGTAAACTCGCTGCTCGCTTTCATTAATCTTTCGGACTAGATATAAAAGCCACATAGTTCCGAAGACAACACACTAGTATACCTATTAGTATTCACCGGGAACAGTTGTATCAAAACAACGCCAATGCGCTAATGAGATGTCGGAATATTAGTTTCAATATTAGTTCCAATATCAACAACGTTAGTTATTATCATAACTAATGCAATTACTGACACCATAACCAACGTTAATATCATTTTTATATTATTACGCATACCATTATCAATACTAATGTCAATTCCAATGCGAAAAAGTTATTTCAATATGATTACCCATTACAAAACCAATACCAATACCGATTTCAGTACGATTACCCATAACATAACCAATATAATTTCCATTACAACAACCATTACATTACATTACAATACTAATATCAAAACCAATACCAATACAGATTGCAATATGATTACCAAAAACATAACCAATATCAGTACGATTACAACTATCTTTACATTACATTACATTACAACACTAATATTAAAATCCATACTAATACCGATTGCAAAATGATTACCCAAAACATAACCAATTCCAATATCATTGCAAAAAGCATTACATTGCATTACAATACTAATATCAAAACCAATACCAATACAGATTGCAATATGATTACCCAAAACATAACCAATATCAGTACGATTACAACAACCTTTACATTACATTACATTATATTACATTACATTACATTATATCACATTACAACCCTAATATCAAAATCAATACTAATACCGATTGTAAAATGATTATCCAAAACATAACCAATTCCAATACCATTACAAAAACCATTACATTACATTACAATACTAATCAAAATCAATACTAATACAAATTTACCCGTAACGTAACCCATACCAGTTGCCACCATTACATTGCATTACAATACTAATATCAAAACCAATACCAATACAGATTTTAGTATGATTACCCATAACGTAACCAATACCAGTACCATTACAAAAACCATTACATTTCATTACAATACTAATATCAAAACCAATACCAATACAGATTGCAATATGATTACCCAAAACATAACCAATATCAGTACGATTACAACAACCTTTACATTACATTACATTATATTACATTACATTACATTATATCACATTACAACCCTAATATCAAAATCAATACTAATACCGATTGTAAAATGATTATCCAAAACATAACCAATTCCAATACCATTACAAAAACCATTACATTACATTACAATACTAATCAAAATCAATACTAATACAAATTTACCCGTAACGTAACCCATACCAGTTGCCACCATTACATTGCATTACAATACTAATATCAAAACCAATACCAATACAGATTTCAGTATGATTACCCATAACGTAACCAATACCAGTACCATTACAAAAACCATTACATTTCATTACAATACTAATATCAAAACCAATACCAATACAGATTGCAATATGATTACCCAAAACATAACCAATATCAGTACGATTACAACAACCTTTACATTACATTACATTATATTACATTACATTACATTATATCACATTACAACCCTAATATCAAAATCAATACTAATACCGATTGTAAAATGATTATCCAAAACATAACCAATTCCAATACCATTACAAAAACCATTACATTACATTACAATACTAATCAAAATCAATACTAATACAAATTTACCCGTAACGTAACCCATACCAGTTGCCACCATTACATTGCATTACAATACTAATATCAAAACCAATACCAATACAGATTTCAGTATAATTACCCATAACGTAACCAATACCAGTACCATTACAAAAACTATTACATTACATTACAATACTAATATCAAAAGCAATACTTATACAGAGTGCAATATGATTACCCAAAACATAACCAATATCAGTACGATTACAACAACCTTTACATTACATTACATTATATTACATTACAACACTAATATCAAAATTAATACTAATACCGATTGCAAAATGATTACCCGAAACTAAACTAAATGCAATACCATTACAAAAACCATAACATTTCATTACAACACTAATATCAACACCACTACTAATACAGATTACAATAAGATTACCAAAAGAAACTAATTGCAATACCATTACAAAAACCATTACGTTACAATACAATACTAATATCAAAATCAATACCAAATACCGATTTCAATACGATTACCCAAAATATAACCAATTCCAATACCATTACAAAAACCATTACATTACATTACAATACTAATATCAAAACCAATACCAATATCGATTTCTATATAATTACTAATAACATAATCGATGTCAATACAATAACAACAACCATTACATTACATTACAATACTAATATCAAAATCAATATCAGATACGAATATCAATACGATTACCCATAACATAACCATTATTAGTATCATTACAAAAACCATTACATTACATTTCAATACCAATATCAAAGCCAATACCAAATATCGATTCATTATGATTACCAATGAAATAACCAATACCAATACCATTACTAATACCATTACACATAAAATCTAGAAAACCAGGGCCGTTCCTTGTATGATTACATGTACCATTACTATACCACCAACCCAAACCCATTACGAAAACCATTACTTATACCATTGCAGGTACTAGTACCACTTTCAAAACTACTGCTATCAGCAATACCAATACTTAAACTATTACCATTTCCAATACCATTAGCAATATCCATAACATTACCATTGATTCTGCATTACTAAATAATGAAAACCAACTTCAATACATCCGCACGAGGACTAAGCAGGTGCAGCAACTTGACCAATTTACCGTTAACATTTCCATTAGCCACAAAATACAATTACCAATCCAAATACCACAAATACCTAACATAACATGGCATACACAAATTTAGAGGTTTTTTACTGACGCACAGACGTTGAGCGCCGCGATCGCGCGCCACCATCGTCGCTGCTCTAATATGGCGAACGTGCCGCGCTACTTGGCGGCGTGATTTACTGCAGAACCAGTGTCCAGTTGTACGTTTTTTGGCTATTTTCGCGTAACGTGCTTACGCCGCCGGACAAATAAATAATACTTCTACCGTTGTTGTGGCGACGATGCTTTTTTGATTTTTATTTTTCGCACAACAACAACAACGAGAGCCAGAATTAAACAACGTAACCGAATTTCGCGGTTGTTGATTCCATGCGCTGCTGCTTTATTTCTTCCAATCCCCCTGCGTGATGCTATAAAATTTTTATTTGTGCGCTCATACAGCACAAACATACGTTCGTACGTCTGTATGTGTGCGTCTAAGCGTGTACGTAATTTTTCATTACGAGTATATTTTCAATTTAAATTTTTCGTGTTTATTTGTTTTTTTTGCAAAGCGCAGCCTACAAGCCGTGTAAATAGCGTGGGAATTTTTCACTAAAAAGTATTGTAAGCTCTTCTTTTATTATTTTTACTCTAATTTGGCGCGTAGCGGTGGTGTGGCGCCCGCGTTTCATTGTATGCCGCTCGTCAATTGTGTGCGTGTGTGCGTATCAAATTTCTTATAATTATCACCTTTTGTGTGCCTTTGACACCTCGTCGTAAAGTGTTTGCGACAAAATTCGTATGGATTTTGTTTATTTGGCAAGTTTGCACTATTTTCGCTTCCCCAAATTTTCAATGTTTGCTTAGTTTAGTGTTTGATGTGATGTAATAAAAGTGTTAAATGCAATTCGAATCAGAGTCGAAATTAACGAGACTCGAACATAGAAAAGAGTTGATTGAAATCATTTGAAATCGTAAAAACGGTGTGCAAATCTGGGGCAGCTCTTGAAATTGAGAGAACAAAAAGTGCATAACGGTGAATCTTTGTGTGATTAGATAAGTGAAATGTTGCTAGAAAAAATTTGCATTTTAATGCTTTCGCACACTCAAGTCGAAAGAGTCACCAGTCTAAAATTTCAAATTTTCAAGAGAGGCATTGAAACTGTTGGACGTGCAGAGGCAACGCAATTAACTTAAAAACAGATATACCGACAGTATTTTTCTAGTTAAAGAAGAAAGGGGAAAAAAATGAAACTTTTTTTGTTAGTTGTTAGAAGATTCAAAAAGCATTTTATTTTCGAACACCTTGTGCAAGTATAGCTCCTTATTTACCCTCCAGGACTAGTCCTCCAGCCCTTTTCTCTGGACGTTTTCAACCATTTTTATCACTTCGGACCTCACAACAGTAAACTTGCAAATTATTGAATTAATTTATGGAAAAAAACAATTTGACAATTGTAATGCAAGTCAAGTTGCTCTGTTTCAAAGTATTTTATCAAATATCGAGTGTTATCGATATTTCGGACTCAAGATTGCGATTAATAAAAATGATCTCTAATCAGCTATTCATGTCAATTGAATTGTTGGATTTTTTGTTTTTTAAGACTATATTCTTACACAATTCTTTTATTAATATATATTCTTTTATATATATTCTTTTATTATATACATATCCTTTTATTAATTCTTAAGTGGAACAAAGAAATGAATAGAAAAAGAACGGCTAAATTTGATCAGTTTTTTCCTTAAAAGATTGTTTATTAGTATTCACCTTCGGCCTAATATTTTAGTTATGCCGAATAATCGGCTCAGGCCAAAAATCCACCTTCGGTCGGACACTATTATTTAGTGTGCGATATGTGTTTTATATAAACTTTTTACTCCCTTCGTTACATTTCAGAATTTAAGATTTAACATTTGCCAGCGGTTTTGAATTGATCGTAGAACAGTTAAATTTTGCAACAGATTACACCGATTTGGGGTTTTAACATACTTACTTTTCAAGAAAATTCTATGTAAATTTTCAAGGATATAAAGGATTAAAATTTTCAAAGGACCTTTTTCATATCCTTTTTTACAAATAGATAAAAAATCAATTTTATTTCAATTCTTGAGCTTTGCCTCTTTCATTTGATGTACATATCGCCATATTCTAGCGAGGTTAAGTATTTTTTATATTTTTGAAATTTTGTTATCCCCTTCATAATTTTGAAGGACAAAGGATGTAGAAATGAAAAACTGAGTACGCAGTATTACTATATTTGGTCTTTAGTTTCACGCACATATGGATTTTAACCTGCTGTTAACCTGCATTAAATTTTGTTTTCAGTTCCTCAAAGCTCAAAGGATTTCTTTAGAAATCTGGTCTTCTAGGGATTGTTTTTGTGAAAATTTAGAAAGTAAATTAAATAGAACATTGCTAGTAGACCTCTTACTTGCATCTGTCGAGCAAAATTCTTTAAAAAAATTCTGCCAAAAATGCTGTTCTAAAATTGTTGTGAAAAAGAATCTATCTTTTTTACTACACTGCAGTGCACTGTGTTGACTTGGTTTGAACTACATAACTATTTAAATTTTATATACCTAACTGAATAAAATTGATTAAAAAAATCAAAAAAGTCGCCCAACCATTTTGATCCAATTCAAGTAATGTACACACACACACACATAAATAATGTACACAATTTCTACGCGCTTATTTCTTATTGTTTGCCAAATATTGACAGTTTCTCGTTCATGCACTTTTGTATCCCTTGACACCCGCAAACTTCCTAATATTAATTACAAATGTTTTGACGACTTTATTGTTACTTTCCGAGCAAACAATGCAGAGATCTCAATTTGCCGTCCACCCCAAACAAATTTTTGCTTCGCAAGCACTTTTTCCATAGTTACAGTTTTTTTTGCGCTGTAGTCAGCTTCGAACTACTTCGTGGCGTGTATTGATTGTACAAAGTCACGTGACAACGTATTATTTATTTAAGTCTGCTCGTGACACAGTTTCCAGTCAGTTCTTAGCGAATTGTAGATTAGTTTGATTGTGTGTGTGTGTGTGTTTGTGGAATGGCTGCACGCTCGGCCAAAGCAAACATGACTTTATTTGTTTTTGTTGTGTATAACTAGTGTTGTTTGTTGTTGGGTTGCCTTTTGTTGACGCTTGAGACTAGCCGAGCAAAAACTTATTTAATACAGAGTGAGTGAGAGTGAGTGAGGGGGCGCGAACAACCACTAGTGGCGACCAAATGATTTTGACAGGTTTTCATTTTCATTTTTCATTTTCATTCTTGGCTTCAGGTCCATTAACGCAATGAATTTCTGGCAACAACTTGCTTGCAACATTTTCTTTTTTTTCTGTGATTTTTGCTAAAAACAAAATAAAAATTTGCAATAAAATATACACTGAAGTATTTTCTTTGGCGATTCGTGAAATTGAATGTGGTTCAGTTTTAGTTTCGAGATAATTTATAATTTTTGTTAAATTAATTGTTTTTCATTGACCAACACCTTTATTAGATTTGAAGCATTGTGTTGCTATCTAAAGATTACACCGTGCGACAAAAATTAAAAAAATTCTTCATTTTGAAAAAATCCATATAAGCGTGAAACTAGAGACCAAACCTAGTAATACTGCGTACTCAGTTTTTCATTTCTACATCCTTTGTCCTTTTAAAAGGACTTCAAAATTTTGAAGGGGATACAAAATAAAAAAATATATAAAAAATACGTAACCTCGTTAGAATATGGCGATATGTATATCAAATGAAAGAGGAAAGGCTCAAGAATTTAAATAAAATTGATTCTTTATCTATTTAAAAAAAAAATGATATGAAAAAGGTCCTTTGAAATATTTAATCCTTTATATCCTTGAAAATTTATATAGAATTTTCTTGAAATGTAAGTATGTTAAAACCCAAAATCTCCTTAATCACGTGTCAAAATGTCATTATTCTCGCTTCATTAATTTTGTATCTTTTTATTATTCAAAATACTGATACTCAAATAAATTAGAATTTTTGTACTTCATTAGAATTGCAGCTTCCGCCTTTTTTAAATAACTTTCGAACGAATAAAGTTAGAGTAATGAAATTCTGACATGTGATCAGGGAGATTTGGGGTTTTAACATACTTACTTTTCAAGAAAATGCGATGTTAATTTTCAAGGATATAGAGGATTAACATTTTAAAAGGACCTTTTTCATATCCTCTTTTTACAAATAGATGAAAAATCAATTTTATTTAAATTCTTGAGCCTTTCCTCTTTCATTCGATATACATATCGCCATATTCTAACGAAGTTAAGTATTTTTTATATATTTTTTTTATTTTGTATCCCCTTCAAAATTTTGAAGTCCTTTTAAAAGGACAAAGGATGTAGAAATGAAAAACTGAGTACGCAGTATTACTAGGTTTGGTCTCTAGTTTCACGCACATGTAGATTTTTCTCGGTGTGAAAAATACTGTCGCACGGTGTAATTTATAATTTTTCTTAAATTAATTTGTTTTTCGTTGACCAACACCTTTATTAGATTTGAAGCATTGTGTTGTTATCTAAAGATTATAAGGACTAACAAATTTTATGAAAGAGTGAGATGAATGGTTAGAAAGCAATCAAGCTGTTAAATATCAGCGAAAATATTCCTAAACAAAGTTTCAATGTCGTCAGCATTTTCTCTTGAACAAACCAACCAATTTATTGCGATATTAAGATATTTCCAAGAATTTATTATTAAGTTATTATTATTAAAAAAAATTAATTCAAATTGTGAATCAGAAAACTATTTCTGAGCAACAAAGCAGCGCAGCACTCACGCTGACAAACGTTTTAATTAAAATCTGCACAGAGCTCATAATTTGCATGTTAACTATGACAGTCTAATTGAAAAGCACAGCCAGGATATTAGTAGCAGGAAAACATTGGCATTAAACGAATTTTCCAAATAACTGCCGTGCCCAGCGACGGCAAAGTTCGCGTTTCACGCACACGCGCGCGCACGCAAATAAATACTGAAATTCTCCATTCGAACTCTAAAAAAATTAAAAAAATCAAACTAAAATACAGCTTATTTAAATGTTTGCTCGCCAGTGTACAAACACACACACATGCAAATAGAAGGCTCACAGTTGCCGTATTTGCATGGCGCACATTGCGACGGCCGTCTGCCATTGCGTCCACGGACCAAACTTCAACTGTTCAACTAACAAACAACGACAAAACACACGCACACATACACACAAACATTGGCCCAATGCGCTCAACACGGCAGCTGCCGCATACGCCACGTTGGCCCATCGATGTTGTACAGCGAGCAGAGGCAACAAATGAAAATCTGACTGCGCCATGGCAACGGCAACACGACAACAACAACAACGGCCACAGCAAATTTCAATATTGCCCACATTTTTGTTACCACCACAACTCGCAGCACATTAAAAATGACGCCCGCTCCGACTGGCAGCCATCATGGCCAAGTTTATTTACCATATTTATGCCGGTGTGTAAATTCGCTTTATTTGTGTGGGTATGTGTTCGCATAGCATTTTCACAGGCTGACGCTTTTCGTGCATTCGCGCGCGACAGCGTGTCGCTTAAAATTTTCATTAAAATAAAGACTGGCGCAAATTTGCAGCGAACGCTGACAGCGCTGCCGCAGATCACTTTAGACTCCTTAAATGCCATTTGCCGCCACTTACAGCCACATTCGACGAGCATTTTTTGCTAACAACTAAAGTAAATAAATGCTTAGGATTTGACATGATGAAAGTGTCAGCAGCGAATTGAGTTTCCGTACGAAAATTGAATTCAATTACAGTTACTTACGCTGCCAAGGTCGTTATGACACTCCGTTGTGGCCGATGACAGTTCATGACTATAGACACATGTCAAAGGTTGTAACGGTAAAGGTTGTTCGGTGTTCAATGTGTCGACAAGTGTCACAAATAAATTTTTAGTCTTCATTCATTTGTGTGCTTGTAGTAGTGCGAGAAAGTTAAATAATAATTTCAAAATCACCACCACCACTTTAATATCAACGTTCACAAACACTGCACTGGGCCTGCCGTCCTCGACTTGCAGCCCTTTGTGCAAATTTATGCAACCATAATGAATTCGTTTCCACGCAATTTCACTACAAATTTATTGATTTTAATGCCATTACACGCCTTATTTATAGTGTTAATTATTCGAGCTTCCACTTGACGTTTGCGCGGCGCTTAAATGCCATTTTATGCAATATGCGCTGTATTTGTTGCTGCACGCGTCGTATTTGCCCACCGTGCCTACGGTTCCGGCGCACAATGAAAGCTCAATGACTGTATTTACATTGCAATTATGAGCGTAAATTGGTTTTTATTGAATGGTGAATTTTGTACGCATTAATATGCAAATTGTTTGCGTGTCGCTGTGTCGGTTATAAACCTTTAATTTGTACAGTCGATGTCCAATGCAACGAGAACTGCTTGTGCGAGTGGCCAGTTTCAGGAACATGAGGCGACTTTCGGCAATGACTATTCGATACATGAGGCGAACAAAGCCAAAATTTCGTTCATTTCAATTCAATTCAGTTATGGTTCAGTCCCTTATAGAAGATTGGCGGTGAATACTTAGTGATGTATATCAACATGTAAACATGAATGCAACTCTGGCATTTGTGCAATAAATCAGTTACAACTAAAACGGCTTGTGATCTACACCACTAGAATAGTATTGCTCTTGCATTTTAGTTGTTGTTACAAATTGTTTCTACTTTAGCCCTATTCACAATCTTGTGCAAACGGTCTTGCATCGTTGCATTTGCAAAATGGTTTAGTATATTTTTACTCTACACTAACAAAATGCACAGAGATGTAATTGCTACATGCTTGTAAATATGCAACACTTAGAACCCATAGTTTATATTTCCCATGCAAATGCAACATCGAATTGCAAGACTCACTTCTGTTGGAAAAGAAAACTAAATAAAAATGGAGTGAGGAGGACATAAATAAGATACTAAATTATTTCCAATAACCTACCGAAATAGAGGTAAGGAAAGTCCTCTTCTTAGCAAAATCACTGCGAGTTCATTCATAATAGTTGTGAATTTTGTGTTTTGCAACAAGCATGGCAAACTATACAGAAAAGGACACAATTGGACACAATTGATGGCAAATGTTTGCTATTGCATAGATTTGCAATGGTGTAGTATCTCATATGCACAAGATTGTGAATAAGACTTATATTTTTATATCTGGTATAGCATAATTTTATGGAACTGATTAGATTTGTCGATTCCTGCTGGCTCTCGTAGCCCAACTGCCCGATTAGGGCTTAGCTACCTACAATCATTCGTATTGTGCGTGCAAACAGTTGGAAGGAATCTGAAGCTTGCCGATGAAGATGCCGATTTCAAACAATAAGTCAGGAAGTTTTTCATAGGGTAGCAAAATTTTACTCTCAAAGATTTACTGCTTCCTGTTGAGAGGGAAAAGAAAGAAAGAAATCTATATAATTTTTGTATGGTCTGCCAAACGTTACACGTGATGAAGTCTGCTAGAGACTCTCATGTGATCAGTTTCAGTTTTCTGTTAGGAGGAAAGAATGAAGAGAAAGAAAGAAATCTATAGGAACCAAGTGTCCCTAATTTTAATTTCCTTCATCTGTCTGCCTATTTGACTATATTTGCAGTTGGCAGTTGCCCGATTTCAGCGCTCCAGATCTGCCAAACGTTACACGTGATGAAATTTACTGGGGATTCTCATGTGATCAGTTCAACAAGGCCTAAGCTCACATCAAAATAGATGAGTTCGTTACTAATTGTTTGCAGCAGTGTGCGACCGAATATTCGGTTTCGATTTCGGTCCAAATAAGTGGTTTCGGTTTCAGTTTCGGCCAAAAAATGGCCCAACGGCGGAAACCGAAACTTTCTAGAATATTTTTTTACATTTTATTGTGTAGCAGATATATAGTGAAATATAAATATAATGTAAATAAACCTTTTTTTAGCATATAATCTTAAATTTTTTCATTTTGAATATTAGCGAGTAAGGTACGAAAGGGTGATTTTTTCATGTTTATGTTTTTAAAAAATGAATAAATTGTTTTTATTAATAAGTTATTTATTTATGTTATGTTTGTTTGTTTGTTCTTTTTTTACTTAATGTAAAATTCGTTTGTTGAAAACAAATGCTTGATATGGTGATTTTTATTTCAATTCGAATGTTTCGGTTTCGGCCGAATATTAAAAACAAACCGAAATTCGGTTTCAGTTTCGGCCCAAAAAAGATGTTTCGGTCGGACACTAGTTTGCAGTGACCTTTAAAATTACTTAAAATTACAGGATTTTAACTCAGCACTGGAAAATTTGTTGGTCTTTACTTATTTTTAATATCAAAAGTCTAAAGTTGAATACCTTGACTTCATTAAGGAAATTTAGTAAACGTTTCTGGACAATTAACAAAACATGTTATTGATTTCTTACATTCATTCCTACAAAGAAGTCACACACAACACAGTTTTGTTTCGGGAAGCTAAGCCTCAGTCTCGTTATTGGGCTGTTGTGCCACATACGTACATATATACATACATATGTATATATTTATTACATTGAAAGTACATCATACTTCAACTCTTACTGAAACGCAGTTTTCGTTTTTATATTCGATGTTTCTTGGGCTTTTCAGCAACTCAACAAATTACGCATTAAAACGGAAACTGTTCGAGTACAAAACAAGTCGCTTGTAATGGAATACCCTAAAGGCCTCACTTTCATAACGCTACCTATGCACTCATACTATGTGTGTGTGTGTGTGTGTGTGTGAACAGCATGCATATCAAATTAAATTTGTATAAAATAAATGCGTATAATTATGTTTCAAGCCAAGAATAGAAATGATAAAAAACAACAACAAAATCACCCAGCAAAGAAATGAGTTACAGCAAGTCGACGAGTTATTACGTTTGTTGCAGCCCGCAAGCCAAATGAGGCGAACGCCATTCAAGCGTTGAAACAAGGAAAACAAACGCAGCGGCACGGACAGACAGACAGCCGGACGAATGGACGGACGGACGGACGCATAAAACGCGTGCAATTGCGAGCAAGGTAAACAAAATAAAATCCACGTACGTACGGACATACGCAACGCAAGTGCACATTGCAGTGCGGACGGCCGCATACGAGGGCAGCAGCAACAGGAATTGCTGCAACCTCAACAACAGCATCAGCAGCATCGGCATAAGCGACAGCAGCAACGGCAAAACAACAAATTGTATCTAGTTACAATTTGTTAAAGGCACAGCAGCAGCAGCGGCGCGCCGCGGCAGTTTGCGTACAAATGGTTCCACTCGCTTAGACGCGGTGCGTGTTGAAGCGCACATTTGCGAAATTGTTGTTGGCAACGATGTCGTTGTTGTTGTTGTTGCTTTTGTTATAAATCTCATTGGCATTGAGCATGAATTGGGTTGGGAGGTGCTCAACGCATTTCCTGCACTTGAGTCCTCACGCACCGGCTCATGTCAGGCTTAGGCGACTTTGCAGCCAACTAACTATGCAGCTTGCCACATCTGCGTGTATGAGTGTGAGTGTTGTTGTATGTGCTTCAGCGTTTGTTTATTTATGCAAGCGATATGCGCTCGAGAAGCACCTGAGCAGCGTAAAAGGATTTGCTGCTTCTGCTGGCGCGTTTCTTGCGCGCACACACACACACACACACACATACATCGGTATGTACGTGCTACGCATAAAGCAGAAACAACAAAAGCAACAACAACCGCAGGCAAATTGTGGCCAAGTGATTCTTTGCAATAAGCCAGAAACTTGCAACAGCAGCGCGGCTGTGTGTGCCGCAGTTTGGCATTAGGGAAGAGGTCCAGCATGAGGTTTGTATATATTTCCTCATAGTAAATTTCAAGGAAAATTTAAATTGTGTATAAAACAAAAGAGCAAATCATTTGGTTAGACTAAGCACAACTGTTACCAGACCACATAGGCGCTCAACAATTGAGGTTAGGGCAGGGACCGAAAATAACTGTTATTTTACAAATTTCAAATCAAAAAGGCATAACGAAAAAATTGTCGGTCAAATATACCATTATGATCGTAATGGCCTCAGCTTCACGAATATTAAACGCCTTTTAAATATTAGACTTTTACTATAAATGTTAAAATTAACTGTTATTTTGTGCCTTTTATTATTTCAGGCAAAAATAACTGTTACTTTTGACTTTTATTTTATCGGTCAAAAATAACAGTTATTTTGTGGCTTTTATTTTTTCGGTCAAATATATTAGGCAATTTGAAATTTTTCAAAGGCCGTTTGACCGACTAAAAAACTATTGATACCATTTTTTTCGTCGCACAAGTCTTATAGCTCAGAATGTGCGGTCTGCTGAGACGACAAAAATGGTATCAATAGTTTTTTAGTCGATCAAACGGCCTTATTTGACCGAAAAAATAAAAGTCACAAAATAACTGTCATTTTTGGCCGATAAAATAAAAGTCAAAAGTAACAGTTATTTTTGCCTGATATGATAAAAGGCACAAAATAACTTTTATTTTTGTTGGTCAAAATAAAAGTTAAAAGATAACAGTTATAATCTGACTTTTTTGATAAAAACCATAACCGGTACGGTCCCTGGGTTAGGGCGTTCCAAAGCTGTGTTTGAGTGAATACAAAAAAAAATTTAAAATTTTCAAGCATTGTTTTTACTCAGCCAAGCAGCCAAAACGAAATTGAACAGAAAATGTGAGGAACAAGTGAACGAAAATCAGGAAGAAATTCTTTCGCCTAACAAAAGTGCAAACAGAAGTCAATTCGAATCAGTCAAACGTCCCCGTGGGGCTCATTTCCTTCAACGGTGTTGAAGTGCTCGGTTTTTTTTGGCTATGCTTCTTTGCTGTCGCCGCACATCGATCGATTGTAAATTTGCCACAATTCGCTGCTGCTCAATATTCCCCGCAGCAGTCACAGCAGCCGCACATCAATAGCCGCAAAATTGCCATTCAAGCCACACACACACACGCACACAGCCGCCTCTACTTTGGCTCATTTCAAACTTAAAGACCGCAGCGAAACTCTAACAAGCGGTGTGCGCGCGCGCGCTCCCAATCACCGCCAGCCACCGGCCGCCAAATGGCCAGCTCCATCAGCGTCAGCAGCAGCCATAGCGGTGGCAGTGGCCCGCACGAACGCCGCGTAACTAACGCGCAACATTTCACGGCGTTCAACGCAATTTCACCGACGCGCGCGCAACGGTAGCATTTAATGTCCACTGCGACTTGGACTTCGTCTTGGACTACGACTCTGGCAGCAACTCCCGCACCTACAACCACACTGCAGCGACGCCGCTGCTTCTGCTTAGATTAGAGTAGCCATGACATTGGTGTTTACTAGCCAACAGATCACAACAACAACAACCACAACTACAATGCACGTTTTGTTCGTGTGCACTCGCCGGTTTGTTTGTTTGTTTGTGTGTTTGTACAAACAAAAGCTGAAAATCAACTTGTCGCCTGGCGCAAAATTCCTGCTGCCTTTCGCTTAGACTAGTCTTTTCAATTGTTGTTGATTTTCGTTGGTCGCATTGGTTGTACCTTCTGGTGGTAGTTGCTGCTGCTGCTGTTGATGTTGATGATTTTTTGCCACAAATTCAATTAAGGCTGGGTAATAGATACTGACGGATTTGTTGAAACAACCATAAACCATTCGATGTACAAGTTTCCTTACGCGGCCAGTCAGCATTTGTGGTCGTTCATTGTTGTTATTGGTGTTGCTGCATTTTTTTGTGCAGCCGCTGCTGTTGCCGGTGTTGAATTTCGCATTTCGTTACCTCCTCAGCGGTGGCCAGGGCGTACATTAGTGTGTGTGTGTGTGTGTGTTTGTTACCTTGTGGAGTGGGATGGACGTGGTGGCTGTTGGCGTTTGATGGATTCTTTTTATGCGAACTTGCCGCTGCGTCCATCGTTGCTACCTTTAACATTGGCCAGTTTTATGCTTAAACTTGCTGGTGGAAAATGTTTGGCAGTGCGTGTCTAGGAAGCGGCAATCTTTAGTGCCAAATGAAAATTTGATATCCACTTGAAACGAACGAAATTCATTGTGTTGTCTCAGCCGTAGTGGCTTTGCAGGAGTTGTGATGGACACGAATTTGGTCTCTATTCGTGGATTGCTGGTTGATTTTCAAATCTAAAGTCATCTTGAGAACATTTAAAGGTTGAATTAAAAATAAATTTATTGAAGCCAGCGTCAAAGCGTTTTTTGCTCAGAAGTTAATTTTAAGATAATGAAACCACAAAGGATTACAGCAGCAACTGAAGCAGCCGATTTCTGAATTAAAGTAGCACAATCTTGATTTGATATTGATTCTAGCAAAGAGTTTGATTTGAAAAAAGTGAAATACTTAAAGTTGAATTGAAGTTGAAGTTTGAATAACCAAACCCGGATGGTGTCTTGTAGGGAGTGGCTGCTTCGAAGGGAACTTACCTGAACAGGGATGAACAGTTGTGACACCACATTTTTGAGATTCAGTTTTGCTGTCCCATAAAACCAGTTGGAACTTCTTACAATGTTAAATAGACTGCAAATACTTAACACTAGAATGCCTAAGGTAGTCATTTTGACTACATTGAGGTCTCTTATTGTAAACAACTTTTGTTGCATCGCTTTCTAAAAAAAAAATCTTACATGACTTTTATTAATTTTTAAAGCTAAATGGAATAAATAAATTAAAAATATTGTAAACAAATTTTTGCAAAATTTACCTTAAATGCCCAAAAGTAGTCATTTTGACTACCTATATAAAATTTTCAGCAAATCTAACTGATAAATAGAAAAATATGCATCTTCAGTATCGAAATATAAAATTATCAATTCAAAACTCACTCATAAAAATCATTCACAAATTCCAAATTGCATTCCACTTTATCCCATTTATGTGTGAAGTACGCTATTTATTTAAATGAATTTACTTTGTAAACCATAAAAAAATAAAAACTAAATGCTTATTTTAGTTTAATCTCGTGTACATTTATTCATATTTGCTACTTAAAAACCAATCAAATTAAAAAAAAGTCAGTAAACAATAATGTAGTCAAAATGACATATAGGCATTTTAGGTATGTCAGATTGTCGGGCATTCTAGTGTTAAGGCCCGACCACATAGACAACGGCATCGACACGACTGCATCTGTCAAAATATTGAATCAGAACGTTCGTACGGGAATGATTATTTTGACAAAAGCACGACTACACGAACACAGTAGTAGTAGTAGTAGTACACATAGATAGAACTATTCTATATTTCAAAGAAATTGGCATCACTGCTTCAAAACATATATTTTCAATGGAAGTTTTCTTACTTTTACGTTGTGCTTTGAACAACAATTACAAATTTGTTAGTATTTCAGTTAAAATTTAATAGTTCTAAAAATTATTACTCATTGCCATTTGTTTTAAATTTACTGTATTACGGTAAAATGGATATAGACGAATGCTTAATAAAGGAAAAACTTTAAAATTCATGTTTAGGAGCTCAAAAATATGATTGTGATGACGTTACTGCCGCTTTCATTGTTGACTACACGGCGACGATCGAAGTCCACGGCATCTTGAAGTAGTGTGGCCGTGTCGCTGCCGTCTTGAATGTGTTCGGGCCATTAGTCTTGTTCAGCTAGATTTCCTAGATTATATTTAGAAAAAGAAGTCACCTAAGTGAGTTCTCCTAGAAAGTACAGGACAAGTGCGTACTTCCCCTCGTTTATGTCTCTACTCCTACAGAAATCATTTGAAAATAGTTCAGCCCTTTTTTGTGGGTGTTTATCAAACAGTAACCTGTGAGAACACCCATTATGGCTCTCAGCTGATCCTTTTTAAGTGTGAGAAATTTTCTGGATTCACATTTGTCGCGATTGGTAATTGTTTTCCATTGATTGTTTGTAAAACCCAACAATACTCAATGATGGTCGCACAAACGATAGAAGTATCGATCAAGCCCCTTTCTAAGTAGAATCGTGGGAAATGAGATATAGGAAATTTGGGACAATTTGTCTACTTTCCTGTATGTAGTCGTAGTAAATAAATATTTAACGAATATCAAAAATGTTAAGAGCGATTTATAAGTCCATGGTGCTAGTGGCTTTCCCAAGGCGAATTCCATTTATTCCATTTCATTCCATTCCACAAACACTCAAACGTAGTCCAACCAGATTCAGAGCGGCCAAAATTTTGTTTCCAAGCCTGCAACCTTTGTTATACTATATTCCACAATTACAAGAAAGTATTTCTTTGTCTCTTTTGAATCAACTGATAAGTACAACAATTCAATTCAATTCAATTTGTATTCAGATATTAATGTATATGTTTGTTAGCTCTTTGGTGATCCCCAGTGCAGACATTTCATTGCGAATAAATGACACGAATTAGCTGCGGCACAACCAGACCAAACAATCCCTCAAAAATGCCGAAAGCAAACAACAAAAATGAAACAACTGACGTGCAACAGACGCCAAATAAATAGACGCGCTGCCCTGCCGTTCATCGCGTTGGCAGCAACGTTGTCCGAACGAGCGGCTGCGGTGTTAAATGTGCCGTCATTAAAAAGCAATTTTCTTGAATTGTACGAAAATTGGCGCTGTACGCTGTAAATTCGTAAAAGCGCTGCAACAGCAACAACAACAACTGCAGCCACCAGCAGCAGTGGCTACCAACATCGACACAACGTGCGAACGACCGCGCCACACTAGCGCCGAGTGGTGTCAGTTCTATGTCAAATACATTCGCTGAAATCCCTTAAGAGCAACGAAAGCCGGACAAACTGCAAAGCTGGCCAAAATTGAAACTGAAAAACCGAAAGAAGACACTGCGAAAATGAAGAGGAAAATCGACCAAAGCAGCTGCACTTGCAGCACATTTCTCATCGACCCACAGATGTTGCAGCGCGCCCCCACTGTTATTTTTTTCGCGCCGAATTCAGCCCGCAACAGCAGCGGCGACTAGTGCAACGCTTCCGCTGGATTACTTAAATGCTTTTTAATTGAAATTTTCTTTAATTTCAATTTAGCGGATCAAGTGCCGGCAGCGCCAAAGCCCGGCAGCCACTCGACAATTTACATGGCGAGCCAGGCGCTCATACGCCAGACGGCAGCAGCGCCAGGACGCGGGCGTTCCTGAGCGAGGGGCGGATATGGAAGTTGGCGGGACATAAGTGAAAGCGACCAAAGCTGCAATGCGCTCGAACTTCATTGCTATCGGCTGCGACGTAAACATCATTGTCGGCAAAGCAGCAACAATTGCAGCGTCGACAGCAACCCTACGTCTGCGGCATGAGAGAACGAAAAAGGAGCTCCGGGGGCTGACAACAGACAGACCGAGTCAACCGCTACGCCCCGTTTGCCCGTCGAGCGAGCAAGCTTCTACGGCATCGCTGCTAAGCAAACTTCAACGCACAGCGGTATGTCCTCGTCTTCACACACACACACACACACACATACTATTGCTATGTATATATGTGTGTGTGTGTATGGCTGCAGCTGCTTTCGGCGCAACCGCCTGCGGTGTGCTGTGTCATGTAACGTATGAATTTGAAGTGGTGGCTTACGCCAACAACAACCACTGCAGCAATAACAATTTTCAACACATTCGGAAAATGCTGAAAATTTTCGGTGTCTTTCCTTCCTGCTGTCATTGCTTATGATGTTGCCACTCTTCGTTGTTGTGCTCTTTGTTGCTGTCGGTGTTGTTGTGTTGTTGTGCTGTTGCTGCTTTTCATGTTTGCTTGCTGGCTGTCTGGCTGGTCGGTCGGTCGGTGCCACAGCTGTCTGCAACTTTTAACTAGTCTGATTGTGAGTGGATTTCGCATCTTGTTTGATGCTTCTTTTTCCATGTTTTTCTTTTAGTTTTTCTCGTTGCATTTTCTTGCTTTGTCAAATCCTCAGTAAAAGCATTTAACGCTGTCGCATTAAGCTTTTAAGTGCTTCAATTCTCTGCGCTCGACTCCTCGACAAATACGCAAAGAGGATGCCTCAATTTCTTCTTTGCCGTCACACTCTCATGTAATGTGCCAACGCCAGTTCAAATGCAAATGCAAGTGTATGTGTGTGTGTGTGTGGAAGTGTGCGGTGATGAATGATACTCGGCAGTAGTGGCATTAGCTGCTTGTAGCTGTTGCATCCTTTGGATGTGATTAAAGTTATTTGCCTATTTACAGAGAACGTAATTTGCTTACGCAAATTTATTTGCGCCATCACGAGACGGCGACGATAATACAGCAACAACATTGGAGAAAAATAACGCAGTAGGTAGTGAACTATGCTCCCCAACCGGGGGCTGTCTTTACGCTTTCCAAATTGTTCCCCCCTGCTAATTGATTCCTAAGCCATCAACACTTCTCAGCTTACAAGACACTTGGCTATTCCAGTCATTCGAAAGCATTGGTGCGTAATTTCTTAACCATTTTCTGGTTGCCTTCTTATTTTCTTCTTTCAAACTTAGTGGACAGATTACCTGAACATTGTTGCATGCATCGATTTAAAATTTTTATAGTATCTTTAAAAATTCATTGTCTAAATGCAATCAATAAAAATGGCTACATAAATTTTTATGCAATGAACATTTTTTTATAAACAAGTAGCAAAGCCCCGGGGCTTTGCACGCAAGTTTAAGTTTTTAAATTTTTCTTAAAAAAATGATATCTTATTATGAAAAAATGCTATCTAATCTAAACTAATTATTTCTCATTTGAAGCGCTTTCACCATATTTGAAGTCAAAAGGCTCATAAAATCTTGTTCCTCTATACAAACTTTTAACCTATCGTTGACCCCGTTAGATTTCGATTTTTAAAAAGTGAAAAACACGTATCAAACTATTTCCCACTAAGAGTACTTTCACTAAATTGTAAGTCAATAGGTCCATTAATTCATATTTTTTCACAGTTTCTTCGCACAAACTCTTCAAAAAGTTTCAAGTCAAAGGCTTAAAAAATCAAGTTACTTCATACAAACTTTTAACCCTTGGTTCACCCCTTTACGTTTTGATTTAAAAAAAAATTATTTCAAGTATTATTATTTCTATTTTATTTTTTTATTATTTTTATTTTATTTATCTTATTATTATTTATCTTATTATATTTATTTATCTTATTATTATTTCAAGTATTTTCACTAGCTTTGAAATTAATAGGCCAATCGGTTCAGGGTTTTTTCGTGGTCTTTCCGTATACAAACCTTAACCTCGTTCACCCCGTAAAATTTTGATTTTCGAAAAAATAATTTTGTATATACATACTAGGGCGGGTTAATTTTTTTTTGATGAAGCGTATAGCAAAAACGTAATCTATAGGTGATTCTGAGAAATTTTGCTCAAGAGACCATAGCTCTAAGTCGGATTTGGAGCCCCCCAAAATTTCAAAATAGATATTTTTGAATATAACTATACATAGAATAATTTAATTAAATTCGTCATAAAATCGGATAGAGTTATAGTAGATTTCTCAATCTGGGCTTGTTTGAAAGGTATTTTTATCACCTTTCAGAATCTGTATTGATACCTGTAGAATAAGGAAAAAAAAAATTATCGTAAAAAATCGAAGAAAATTCCGAATTTATTAGTTAAAAGTTCATTTTAGGCTATTTTTCGACAAAAAATTCCTAATATGTCTACTAAAAATAAAAAAAATATTGGTATCAAAACAGATTCTGAAAGGTGATAAAAATACCTTTCAAACAAGCCCAGATTAAAAAAATCTACTATAACTCTATCCGATTTTATGACGAATTTAATTAAATTATTCTATGTATATATTGAAAAATATCTATTTTGAAATTTTGGGGGGCTCCAAATCCGACTTAGAGCTATGGTCTCTTGAGCAAAATTTCTCAGAATCACCTATAGATTACGTTTTTGCTATACGCTTCATCAAAAAAAATCGTTCCATACAATTTGACCCGCTCTAATACATACATAATTATTTTTTATTTGAAGTGTTTTCACCAAATTTGAAATCAATAGGCCAATTTTGGACCCCGAATTTTAAAAAATTCCATCTTAGCGGAGGTTCATTTTTCAAGATGTACCTACAGTTTAAATTTCGTGTTGTAGCTTCAGCTTTAAATTTCATGTTGTAGTCAGTTAGTCAGTCAGTCAGTCAATTAGTCAGTTAGTCAGGACAAACAATTTTATGTATAGAGATTGTCTGCTTATTTTTTGGCACAAAATCTGAATTAGAAATTGAACAATTGCTGAATAATTCCATAAATGTTCAGCAAACTCTCTCATTCCTTTTTTCAGACTCCAAAATTAAATCGTCGAATGTAGGACCTTTTTATGACCAACAGACTCACCAAATATTCGCGCTGAACCACAGCGTTTCTTGTTCTTCTTCTCCAACTCATTTGAATGTCAAACTTGGTTTTTCTTTGGAATTTTTTCAAGAAAAATTTCATTTCTTAAAGCAAATATTTTAAGAATCTCAACTCAACCAAATTTCTACAACAAACAAACACTTTGCATTATGTACGAATTCCATCGCAAATATTTGCGCTGTGCACTCGGGCTGAATATTTGCCATTAAGCGCACAATTGCCGTTATCGCTCGCTGCCTGCACCAGCAACAATTTATCATCTGTTTTCAGGTCAGCCAGACGCCTTGGCGGACACTCACTCACGCAACATGCAACGGCTCGAGGACCGAGTCAATTATTCGGCCGGCGCGTCCGTCGGTGCAGCGTTTAATCTAGAAATCTTAAAAGCGAAAAATACATTTGCCGAAATTTACCCAAGTTTGCAGCATTCTACAGCCCAACAACAAAAAGGAGCAAACATCCGAACGCACGAGGCAGCAACAGGCAGCGCGGTTAAGCTGCAAAAAAGCCAAAGTCACAAACTGCAAATCAGCTCCGCACGCGCATTCGCGCAGACCTTAACGCACAAATGTGCGAAATTCCCTGCCGAAAAAAACGTGGCGCGCATGTGGCGGAGCGACGGCGGCGGAGTTGGCGCGTCCAGTGCAACGACTCCTTGTGGACTTTCGTACAGATTCTTGGTAATTTGCTTATTGTTGTTGTATGTTTTGCAACCGCTGATGTGGTGGTCGCTCGTGGTGCTATTGTTGTTGTGGTTATTGGTAATGGTGGTGGTGGTGGTGGTGTTGCTGCTTTTAATCTTGACGGATTTTAAAATTTGCGCATCAGTTGTAATTCATGCGGCTGCGCTCTGCATCTTGGCTCACTGCTTCCACGAAGCGCAACAGCACAACAACAACAGCATAAACAGCAGCGACAACAACAACAATAAACACTTGGAGCAGTCTCAAACAACCAACTGCGGCCATAACAGTAGCAATAGCAGCAACAACGCGCACATGCAACACTTACATACACATAAGAACACACACACACACACTCACACATACAGAGATACAGCATAAAACGAAAATTAACATGTTGCTGCTATTTGACGTATGCTGTTGGCTGTTGGCTGTTGCTGTCCTCTGATATTGTTGCCGTAGTTGTTGTTGTTGTTGTTGTTGTCATTGTGCCGCTTGTCGTTAGCTGTTGATGCTGCTGCTGCTGCTGCCACCGTTCCCGGTTGCCGTTCGTCGCGCACACTGGTCCCTCCCGTTGCTGTCATGTTTCCACCACAACCACGGCACCGCTTAAGCCGTTTTGTCTTCGTACTTCCTAGCGCCCGCTTTATTCCCCCACTTTGGATTTAATTCCGCGGATTTTATTATTTCGCTTGCCCAATTCTTAATTAGCATAATATAGTAGCCAGCCTCGGCTGCGGCTGCAGGCCGCAGTTAAGCGTTCCGGCGTTCCGTTCAGTACTCCGGCGCGCAGCAATTGCGCGGCTCATCGCCACTCATCATCAGCCACTCGGCGTTTCATTTACTTGAGCGCAATTTCATTTCTTCTCCCCATTACGATTTTCTTCGTGCTGTTCGTTCTTGCCGCTCTGTCCGCCCTCCGGTCCCGTCCGGACGGGACGGCTCGTCGTATGCGGCGACGCGCATCCCGGTCCGCGAGGTGCTTGACCGATAGGCTTGATAAGCTTTGAGCCGTTTAATGAGCCACATGTGAGTTTGCGCAACATTAATTGCGCAGAATGTTCGCCATTTGTCTGCCGACAATTGAGTTCCAGCTTCGGACGAAATTCAGTTCGGCAAAAATGCCGTCCAAGCATTTTATTCCAGTTGCAGCTTATTAGAAATATTCATGCTTCGCAAACTAATGAAGACGCCTTCGTCTGTCTTGTATCAAAAAGAAATTTCTTACAGAAATTCAAATCGATGCAGTTTGGTTTCAAGGAAACTGTTGAAAAATAAGTAAAGAACTATTTTGTCACTGAAAGTCTCAAAGTTGCCGATGTGTAATTCAATCAAAGCGGCAGCAATCATTGAAAGTGGTGAAACAGATTAAACACAGATTAACCTTAAACACTAGAAAGACCGCAAATTTTCCATATCTACAAAGACTACATATAATATCCGCTTATATCTCGAAAAGTACACATCGCATTTGGCTAATTTTTCACATAACTAATTTTTAAAAACTTTAAATTTTTCACGATAAAAAAATAAGAGTCATCAAAGCAAAATTTGATAGAAATACTAGAGAAAATACAAATATTAAAAACTGAAACACCGCTAAAATGACCGCAATGGTTTTTCTAGTGTTAACTGCTGACGTGCGGTCTCACAGGATGCGCTGAAGTTAAAAATCGTAAAATCACCCCCTTTCTTCCGCGCCCCCCTTTCTTCTGTTCTGATCATAGGCTTCTCAGTAGAGCAAATTAGATGAGAACGATCAATTTGAAAATCGCATTCAGAACTTTAACATAAATAAAGATTTGTTTAACTTTGGATGTTTTTGAATACTTCGGCCTGAGAGACCGCACAAAAATTTGACGTCAGTACTTAAAGGTTAAAGAAATTAAAAACCACTTTGGTCCGAAAGTTGTTTCTTGATCATGTTCCTAACACAACTCTCAACTCTCTCAATTCTTGATAACCTCAAACCTTTAAAGTCCCAATATTTTCAAATTTAAGCACATCCAAACCTAACAGACCGGACGTCAGTCTTTCTATGACAAAAATTTGACGTCAGTAGTTAAAGGTTAAAGAAAAGAAAAACTATTTTGGTCCGAAAGCTGATCATGTTTCCAACACAACTGTCTCTCTCTCAATTCTTCACAACCTCAAACCTTTACTGTCCCAATCTTTTCAAATTTAAGCACAACCAAACTTCAATAGTTTGAAATGTGTTATTGACACTTCCAACCTTGTCTGACCATGTCAGAATGTTAAACATTTCCAAAGACTGATAACCAGTTGACTTGACCACTCATCATAAATTCTGCACATAATCGCCTCAGCATGGCAGACTTTTCGAGCAGAGAGGTGCAAATTGGCTGGCTGCCAAAAAGCCACACAACGAAAATGTCCAACAGTCGAGAACCGCAAATGTGGGTTTTGCCACAAACCTGTGGTTATTTATAGAAGTTGCAATATAAAAATAGCAACAAACTTGCCGAGCGCACTTACCGCCGCAAATGATGATACAATATTTTTGCTCATTAGAGTGCGTTTTCAATAAGCACGCCATGTGGCGCAGATAAAACGACAAACCCAAAGCCACAGCCACAGCCACAGCCAAAGACAAAGGCAAAGGCAACAGCAACGACGGCGGCTGGTAATGCAGCAAAAACTTTTACATGACTTGACAGCGCACGCGAATGAGGAGCAAAATTATACGAACATTAATAAAAATCATGTATGGTGTGTGTAATGGAACTTTGCAACGCCAGCACCAGCAGCAGCCCAAGACGAAGACGCAGACGCGGAGGGCAATGAAGCTGAGAAGGCGCACTAAGCGCGAGCGGCGTCGATCGGCGCAACGTGAGCGCTCGAACGCTCAGCTGTCAATATGAAATGCGCCTGAGACGCGGAGACTGAATTAAAACTGGACTTGTTACCATTTTAGAATTTAAAAATAGACACTCAGGTGCACGCCATGCCGCAAGCCGCATGCAGCGTGCAGCGTGCAGCGAGCAGGGCGCAAGTGCCGTGGAGGACTTTGGCTCGTGCAACCGTACCGGCCGAGTCAACTTAAGACGGCTTTGGTCTATGGTGCAGTGTTTTGAATTGATACCACAAACAGCAGTAACAACAACAACAACAAATCACAGACAACGATGATGCGACGACTACAACGACGACGATGATGATGACGACGACGACTACAACAATGGAGCTGGTGTTGGTGCTGGTGATGGCTGCAAAAGTCGCATTCGAAGACGGCCGGCGCTCGAGAGGGAACTTGGCAGCTGGCTGCTAGAACGAAAACCTTCAAGAATTCGAATATCGTGCAGAAGAATTCGAATGCATGCCAAGCATTGCGAAAAGGCCCTTCGGCCATGGCCGTTGCCAATGCACTGAGAACGCAATGCAGCCGGGGAGTCGCAAGCAGGACGCAGTGCACACACGCATCACGTAGCCAACACAACGGCGATCGGCGACTGGAACTTCACTTGAACATGAAATCACGCAGGAAATCATAACCACACATGCAATGTGAAATGTGGCGAAATGTGGCGATTTTGCGCCCAAGTTGGAGCGAGTGCGACTTGTAAATAAAAAGTGAAAGATGCCATTAGAAGTGGGAGATGGTGGAGCACTGGTCAATACCCGATAGACGACCGATGTAGCCTATAAACCGCACCTCGCCCAGCGCACTTATCGCCGCCTGACTGGCAAACGACATTGCACCGATGCCGTGTTGATAGTGTTTGCCCGGAGCGGTTATTGTGCCCCGTCGCTACAACGAAGGGCTGCTTCGGTCGCTTCTAAAAATAGGCCGTTTCCAGCCGCTTTGCTCGGCGGCACCGGGCCGGGCTTTGCGTGTTGCGGCGGCCAACAATGCGGCGCGGCGCAGCTATCACACGCATATTTGTTCGATCCTCGGCGTTCGTACACGTTTACATGAATTGCGGTTGCAGTGATTCCTGCTGCATGCTCACTGTTTTGCTGTTGATGTGGCTGTTGTTTGGACTCATCATCCTGGCAGCGGCCCATTCCAAATGCCCATCAAGCTGCGTACGTGTTTCTTTTAATAAAACCCACTGACGATTGTCCATTGACGGCGCTGGGCCCCGTTCGCTCCGTCCAAGCGCCGCGCATTGCTTGCGTTATTATTTTTATTGTTGGCATTTTAATATATCAATTGCGGTTGCATTGTTTATGATGTGAAGCAATTTCTAGCAGGCATAATAAGTATTTTATTGTCGTATTAGTTGCGGCAAAACAAATGCCAAAACGAAGAGCTCAAGAATGGCGCCAACCATTCCAACCTACCGCCACGATATCGCTGCAAATGTGGTTTGTATGTAGGAGAACTAAGTACATACATACTTAGATACATAGATAATGACAATGCAAGTTTCTGAATGATATAAAATCAAAACTTCTAAATGCTGTAATTTAAATTTAAAATCCTTTATCATCATTCATCTGAATCAAAATGTTTAGAGAAAATCCAATGCGATTTGAGGCAGAGGCGCTCATGAGAGCAATTTAAAATTGGGGAATTCTTTGTAAGGTGCCACCCCTGCTCGATTTTGATGTTTCAGCAATCCTAGGAACAGACGCAATAACACGGTCTGGGTAAAAAAAGTGTCAAATTTGGTTAAGAAAATACTTAAAAATAAAAACTGAAGGTTTTGCGGCGAAAAAGAAATCAAATACGTCTAAAGAACTAAGGACTATATCAGCGTTGGACTTAATTTTTAATGCTTTTTCATAATCCGAATTGATATCCGAGCATATCGAAAAAGGAGAAAATTTATTCAATGATTTCCAAAATGGCGTTTTTTCTTTGTAAAGTGCCACCCCTCTTTTTTCATTGTTTTGTGGTCCTATTTCGGTAAAATGGTCTCGGAATCGTCATTGAAATGCATTTAAAGTGTTCTTAGTCAACTTTTCTTTAATCCTATCATGAGGAAAACTGACTAGTTTTGTTTATTAATTTCCATATATTTACCGTTTTATTAGTTGCAAATTCAATTTGCATTTTGCTATTGAATTCAAATTAAATTCAATTCAATAATCTTTCGTATATTTTCTAAATCATGCATTTTTACTTGTGATTTCTACGTTTTTCGCGATTTTTTTAGGGGGTGGCACTTTACATTAAAAAATTTTAGGGTGTCGATTTTTAACACTTTGGGAAATTGGCTGCAAAATTAGTATTTACGAAAAATTCAAATGAGGTGTTTCCTTGGATCATAGCTCTTTAAACCCTCTTTCCAACGGTATACTAACATTGGCGATAAGTTAATTTTCTAACGAGTTATGCGCAAAAAGCCATGGGGTGAGACATTACAAAGAATTCCCCTACTATTTGCCTCACACTATTCTGTCCAGCTGCACAGATTTTCCTGATTCTAATTTGCAGTTTTTCATCACACCAAAGCATTCCGCATTATCTTAGATTTCTTGAACATAATTTCAAAAACCAAACTGTATGTTCACAATTGCATTCTCGACCAAAGTATTCTTTGCATAGATATGCACATCAAACTTAGTACTCTTCCGTATGGGTGTAGTGCGTTAAAGTAGCTTCCAAGTCATCATAAATCCAAGTCAACAAACCTGCACTGACTGCTTCGCTGTGAGCACAAATGGCACTTCTTTTTTTATTCTTCATAGCACTTAAACAAAACGTCAAATTTATGCTCCAGCCGCGCACTTTCAGCCACTGCTCCTGAACGCCAGCGTGCACCTTAAAACTGACCCACCCATTCGACATGCCATACAAATCATCGACCGTGCGCTGCCCACTGCGCGCAATCAGTGCGCGCCGCTGTCTGCAATGATCATTCACGGTGATTCACTTTCTTTGGCTGCAAACACTGCCGCACTACATGGCAAAATTATGTTGGGATTTATTGAAAAAGCATAAACATATGCGAACTGTCGTAGACACCGGACGGCCATAAGTTATGCGCTGGCATTCCGAATTGGCTACACACAGCGCCGCGTCACTGCCAGTCAGCGCAGCGATTAAAAAGAATTTCTGAAAGAAGCACAGAATTTCGTGGATGGCTTTTTTGCATTTCTCGCGAGTGCTTCGGTTTAACCGGTGAGACGGCGACGCGTCAGCGAGGTTTGTGGTCGTGCGAGATAAATGTCAGTTCAGATCAATGATCGGCAGCGACGCAGCGATAAGCAAAAAAGAGCTCAGCACTGGAACGCAGAGAAACCCGAAAAGAATTTATTCACTTTTCTGATTTTGCTGCAGCGCAGAGTCAAAGATGACTAATGAAGTCATTTAAGGTAAGAGTTGCTGCCATAAGATTTCCCCAGACGTGTGCGAGTGTGAGTGGAAACATTTTGGGGGAACAATGCCGCAACGCACTCATTTGTTGTAAACAATTGTAAACGAGTGAGCGAACCGAGTGTCACAAACACACAAAAACAAATGCAGACTTGCGCACAAAATCGCATAAATTAAAAGAAATTATAAATTATAGGTAAAAATTTGGCGAATGCACGTCTGCCAAATAGTTTAGCCAGCGCAGCGCTTTGGTCAAACAAATGGACGCAACGCAAGCGGCGCAAAATCGACGCTGACCAGCTGTAAAAGCGCGTCAAGTGGAGCAAATGTGCGCAACCATAGCCAAATTCGATAGCACAAAAAGCGAATACCAAAAATTGGCAAACGGCAAATTCTTGCGGTAAGAGCAGCGCAGCAGCAAAGTTGTTGGCCCCATGGGAAGCGACAACTCGGACCGCTGTCAGCGGTGACAGTTCCACTAAGCAACAAAAATCCAACTCGTATGGCTTGGATAGCGCAAAAGACGCCAAGAAAAGTTCACAAATTGTGCGCGACGGCACGCAAAGTCCACATTAGGCCGATGCGTTCAGGCTCACTGACGTTGCACTCTACAGCGGCATTGTTGGTTTCACTTCCTTCAACTTTACTGGTCGAAATGCCAGTTAATGCACCAATAGTTGAATAATTTTAGACTAAATGCAATAATTGCAATAATTATGCATAGTCAAATAATGCCAACTGATTGGTATTTTCAATGTTTTTATAATCTATCCGAAATTTGACTAACTACTACACTGCTAAGCAGAATTTGCTCAAAGATAGCCGAAATATAGGACCATTTTCTATTAACCCTAATTCCCAGAATTTTAAAAGTAACATAAACCCAGAAGTGAGACTGTCAGGCTTATACGAGCTAAATTTCTTAAAACATTTGTTTAAAAAGTAAAAAAAATGTCTAAAATGTTAAATTTATAAATGCAATATAATTCAAACATTCCATTAGGATTACATAAATAATGAAATCGAAAATCTTTTGGATTTATCACCATTTGAAATCTTTAGTGAGACTGTGAGGCTCACTTCTGGGAATTAACTAGGGTTAAATATAATCCCACTACTCTCAGGTTTTCTCCAGAGCTAAAGAATGCCACACCACGCTGAACACAAATTTTAAAGAAATCGGACAGCATCACAGCTCAAGTTCAACCTTTACCCTAAATTTAGTTCCTCCTACTGGCTTTTCTATACGTTGGTAAAAAAAACCAAAATTTTCAAACATTTGTTTACTACTACAAAAAGTAGCAGCTATCCCTGGCCAACCCACCCGACTGAAATTTCTCAGGCAGCTGGTTTTTTTTTGCTATTATTCTTCTATCTCTTCAGCGATTTGGCCCGCAAGCGCCACTGCAGCGCACAGCCCCAACGCCTGCAAGTGCACGAATAATAAACACGCCAGCGCACAATCCATCGCCACTTGGTTCAATAAACTGTCCGGTGGCCATTGACGGTGCGCCACGCTGCGTCGCACACAAGAAGTAGAAGCGACGGAAACAGGAAAAACTTGTCAGCGAACAAATCATCGCGTTTTATTAAAAGATCAGAGAAAGTAAATAATGAAAAGGAAGGCAGCAGCGAACAATTCACATGCCGAAAAATATTAAAACCACTTCAAAACTGCGCAAAGTGTAATATTTATGCTCGACGCAACTAACCAAACAATAACAAAAATCAACCAAGTTAAAACAAACGAACAAAAAAATGTCAAAAACAAAAGCGAAAAACTACAAGACAACTGAAAAGTCAAAGCAAACGAAAAAACTAGCAACGTCGAAAACGCATAATGCCCCGAACAGATAGACGACAGCAGCGACACGACTGCATTTGTCACACTATAGAATTGGAACTTTCGTGACGACTGCACTGCTACACAAACACCGAACACAGTTGTCGCTGTCGCCAAACATAGAACTGTTTTCCATTTCGCAGGCGACAAAACAATATTTTTAATGGAACCACAATTAAAATTTTTTTTTTTTAATTATTACATATTGGCATTTGTTTTAAATTGATTGTGTAACGGTACAACAACAACAACTTTCATTGTAATCACGTAGTTGACTAATACGGCGGTGCCATCTTGCAGTTGTGTGGCCATGTCGCTGCCGTCTTGAATGTGTTCGAGCCATAAGACGCAGAAAAGCGCATATGTGCGCGCATGCGTTCGTTATGGGAGGCGAACAAGGGGGCGGAGGAACGAGTGCAAGCAACAGGTATTCTAAATTTGAGTCTTTTAAAAAAGCATTAAAACATCCAAAAGTTACCAATAAAAATCAGAGAAAGTATGCCATAATACGCGCAAGCGGCAGCTGCACGCAGGCGCTGTTGGTCGTTGTTGCGTCGCTATTTATCTTTTCAATTGCTGCTGTTGTTGTTGTAATAGTTGTCTGCTGTTGCTGGCTTTTGGTTGATATTCTGTTTGCCTTCAGTTTGGTGTGATTTCAGATTTCTGCAGCACCATTAATCATGCTTCCGCAGGTTTCCTCAACAATAATCGCTTGGTCAGCATTGTTGTTGCCGTTAGTTTAGTACAAGCATTTGTCTGCCCATATATGTATGTACATATGTACTCGTACATGTGTATGTGTGCGATTGTCACCTTAAAAAGCTGACAGCAAAAACCCGCAAACGCAGCAACACAGCCCAAACTCATCGAAAGCGTTCAGCTTTGGCCGTGGCGCATATTGTTCTCATGGTTATTGTTGTTGTATTTATTGTTACATCTTTTATTACTTTTCCTTTTAAGCGTTTTATTTTCTTTGTTTTCTTTGCGCTTGGATTTATGCTTCTAATTTTTTCTATTGTTTTCCCCCTTTTGCCCGCGAAATCTTAGCAAAGAATTGATTTTTGCTAATTTCAAACGTTTCAAAGTTTATTTAATTTATGTCAGCACCCAAGCTGCGGCGCTTTCGCACGAGCATTGAACTTGGCCGTGGCACTATGTTACCGGACCAGCACATTGCCGCCACCACCAACAACGCAGAGCCGTTTGAACAGCTCGCGGCTGGCACCGAACCCGGAGCTGGCACCGCAGCCGAGCTTGAAGAAGAAGCCGCAGCCGCTGCGCTCAGATTTAAAAGCAAAAGCCAAGTCAAACCAAGAATACGAATGTCCAAGCAAAAGTCTGCACAAAAAATGCTCTTTGAAAAAGTCTGCAAAAAGACGAAAGTTCCATTAATAAGCAAGCAATAATCGGCGCGTTTGCCAGCCTTTCGACACATTTGGCCTCAACGCCTCGGCGCCGATTGCCAAAAAAAACAACCACGGATTTTGTCAATTTTTTGCAGCAGCTGTGTGATTTTTTGCGCAATTGTATTTTTCTGCGCAGCTTCTTGGCACCGACGACGAATGAAAGTGTTTCCACATTGGACTCGATTGACGCCACCGCGGGGCATGGCATGTCGGCGCGCTTGTCTGTGTTTGTGTCGAATTAAAATCAGCAAATTCTGGTTTAATCCCTCTGCTGCCCCTCCAGCATTTTTCAAGAACTCCTCTTTCAGCTTTTCAGTTTTTTTTCCACTTCTCATCCATTGTTAGTATTTAGTTCCTCTCTATTCGTGCTGCTCAGCTCGGCCACTTTTGTTCCATTGTCTTCAATTTTGAAGTTTGGCGCTTTTTACGTTTAGTTTTCGCATATGATTTTGTAAAGTAACTGTAATTAGCGCACTGTTAGCCACTCATCCATTGGCTGCGTCTTCTCAATTTCTGCGGTTTTCGACTTTTGAAAGGCATTTATTTGCTTTTACTTTCTAAATGGGAATTTCTAAATATGGCTTTGCATGGCTTCTTGACTTTTTGATTTTTTTCTCTCGAACAGTCAACGTTTCTACCGTTCCTCGTCTTCTTGTTGCTGAGCATTTCTTAGGTTTTAATATGCGTTTGGACAGTTGCGGCCAAGTTTTTGTTGCTGCAATCTATTAAAAACAAAGCAAAGCAGCTTCGAACATGTTGAAAAGTTTTCGTATGTAATTTGACAGATTTCTAAGCCAGCAGAAATTATTATAATTGCTTTGATACGGTGCCACATCGCTGCACGGTTATGTAAACTGCAGAACTTGTATAACAGCTGGAAATTCTTGTGACCAATTAAAAGAAACGCGCTGTCGCAATCGACACGGTGAAGCTGAGAATCGCATGTGTCATCATAGGTCATTCGAGTGATATGACTTTTTCGTTGACTTGACATTAATCCAACATGACATGTATGCCGTTGGATTTTGATCAGCTGGGCTAGAAAATTTGAGTTATGTCTGATTGCAGGGCTTCACGTCAATTAGGGCTAAAATTATTTGGTCAATATTATTCCAAATATACACTTTTGAGTAGTGTCCGACCGAAACCACTATTTGGGTCGAAACCGAGTTTCGGTTTTTTTTTTAAATATTCGGTCGAATCCGAAACCAAAATTTTCTAGTTGAAATAAAAATAACCATATCAAGCATTTTTTTCCAACAAACGAATTTTACTTTAATAAATAAAGAACAAACAAACATAACATAAATAAATAAATACTTATTAATAAAAACAATTCATTCATTTTTTAAAAACATAAACATATTAAATCACCCTTTCGTACTTTACTCGTTAATATTTAAAATTAAATAATTAAATATTATATGTTAAAAAAAGGAGCTTATTTACATTGGTGGCATTACTCCTCCTTTCACTATATCTCTGCTCGGCTGCACTAAATAGCTGTTCACTCACTACACAATAAAATGTAAAAAATATTCTACAGAGTTTCGGTTTCGGCCGTTTTTTTGGGCATTTTTTGGCCAAAACTGAAACCGAAACCGAATATTCGGTCGGACACTACTTTTGAGTCATTGACACGAAAGACTCGGAGGAGGGAAACTCATAGGTTGAACCTTTCAACTGAAAGAAATGGATGAGTTAAAAAAGTAAAAGTTGTATTAATCTTATATAGTATAAGCCACTGGTATCAACTACAGTACTTCCTGGATATCAGCCCCGCGGTTAATAGATTCCCCCGCTTATAAGTTAACCAAATTAGGTCACAAAAATTACCATAAACAATATACATACACGAAAATTCCCGGTTAACCCTTTCGCTATTTTGTTGCCATATGGCAACATGCTACTTTATGGGCGTCTGAACCCTCTGTGGTTTCAAGAATACATTTTTTGTTGGTCCTTAGAATAGTTTGAAGTTTTGGGAAAAATACGAAATTAATAAACTGAATATTTAAGTTTAAAGAAGAGAAGTATACACGTTTTTTTCATGGTATATCTAGACGTAGTAAAGGAAGAAGAAGCAGAAAAAATTAGAGAACTTTTTAATCTGGCGTTTTCTTTCAATTTAGATAAAATTTGTTTTTAATTTTGGCTAACGTAAATGAAGAAATATTCAAATTTTCGTTATGCGTAAAAAGTTTTGTGTTTATTCCATAAGAAATTTTTTAATTTTTATACTCGGACCCTGTATTTTAGAGTGTTTTAATATGAGAGCAGCCACATCGTTGTAGCTGTAATAATTACTTAAACATAAAAATTTTTACTTTTTACTTCATACTTTTTACTTCAGCCAAAATTAAAAACAAAAAAAGTATCTGAATTGAAAGAAAACGTCAAATTAAAAAGTTCTCTAATTTTTTCTGCTTCTTCTTCCTTTACTATGTCAAGATATACCATTAAAAAAACGTGTATACTTCTCTTCTTTAAACTTAAATATTCAGTTTATTAATTTCGTATTTTTCCTAAAACTTCAAACTATTCTAAGGACCCACAAAAAAATGTATTCTTGCAACCATAGAGGATGCAGACGTCCACAAACATCATGTATCCATATGGATACCACATAGCGAAATGGTTAACTGGGATTTTCATAAAAGACAGGTAGTCCTAAGTGATGGAGCTGCCATCTAACGCCGATTACCGCTCACAGCGCCACCTGTTGTGTAAAGGAGGTGACAGCAGAATGATTGGGGACTTGGCTAAGATCGGTTTGGTGCGCTATTAACCCTAATTCCCAGAATTTTACAAGTAACGTAAACCCAGAAGTGAGACGTTCAGGCTTATATGAGCGAAATTACTGAAAACATTTGTTTAACCCTGGTGTCATAACGTTATTTTTTACCCCTGAAATCATAACGATACGTCTGGGAGACGTATAAAGATTTACGATCTTAAACCGATATTTAAAGGTACGATATCAGCAAATATTTCACTTACATCAGAAATATGTATATTTTTCTGTAAAATAAAAGTCATAGTTGCTAATTATAAGTAGTAAGTGTTTTATTTTTAGAACGAGTTTTATTGCTCTATTGTGGACGAGAGCGCAAAACGTAAAAAGAGCATACGTCTCGCAGACGTACGTTATGACAGTAGGGTTAAAAAGTACAGAACATTCCATTAGGGATTACATATAATAATGGAATCGAAAATCTTTCGGATTTATCACCATTTGAAATCTTTAGTGAGACTGTGAGGCTCACTGCTGGGAATTAGGGTTAAGATATGTAAACATTTTTACATGAATCCAGACAACGAGCAATTTATGGTTATATTTGTCATCACTTGGGTAAGTAGCTAATATTTTCTTCTTTTTTATGGCAAAAAAGGCTTTCAATAAACAATTAAAAATACTTATGAAAGTAATCCCAGATCGGTCTGCCAGTTGGGTGTTTAGACAACCATTGTAGATCTTAGCTACATATAAAGATAAACTTTAAAGTTGGCACAGACTCTTCTTTAGCGCATATAAGCTTCCCGATAAGTTTAATAAATTAACGCTTTGCTGACCGAGCACGAGTTAACTCGTGTTTTCGTGGTCACGAGTAAACATGTGATAAGCTTGATTGCTGATTTGTGATGGTGATTGTTATACTTTTTATCATACGAAAAAGACATATTAAGAGTTGAATAATAAATAAAATTTATTACAGTTTATATTGCTTTACTTCCATATCCGCTTTCAAAACAATAGCCGGGCACATGAGGTAAATTTCAGAAAAGTTGCCGGTCAGCAATGTGTTAACAACATCTGGAAATTTCCACGCATCAGAAGTGTTGATGAATGCTGAAAGGAGTTTTCAAAGGCAGATAGATTCAAATGGAGAACTGCGTTGTAAGTGAACTTTTGTACAGCGTTGATCAATGATTTAGTCACATCACCAACAATAACACAAAATGTACGATCGTATCGTGAAAAAACATACAGCGCTATTTTCTTCGAAATGAGAATATTTTTGGGATTTCCAAATGTACTCAACACAAAAATACCTAACACTGCCGGAACCAAAATTGATGAAATTTTTAATTATTGAAATATAAAATTTTTTTCACTCTCGACATGTCCATAAAGTGCATACATTATTTTCATGTATTCTATAATATTTGCAATGAATATGTTGTCAGTTGTTGTTGATGTTGTGGACATGTGCCTACAACCAAACGTGTTGTACAAAACAATCAAATTTTTACGGCAAATAGTCGGAATTAATTGCCGGCTGCATGCACTCACGTCGCTGAAATAATGACAGAAAGTGCGTTTCGTGAGCAGAGTTGAAAACAACAGAGCCCGCGGGCGGCCAATGTTTCCTATCGTTTCGTTGTTGTTGCTGCAATGCGAATGTGAAAATAATTGAGAATTATTTCATATGGACGGCTGAAACATGCGAAAATTAATGAACACTTAATGTTTGAATGTTGTTGCAGCCAGAACGAAAACAAGCGCCAGAGTTCTGCAACGCGATGAGCGCGCAAACAGAGCCAACAATCAGCGACCAGTGCTTAGGCGAGCACATAAATATGTAGTTGCTGTGAGCGGAGTTAAAAAGCCAAAACTGCCAGATTGTTGAGGAGCAAAAACAAAATTAATAACGTATGCAAATATTTGCAATTAATCAGCAATTAATCATGAAGTATATCCAGCGATGTGCACGGCACTGCTGCGCACATCAATCAGCGGAAGCGAACGCTTGCCACCTTGTCAACGTGCAGACACGTCGCACAGTGCCGCGAGTGTGGCCAAAAATGGTAAAAATCAATGTAACAAAATGACTAAAATGAAATGACAGTCGACAGATAATATCTCAACTAATAAAAATCCGTTTTCCGATCTTCAATATCCTACTCCGTTCCATTTTTATGTAGCTTCAAAGTTGATTTTAAAAAATACGCATTCGTTCCAAGTTTTTGGATAATTCTTTATGCTGAATTAAAAATCAAATAAAAATATAATTTAAGTACCAATATAGTCATGTTAAATATTAAATAAAGCTTTGAAATTTTTCCTGTATGGCAGCACTATTTTTTGGTCTGTGCTTTGAAATAACTGTGAAATCCCGTTACATTGAAAAATTACGTTTTTCGGTTTGCTTCTAACAAAGAACCAAAAGTTTGGTGGAAACAAGTTTAAAAACTTCAAACAACACTTTTTTAGTTCCAACCCTAAATTACTCAAAAAAGTATGTATTAACATAATCCGGAGTAATTTTTTGCTTATAAGTGCCTATTTGGTTGTTATTCGCATTTTTCTAGTAACGCCTCCACTAAAAATACGTGATTTCTTCGAAGTGTGGCGTAAAGCTGAATCCAGAAAGCGGTCAATAAAACTTGATTTTCTTATAAATTTACTAACTGATAAGACGGGCGTTGATGTTAATCGTGAACAAAAGCAAAGTTTGCGGCTACTTGAATTAAAGTTTACCAAATTTTGGGCCTCCACCAGCCGGACATATGCTGTTTTTAACCAAAAATATTCCGACTGGCTTGACTCTAATTTCATATTGGCTGCAAGCAATGATATATGTGCAGGTTTTTTTATAAATACCCTTCTATATATAGAATAATTAAATAATTATACAAATTTAAATAGACACCGAGCACAAGCCGTGGTAGACAGGCACTGAAATTTGAGGAAAGCTCTGGTACTGCTACCTTCTATAAAACAAAAAAAATGCTAACTTGAAATTTTGCTTACTATGGGAGGTGGGCGTGGTTATGGTCGGATTGCGCCCATTTTTTACCATTTAAAAAAAATGGTGCATACACCGAATTCCGTGGCACTACCTTTCATAAAACCGAAGTTATGCTAATTTGAAATTTTGCTTACTATGGGAGGTGAACGTGGTTATGGTCGGATTATACCCATTTTTAGTGTGAGCTTTAAATTTCATAATTCTATCACTAATATTAAGCAAGTTATTCCTATATTACAGTTCATTTCGTATGGGAGGTGGGCGTGGCAGTGGTCCAATTTTAATTATTTTTTGTAAATTTGTTAATTTCGACCACGAAATCAATCTCACCAAGTTTCACGGAGATAGGACAACGCTAAGTATTTTTGGCCACGGCTTATATGGGTTCGCCACACTGTGCGTCGCCGCGATGGACGAGCAGTGGCAGCGTTCACCAATTAGCCAAATATGCAGCCGCCATCAGTCGCCCCGAAAAGCTTCACGAAACTGCTTCACAAACAAGCCACCGCCGACACTTGACTGCACCCGAGGCGAAGGCAGTGGCAATTGACGGTGTTTTGGGCAAATATCTCCATCTCCAGCGGCAATTGGCAATTTATGCAAATGCGCATTCAGCACACCGGCGCGCAGGCGGACATTGATGATTTGCGCCGCCGTCGAATGCATTCCGCGAGCAAATCGCTGCGAATTTCACGCTAAACAGTTCGCATAGCTCGTGCCCGAACGCCAAATTTCATTGAAGATTGTTAGAGACTGAATGACTGCTGTTACGGTCAGCCTTGACCAATCGAACGTAAATTGGAAATGCAACCAAATTACGAAAATTATTTCCTTTTCCGATTTCCGTTTTGGGTTTTCTTTTCAATAATTTTAAGGCAAATAATGTGTACATAATTAAATTATTAAAAATTTGATATGTGAGTTAAAATAATAGCAACAAAGCAGCGTCACTATTATCGACGCGGTAGAATATCGGCGATACTAAAGAAGTTATTAGCTTGAAAATTTGCCAAAGATTGCTGTCCAATTTGCCGCTGTTGTTGTTTTTGCTAATTGTTTGTTCCTTTTGCTATTTTGTTATTGTTGCTGTTGTTGTTGCTATTGTGTGTTTATAAAATGTGATGAATTGATGGAAGCAACATTTTGTATGGAAATTAAGTACTTAGTGCAACAATTTGGACATCCGGAGTCAGAGTTCAAGGGAAAACGCAAACATTACACTATGCAAATAATAATAAAAAGCATAAGGAATTTATCATTAAAATTATTTATTAACTTCATCTATTAAGTGGTTAGTTGAGATCAGCAGTTCTTGTTAATCCGTCATAAGTACTCAACGTATGAATAGCACATAGAGTGACCAAATACACCTGTTTTTTTACTTAGTGAATAGATTATTTTAAAAGAGGTTTTCGATAGGTTTAGTCAGCTTTGATGACGCGTTCAGAAAAGGAGTTTGCTTAGAATGTCTCTCATTTGTTTCGATCAATTCAAAACTATTTCAAAGGTAGACAGTCACCTGTGAAACTTGTTGTGGATTTTGTGCTGAAATCACCTAAAGTGATATATCAATAGAGTTATGGTTTTGTTTGATGAATGGCAGAAGGCAGTTGAACAAAATTAAAATGAAACAGAACATTAAACTATTAAATTGAACAAGAGACAACTTATAGAAATAGAATTTACTTTGTTTAGTAGGAAAAAACTAGAGGACTCCCTCGATAACCTAATACAGGGTGGCGCAAAAGTCATCATCTTATCGGCAGATGCTATAACTTTTGCAAATGGCGGCAAAAGTAAATTTTGCTTTTACATTAATTCATTTATCCATCATTTATTCCTTAAAACTTTAAACGCGTTTTTCTCGAAAACACATTTTTTGACCATCGCGCCATGATTCCGTCGAAACTAATTGGCCAATTCACTTGATTCTTGTTTTGTTGTATTCAAAACGTTTTGCTCTACTGGTTAACCTACGGAGATTGCGCTCCATTGACTAGCCGATTTTTGGGGGAGTTTTTTTTTATAATTCAATATGTAAAGAATAAATATACGAAGAATTATCTCATTATCATTTGCAGTTTCTGAGAAAAAAAAAATCCCAAAAAAAAGCTTTAAAAAACACCGTTTGTACTAGAGGACCCCCTTAACACTAGAATGCCCGACAATCTGACCTACCTAAAATGCCGATATGTAGTCATTTTGACTACAATATTGTTTACTGACTTTGTTTTTTATTTTATTGGTTTTTAAGTAGCAAATATGAATAAATGCACATGAGATTAAATTTAAATAAATACTTCATTTTTATTTTTTTGTGGTTTACAAAGTAAATTCATTTAAATATAATGGCATACTTTACACATAAATGGGATAAAATGGAATGAAGTTTGGAATTTGGAATTTGTGAATGAATTTTCTGAGTGAATTTTGGATTGAAAAACTTGGAAATTGTCACAACCTACTATGATATTTTTTTTAATATTAGCAATTTTTTTAAATTTTCATATTTCGCAATTGAATGCATATTTGTCTATTTATCAGTAAGATTTGCTGAAAATTTTATATATAAATGACTCCTTCTGGGCATTTAAGGTAAATGTTGCTAAATGGGGGTAAAAGTTTGTTTACAATATTTTTAATTTATTTATTCCATTTAAAAATTAGTAAAAGTCACGTACGATATTTTTTTAGAAAACGACACAATAAAAGTTATTTACAATAAAAGAGCTCAATGTAGTCAAAATGACTGCCTTGGTCATTCTAAAGTTAATTCATTCATTTATTCATTAACAAATTAGAGCCAATAAACACTGGGTTGGCAACTTTTGCGCCACCCTGTATATGTAAATACATTAGGGATTGCAATCCCGGGATCCCGGACAATTTCAGTCCCAAAAATCCCGGGATTGACAAAATCCAATCCCGGGATCGAAACATAAAAACAGCTTATTTTTTTGCTTTTGTCACTTTAATTTGTTCAAACTAGCTCTGTTTGGATACTTTTCCAGTAGCTAAAATCAGCAGAGTAAGCAAGCTTACGCTACCAAAAATTAAATCATCCAAAAAGTAAACAAACAGAAATTTGTAAAAACTTGCAAGTTTAACTCTTGGTTACCCTAGTGTAACTTTTCACATTCACACAGAGAAATGGGTATAAATAAGAGGGTTAAAGAAAGAAACAGTTGATATAAAAGTTTCATTTGACGTTTAAAGCCAAAGGTAGACTTGAATTATTGATTTTACTCATACCTACTAATATTAAACCAGATATGATTTTTATCAGCAGGTTTGCCAGTTGGTTTAGCAATTAAATGCATTTTTATGCTGTTAATTTTATGATATTTGTCATGAATATTTAGTGGTTAGTGTTAAGGTAAAAACAGAGAATCGTATTTAATACGAAAATTATACTTATTTGACTGAAAAATACGTTTGATTTAGTTCCTTACAATAATATAGTCAATCCCGAAAAAAACCCGGGATTGCAGTTTTGAGTCCCGCAAATACCGGCATTGTAAAACTGGTGCGGGATTGCAATCCCTAATGTAAATGCATGAATTTTGTATTGTCAAATTTTGTGTGCTACTCTGAACTTTACATATCAAATTTCCCATTACTTGTGAAACAACACAATCTACGCTCGATGCGTATTCGCACGATTTTTTATTTTGCAAAGTTTAAACTATAACCACAACAACAGTTTGCACACACACATACAAGTCGTTTGCAAATTTATTGCTGCTTTTGTCAAGTTTTACGATTACAACATAAACACAAACTTTCACAGAAATTAGAATAAGAATCCATGCGATCGTTGGACCGTCGCGAAATGCCGTCGAATGGCGGGCAATGGCGTTGCAATGAAAGTCAAGTGAAAGTAAAATTTAATAAAAATTCAATAAAAATTAAAACCATAGTCGCGCAACAACCTGCCGTGCTATGCGGCCCGCACGGCGCGCAACACAACGTCGGCCAGCGAAAACGCTCGAGCGGCGCAATAAAACACGATTTCCCGTCTAGTTGCAGACGTTTGGACAGTTTTTGACACACTCGACGCAGAAAGTGACTGATTTTCGTCACTGCATATTTTAGTTGTGAATTTGTGGTCTTTTCATTGTGCATTGCTTTGTTGGCTCTTTAATTGTTCTTGAATTTAGTTTGTGTGTTGTGCGTTTTTGGCTTTCGTTTCGTTTTGTTTCGTTTCATTGCCTTTATTTTACTTAATTTTTTCTTGACTTGTCCACAGCTTGGCTGCCTTTGTTTGATTTTGGCAAAATATTTTTTCTGTTGAAATTGGAATGTGCGTTCGTTCTGTGTGCGGCCAATCGGGTACGTGTGGCATCGACGAGGCTGTTGTCGTAAAGCGTCGGAAAAAAGAGTTCGCTAACGGCCTTCTGGCCTCGATGGGCGCTTCTTTGGCAGAGCAGCGCTAATGGGCGCATAATTAAGTACCGAAAAGTGAGGTTAATCGATAGCTTTTGTTGTTGGCAGCACATTCAGTGAGCGGCTTATCGCTTGATTAGCCCAAATTGCCTGCTTTCTACAATTTCACTTATGCATATTTCGTTATCATTATTCTTTGGTTCTGCTACAGAAGGGAATCTTGTGCGTAAGTAATCATAGATTTGTGGTTAATTTTTGTCTAAACGATTGATATAAAAGATTCAAAAATGTGACACGAATTTCTTTTGTTGTGGTATTTTAAATTCATAACACCGTGCGACAAAAAACCACTTTTGTCAAGACCCATCCAAAAGATTATATAGGCGTGAAACTATAGGGCATTCATAGTAACTTGGCATACTCAGTTTTGCATTTTCTGATCCGATGTCTCTTTAAAAGGATTTTAAAATTTTAAGAACACAAATATTTCAAGGAATTTATTTAAATATGGAGTATCAAATATGTTATTAAATATGGGTATCAAATGGACGAAGAAAATTGTCGCTTTTAGACTATATTTCTTATTTTTAACTTTCAAGACTAAAATATGCCAGTAAGGTTCTTTTAAAGATGTATCCTTCGATATACTTCAAGTTTTCTAACGAATCCTTTTAGAAAAATTATATATTTTGGATGCTGGTATGTAGTATTATACTTCAAAATTGTATTCTTCTATCCCAATTGGTGCTCAGTTAAAAAAATAAGTTCCCATTTATACGCAGGAATTTTGTATGGAATACGCAATAATTTTTTGTCTACTACATATTACTTACTGATATATTTTGGTCCTGAACGTTCAAAATAGAAAATTTAGTCAAAAAGCAACAAGTTTTTTCTTTCATTTGGTACCCATATCTTCATCATTGCACAACCGCAAATATTAAAAAAAAAATTTGAATTGTGTATGTCCTTGAAATTTAAAGTCGTTTTAAAAGAACAAAGGATCAAAAAATGAAAAACTGAGTATGCCATGTTACTATGAATGACCTTTAGTTTCACGGTTATATAATCTTTTGGATGGGTCTTGACAAAAGTGTTTTTTGTCGCACGGTGTTATGAATTTAAAATACCACAACAAAAGAAATTCGTGTCACATTTTTGAATCTTTTATATCAATCGTCGTTATCGTTATATCAATCAAGTCGTTTTAAAAGAACAACGGATCAAAAAATGAAAAACTGAGTATGCCATGTTACGATGAATGACCTTTAGTTTCACGCCTATATAATATTTTGGAAGGGTCAAAAGTACTGTCGCACGGTGTTATAACTAACCTCAACATCTAACACCCAGAGATCCAATTAGAAATAATGTCAAATCGATATCACAATAGATATCACTAAAGAAAAGAAGCATCTATGGGTTAAAGATGAAGTAAAAACGAGTTGAAGTACACAAAAGATTGAAATTGAAAGATCAAAATTGGTTTTAAGTTTCTGCTGAAAACTTAAAAAAAAAAGTATCTTATTATTACGTAGTTGAGCTAAAAAGCAGAGAACTTTTCGTGTAAACTTTTCATGTAATAACATGAAACTTTGTGACCCCTCATTCTCCTCAAAATGTCTACTCTTCTGATGCCTTTAAATTTCTATATTATTTCTAATGGTAGAACAGCACAAATTGTTACTCAACAGAAAAATTTCATATTCAAATATTTATATGATCATAAAAATTGTCTGTGTCACAACTTACTTGCTTAACTGCCCACAGCCCATTACCGAATTACAACCTGCCAGCAATGTGTCATGAGTAACCTTAGAACTTGCTCCCAGAATTCCATAATAACAGATATTTCTCCATAAAAAGCCCCATCCGAATCTGTTAGCAAATACGCCCATTGCTCTGAACTAGCTGTACGCGGCGACATAAAGACAGTTTTGTCCCACCGTGCCACGACTAGCCATTCTTCTGGCACGTCACATCACTCACACTCAAGAAATGTGACATTTAACGTGAACACCCCGAAGCCATAAAAGTTATTGAACGAACTTTACGCTTCCAAAAAGTTGTGATTTCCATGTGTGCAACAAGCTTGCTTATTGCCGCAGCAACGGCCGACCGTATGTAATTACTTCCGCAGCGTTGCAAAGATTAAAATCAGCGCCACCACACCCAATAAAGCAGCCGTCAGCGGCCAAGTGCAGCCCACTGCACCTGCAACGCCGTCAACACCACTGCCACCGCCGTCAACCGTAACACCAACAACGACAACAACAACACGGCAAGTAACAACTCGAAATGGCACCAAAGAATTTTCAGCTTGTGCACGCAGCAGTGCGTGCATGTAAATTATTTTGACACATTTACTCCGAGTGCACAGGAGGCGGCAGCGACAGCGGCGGCAGAGATGTGTAATTTATACTCATGACTCGAATGACCCAAATTACAGTGTAAACAAAATTTTCTTATTTCAATTTGGCAAACAGAAAAGTCTCATATTTGCCTTACAGTTTAACGCATTCCAAACATAAAACACTGCACCAACAGCAACCACAGCAACGGCAGCAACACGAGCAACAACGCCACGGCGACAACAATTACAAGATCAACAACGCGCCAATAACAAAAGTATGAAAGGCAAAAATTACAACAACAACAATGGAAAATAAACTTAAAGAACGCCACCACAACACAAAACGCACAAATGCTGCACGTCTTCCTAGAACGAGCCAACGTCAAACGGCGACAACTGTCGCTGTCGCAGCGTACTTAAGCAGAAAGCAAGTGGAAAAAGCGAGGCGCGGAAAAAAGTGAATGAGTGCGCAACTGGATGACGCGAAGAAGTATGTTCGAAGCACTGACGTTGGCTGGCCGACGAGCTGCACCCACTTACAGCATCCAACGTCGTCCGTCGTCCGGACACAAATCAGCGACCACAACCTGAAGCGCGCTGCAAAGTGGTGTACGGTGGGTGTGGTCCATGCAAGTACGTAACAACAGCGGCACGAGACATCGGCGACGCACAGAATTCCGTTACTATGACACGCATTTGTTGTTGATGCGCACACGAACATTGGCGAATATTTAGTTGAGTGGCTGTCTGGATTCGCCACTTTGATTCATATTTGTGCAGTGTTGATAATCACACAATTACGATAGAAATAAACAATAATTGATAAGCAATTTATAAGAAGGTAGAAAGCGAGAGAAGGGAAGCGCGACGAGATGGTTGGGTTTTAAGTGCAGTGGGAATGGAATCAAAAAGTGAGGAAGAGGGTGAGGGAATTTCACAGTAACAAATAACATTAAATGATTAGGAATTGAAAAGGAAGGAGAGGGCAAGAAAAGAGAAGAACGTGGAAAGGATTGGGAGAAAATTGGAGTAAAAAGTGAGCGATAGACTGAAGGGGGAAAAAAGATGCAGAGAAAAGCTAGGGACGGACTAGAACTATAGGTTGTAGAGCAGAAATTGAAAAAAATTGCATTGGATTCAGCTGGATTGGACTGCAGTTGATTGAATTGAGTTGGTCGGAATTAGATAAAATGAGTTTTGCATTGAAATTCAAAACAAATAAGCAATAAAAAAATACTTGTAGGCAGAGACCTAAAATAATTATTATCCATATTTTTGGGAATAAACAAATTGCCCTAATTTAAGAAATTTCTATAATGATTGCTTTATAATAACACTGTGCGTGAAATTTGCCCTCAAAAATTTAGACATGGGGGGGACCTACTGGGTGAGTTTTCTATAGGTATACTGAGTTGAGATCCACCAGCCGTTTGGTAAGATTGGCTCTAGTTTATGAGAAATCCGACTTTGAAGTTTGTCGAGTTCGTCGCTTAAGTCTTCGAACGTTTAAATTCTAATAGGTCCTAAATCATTCCGAATATCGCTTTACTGTCTTCGGCAAGTTTGTAGATATTTTAACGACCAACAAATTTGCTTAAGACACCAATCCAAAAAAAGTGCATTTAAACTGTGTAATTGCGATATGTGCATTTTTGAGCGCAGCGCAACGTGGCGTATGAGTGTCAATTACATGAGTGTTAATTACAATTAAATGACACTCATACGCCACGTAGCGCTGCGCAAAAAAATGCACATATCGCAATTACACAGTTTAAATGTACTTTTTTGGATTGGTGTCTTAAGCAAATTTGTTGGTCGTTAAAATTTCTACAAACTTGCCGAAGACAGTAATGCGATATTCGAAACGATTTAGGACTTACTTAAGCGACAAACTGGACTAACATGAGCAAACTTCAAAGTCGGATTTCTCATAAACTAGAGCCAATCTTACCAAACGGCTGGTGGATCTCAACTCAGTATACCTATAGGAAACTCACCCAGTAGGTCCCCCCCATGTCTAAATTTTGGACTTGCACAGTGTAATTATTCCCAATAAGAAATTTTTTACGTCGCCTATAACTATTATCTTGTAATAAATATTTTTGAGTTGCATAATAACTCTTATAAATAACAAGTATATTTTTCGTTCTCGACAATTATTATTTTGGAATTTTTTTGTTTACGTTGCTTCATAACTTTTATTTATGACTTTTTTAATTTACGTTACCGATAACTATTATTTTGAGACATTTTGTTTACGTTGCTTCATAACTTTTATTTATGAGTTTTTTATTTACGTTGCCGATAACTATTATTTTGAAAAAAAAAATTGTTTACGTTGAATTACCACATTTTGGATATGAATTGATTTTTAATTGTTTTAAATTGACAAACGCAAATTAACTGCAGAAACCTAATTTCCACTAACAACTAAACAATTAAAAATCAATTCATACTCAAAATGTGGTAAGGCAACGTAAAAAAAAATTTCTTTCATCGTAAAACGTAAAAAAATGTTCGTTCAAATAATATTTATCGGCAACGTAAATTACAAAAAGTCATAAATAAAAGTTATGAAACAACGTAAAAAAAATTGTTCTCAAAATAATAGTTATCGGTAACGTAAATAAAAAAATCATAAATAAAAGTTATGAAGCAACGTAAACAAAAAAATTCCAAAATAATAATTATCGAGAACGAAAAAAAAAATTTATTTCTCATAACAGTTATTACGCAACGTAAAAATGAATTGTCGCAAATAATAATTATAATCAACAAATAAAATTTATGTTGCATTGTAATAGTTACATTGCAATTATTTTCTTAAAAAACTTATAATAGTTAAGTCCCTGCTTGTAGGGGAATTCTTTGTAAGGTGCCACTCTTTGTAATGTGCCACCCCTGCTCGATTTTGATTTTGATTTTGACGTTCCAGCAATCCAAGCCAAAAGATTCCTACCGTCATTTAAGGTATATTGGACAACATCAATTTTAATGTGGTTTTTGAGGGAACAGACGCAATAACCCAGTCTGGGTAAAAAAAGTGTCAAATTTGGTTAAGAAAAAACTTAAAAATAAAAACTGAAGGTTTTTCTTGTGGGGAAAAAGAAATCAAATATGTGTAAAAAACTAAGGGAAATAGCAGTGTTGGACTTAATTTTTAATGCTTTTTCATAATCCGAAATGCTCGGATACATATCGCAAAAGGAGAAAATTTATTCAATGATTCCCAAAATGGCATGAAAATGTAAAGTGCCACCTTTTTTTCTTTGTAAAGTGCCACCCCTCTTTTTTCATTGTTTTGTGGTTCTATATCGGTAAAATGACATTTTATTGCTCGGAATCGTCATTAAAATGAATTTTAAGTGTTATTAGTCAACTTTTCTCTAATTCTATCATGAGGAATAAATTAGTTCAGTTTTGTTTATTAATTTCCATATAATTACCATTTTATTCGTTACCATTCAATTTGCACTTTGCTTTCGGTCATTTTCTATTCAATTAAAATTAAATTCAATAATCTTTCATAAATTTTCTAAATCATGCATTTTTACTTGAGATTTCTACGTTTTTAGCGATTTTTTTGGGGGTGGCACTTTACATAAAAAAATGTAGAGTGTAGATTTTTAGCACTTTGGGAAATTAGCTATAAAATTACTATTTACAAAAAATTCAAATGAGGTGTTTCCTTGGATCGTAGCTCTTTAAACCCCCTTTTCAACGGTATAACAACATTAACATTATTATTATTATCATAAACATTGGCGATAAATTAATTTTCTAACGAGTTATACGCAAAAAAGCATGGGGTGGCACATTACAAAGAAATCCCCTACATAATTTGAAGAAAACAATATTTCAAAAAAATTTTGTACTCGAAAATCCGCCGCCTTCTGCCGCGTCAATTTCCTTCTACTGCACTCAAAGCAAAATCGTCGCCTGTGACCGTTGCTGCGTACTTGACACAGTGCGGCGTTACATCGCAATGGTGTGTGCCACAAATCACCAATCGATGCATCTGCCCCCAGTGGCCCCTCTTGGCTCTTCTCACCAATCCACCGGTAATTGCTGATAAAATTCTAAAACGCGTTGTTGTTGTGTGTATCTGTTGTGGTTGTTGCATTCATGTTTGCTTTGATTTTCCAGCATGGCACGAAGGTGCCAATTTTAGCACCCACCCATTTTTTTCCTATAAATATTTTCGTATATAATGTGCCAAGCGTTGACCAACAGACCGCACAGCATTCCTCATGCGCGGCCACAGCTGCAACGAAGTATTCTTGCATCTGTGCCATTTGTATTTACTTTCATTTTGTCAGCGTCTGCCCACTCCCCCCTCTCCCTGTCTTTCATTGGTGCATTTTTCCAACTTGCAATTCACTCACTATTCGATTGCGTTGCCGCAACCGATAGCAAAGTGCAAGGCCTCAGAACTTTTCACCCATTTCACCTGTCCGCCCTCCGCAGCCGCAGCCAGCAGCGCTTGTAGGAATGTCCAAACCGCACAAGGTGCAAATTTTTCTGCGCCTTGCAGTTTACTGCCGCGCGCGCCGCTCTTCTCTCCCCCCGGATGACTGGCTTCATGGCGAACACGGCACAAATATGGACTTTCCGCATTTTACGATTGCAATTAATGCGGCAACAAGAACATCAATAGACATCGGCAGCTGCTGTTGATTGTGTTCACAGCGAATTTCTGGAATTGGAATTTTTATTGATGAAACGGCAAATGGCGAATTTGGCGCTAAAGTTGAGAGTGTCTGCGCCAGCCGGACGGACACTGGTACCGCCGCTTAGCTTAAAATTTACGCCGGTGTGGGCTGCTGCGATGAAGTTGTTCCGCCATGTTGACCGCATAATTTTGCCATTTACGAATCTGGCCGACGCTGCTTGGAAAGTTAATGAACACAAGTGGCAGCAAGTGAACTTTTACATTCTTGTTTTTATTTTTCGTTTTTTACTTCAGGAAGCTGACTCGACGCGAAGCAATTTTTAGCACACAACACAATTTTGCATGCACTGAGAACATTTGGTAATTTTTCGGTGAAATGAATTAGCACTGTGCGAGGCGCTAAGAACCCCACATACGGGTCAGTCGTTAATCGGACGCGATGGATTTCAAGCAGCAAATTGATATTCACACTCCACAGTGCTTGAAATAATTACCGCATACTTGCAATGCCGATGCTGATTGAAAATTCAATTCTTTCGAATAAGTGGATTATGTATGACGATTACCGTTATAACATGTCACACTTAAAGAATGAATGACCAGAAACTGTAAGCATTGGAATGTGCTGTGCAAAGAGTTGAAGAGTCAATTCTAAGTTGAGAATATGGACTGCAGGATTTAGATTTGCCAAAAATTTGCTAAGACTTGTGCTTCGAAATTCACATAAATCAAGCTGACTGTATGCTAAAGGCTTATAATCTCATTGGCAGTGGGATTAGTGACTAAAAAGCTAAGAGAATTCCACTACCTGGTATACTATGGAATACTTTTCATTGGTTATGACCAGGGAAAGGATTTTGAGGACTTAAAACCTATAAAAAAGGCAAAATAAAATAGCAAAAACGGCACGGAAAGGCACTAAAAACTGCCAAAAAGGCAGAAAAAGGCACTAAAAACTGCCTAAAAAGGCAAAATAGTGCATTAAAAACGGTTAAAAAGACAAAAACAGGCATTTAAAAATAAGAAAAAAATACTAGAAAAGAGGGGAAACGGTATGTATTTTTTAATAATTTTATTTCATCTGACGTATGCAACATAGCTGGTTGGTTTATACCTGGTTTTTTGTCAAAAAAAAGGAGCATCAAGGTTTTCAAAGATAGTTGAAAAACTAAAACTAAGATATTTTAATTGAAATGTAGGCACATATTTTAAATTCATATTTTAACTTCTCATATAAAAGCATAAAAGCCATACTTGTATCACAAAAAATCAATAAAAGAAAAGATTTCAGCACCTCTCTCAGCACCACCAAACTCTGCTATCAGCGCGGAAATTTTTGCGCTAACCGAACTTTTTGATTTTGGCATGTTTTTTTCTTTAAATTTTCCACTGCACAACAAAAAATAACGGCTTAGGAATGATCAAATCAATGTAAAAACATCGATAAGTTAACGAAATTGCAATGTTGCCACTTAATTTTTTTTAGTTTCAAGGTATTTTTGCGAAACAAAAGGGGGAAAATATTAAAAACAAAAGGCGCTCGACAAATCTTGAAAAAGGCATTTTGTGGCATTTATAGGTAAAATAGGGACTAAAAAAAGGCATTTATGGGTGAAAAAGGCAAACTGCCTTTTTAAGGCAAAATAGGCAAAATAAAAGTGGTATATTTCTAATCAGGAGGACCTAATTCGTGCTCATTTTCAATCAGAAATGCTCTATGTAGCAGCAAACAAAAAAGGCAATTTCTACAAAATCCTTTCCCTGGTTATGACTTTGCAACACTCTTGACTTTATTTTTTTAAATAGTTTTTAGGCTTCAGCAATAAAACAAACTTGCAAGTGAGTAGTTGGGATATGATTTATGAAATAGAAAATATCTTTTTATTTATTTCATCGCAAGCTGGTTTCTGCTGGTTTCCCTCGAAAGTTTTGTCTCGTACAAATTTTGTTTCTACACCTCAAAAAAAAACTCCTGTTAATTTTTTTAACTAGAGGGTTTACCTGTACAATTTCATGAGAATGAATTAAAGAATCATTGAAGTAAAAATAACATTTTGCTGCGCTGCCGTCAATTTACATGGTTATCTCCCATCAACACGGCAGATATTTCGGTTTGCGGATGTGCGCGTCCAAATTAGGTGCACGTCGTGTTAGATATTTAAAGATTACAATATGAAAATATACATATATATAGAAATTGTCTACTTCGAAGGGGCGGCAGTGTTTTTTTCTCGATTTAATTGATTGATTAATAAAAGGCGTTTCATCGTTATTTACCAACAGCAGCAGTGAGTCACCTGCAACTGCATTTGTCGCTGTTTATTCAAGCTGATAATTTGCAAATTGCCATTAATGCCTCTTAACTGGTAGTTTTTATTGATTTTTATTCGTGTTTTGATGCAATATTTCACTTGGCAATTCAAAATTTCACCACAACCAAGTTTGCCCGCAATCACGCTGGCGGCAACAGCAGCGCCAACGGCTCAACGAAAGCTCATTTCAGCCAACAATTAGCAAAGCGTCGTCACACATACGAAAGCCATGGAATTCAAATCGGTGTTGAAAATGCGCATTGATTCTTGATTAACCGCGCTTACGCCGATTTGTTGTCAGCAGTTCTCGAACTCGAACGCGCTCGCATTGCTGCACTACAAAGTTTGTTTGGGGAAATGGCTTTTGCCGCGTTGCGTGCGCTTTCCAGAAATTCCGGTTGCCGGCGCACTTTCCCATCGCTTTCAAGTGGTAAACATTTGAATGCAAGTGTTGCCCACCGTTGCTGCCATGGGGCCACACAACATTGCTGCAATAATGGCCAGCTTTGCCCCCACTGTCGTTTGTGACCGTTGCTGTTGCTGTCATTGTTTTGTTGGTGTAGTTGTTGTGATCATTGTTGATAAGTGCACATTCCGTACGAAGGCTTTCAATAGCAGCGCCTGGAGTTTGCAATGAACAGAGCCGCTGCGGCAATTTGCTGATATTTGTAATGCGTGCCACACATGACTGAAGGCGGCGGCACCCATTGCATTGCAATATCAGAAGCAAAGTTTGTTCTAATTGCTTTTCATTAATTAAAGCATATATTGCTGCAAATCACCAAAACTAATTACAACAACAACATAAAGTGTACTTTTGAAGAGCCTCACAGTTCTGATAAAAAAGATTATCAAAGTTTTTGCTTCATAAAATGCTTTAACTCTCTAGTAATGTTCAACTAGATAGATAGTTGTTGTTGGGGTTATAGTGCACTCAGGCCAGTATTGGTCTATTGTGACCCCTACTACTAAACTGCTAACAGTTTGAGAATAACCCCCGCTGATGCCAAATATGCTTTCAAATGGAATTGAGCTTAAAAGTTGTACGCAAATCCCCTCCTCCTTCCCCCTAAAATGAAATCCTGTATGTGCCACTGCCAGGACCCACCAACTTAATGAAATATACTAACTCACGGGGGTTGAGGTGCGTGATGTTCTGTTCTACAAGCCAATACTGGCTCAGGTTAGAAGCCCAGTAATCAAAGCAACAATAACAATAAAAAGATTTGTGCGAATCATCGAAAAATCTCCACTGTTAGGTAGAGTGTCTTCAAAGACTCGAATCTGTCTATTCATGAGCGTTTCATGAACATAACTCAAACAATTCAATACAACACAGGGATCTCAATCCATTGGCACATTTTCATCATTCTTATTCAACCTGAGCAAGAACTGAAAAGACTGGACTAAAAAGAAGACTTAGTTGATTCCAATTAAAGTTGGAAGATTTCGTTTAGTAATAAGCTCAATCCATGAGGAGAAGACAATCTGCAGGAGGCGCAGTTTTCAAAAAGAAATTAATTAACAAATATATTCTATCCAGGGACCGGAAATAACAGGTATTTATGAAAACTATATTTGAAAAAATCACTATGAAGGAAATGTCATACAAATAAATTAAATATACCAGTATATTTCTTTTCGCACCGAGAATCAAACTTGTCAATAAACCTTTTTTTGTCATTTTTATGGAAAAATTAAAAAATAAGAATTATTTTTTATTTATATTTAAAAAATTCGATAATAAGAATTATTTTTGATTTTTTCATATCAGTCTACAAATAACAGTTTTTTCGTTTTTAGTTTAGTTGTCCTATGATAACAATTATTGGTGACTTTTATTCAAAAAAGTCATGACTTTTACAAATAAAAGTCACTGAATGATTTTTATTGATGACTTAGAAAATAAAAGTCAGTGACTGATTTATATTGATGACTTTTATAAATAAAAGTCACTGAATGATTTTTATTGATGACTTAAAAAATAAAAGTCAGTGACTGACTTTTATTGATGACTTTTACAAATAAAAGTCACTGAATGATTTTTATTGATGACTTAAAAAATAAAAGTCTGTGACTGATTTTTATTGATGACTTTTACAAATAAAAGTCACTTACTGATTTTTATTGATGACTTAAAAAATAAAAGTCAGTGACTGATTTATATTGATGACTTTTATAAATAAAAGTCACTGAATCATTTTTATTGATGACTTAAAAAATAAAAGCCATTGAATGATTTGTTGGTGCCTTTTTTAAATGAAAGTCACTGAATGATTTTTATTGATGACTTAAAAAATAAAAGTCAGTGACTGATTTTTTTGATGACTTTTATAAATAGAAGTCACTTACTGATTTTTATTGATGACTTAAAAAATAAAAGCCATTGAATGATTTGTTGATGACTTTTTTAAATAAAAGTCACTTACTGATTTTTATTGATGACTTAAAAAATAAAAGTCAGTGACTGATTTTTTTGATGACTTTTATAAATAAAAGCTACTGAATAATTTTTATTGATGACTTAAAAAATAAAAGTCATTGGCTGATTTTTATTGATGACTTTTTTAAATAAATGTCACCAAAAAAATGTTATTTCAAAAATCAAAAATAATTGTTATTATAAGATTTTTAGAATATACACTATGATCAATAAGTACCGGGACTGTGTATTTTAAATTTTCCGCCGTTGCCCGATGCAGGTAAGGACGGTAGGGCCTTAACTGACATCTGTGTCAAATTTTGAGCGGGATTGCATCATTAGTTTTTGTTTGGCAGCTGTTAGCGTCAGTCAACTTTTTGTACTTCGTCGCATTTTACAATGGATAATTTTGTTGATCAACGTATTTGTTTGAAATTTTGTCTTAAGAACGAAATTTCTTGTGCCAATGCACTTAAAATGTTGCAGAAAGCATTTGGGGAGTCTGCTCTATCAAGAACCAGAGCGTTCGAGTGGTATAAAATGTTCAAAAGTGGTCGTGAAGTGGTCGAAGACTTTCCTCGTTCTGGACGTCCTTCAACATCGAATACCGACGAAAATGTTGAAATTGTGAAGAAAATCGTGCTTGAAAATCGTCATGTGAGCCTCAGAGAGATTTCTAACGATCTTAACATCTCTTATGGAAGCGCACAACACATTGTTGTCGATATTTTGCGCATGAAACGCGTCGCCGCACGGCTTGTTCCTCAAGACTTGAATGCGCCGTCTCACACAGCACACATTATTCGCGATTATTTGAACAAACACAGTGTGAATATCATCGATCAGGCTCCCTATTCTCCAGATATGGCACCATGTGACTTTTTCCTGTTCTCCCGACTCAAGTTACCGCTTCGTGGAAAGAGATTTGAGTCCATAGAGGTCATAAAAGAAACTGCGACGCGAGAGCTGAAGGCCATACCTGCTTCGGCTTACCAGAAGTGCATGGACGATTGGATTAAGCGTTGGCATATGTGTATTGCTTCAGATGGGGCTTATTTGAAGGGGATAAAATAAATTTACCAGAAGAATAAAACAATTTTGTTTTTTTGACACAGTCCCGGTACTTATTGATCATAGTGTAAATAAAAAATTACTGTTATTTGTTGAGTCATTAAATAAAAATAAAAGTAAAAAAATAACTGTTAAACATTGATTTTTATAATAAAACTTATAACTATTACGGTCCCTGATTCTATCTACTTCCGGGGTGTCAGCTTTTCCATAGGCAATAATTTCACTGTGCTGCGCTTTAGCATTTTTTGCTGAGATCAAAATCAACCAATTAACTATAAAAAATTGCAATCGTGCCAAATTTGCCATTACCCGCTAATATCCTTTCGTCAGTCATTATCTATGCCGTTACGAGCCGCATGGCCCCCATATCGCATCATTACTGCTCACACTATGCCAATGTAAACACCCCACTTTTTCTCCAACAATACAAGTTTTCGAAAAATGTAGACACAATTGACACCGAACTGAGAAGCGCAATCGTTGCGAATATTTCACCAAAACAAATTCATCGCTGAAGAGCCACTACACAGACAACACACCTCGGAGGCAAAATGTTATTGTCTGTGAGGCTGTTCAACGCCGATTGCAAGCGGCCGACGTGCACACACGTAAAAATGGGTCATTTTCGGTTTGTTTATCTTTGCGCCAATAAGAAAACAAAACCGCAATTTGACTTTATTAAACCGCAGCTCGTAGCCGCGCAATTTTATGCAGCGCTCAAAGCAATCCGCACACATACAATTAAAGCATAATCAGCGGCAATCAGCGATTGAGCACAATCTGTGAAAAGTCTTCAAATATTATTACGCCATAATATTGTTCAGCAATTTCGCTGCATTTCATTTCTTGTGAATTTTTTAATTGTCTTTTATTTTTATGATTATTTTTTTTTGCTTGAAAGAATTCACTTTTCCACATTAACTGAAACATTTCCTTGGGATTGTAGCTTTATTACTATTTATAGATACGCCGACAACAACACCAACAACAACAAGCACAAGAAACCCATTTATGGGTGACGGTGCTGTGTGAAAAGCTGTGAATTCTTGCTAAAGCATTTTTAGTGAGCAGCACTTTGACTTAATCGCCACATTCGGTATTTACAGCTTTTGCTAAACTTGCCGCCAGCAGCGATGCGTTGAAATCGATGAGTTTCATAAACGAAAAATCGAATGCGAATTATTAACGCTTCGGCCTTGCAGTAGGTGAAAGCTGAAATTGCCTTTTATTCGCCCGTCCGAGACCGAGTAAAAGTTCTACCAAATTACCAGCTGCCCAGCAACACTCATGCGTGTGTGTGTGTGTGTGTGTGCGTGTGCGAGAGTAGAACCAATTCTGCCCGATAATAAACGCCAATTTTACTTTTCAACAACCTCAATTCGCGACTGGCCAAAATATATCACACAATGTGACTCTGTGCTGCAGCCTCTGCGACACTGTACGCATTGCTGCTAAGCCTTTTACGTATGTAATTGCGTTCTTGCGCTAATTTCTGCCATGGCCGGCACGCGAGCGTAATACGGTAGCAGATGTTTGCCGAAAAGCGAACTTGACAAATGAAAGTTGTCGGCGACGGCCAGAAAGCGAAACGCATATGTTTTTATATATTGAAATTCTCATTCCGATTCCGCTGTCGCTACAAGTCGGCGTGTTTATTCCACTGTAATTTTCTGTCCAAACAACAATTAATTTCAATCAATTTTACATGTTAATTGTGACAACAATGCAAACAGCAACAACAGCGTACAGTGCTTATAAATTGCAAGTGTCAGCGCGCGATTTCGCGCCGCACATCTCCAATCTTAATTATGTCAATGCGGGCCGGGAGTTCGCTCGACGACTGCATATGGCTGGTCTCATTTTGAACGCTACACTGCCGCTAATTATGCACATACATATTATTCGCTGTGACAAATTCCCCGGCCATCGATTAGCATCTTGGCAAAAAATAAAAACCAAAACGACAAAAGCAGGTGACAACGAAGGCAAAGGGAGCGCAACGAAGCCAGACAGCAGAGAGCAGTCAGCACAGTTACAGTTGCGCTTTGCTTGCGTTCACTGTTGTTGTTGTTAATGTGATCGCTTTTTGTTGTTGTTGTTTTTGTTGTTGTTGCTTTGTTATTTGCTTTGCTTATTTATTAATAATTTGGCATAAATTATATTGACGACTCTAACAAAACAAATCCGAATATTATCGAAATGAATTCGAAAAAAGTCAAAGCCGAGCTCAACCCAAGCTTGGTTCAATAACCCGACTTAATTTCTGTATATTTTTTAGTTGTTTTCATTCATTCAATTCTGCTGCTTTCAAATAGTTTGGTCAGTTTTATTATAATATCGAACGATTTACTGTTCGCACTACAGCAACAAATCATCGTTGCTAGTTTTAGCCTCTTGCGCTGCCATCGATGACGCATAGCGATTTTTAGAAATTCCTCCGATCTTGAATCAAAACAAGTTGATAATATATTTCGGCTTGGCAGTGCAACAACAGATGTTCTCATCCGCAATTTGACGTTGGGCGCTTTGTGTTCAAAACAAAAGACTTAAGCAGCGAACGTGTTTATGCGTCCAAAGGAATTGCATGGATGATTCAAGTTATTAGTAAGAACAATGTAGCTTCCAATGTAAAAAAACAGTCTCAGTTGTTAATGCGTATAATTTTTATTGTTTATGCGTAAATATTGTTCCACTGCGGCCTATACATTCCAAGAATAGGAAATTATTGACTTATTGATTAAAAATGCATAAGTTTAAATCGTCTAGGAATTTTGGCCTAACAAATTACTGGCGTCGATCTTCTGATATTTTCTATATAATTTTTCTTAAATGATTATGGTTTTTAAATATTCTCGGCTTGACTTGAGCAGCTAATACTTCCGCTCTTGCAGCTTAATAATTATCACGTTATTGTGCTTCAGTTGACTCTTCACACCACACAAATACTTCTTATTTAATTTCTAACTCTTAAATAGACGCTATACAAAACAAAACACTTAAATAACTTGTTCCTTAACACAAACTGCGTGATTGCTAAACACAATCGAAAACCTTCGCGAGGTAGGAACAAGGCAACAACACTCGCAATGCAAGTTTCAATTTAATCATTTTCTAATGCTGGATGTATTTATATAAATTTATATAATTATAAAATATTTACTAAACATTTCCTTGTTGTTTGTGCCATCTGTTTATTTAAAATGTTATTTGCACCCATTCTTAAGGATTAAGGACATTGCGGTGAAATAAAACACATCCTGGACATTTTCTGGACCTCGGCCGCCTTACGTTTCTCATCTGTCTGAGCTAATACTCTTCAGGCTAATCGTACACTTCACTTTAATCTTTGTAGTTTGAAAATTTCATGTTCAAGTCTTAATTCGAGTGTTTATTTATTTTAGCTGACTATATTCAATCAACTTCATTGCTTATTGTGTTAAGCTGAGGCACTTAAGCACTTTTAATATCAACTCGCCGGCACGCTATCTCTCAATATCAAATCAACCCAATCGCGCGAATAAACATTTACAGATCTGCTCAAGTTTTATGAATTGAGACTTAATGCCATCGACCCGGACCCCGAATGTGCGATTATCTTCACGCTGGCGCTGAACAAGAACAGCACAGAACCACACCAACAAAAACAACACCTACAGCCACTCAAACAGCATAGCGCAAATGTCGAGGCAGCGCGCTTGCGCTTCTGACGCGTTTGCTGTTGCCAATGCCCTTTGAGGCGGCGGCACAGCGGAGCGCGCCCGCTGTGGTTGTCTCTAATGCGGCGAATGACCAGCGGTGTCAGCGCGGCGACACACGCACCGCATTCGCGAAAATTTCACCAAAGAGTACAGCTACTAAAATAACCAACAATAACAACAACAACAACTCAACAATCGGCGCGCGCGCACACATTCAGCATGGCGAGGCGACGAGCAGTCAGCAGCTGATAAACATCAGCGAACAGCATGAAAACATTTGAGCTGCCAACACCAAAAGCATCGCAACACGCTGGGAAAAAACTGACGCTCATTGAAAGAAAAGACCAGCCAGCAGCGACCATCAAACTATTGTCGCAGAAGCTGGCAAAATCGCAGTGCTGTACTCGAGCGCGTCACGATTAAGAAGACATTTTGTCACCGGCCAGCGACTGCCCAAAGCTGCCGACCAGCCAGCGCCGTATTACGCGACTCGACAACATGTACCAACATAGGTGTGAATGTATGTATGTATGTGTGTGGTGACCGGCGGACACTCAGGCGTCTTTCAATTACGTGAAACGTGAATGTCATTACAGCAGACAAAATAGCCAAAAAAAAACCTAGGAAGAAGCACAAACACACATCGGCTCAAAAGACTTCCGCAGCAGCGGTCATTCACCAGCCGACGTTCATGCGGCTTTGCTGCCGCAGCGCAATAAAAACTGCCAAACTGAAATTAGAACAAAACTGAGCCGCCGCCGTGGCTGCGTTGCAAGACAGGCGCACTGCCATTCGCACGCTGACAAATTGTAATTTCGCACAAATTGCCAGTTGGCGATTTTTGCGTGCGACACTTTGTCGCAATCACTTAGCCATCACATTGGCATTCCAAATGGCGCGCGCACGTGGCCGCCCCTCCCTCACCGCCCCGCCACAGTACAACCACTTAAGTAACAAGCTAAACGGATCGGGTTTTGAGATAATGACTTTTCGTTTGCTGCACGAACACCGGCGGAGGAAATTCGCGAAACAGAAATCAGGTCAGCAAAGTGTGGGGGACAATAAAAATTGGAGCTTCGCAGCCACTTCCGATTCGTGCAACCGAGGCAAGCGCCGGCAAAAACCATTTGAAAAAAATAATTTTGCGGTATTGAAAACTGTACATACTACAGTTCGTATTTAAGCCTTTCGCTATTTTGTTGCCATATGGCATCATGCCACTTTGTGGACGTCTGCATCCTCTATGGCCGCAAGAATACATTTTTTTTGTGGTCTTTAAAATAGTTTGAAGTTTTGGGAAAAATACGAAATTAATAAACTGAATATTTAAGTTGCAGGAAGAGAACTATACACATTACTATTATACACATATACTATCTTGACATAGTAAAGGAAGAAGAAGCATACAAATTAGAGAACTTTTTAATTTGACGTTTTCTTTCAATTTAGATACTTTTTTTTTAATTTTGGCTGAAGAATTTTGACATGAAGAAATATTCAAATTTTCGTTATGCGTAACAAGTTTTATGTTTAATTAATTATTACAGCCACAACGATGTGGTTGCTTTCATAGAAAACCACTCTAAAATACAGGGTCCGAGTATAAAAATTAAACAATTTCTTATGGAATGTTGCTAACATAACCACATAGAAGCCTAACACGTAAAATTTAAATTTTTAACTTTACCCAGTAAAAACCTGTAGCGAAAGGGTTAATATAAAAATTATTATTTATTAAAATTTCATGTCACTTGATTACAACTTTAACATACATACTATACATATATCAGATATGAAAACCCATATTAAAAGTTATATGTTTTGAATGCTTAAATTGTTGTGCAGCTCACTCCTTCACACAAGCTTGTCCCTGCTGCCGATAACCCTGCACGCACTCACACACCTCTGGCCGCTGACACTTGGCATGCTCGCCACAACCGCCGACACAGATCGGCTCACAGACACCGTCATCGTAGTTCAGCATGAATCCCGTTTTGCAAACGCAAACGTCCGGCATTACGCAATCGGCGTTCTCGCAAAACTTCGGATCGCATACTGGTTCGCATTTGCCTCCTCGAGCCGACTTGAAGCCCTCCTTGCAGCGGCAGCTGTCCGGTGCAGCGCAGTATTCGGTGTGGCCGCACGGCTCGCTGCAGCTGGGCACACACTGACCGTCCACGCCTTCCACATATCCAGCGCGACAGCGACATTCATTCGGCGCTACGCACTCCGCATTCGCCGAACACTGCTCAGCGCACACGGCTTCGCAGCGGCCATGCGTCGATGGACTGTAGCCGCTGTGGCAGTCGCAGCGCTGCAGCCGCAAATTGCAAATGCCGTTGTCGCAGGCAAAAGGACAGGCCACCGCTTTGCACACCTTCCGCACCGCGCCGTCCACCAGCTGCATGTGGCACTTAATGGCAATGCTGTCCACTGTAGCAACGAGCAGCGTTAGCAGCGCAGACACTGCGACCAAATAGCTCAGCATTTCGTTCAAAATATTTATGTAAAATTTTAATTGATTGCAAACGACCAGTTGTGCTGGCAAAGCGAACAATTGTCGAACTGAAGAAGCGTGGAATTCGCTGAAAATCGCAGCCTGTGTGGGCCCCACATCATGGATTTGTTTATTACTGATGCGATGCAAAGTGTGCATGTGTGTGTGTGTGTATAAATAGCGATAAGCTAGGCAATGCCATACTGAGCACCCACACAATATAAACAACAATTTGCAATATTGAAAATATTATTAAAATTCAATTTTAATTTAAGAATTGCAGAATATAGGAACTTGTTTTCAAACAGAACTTAAAGGGCGCCTCCCTTAGTTTTTTTAAATTGAACTGCATCAACACAGAGGTCAGTTCATATCCGCCACACATCCTTGCCTCCGATAGTCCTGCACACACTTATGCCCCGAACACATAGACGACGGTATTCAGCATTCATTGCAGTGGCAGCTCACTATTTAGTGTCGCCGCACATTCGTTATACCCAAAACAGCAGTGAAGACTTCACTTAGGCACTCGGCAACCCATTCGATCGTCGACTAGCATTTGGCACCTAATTACTTTTGTGTCCATCGTAGACTTTTGCCTTAAATATTTGTGTAAATTTTTATTCAATCGCGAATGACCAACTTGCACTGGTAACGCGAACTGTTGCCGAACTGAAGGAACGCATGGAACGAGCTGAAAACTGCAGCCAATGTGGACATGTAAAGTGGTTGTCACATTTCACGAGCAAATTTGTATTTATTTAATTTTTGCTAACACATTTTTTGTGAACAAATCGCCAAGAAAATTTCATATGTGTTCTATACAAATATATGTACGGGTGTGTGTGTGTAATGTATTACATATAAAAAGCGATAAGCCAGTAAGTGCCGTATTGGGCACCCTCACGCTTTAATAAAATACAAATTAAATCATAACAATTTCTGCACAACTACACTTATCTACAAAATATAAGTGCCTACAAACAGTTCTCAATACTATTAGCTAATATGCGTATAAAACTTTAGTAAAAAAAATGGAACTGTTTGGAAAGTCCATGTTTAGAAAATAGAAAAATAGAAAATATAAAAAAGATAGGTAGGAATGTCGGAGTTACTGTCCCAAAGCGGAGCCCACTTAGGCCATGAACAGTGTTGCATACACTTTTCAAAAACGGGTGAAATATGTGGTATCACAATGGGCCTCATAATAGGCCTCCGAGTGTGTCTCTTATAGAGGCAGCCACCATAACCTAACCTAACCTAGGCCATGAAAACCCATTGTAATACCACAAATAGTCAAATATAAAACCGCTTACTCATTGAACCAGTTTGAGCTTCTCATGTCGCTGCGACAGAATTAGTTTGAAAACAGAAAGTAGCAAATAACAAAATTAACAATGGCAATTAAAAAATCCCATTTTCCGCAAAACTTGTACTCTGACGGCATTCTCGAGTAAAAATCGCCCAGTTGCGAGTCATACAATTCCAAATCGCCAGCAAGAAACAAAGATTATTCAACAACAATTAATTGTAAACTACAAATTTAAATTTTTAAGTGATAAGCTGATGATTGTTCTTTTTGTTTTGTGTTTATCATGATTTAAGCAACAAAGGCGCCAACGACCAGCCACAATGAATAATAACAATCAGCGCGACAAAATTGCCGCCTAAATAAAAACATCGCCACAACGTAATTACACATAGCGACGAGGAACGGCGAAGCATCTCTTAAGCTCAAAAGCTCCAAACCTGATTTTTCAACACTTCAAATTTAATTTGAATAAAATTTTGTCATCAATCAGAAATAAAACTTAAGCAAGCATTAAACGATTTGTCCGAGTGTTGTTTGCAGCTGGTGGCAAGTTATGTTTTAGTTAGTGCTTTAAACATTTGGTGCTTTATGGACTAGCGCGTCCATAAATAATAATAATGCAATAATTGGGCATTGGCAAACAATTTTATTCCAGTCACCAACAACAAACAAATTCGAGCTGAACTGACACTTGAAATATTCAGTGCAGGTTCAGTGCAACGAAAATTTCCAACCATTTGCTTGCATATTGTTGACTGCAGCTGAAACGTACAACCAAGTTGTAAAAATTATTTACGCTCTTGAAAATTATTTATAAATTCATGATTAACACAATGCAGTGCAGACAAAGTGGGCGGAGGCCACGCAGCATAAAACTAAATAAAAACTTGAATGCTCCAAGAAAGCAAAAAACAGTAACATGCGTACCAAAGTAAACACACACACACACAAATGCACGCAGCGAGATCTGACGTGAAGCGCCAACTCTGCAGATCGAGCGACGTCCAAGCGGAGATAATGCAGCCGCCGCCAGTGCATAGGCCGCATCCGCACGCTGCGAATCTTGGTGCGGCGCGTAATTTCAGACCTAGAGAGCAGCTCTATTTGATTTAATTTTGCTCTGCTGTGCAACAAGCCCAACAACAACAACAACGTCAGCAGCAGCAAACGCTGAATTGATTACAGCCGCCGCGCATAAAACGCTTTCGGCGCATTGCAATCAATCTAAAATGCGGAAAACGAGCGCAGCGTTACAAATGGCCACGCATTCATAATATCTGTAAACAACGGCTGGATTCTGTAGACGCCGCCCGGGCAGCATCGCCGAGCGGCATTCACAACATTTTTGCAATCGTTGCGAGTACCACACTTTATGATTGACTGCCGATTTGATTTTGTTTTTACTACGGAACATCAATTTATGAGAAGAAGCGAAAACACTTTGAATTTTAAACATTTTCACAATTTCACCATTTGTTACAATTTTCTAACTGATTTTATTTAATTAGAACTGATTACTGCAATGATTTTCAAGACATAAACAATTGCAATAAAAGCCAATGAATGTTAGTTTATCTAGTTATCCAAAACTCACCTAAGTAGATAATTAGAATAGTAAAACAAATCCTTTTCGACTTAGGTCTGTTGAACATGGCAAGTTGTGCCATCTTTTAGTCTCCACAATGCCTAAATAATGTTAATTATACCCAGCAGTAGGGCGCCAGAGTCCCAACACAGTGTTGTCAGATACCTGAAATGACTTTCTCCTAATTCTAAAACAACACTGAAATTTCCCCACAAAAATTTAAAAAATCTCCTAAATTTTTTTTATTTTTTGTCATTGTAAACTAAGGAACTAAACTTCTCATAAAATAATAAAAACATATTTTATTTATTCATTCAGCTTCAGCTTAACAACAACAACTTAACACAAACAAAATATATAAAAAATTACATCGCTATGAAATTCGCTTTCATTAACTTTCTTCACTCATAGCATAAATTATACACTTTGAAGTATAAAACTTAATTAAATTAAATTATTTCAATATTCAAGGCTTCAGTGCCACTAATGATGTCAAATGTATCACCATCAAAATCTCCTAAACTTTCTTCTAAACAATTCTCCTTCTTAGAAATTTTCCTAAAAGGAGAATTAAATAATTTCATTTTATATTCTAAAAAAAAAGTTTTTTTACATTGGTGGCATCTAAATTATCTTCTAAATGTAAAAAATATTCTACAAAGTTTCGGTTTCGGCCGTTCGGGCATTTTTTGGCCGAAACTGAAACCGAAACACTTATTTGGGCCGAAACCGAAACCGAATATTCGGTCGGACACTAACTAGGACCTAACGCCTGGAAGAAAGGAGTCGTGCCTGGTATGAAAAAGATGTATAAAGGGTAGGCCATCTAGTGGTTTCTTTTTAAAAATGCAATAAAATTAACAAAATTAAATTTGTTCCCATGTATTATGGCTTTATTAGTAAAAGCAAACATTCCCATTAATTATGGAACACAACGTCGTTCAAGTGGTTACCTCGGCTGGCTTCGCAGTAGCGCATTCTATCACTCCAATTTTTCAAGACCTTGTTGATGGTTTCGGGCTGCAGCTCACAGATTGCTTGGATGATATTGGCTTTAAGTGCTTGAATCGTTTTTGGATTGTTGGCATAACATCAATCCTTCACGGTTTCCAAAAAAAAGTCCAAAAGTCAAATCGCAGCTCCGAGGCGACCAATAGACATCGCCAAGACGGCTGATAACACGATTTGGGCACTGTTGGGGCTACACAGCACTCACTTTGGAAATAAGTTTTCAATATTTCAAAACGTTGTTCAAGCGTATAGCGACTCATTTCGTTGCGCGGAGGTATGATGCTGACTTTCTGTTAAGATTTCGAGCGGGAAACAGCTGTCAGTGTTAAAATAACCTATGATTTAAAAGGAAACCGGACTCCCAGTCCGTTTTTCTGTCTACTGGCTGATACTTATGTGTCATAACTATCGAAGGAGTTAAGTTGTAACAAAATAGTTTGCTCAACCTTCAACCTTCATAATCGTCATTACTGTTAGCTCGTGCATAGTGCATTATTAAAGACATTATTGGTAAAAAATAGTAGGAGTGATAACAAATACCAACTTTGAAACATGTACTCGTACTACAACATAGCTTTCCCTAATGAGTGAACTGGGCTGGCAGTCAGCTCGCTGCAAACATTCCTTGTAAGTTCTCTCTAACCCATTGATCAATCTACGAGTATCTTTGATATCGCTCAGTATTTATTAGTTCTATAGATGAGCATGTAAAAAATCTAAATACAACTATTGTATGCCCAAATTCTCAACAACTATTTCTTCAACAAGGAAACAACGATTTTAATTTTTGCCATAAACACCAAATTTAACTTACAAACCATTTCAAGCAATCATGGCCATGGCCAACTTTATTAACTCAAAATGTCAACGCAATGATTTCTTGTTGCTTAACCTTGGATATGACTTTCGCTGCTCACATCCACGGTCCCATTCATCGTTCGGCCCCAAAACGCAATGACAACAACAATGTACCTTTTCGTCGACCCCATTTGGCTGCGGCGACATCTTTTTTCATTTCTTTACGATATCAATTAATCGACTAACTCAAAAAGCGCGTCTTCAACAACCGTTGTTGTTGTTGTTGTTGTTTGTCACTTAAAAACACATTTATACTCTGCATCGCGTTTAATGCATTTGTCGCACGTTCGCGCGCATATGGCAGACATGTGCACAAACTACAAAATGCCGTTATTAAGCGGGGGCGTGTGCACACTGACAAGCACCAACCCACGTCCCACACGAATTTGGGCAAGTTAGCGCTACAACCGGCGGCGCATTACCTGTCAACAGCAGCAGCGACAGCGTCAACGTTAGCGCCGCACTGTCATCGCAATTACCGGCAACAACACTTTGAGCTGCAACTCAATTAGTTAGCAGCGACAACGTTGTCATCGACCCGCTAACGTCACTGCTCCCGCTCTCGTCTAGCGACGCCGCCAGTCATTGATCCGCACGGAATGCCGTCGCGGCGTGTGTCTTGCAGCCGACTGGGATTTACCTCCTCGGTCGCTGCCCAGCGCGCAAATATCGTTCACGTGTGCGCCAGTCCGACTTTATTAATGACAATTCCATGGGGGACTTTCATGCTGCATGTGGCTTGCTTCAAGGGGCGCCACGGCGTCTAATGCTTTGATAGTGATCGTGGCGCTGATCGTGCTTATTTTAATATGAGATTAGCATTTCAGCAATTTTTCCTCATTCGTCGGGTCGGTGCTGTGTGGGCGTAGCGCGAGAATAATGCCAACAAATCCGTTTATTATTAGAAACCGCAATCAATGCGCGCCGACCACATGTGGGCGCACGTTCTCGCGGCACTGGCAGACAGACACTGTGACCTTGATTGCCGGCATATTTGCATAAAAGTGCCATAATAGTTGGCTGCACAAATCGCGTATTCCACCACACCAAACGCCAGCCGCACAATTTGTCTACAATTATTGAATTGTAAATCGAATCGAAATAAGTTGTGACAACTTTTGGGCGCTACTTAAGTAGTTTGTCTTTTGTTTGCGTACCTGAGATTATTTGCTGAAAGTGAATGAAGTGTAGTGAACGCCTCTGACCTCTCTTACTACTTTTTTTTGTAACCCTTTGTCTGGCATCAAAATTTGCCCACTCAGTCACCAAAAGTTGGTCAAACACGTTTCGGCAACGCACTCACTTACGCTGCGCTGTAAGTTTATCGATTCGACATCGATCTTTCACAAATAAAAATTGCTCTTAAACATTTTACGATCGCCTCTTCCACCGACCAATCACTTCGATCGTTCGCTTGTCCGATCGCTGCAGCGCTGCTATCTTGGCTTTTATTTCAAACTTGTGTCTTTATATGTTTAACGGGACTTTTGCAAGTTTTTATTGTTCCAAAAACGTTGCAAACCAATTCCATATAATTTTGTCGTGTTTGTTTGGTTGTTGTTTGGCCGCACTGCTCTAGTTTGTGCTCCGGGATTTGTGCGTCTGGCAATCTGTGGTCGCCGTGGCCGGCGTGTGCTTATTATCGCGTCGTCGCGGAACATTCCAAAATGTGCGCTGCATTCTTAATCAGAAAGGGGCCAGTAGCCGCCGCCGTAAAGCCGAAAGTAATGAATGAGCTCCATTTTACAGCGACCCGTAAAATGTGTGCTAAACAAAAATTGCGTCCACCAACGCAACGCGCTGTTGTCACTTCGACTTCGTGTGCCCGAATGCGTTCGGAATATTTGCGAAAATTCGTGTTGGAAGTGTTGCGGATCGCGTAATTACAGCAGAACGCATGGCCCCAGCAAACATACTCGAACATACATGTAGTACAACATTGTGTGTGCATTATCCAGTCCGATCCAATTCACACTTGAAGTGTTCTCATGAAATTGGAGTAGCGTATGCAGCACGATTCTTGAAGCTCGTGTCGTTGCTGCTCCATTTTTGGTGACATGGAACGAAGACGAAAATGCACAGAAGGGAAACAAAATTAAGGAAGAGTGGCAATCGAGTAGTGTCCAAACTTCTTTACTGAGCAGCACAGTTTGTATTCGAAACTTTGGCTTAAGAGTTTCGGATTTAAAGAAAACACCACAGAAGAAATGATTAAACTATTAAACCATATATTTTTTATTCAGGTGATTTCACTCCCACACAGTGCACAAACAATTATTATTTTAATTCACAAATCTTATCTTCAGAAAAGAAAAAAAACTAATACAAACAATAAACCTTTCCTTGTTATGATTAGCAATTTCATTCTTTAGCTCAAATCGTTGGTGATATTACATAGTGTGCTATATAATCCGCACGTTAGCTCGATGCTATCTCGTAAGCAGAGTAAACCGAATAGAAGTGGATTAAAACTTAATTCCGATATGGCTCGCGAGCAGCACAAACTCCAACGGCAAAACTCATTTGCTGTGGAATTTAATGCGAGTAAGCTCAAAGTTTTCGAATTTTGGCAATTAAGCCAACAATAGGAAACTTTAATTCTTTGGTATTTTTTAATTTTTAATTTTCTTCTGAGGCCTTATAACATTTAACTTTGCCTACAAAATTGCGTCATTGCTCTTCGCAATATTCTTTAATTCGATTCGTTGGTTAAATTTTTTTAATTTTTAATTTTTTTTATTTAACATTGATTTCGAAAATTAGCGAAAGTGTTTCCAGAGTGTTGGGGCATTTTCCAAAACGTATAGTAATACAGTACAAATAAATACTGTATTTATACAAATTAACCCTTTGCTGCATGGCTTTGCATATATGCAAAGTTAACTTTTCATAGATTTGGAAACTATTCTATTCATCATTCATTCTTTATTCTAGTCATTCATTCTTTAGTTGTGCCTTAAAGCATTTGATTACTAACGGAGTTTTGCGATTAACATTGAAAGTATGTGCAAAATAATCGAAAAAACAACAAGTGTTTCGACTTGGTGAAATAATTTTGGTTATTGATGGGGACGGTGATATGGCGGTCGCCGTCGCTCAGCTGTTTAGTGCGTTGAATTACGAGTATACAGTGACACCTGACATCTGTATGACTCCCCGTAGTAGCCAACACTAAAATATAGATAAAACCGACTGCCATTTCGGCGGTAGCGTTCTCACCAGGATACGGAAAATGTCCGCAAAACTTCTTTCATAGATACAGGAATTCAACAAAATGTAATTTTTACCATCAGAACTTAACAAGCAACAAGAATTATATGACAAAAATGTTTTTTCTTCACGGAAATTAAATCATGCAACGAAGGGTTAATACTTTGCATACTTATGTCTTGCATCAACTTTCTTTCTGATAGCACTGATTGCTTTTTTTGGGTATCAAAACTGTCAACAGGCGTTTCGGAAAGCGCCCATAACTTAATGTGATGTAATCGGTTAGTCAAGTAGTCATCACAAAGCTTATCTCTTAGGCGAAAACCCCAAAATTAGTGCAAGTATGTCTCGACTTATTGAACAAACAATTGACACATAAACAAGTCGAATAGTTCTAGATTTCAGGACACAGATACATTAACGGCTACTAGAAACTACTTTTTTGCCTTCAATCCGGTTCTTAAGAGAAAAGGAACGCCAGAACTCTTGAGAAGCAAACTTTATTAGGATAGGGCTTTCAGAAGACGTCCTGTAACCATTTAAAAATTTTATTAGAGCAATTTGAGGCTGCTGATTACAAAATTAGTATATTGTCCGACTTTCGATTTTGATTATGTATATCTTTCTTTCAAACAATCCCAAATGTGAATTCTGTGACAATTTTTTTACACTTACACAAACATAAATAAACAATCCATACTGAATATTCTAATATAGTGTAAAATCAGTTTTACTAGTGTTTTGTATAATCAAGTAGGGGAATTCTTTGTAACATGCCACTCTTTGTAATGTGCCACCCCGGTTCGATTTAGAAGTTCCAGCAATCCAAGAAAAAAAATTCCTACCGTCATTTAAGGTATATTTGACAACATCAATTTTAATGTGGTTTTTGAGGGAATAGACGCAAAAACACGCTCTGAGTAAATAAAAGTGTCAAATTTGGTTAAGAAAAAACTTAAAAATAAAAACTGAAGGTTTTTCTTGCGGTGAAAAATAAATCAAATACGTGTAAAGAACTAAGGTAAATATCAGTGTTGGACTTAATTTTTAATGCTTTTTTATAATCCGAAATGATATCCGAGCATATCGTAAGAGGGGAACATTTATTCAATGATTTCCAAAATGCCGTCAAAATGTAAAGTGCCACCTTTTTTCTTCGTAAAGTGCCACCCCTCTTTTTTCATTGTTTTGTAAAATGTAAAATGACTTTTTGTTGCTCGGAATCGGCATTAAAATGAATTTAAAGTGTTCTTAGTCAATTTTTCTCTAATCCTATAATGAGGAATAAATTATTTCAGTTTTGTTTATTAATTTCCATATAATTACCGTTTTATTCGTTACCATTCAATTTGCATTTTGCTATTGAATTCAAATTAAATTCAATAATCTTTCGTATATTTTCTAAATCATGCATTTTTACTTGAGATTTCTACGTTTTTAGCAATTTTTTTTGGGGTGGCACTTTACATTAAAAAATTTTAGGGTGTAGATTTTTAACACTTTGGGAGATTGGCTGAAAAATTAGTATTTACGAAAAATCAAATGAGGTGTTTCCTTGGATCATAGCTCTGGCGATAAGTTAATTGTATAACGAGTTATACGCAAAAAAGCCATGGAGTGGTGCATTACAAAGAATTCCCCTACATTATACATTTTAACTTAAAAAGCAGCTAATTTTATTCATCAGATGACTACACTGCGAAATGGGCCGTTGTGATACCACAAGTTTAGGATATGTTTTACTGCAAATCGAGAAGCCTATTGAAGCCATTTTGAATTGTAGATGAACTCAAGTAACTTTTTTATGCTAACCAAACTGAGGTCATTCAAGTTGTTGAAGAAGGGAGAGCCTAGGGATTTCCATCTTCGAAGCTGACTAGTAGTCTCTTCATCTTTTTTTGGCAACTGCGGTAAAAGTCCCCACTGTTGACGCCTCGTCTGTAGGCATGGCGTCCGAATAGACCTGTGACCTGTCAGAATTTCGATGACTATGCCAATGTGCCAATTAAGAGAGACAAGCGTTTTTGTGCGAATAGGATTAAAAACAGGCCAGATTTGTTTGGTTATGAAACAAGCATTCTCCTCTTAACACCTGTTGGCCATGTCAAGAAAAAAGGAGCAAATTGTTAGTTTACAGGCAGCAAGAGGTATGCCTTCTATAATTGTGGTGTTAAAATACGAAAGTGTGGTGCCACGTCTGGCGAGCTCATCAGCTACGCAAATGTCTTCACTACACTGTCTAATATTTTTGGAAAGCTATTACTAGGAAAAACAATTTTTGCAAAATGTGTGCAAAAACTAAAAAGAACCGAAGCTTTTTTCATTTCAAAGAAGTGACATTGTAGTTTCATGTGCAGGTATGACAGGTCAATCTGCTTTGAGACGGACGTATGCATTGAAGCGTAAAGTTATCGCGTATCTATCAACCATTTTTGACCATTTAATGCATTAAATGTCGCAGTACTCAAAAGCTTGCAGAAACCGTTTGTTGCTCAGTCGCGTTTGTAATAAAATGTTAATGGTTCATATTAACAATTCAAAATATGTTTTAAATGATAGATAAAAGCCCTTTTAAGCATAATTTTTGCATATTAGATCTTCTTTATTATTGTCACAAAGTGCTACTCGCGAATATAAGAATTTTATTTCTGCAGCTTTCGTTTCGCTTCCTTGGTTTATGGCTTCATTGCACGCTTTGAGGTTTCATCAACTTGACCATTCGGCATATGGAAATGCTGCACTTCAGACAGACAGACAGTGTTTGAAAAAAAAAACAGCAGACCACAATAGAAATAACACCGCTGAAGAAAAGTGATTTTTGTGCTCATTTCCATTGTTTTTTTTTTCATTTATTAATAAACTCATCAAACGAAATGAACCAAAAAATAATAAGAACCCAGACTGCAACTAAAGGCGAACGCTTGAAAAAATTAAAAAATTATGATGTGCACCGATTAGACGTCGATGGATGGGGCTGGCGCTGGTGGTGACTGATTGTCGGCTTAGAACACTTTGTGTTTCTGTGTTTGTGTGCGTGCGTGTGTGTGCGGTAATTGTGCCTTTTATGTTTTAAATTAATATCGTAAAATTGAATTAAAGACTACGAGAATGCTTTGTTGCGTTGAAGGCGTTGATGCTTCCAAATATTGATGATGCGTGCTTGGCGGCTACTGACCGCGACGATGATTGCCGCCGACCGTGTGGCAGCCTTGGTGGAACCTGCGAAATTCACAGCTCAGATTTTTCTTACTCATTTTTTGTGCAAATACGATTTTACCGATATGTGCGATTTATTGAGCTGCCGTGCATACTTGTTATTGTTGTTGTTGTTTGCGATGGTATATTTATCTATTCAGTCTCAACTTAATGTTGGTAGCATTTTGTTTGTTTTCCATTGAACTTTTTTGATTGGTTTTCAACTTGCGTGATTTTGGTTGAGTTCGCTGTGCTGCGTGATGTTGTTGTAATTGTTGTTGGCTATACTGTTGGGGTGTTTCTTTGATTATACAATATTCACTTGTGATTTGTGATTATCTTGGATTGTATTGCGACTGCCGCGGCCGGCTTCAATGATTGTCGTTGTCGATTGCTGTTGTTGTTTACTGGTAATTGCTTCCTCTTCAGTGTGCAGTGTAAAAATTTCTCACTATATGTGTGTTTGAATTTTTTGCAAATATTTGCTTAAAAATATTATTTGATTTTTAGTTGGTGGATTTCAATGCTGACGGAGGTCAAATTGGCGAATTGACGAATTGGCGCTTGTACCTATGTTTTTTTTAATTCATGCAAGCGCACTTTGAATATTATATAATTTGCACAGTGGCAGCAACAATGTGCGCGGGGCGAAACTTGCTGAAGCTGTCGTCGAATGCGAAGGTGAATACACCTAATTCTGTTTTTACACGGTAGATTGGTTCCAGAAAAAACCGTGTAAAAAAAAAGTGTAAAAAAAGACATTGATCGTATGCAAAAATAGGTGATTGGTTCCTTATCTCTGAAACCTATTAAAATTACAGAAAAACAAGGATTTTTAGAGAACAAGTATTCATGTTTATTTTATTAAATCACATATATAATGTGTATTTACACAAGCATAGTTATTAAAGAAAAAAAGATATGCACTCTAAGCTTAAAAGTAATGTAAATTAAATGTATGACAAGTTCAGGAACTAAAAACAATTATGTAAAACAGCTATTTTGTCTGACAAGTAAATTTGCTTGTATCCACAAAAAAGGTGATTTCCCCAAATTTGTGATATGAACATATTTTGCAAAAATTAAATTTGACAAAAAAATGTAAGCCCAAAAGATTTTGAATCGTGCTAAATGGAATAAAATCGTGTAAAAAAATTTAAATTTTTTTTATTTTTAAACTGTGTTAAATCAAAACCGTGTAGAAACAGAATTAGGTGTATGTAAAAATTACTCAAAAGCGCCAGACTGAGTCAAAGCCGCTGCACGTGGCCACTAAAAAATATCAAAATTTTTTTGACATTACGGTGTAAGCAGTTTGAGAAATTTCCAAAAGTTTCTTTGTTGTTTTTGAATAATAATAATTTTTAATTTCGATGAAGTATGACAAAAAATCGTTTAGCAACGGTTTTCATACGAATTTTTTTTAAACATTGTCATCGACTCCATTACTTGCTAAATGTGCAAACATTTATCAATCTGGCGACGATATATGACATTGGCATTGCATATGAACTTAGTTGAGGAGAATAATTTTTTTTTTATACCATATCATATAATACAAATATAAAAAAAATGTATTTTTAATTGAATCCCAGCAATTGTGGAAATATCCTGAGATTGTGAAATACTAAACAATTGTGTATACGTTGACTCATATTTATAGACGAAATGCCATTATTTAAAAAAAAAATCCCCTTTTTGGATTGAATGGTGAATTTAACATGAATCATGAATCCATTAAATTTTAATTAATTGAATTTCTTTTTACTAGTTCAAACGTCTCTAAACCCATCAAAACATGTCTCCTTGTTTTTTTGCACAGTGTGTTTGAATTCCTGGTACTCGCACATAGCTTCGTTGATAACAATTTGTGAGTCATTCATTAACTTTGTGATTATTATTTCGTTAAAAACTGATATTGTGTAGCAGTGGAATATGAAATACAAATACACAAATTACAAACATTTGTCTAAAAACTAATAAGGACACAAAAATTAAGAAGGCATTTTACAAATAGATTAGAATAAAATAAAATGGGGTTTGTTGCATTGAGACCAACGTTACAGGCTAAAGTCCTTTTTTTAAAAAGTTCAATGAAGAGCAAGTTAGAAGTATAAGGCACCTGCGAATATGTCCAGGGGGCCTTAACCAATTCGTATCAATAAATTTCGCTTGTAAACTTGCAAGTCTTCAACATCCAACAATCGACCTGCTCTTCTATCTTTATGGGAAGTCATTGGTTTGGACTTCGATTAAACACACAAACAATTTATATATTTACTTATGTATGTTTGTGTTCGTTTGGCTTCGATTGCGAATTTGTGTCAAATACAGCACAAACACGAGTTAACTCAAGTTTCCAGCAGGCAATGAATTAATTTGCCAAAAAATAAAACGCAACAATCAAAACACAAAAACGAAATGCTCAGCAAGGTAGAAAAAGATCGCAACCGAATAAAAAGGAATTTACGAATTTCCAACACGCTCCAAATTACCCACACACGGCAGCGCGGCCGACACTGTCGCCATCTGCCAGGCCATCGGCTAGTGGCAGCATTTCGCGCGGCTAGAATGTGAAACACGCCGCCGCCAGCGCGTTCAAACCAAACGCCGCACAGCCAACAACACGCGGCAATAGAATTTTAAAGCAAAGCAACAACGCGCGCCCAGCAACGCGTCTGCGCAGCAACGGAAGCACAAGAACGTTCGCACGCCCTCCGTCTGCCCAGCAGCGCCACGCGTTGCCGCACAGTGGGCTGTCAAGCGAAATTCTGCAAAATTGCTGCCCGTAATTTAAGCAATTATTTGCTCTTTTGTTTTATTCTAAACGAAATTCGCCATTGGAAATTTCATTTACGTGCCACGGAGCGGGCGGCGGCGCGTAGGCGGCAGACATCTCGTGCGCGCAATTAACCCGTGTAGGTGTTGAGTGTTTGGCTTTCAGCGTTCCTGCTTCTCACAGCTGGACGGCCGGCCTGGGACGCGCATTGCATTAAAATGGAGTTTACAATACACAAATACTTGCGCAATCAGCACAACGAATGTGTGAGGCGGCGATGAAAAGGCGACAATATAAGAAATTCCAAAGCTTTTCATTGGCAATAATTGCAGGTCACAGCCCGATGCCACATAAGGTTACATTATGTTGCAAATAATATCTTCAAGAAAACGATATTTTTAAAGATTTATAACTCAATGGATTTTACATAGAAACATACACACATACAGTTTGTCAAGTAAATGTTTGCAAACTTAAAAAAGGTAGAAAAATTATTTTGAAAAGATTATAAATATAACAGAAATTGCAATATTTTAAAATTTTGTTAAGATATAGATTAATAGTAATGTCTATTTGATATGCGAAAACAGTGTAAAAAATCAAAAAAGGAAATGAAGCTATACTTCAAACTGTCAAAAAATTCGTCTTCTTTCAAAACCAAGATTGCATTGAAAATTTGGCGCCGTACAGTTCCGAACAGTTTCATGAGATACATCAGTTTCGCATTCTATTTTTATCTCCAAAGCCATTTCCCTTATTGAGATACGGGGGTTTCACGAACTTTTCGGATGATTTTTCTTTCTTCTCTGTCAGACAGTTTTCTGGGTCGTCCAGGAGATACTTTCAAATCCATTCGCCCTTCAATACGCGAATCAAATAGACATTACTTTGATATTATATGAGAGTGAAATATTCAATTAATCTATATTTTTCAAATAATTTCAAAATATTGCAATTTCTGTTAAATTATAAGCTTTTCAAAATAACTTTCTACCTTTTTTAAATTTGGAAACATTTACTTGACAAACTGTACATAGTTAAATACATACATATAGCGAACAACAGTCAATCAACTAAATACTATCATAGTTTGAAGAAAAATTACGTTATTACTATTTAATCACTAAATCTTTTAAAATGTAACACAATTTTTGTTTTATTTTTATCAAAGTATAGCGAACTAATATTTTTTGACTGTCTATATTTTGGAGCTTTCGGGGCATTTAATTTAAATCGAATTAAACAGAATTTCATTCTTAAGTTTTCTTTTATGGTTTTATTGCTAACACGTATAAGTTGTTAAAAAAATACAAAGTAAATATTTGTAAAGAAAATCAGATTATTTTTTCTTAATTTTCTTTTCATAGTATGCGCACTACTATTATTTTGACCGCAGCTGTATGTATGTGTGAAAATGTATGAGCAGAAAATTCGAATGAGCCAAAAGCCAGAATTTTCTATTTTTATTTGTTGCATAAATAAATAAAGATAAACAAAAAATAAAATTTCTTCTGATTAACTAACTATTTAATTAAAAATGAAATTAAAACAAAAAAATATATGTGCGCTCTTAATGCGAACGTTTCTGAACGATGTTACCTATGACTCGTTAAATTCATTCGAGTACTTTGCACATAAAATACGATTGGTGCAAGTTGATTTAATCAACTTAAACTAAAAGTGTTTAAAAACATTAAATGTATGTATGTACCACATAAGTATGTATTAATATTTCATCATATCGCACAATGAATCAACATTTTCTTAATAATTGTAAATCACTGCAAGTGTACTCAAATACATTTGAAATCTGCGCACATTCAATGGATTTAAATTTCCCAATTACTTCATGTTTCTATAGTTGATAAATCGGAATTATTCGATAATTGCAATGAATCTGATAATACCAATCGTTTATGCGTGAGTAAAATTTTATTCGAAAAGCGCAACTTGCTTGCTAAAAGGGTTCCAAAGTTGATAAAACGGTTTCCACATCGTTGACTACTACTCCACATCGAGAAAGACTTAGTATTGTTTGGTTCTCGTTAGTTGCCCTTACTTGATTTTCCTCAAATCCATAGGGAGACTCGCTCTGAAGTTTAAGGGCCAATCTATAATGTTTATGTTATGGAATCACAATAGATCAACTGTAAATAAGTGAGCTTTTTTAAGTTTGAAAAGCTGAAGTCGCTATGATGAGAAATTTTCCAATTGGTCATTTTGCAATTTGACTTTAACACTAGAATGCCCGACAATCTGACCTACCTAATTGTAGTCATTTTGACTACAATATTGTTTACTGACTTTTTTAATTTTATTGGTTTTTAACCCTTTCGACCCCGAATTTTACCCTATGTCTCGATATTACTTTTTGGTATTTAAATCATTAAACACTTTCCTAAGAAGTGTGCACACGACATTTGAAGTCGCCACGCCTCTTTGTTAGAGTTCTAGAGCTAGTTTACTCTTGAACAATTTTAGCTTAAAACGGGTTAAATAAATTTTGTATCAATATTTTTTAATTACAGAAAACTTATTTAATATTCATGAAAAAATACAAAATTATCACTTTTTGAGTTTATTTAACCATTATTAAAGAAAAATGGTTTTGATCAAACGCGCCCAATTTGTAGACTTCAATTAGAACACAAACTTTCCTTGATATCGCTGGAAATAATTGGAAATTATTTTGGGATAACAGTAAAATAAATTTGCTTTGAATTCACTTCTAAAAATATGAATTTGTTGGTGCCTACTCAAATTAAACCCATAAATCAATTGTAGCTTTTGCTATAAGATGACAAATAGGTGAAGTTGCTCTCAGGCAACTTTGGGGTCGAAAGGCACTTAACCCAAATATGAATAAATGCACATGAGATTAAATTAAAATAAGTACTTAATTTTTATTTCTTTATCGTTTACAAAATAACTTCCTTTAAATATAATGGCGTACTTTACACATCAATGGGATAAAATGGAGTGAAATTTGAAATTTGGAATTTGTGAGTGAATTTTGGATTGAAAAACTTGGGAATTGTCACAACCTACTATGATATTTTTTTTTTAATATTTGCAATTATTTGAAATTTTCATATTTCGCAATTGAAGATGCATATTTGTCTATTTATCAGTAAGATTTGCTGAAAATTTTATATAGGTAGTCAAAATGACTCCTTATCCCAGTCCTTATTATTTAAGGTAAATGTTGCAAAATTGAGGTAAACATTTTTTTTTACAATATTTTTCATTTATTTATTCCATTAGCTTTAAAAATTAGTAAAAGTCACGTAAGATATTTTTTTAGAAAGCGATGCAATAAAAGTTATTTTTTCTAGTGTTAAACTTTTGCTTAATAAAATATTGGAAATTACTGTTAACTCATTGTGTAATGAAATGCACAAAAACTATTGCTGTGTACACTTCAAACGATTAAAAACAATTATAAATATTAAATTAATAAATTTTGTAATACTTTTTACGAAATTTGTAAAGACCTCATCTATTTTCATTCTACAAACGCCTTTAATCATTTTTGAGCAACTCTTTTACTGTGGGGCAATTTTTATTTTGACATACAAATACACGTATATTTCGATGTCGGTAGCAACCTCCTCCTACTTGGCTCACCTTGTCAATCCACCATAAATAATATAAGAAAACATGTACAACTTAAGACCCTCAAAGTGTTGGTTAACTCGCCTTCAATAATATTTTCAATCATTAGAAAAAACAAGTATGGGACTGCAGTTTTCGCTCAGTTTGCTTTTATCCAAAGTGCCCAGCAACTGCCACTAAAAGCTGAGCTGGTGACAATGATTATAGAGGCAATATTATTGATGGCAATGCTGAGCAATGCTTTTGATGAAATCGCAGCAAATATTTTCAAATAACGTTATGCAAATATTTGCTTATTGCCTGAAGCACGCTTAATTGACCTGGAGCCGAAACTTAATGCCCAATAACGCACGAGTGCGTCAGCGCACCGGCGCCAACGCATGTTGAGTGATTGAAGAGTGGTTGAATATTTTACAAGCAAAACGCAAGCTCAACTTTAACGCACTTTTATTGGACGGGTATTAAAATACCCAGAAAATTATAAAAGTACGAGAGTCAATTACTGTCATTGTGACTTAAGAAAGGATTCTGATGGTTCCAATGCAGAAAATAATGCTTTGCAAAACATAAATAAATAGATGATAGATTAAATATGTTTAAAAAGTTTTTCTTTGGATCATTTATTACATTGCTCTGCTCACAGGAATTCCAGAACCAATTTTCTGTTTTTGGGTATTTAAATCGTTAGATCCCCATCGTTGGAATTGGTTTCAAAAACACATTAAATATGTTGAACAAATAAACTGTGCAGTGGAATTGTGAGATCTTATTCAACTTTTATTTGAAGTTCTGTCTATCAACTGGGTGGTGTCCACCAGTCACAACTTTCACAAAAGATATCGGAACAAACTGCGGCAATCTAGGGTCAAGCGTAAATGGGTTAAGCGCCATTAACCGAATTCAAATCAAGATGTGTGCAAGAGAAGCGAGCCATCGTGGAGTTTCTTATTCAATTTTGCACATTTAAATGGAAATTCTGCATAGAAATGGCATCAACATAAAACGCTGCGAGACATTGATCTGTGCGCTGTCTTTTCGCCGCCGGCGGACATACATAAATCGCTTCAAGTTATGCTCAAGTTTCCGCGAAGCTGCACGAGACGCCGTTTCCATTTGCAGCTTACGGTTCATTCATGTAAGCAAACAAAGCGACAAGTGGGCTGTTAGTGTTTGCATAAATTATTGTTATTGTATTTTCGCCGATGCCCCCCCACCCCCCCCCCCCGCACACACGCACACATCCAGCAACGCACAGCATAAGTGAGCTTTTGCCGAATTTTGAAATCGTTCATGCAAACTTCTGGTCGCTCGAAAATTGTGCCGCTCAAGTGTCGACGCTCTTCTAGGATACTTGCACGCATCGCCAGTTCGGCGTTTCTGCCGCTCAAGTGGGTCTAGAGGATGCTTTAGCGTACACTATTCCAATTTCTAAAATCGTCTCAGCAGCTTTCTGCGTAAAAGCTGCATGCTGAAAAATTGAAGAAAATTCTCAAATAAAAGAATAACAACAACAAATAGTACATACAACGCGCAAATATACCGCAATGTTGGCGTACTAAAAAGTTCACTGAACCAGCAGTTACTCTTTTCCATTTGTTGAGGGGCATTCGGCGTTGAGGGGATGAGGGGGCATTGAAAATACGACTAGGCTGGGCCGACTCATTAAGAAGCAGCAAAATTCTTAATTTAAAGTTTTTTTTTTAATGGGCTTTACGTTGTTTTATTATGGTCTCAGCTTTTATTTTGCGTTTTTAATTATTATTTCAAAGTTCAACATGTTCTGTGAGAAAATAACCTAAAAATAATGAAAACAATAGCGACAACCAAACAACAACAAGAAGAGCAGCAGCAGCAGCTGAAGCAATGAGAGGCGAATGTGCCGACAATTTGATAAGTAACAGTGTGCGCTATGCGTAATGTCTCGCCCCACAGGAAGAACAGAGTGAAGCCAGGCCACAGCCGACGAACAAAATCTGGTTTAGCCAAGAACATAACAGAACAAAATAGAACGAGGGGTTCATAGGACGTAACGACAAAATCAAATATTGTATGTTCACCAAAATTTTTTAATTAATTAATTAATTTATTTATTTATTTAGCCAATGAACAAATGTCCTTACTGACTATAGAATATAATAATTATTAAAAACTATAAGTTACTTAAACTAACAAATATAAATAATTTTAAATTAGTTTGTCTGATAGGCCATGCTTGGACTCTTCTCTGTAATCACACACGACATGTTGGTTGTATTGCATTATTAAAAAGAAAACTTTCCAGAAGATGGTAAATGTTCAAAACTATGAATTTTTGGGAATTTGTGTTGGAAATTAATTTTGCATAATGCGTCAACACAATAATTCTTCAAAACATCGAGTGTCATTTCAGAACGTATTTTTGTAGCCGTCTTAACTTGCATCAGTCATTACTCAATAAGACGCCGGCCTCGATAGTCTGGCTTCTCATACCAGTGGCCCTAGGTTCGATTCCCAGCTCGGGCTGGCGATACACTTGTCTGCTTATATCGTTATCCACATGAAGCCGATGGCGATTGGAAAAACTTCCAACTTCCAGTGTTGAAGAAAAAACTGGCAACTACCAACCGTTGTTCGGATTCGGCGTCAAACTGTAGAATTCCCCCCTCCCATCCGTTTAAAATGTGTATTAATACACACATTACATACGTTACATATACAACATGCAGGCCCGACGAGAGGGGGGTGGTAAAGGTGGGATTCCCACCGGGCCCGGAGTTTCTAGCGGGGCCCGGATTTCAATCGAAATCTCAAAATTTGGGAAAAGTTTAATATGCACTTTTTGAGTTTACAACTTTTATGGAACAGAATAGAAGTAAAGGGTTTAGGGTGGGGGGGGGGGGCCGGAGGTAACTACCACCGGGCCCTGATATCCTCTCGACGGCCCTGACAACATGTTAAAAAGAACAGTGGTGCATACACATTAAAGTCCTGCATGAATATATTCATTTTGGCGGCTACACTACTGTACATACTGTACGGGTACTTGGTATTCGAAGAATGTGTACAACGAAACGAATAGAAACGAGAACCAGCGAGCGTCGCTTCTCGTTTCTATTCATATTCGGTGAATAGCGAACACTGCAGTGCTCGTATTCGGTGAGAAGCGAATACTGCAGTGCTCGTATTCGGTAATCGAGAACTTTGCGAAGTATTCGAAGATCAACAGTTTCATCGAATATTTTTATGCGCAGTATGTCACTTTTCCATGTGTATACTTGTGGTGCGGTTGAAGTGGCTTATTAGTTAATACGCAAAATGGAAATTATTGAAGAAAGTAGCATAACAAATAAATAAATATTTATATATAACATAAATATTTCTAAATAATCTTAGGAATAATAAAACGAGTATATTCGAATATATTCGAAGCAATGTGTACTATTATTCGAATGCTTTTGTCCGCGTTTTCCCGCTTCGAGCGAATATGAATAAATAGTGTACGTCTACTCGTTTATGTTCGGAGCTTACTCGTACTCGAAGAGAGCTGTACTCGTATTCATTCGGGCCGGTCCGCAGAGATGAAGTGAAGTATTCTATTCAAAAGCATTTGCATGTTTTCGAATAGCAAAAATGCATACTCGTGCAGGACTCTAATACACATTATAAACAAATGGCTCATATAGAGGCCTAAGTGTCTCTCATACAGACAACTTTGCCTTTCGCGTCGTTTGTGCTGATCGAATTAGCCCAAATAATCTGCTCCTGGCTTCTACAATATTTGAGTAAACAAGCTACAACAGCTAACCAACTACAGCAGCTACTGAGCCCTCACGTGGCGTTATTCAATTAATTTTTTTCGACAGTATTTTCAGTACTTTTAGCTCAACTCAAAGAACCAAACGGCCTAAAGTCAGTGCTGTCAATTAGATTGTTTTTATGTAGGAAGTTTTTGCTAATTGTCAGAACATTTTCCAAGTCAGATTTTAATGTTGCAGGAAGTTACACACACACACACATACCTTTGCACGAAAGCATACCTTTGCACAGTCGTTTATGAAGCAAATTGCGTTCTTCTGTGCTTAATTGTTTCTTCATCTGCGCGTTTCGTCATGTGGAAGTGGTGTAGCCACAAGAGGCAAACGCAACGCAACGCACACAGCCGCCGGGGAAGCAGAAAAAAACTCTCGAGCGAACACAAAAATATCGCATGTCCTTGAAAACAACGCAGTCAATTGACCACCGCACACTTTGAAATAGTGAAGCAGTTGAACTTTGCAAGGGCCCCTTTGAGCAGTCCGTCTCCCGGCTGCCACCCCACCGCCGACACGCACGGCAGCAGCACTAATGCGCCGAGTTTCGTTTTTATTGTGGTTTGTATCTTCATTTGACTCTGGGCCGGCATAAATATGGCAAAGTGCTCATCTTTGTTACACTCCCTTAATGGTTTTAGCTAGTTTTATGCGCGCGGCCGATTGTAAACTTCGGTCTTATAGAATCATTGAATCATGCTCTGCGAGTTCCTGGAAATGGTGGCGCGGGGGAACCCAGCTCCAGTAGGCGCGTTGTAAAAACGCAAAAGCCTAATGGTGCTTCATGTTACGACAGTTGTCAATTTGCAGCAAGGGCAACAACAACAGCGATTTGTCGCAGCAATGAGCTTAATTCGGAGTGAGCCATGCAGGAACGCATGCAAATCAAATAAATCGCCCGAGTAACGACAAATGGACCTAAAGTGGTGGGGCTGGAGCTTGCACCCAGCAGCGACTGCGACAGCGATTGCGATTGCGGCTGTGGCTGCGAGGACCGATGAGAGGCGCCAACACATGTAAATGCCAAATGCAACGTGAGTGGCTGTCCGCCTGAGTGTGGCTGTCGCCATCGCTGAACCAATGAACTAAGCTAATTAGTAAGCACAGCGGCCGCTGGCCGGACTCCTTTTAAAGCGCTGCATTCCATTCGCCTGGATGGCCGTGTTATTTTTAGTCTTATCTGCCATCGCTTCCAAGCGGCATTAATGGCACTGCTGCGCGGCAGTCGCCAATGTCGGCGATGTTGGCGATGGCGTTGATGTTGATGTTTGTGATTGTTGATCTTTATTGGTTTTTTGTAGCTAAATGCCGGGCTACCAAGTTGACGGCAGGACGAAGGCAGTGCACCTCACCTGCTGTCGCTTTGCGTTTGTGTTTTACGTCGTTCATTTTCTTGGTTTTCGTCTCATTGCTGAAATTAATTATTTGATGAATCTCAATCGAAAGGGCTGCAGCAACGGCCAGCGACGAACTTGAGCCTTTGGATGTGATTGATGCAAGCTTTAACTGCGCTCTGCAGCGATTGCATCCATAAAACTTAAAATCTAATGGACCGCATGCTAATTTAATGAGTAATGCAAACGAGGCACCACGTCGCTTAAGAACCTTACAGATTCCAAATAATCTCAACTATAAATCTTGTTGTATCGAGTATGCGAATTCTGCGTTATAAAGCCTCGCATTCGTGTTGTGCAATCCCAAACTATGTCCCAGTCCAACGTTAAACCAGAAAATTGTTGCTGTTTCATCTGCTGGTCACCATAGAACTTAAAATATCATTTAATGCAACTAGAAAGAAACCGCAGTTTCAAGACTTCCCTAATAATTATCTTCAAAGGTGCTTAGTTCGTGTTCTAAGTCTTTTGTTTTGAGTCTTCCATATTTAATATTTTAATTGTTGCCATCATTTATTATAAATTAGTTAATTTCTTTAGTAAAAACGTAAAATACAATAAAATGCAATCGTTTCGAACGTTAATTCCATAGTTGGCTCATAATCCGATTATAATAATTGCCATTTCCTTTGCTTCAAAACAATACAAATCAATATGCCGACGCCGAGTTCCTGTCCCGCTCTTGTTCTCGCACTGGCCGCTTGTGTTTCCTTATGCAACTCTATTGATTTATTATTAACTAATTCAAAAGAATCAATTATCACTTGAGATTTTGTATTTTTACTGTTACTACGGCAAATGCTTACGCTGCTCTCTGTTATTGTTGTTGTTGTTGTTATTGTCATTGTTATTGTTTACGCTGACGCTGACGCTTCGATAAACCCCTTAGCATCCCTCATGGTGGCATTCACCCAGCAGCGCCCAACCGTACCCGGAATTGAAATTTGTAAATCTCTGGTATTAGTCATATACGTCGAACTATGCACATAACCACACAAACACACACCGCTACGAGCAGTAAGTCAGCGCAAAAAAGGCACCTAAAGACCTCATCGTCAGTTGGCCTCATCGTCAGCAACAGTCTCATCTCTGCGGCTAGGAGTATTTTTGCAACCAGCGCACCCGCAACGCTCTTACCTCACCAGAAGCAGCCAAAGTGGATTTTGATAAATTGAAATTTAAATGGCTTTACGTTTCCGCAGAACTAGCAACACTAACAACAATGAGGGGCAACAAATTGAGGCGCTCTAATCTTCTTCGTAAAAACAATAGACGGGGGAAAAAATGTGTAATACGCCAACTGCCAAAGCGGCAAGGAACCACTCCAACCATTATCTATGCATGTATGTTTATACTCGTATGTATGTACGTTGAGGTTGTAAGAAGCCGTTTAAGAACAGCAGAAGACCTGAAAATAGAAACAAAGACATTAAAAACGAAAAAAAAAATCTCCTGCGGCAACGTTGAAATGTTGTAAGCACCAAAAACCAAACAAGATAAATTATGCAATGAAATTGAAAGTTTCCGCGTGGGTCAAAGCTGACTGCACCTGACTGCTGACTGTCCAATACGCGCTGCGGCGCAGACTTTGCTGTGGTACAGTGGGTGGGAGTCACTTCAAGGGAATTTTTGAAAGGGAATTTTTGGGGTTTTTGGATAAAGTAAAACAGAACCAAAATGGATAAGTATCAGCTATAGATTTTCTATCCGGTTCTCAGTTATCTACTTTTTCTGGTCTTCTGGTTATTCGTTCTTTACTCTGGTCATTCTGGTAGTCACTTTTTAGGTATAAGTAAAGGACTGTTCAGCTAAACAATATTTGAAATGTTGGCATGGTCTGTAAAATACATTTGCACCAAAAATTGTTAATACTCTTAAAATCAGTAAAAAGAGGTGTCCTCCCCCCCCCCAACTTTTTAATTATTTTTAACTGAACGATCACTTTCCTTTACCTGTTTCACTCTTTACTTGTTTGACCCTTTCGCTATTTTGTTGCCATATGGCAACATGCTACTTTGTGGACGTCTGCATCCTCTATGGTTGCAAGAATACATTTTTTTGTTGGTCTTTAGAATAGTTTGAAGTTTTAGGAAAAATACGAAATTAATATACTGAATATTTAAGTTTAAATAAGAGAAGTATACACGTTTTTTTAATGGTATATCTTGACATAGTAAAGGAAGAAAAAGCAGGAAAAATTAGAGAACTTTTTAATTTGACGTTTTCTTTCAATTTAGATACTTTTTTTGCAATTTTGGCTGAAGTAAATGCAGAAATATTCAAATTTTCGTTATGCGTAAAAGGTTTTATGTTTAAGTAATTATTACAGCCACAACGATGTGGTTTCTCTCATAGAAAAACACTCTAAAATACAGGGTCCGAGTATAAAAATTAAATAATTTCTTATGGAATGTTGCTAATATAACCACATAGAAGCCTAAAACGTAAAATTTAAAATTTTAACTTTCCCCAGTAAAAACCTGTAGCGAAAGGGTTAACTATAGCGGGTTTCTTAGCTGACTCAAAAATTGTATAAGAACAAAGGTTTCATATAGACACTTTGCAAAACTGTATTTCAAATCTTCCATACATTATCTCTACATTTCGATACCACTTACTTATTTCTTTTCATTTTAAGAAGTAATTTAAAGATCTCTGAAAATTTTAATCAAAAATTTAAATCAATTAGCTTGAAAAAACAATTACTGTGAATTTGAATTCTCCATGTTTTTTACTATGAGATATAAAATAAATCTGAGTTAATGCGATTATAAAATATTAGTAAATAATGTTTTACACTTTTTCAATTACTTATTAAAATTTTGCTTAATTTCATGACAAAGTAGATATGTATATTACATGTTTTTGTTAACTATTTATTTAACCAAATGAACCAAAGATAAGAATTAGAAAAAAGCGTAAAATAACATATTTTGTTTATTTATTTAATTATTCGATTTTATCATTGTACACATATGTTATTGTTGTCATATGCCTACAGTTTGCATAGACTTATAGCTTAAAATCAGGTATATGAACCTTAAGAAACTGGTACAGAATTGAACCGCGTGTTGTTCTAAGAGCAGCTGGTCCAGTTCTTATTATTAGAGCTATTTACACACACACACCATTTAAGAAACTATATATAGGTGGCACTACATTCGTATTATTCAATACACTGAATACTTATTTATAAATTTTGGCAAAACAAAAAACCCTGTTAAAGTTCATGTTCAACGTCAGCAACTGGAGTATAAAACATCATTCGATCAAGGCGTTTGATTAGCCCAACTCAAAGACGTACGCATGGTACACACAGCACACACACCTGTCAGCACTTTTTAGCCGAAATGTGAATTATTACATGTACACACATAAATATTTACATTACTCACTCATTGCTGAAATCCCAAGTCCATCTTGATGCCGCTATTGGTTGGGCCAGACGCAAGGTCACTGGTGCCGCGTCTTATCTCCCCATCGCTTGGATAACAAACACTCTCGCAGCTCGGGCCTATCTGCCCGACCCGGCGGCATTACTCATCCCAGTCAGCGCCATTCAGCGCTGGATACGACTGCGAGTGTCGTACATAAAAATAGACTTGGAAATAAATGTTTTTTCTTCGTTCCTTGTTATGCCAATAAAAATAAATCGATGACGCTATAATGAATTTCTGAATATTACTGCGAATGACTTAAAAGCGGACAGCCAACAGAATAACTACAACAATAAGCGGTTAAAGCGTTAAAGCGTGTGACGGCTATCTAACGCTGAAAGAGCGACGATTGAAGAAGAGTAATTCTTGAGTTGGACAAACAACAGAAATTGTTATTATTATTATTTACATTAAAAAATGGCAACACAAAGCGAATTTAAATAATTTGTATTGACGAGAAACGTGATTACGTTGTAATAATCACCGCAAAATCAACTGCCACAACAACAACAACAATAATAACAACAGCAATGAAATTCCGACTGAACACACCTGGCGCGACCGCACGGCAGTAAAACACAACGTCAAAGACACCAACAACAACAATAACAACAGTCAAGGACGTTGAAGGCCATTCATCAATATTTTTATTTGTTGTTGTTGTTGTTTTTTTTGTTGCTGTTGCTGCTGTTGAAGCTGTTAGAGCTATTCAAGTTTGTTGTTAACGTTGTTCTTGTTATTGTTGTTGTTGTTATTATAATTGCTATTTAATTTCTTGTTTGAGTTCACAATGGATTTGTATACTAAGTACATTGTTTTCTTGCCCGTTTCATGAGTTGTGGCATTTGTCACTGTTTTATTGCTACCACAACAAAACGCAACAACTTGCAGTTTATTTGCCGCAATTACATTGAACGCCATTAAAATGAAAGCACTCGGCTCAGCACGAGAATTGCCATCAAACAGTCAGCACACGGCCATCGAACTGAGTGAAAACAACCGATTCGTCAGAAACAAACAGCCTAAATAAGTGCACCGCTGCAATTGGAAACGAAATACTAGACCCTAAATAATTTGTATAATTGAATTTCTTTCTTTAATAGCCCACAAAATTTCCCTTTCTGACGTTTCGATTGTTGTATCCCCTCGGCCCGCTCCGCGCTGCTGCACTGCGGCACAGTGCTAATGCGTATAATTAAAATAACGGATTACATTTGCTACGGCACTAATTAGCTCCGATATTGCAAGCGCTTCTTCTTCTACGGATGCTGCTGTCGATCAGCCAATTAATCAAGAATAACGAATTCTTTATGAATTGAATTCATTCCATCTTCATTGCCAGTCGGTCGACGAGTTTAACCAAGCAACGCGATCGATTTGACGGCTTTAAATAATGTTCGCATTTACTATTGCATTGTTGTTTGATGCGGTTCTAACTTTTACTTCCTACTTGCATTAAACTTATGCCAGAAATTCTTGAAAGCACACTTGCCCCAAGCGACAACGGTGCGAACTTTCAATTGTAAAATAATTAACGAATTAATATGGCCATAAATATTTTGGTTAGTATTAAGTTGCATATACAGGGTGAGATTTGGAATTTGAATCGGTTATACAAAAAAAACTAATGAATATTTTTTGAAAATTCCTGTTTTATTACAAAGCTTGGACTTTGTTATTTAAGAATGAATAAGGATATCGTTCATATGACTGCCACTACTGGCCTTACAGTACGCCATTCGGTCAACCCAATTTTCAAGTACTTTTTCGATTGTTCCGGGTAGAATTTCCTGAATGGCAACTTCGATTTCATGTTTCAAAGCTTCAATCGCCTCTGGATGGTTAGCGTAACACTTGTCCTTTACGACTCCCCACAAAAAAGAGTCCAGCGGACTTAAATTGCAGCTCCGAGGCGGCCAATTGACTTCAGAATTTCGGCTGGTTATTCGATTTTCAAAAACGGGGCCCAAAAGTTCGATTGTTACGTTGGCTGTGTGGCTTCACAAATTGATCCTCAAACTGAGTTGAAGGCCAATCTTTTTTTTGAAATTTTTTTTTAAATTTCTTACAGTTTGGGTTGAAGACTCTCCACTTTGGAAGTAAGTTCTCAATATTTCCCAATTTTGTTCAAGCGTATAGCGTCCCATTTTGTAAATGTTAAACTTTTAACTAAATTACGAACACAAATTGAATGAAATTTGGACTGCCATTCTCGAAATAAAGCGTAGTTCAAATTCCAAATCTTAAATGGTCCACCCTGTACTTGCACGCACCGAGATTTCTGATTATTTGGTTTTTGCAAGACTCTGATGACTGTACTTCAGTTACAGTACTGGGAATTATAGCGATAAGAGCGTACGAGAAGTGTTAATGAAAAAAATAGGAGTTAGTAATATGGTTTTTCGCATTTCGACTTACAAGGAAAAAGCATTAGGCCATTTATAAGAAAACACTTTGTTGGTATACTTTTCACAATTTGCAATCTTAATATCTCAAATTTCTAGTGTCCGACCGAATATTCGGTTTCGGTTTCGGCCCAAATAAGTGGTTTGGGTTTCGGTTTCAGTTTCGGCCAAAAAATGGCCGAATAGCCGAAACCGAAACTTTCTAGAATATTTTTTACATTTTATTGTGTAGCAGATATATAGTGAAAGGAGGAATAATTCAGATGCCACCAATGTAAATAAACTTCTTTTTTTAGCATATAATATTAAATTATTTAATTTTGAATATTAGCGAGTAAGGTACGAAAGGGTGATTTTTTCATGTTTACGTTTTTAAAAAATGAATAAATTGTTTTTATTAATAAGTATTTGTTTATTTATGCTATGTTTGTTTGTTTGTTCTTTATTTACTTAATGTAAAATTCGTTTGTTGAAAAACGTGCTTGATATGGTGATTTTTATTTCAACTAGAAAGTTTCGGTTTCGGCCGAATATTAAAAAAAAACCGAATATTCGGTTTCGGTTTCGGCCCAAAAAAGTGGTTTCGGTCGGACACTACAAATTTCGAAAATGAATTTCGAATAGCTTCAATTGAAAAGTTAAGTTCCCACTTGACATTTGGAATCAGCAGGTTCCTTCCATTCGCAAAAAAATATGAACACAATGAATGGATGATCCAGCCAGGCAATGAAATTAGGCCCGTAGTAAGGCTGTCGTGCCAATTATATACGAATAGTATATATAGTTTGATAAACAGATATATGTATATATATATGTCGGAGTTAAAATGTTAAGCTACATTTCGTCATGGAAAATTCGACATACATTGTGACAAAAAAGTACCCGGAAATTGTAATTTAAATTCACCGGGTAATAATATTTCAAAAAAATTTATTTTGTTAAGTTGGTAGGACTGTCCTTAATTACTATGCCAAATATGAGTGCGATCTATGAACCAGTTTGTTTACAGCAGCTGCCTAGGTCGGTACACCTCAGTAGTGCGTTGCGATTTTGTTGCGAATTTTCTTTAAAAAGATTACCGTGAACAGGTCTCTTTCGAAATGCTTGATCGTGCAAATTCTGATCCCACATTCATAGAGAGCATTATAACTGGCGATGAGACATGGGTCTGTGAGTTTGACATGCAAACAAGTCAACAATCATTGGAATGGAGGGGAAAAAACGAGCCGAAACCGAAAAAACCACGCCAAAGCCGTTCAAAAATCAAGGTGATGCTCCTTGTTTTTTTCGATATTCGTGGTTCGGTGCATCATGAATTTGTTCCGAAGGGACAGACAGTCAATAAGGAGTTCTATTTGGCCGTATTGAGGCGTTTGCGTGAGAACATCCGTCGAAAACGACCGGAATTGTGGAAGAACCATTCATGGATTTTACACGATGATAATGCACCATCGCATCGAGCCACGATTGTGACCGAATTTAAAGCCATAAACGCAATAAATACCATCGATCAACCACCATATTCACCAGATTTTGGTCCGTGTGATTTTTTCTTGTTCCCCAAACTGAAATTGCCGCTCCGTGGAACCCGTTTTCAGTCGATCGAAGATATAAAACAAAACTCGCTGAAGGAGCTGAAGGCCATCCCAAAAAGTGCTTATGAAAAGTGTTTCGAGGACTGGAAAAATCGTTGGCATAAGTGTATTGCATCTCATTTTTTTGTCACACGTTTTATGTATCCATCTGGCTACCATAAGTCATATTTCTCGATGTGTTCCATAAAAGATCACTAGAACGTTTGGCCTTAATGTCGACCTGTATGTGTGATTTCACGACACTTGATTTCTTCAACAAAGAAACAGCAAATTATGCAAGATTATTGAAGTTTGACGTGAAAGTGCGCATTATCGCCAGTTTGTAATGTAATTCAATGCAAATGGCGTGGAAGCCCCGTACGAGTGCGATAAATCGAAGAATGTGTGACGCACTTCTAGGATAAGAAATTCACGAGCTGCCTTATTCATGCTATGTGTACAGTTATTTGCGAAGTAAGCGGAGCGGCGATTTTGCAACAAAGCAAAATTTTAGTTTGACTTTTACTCGCTCGGAGGCTGGATGTGCCATCCGCGACTTGGCGCAATTAGAGCAATGAAAACGTTCGCCACGAAGCAGAGCGCTCCGCTGCTGCTGCTGCGGGCGCTCATCGCAGCCCTTTTGTTGGCATCCAGCGCCGCCAAGCAGTACCGATGCCGGCAGATATTGGATGGTGACAAGGTGAAGCAGGTGTGCCAGCACATTTGCGTCGACGAATGCCCCAACGGCTTTTGCGATGTGAGTCAAGAGCGGTGCGTGTGCAAAGTCGGCGCGCACCTTGAGGGCAAAAAGTGCGTGCTCGACTGCGAGACCGGCTGCCCGGAGCACGCCGAGTGCATCAGCGGCACCAACAAGTGTCGCTGCAAGGCTGGCTACCGCGAGAGCAAGGACGGCAAGTGCGTGCCCAGCTGCAGTCCGGACTGCGCGCCGACACAGTACTGCGCCGAGCCGAATATATGCCGCTGCAAGGAGGGCTACTTGGCAACGGCGGCAGCGACAGCGTGCGAGCCCCTGTGCCCGAAGGGTTGTGGCGAGCATGGGCGCTGCGTGGCGCCCAACAAGTGCCAGTGCGAGGCGGGCTACCAGAGCAGCGGTGGCGGCAATGGCGACGGCCCATTCAAGTGCCAGCCAGTGTGTGATCTGCTGACGTCGCAGTGCCAGAACGCCGACTGCGTGAGTCCGGGCGTGTGTCAGTGCCGAACGGGATATGTGCGCCACGCGCCAAGCGGAAAATGCGAACCCAGCTGCCAGTTCGGTTGCGGCGAGCACGGCATATGCATCGGGCCCGACCGTTGTGACTGCATGCCTGGCTACCATCACGTGGGCGCATGCGAGCCGAAATGCGACGGAGGCTGCGCAGCAAACGAGTACTGCTACCAGCCGAACGTGTGTCGCTGTGTGTACGGCTACGAAAAGCAGCCCTCCACCGGCGCCGATGGCTGCATGCCGAACTGCTTGCAGGGCTGCGACGCGTTCGCCTACTGCGTGGCGCCGGAGAAGTGCAAGTGCTATGCGGGCTATGCGAAGCAAGCGGACGGCAGCTGCAAGCCCATCTGCAGGCGGCGCTGCAGCGGAAACAGCACCTGCGTAGCGCCGGAAATTTGCCTTTGCAAGGACGGCTTTGCCGAGCTGAAGGGCGCCTGCGTGCCGGAGGAGCAAGCCGTGGCCGCGTCCATAACGTCCAACCACACCTGCCTGAAGGAGATGAACTTGTTGGTGGTACAAATGCACGTCTCGTGCGAGACCGGCCCGTTTGTGATCTATCTGGTGTACGGCGTGCTGGTGGGTCTGCTGGTGGCCTGCGTCCTGGTCAGCTACAAGGGTTACCACTACTTTAGGCGCAGTTGTCGCAAAAAGCAGCTCAATCCGGCGCCCGCCGATTACGTCATCACGTATCAGCCCAGCACCGATCTCGCGGATATGGACAGTGCAGGCACGTCGCGGGATTCGGCGCCGCCTTCATACAATTCGCTGCCGCGAAAATACTGATAACTCGCCTAGGTGTGTGTGTGTTGCTATCACACTATTATGTGCAATAAATATATTATTATTGAAATAATATAGATTTCGTAATTTGAGTATTCTTCTTAGTGAGTATTCTTCTTAGTTGTTATAGATTACGTTCACCTGGCTAATTTTCTCCTAGAATAAATGTTCAGACATTACCTTATTTTAACCCTTTCGACATCGAATTTTACCCTGTGTCTCGATATTACTTTTTGGTATTTAAATCATTAAACATTTGCCTAAGAAGTGTGCACACGACATTTGAAGTCACCACGCCTCTTTGTTAGAGTTCTAAAGCTAGTTTACTTTTGAACAATTTTAGCTTAAAACGGGTTAAATAAATTTTGTATAAATATTTTTTAATTACAGAAAAATTGTTTAATATTTACAGAAAAATACAAAATTATCACTTTTTTATTTATTTAACCATCATTAAACAATCAGGGTTTTGATCAAACGCGCCCAATTCGTAGACTTCAATTAGAACACAAATTTCCCCCGATATCGCTGCAAATTATTGGAAACTCTTTTTGGGATAACAGCAAAATTTTTGTAATTTGCTTTGAATTCACTTCTAAAAATATTAATTTGTTGGTGCCTACTTAAATTAACCCCATAAATCAATCGTAGCTTTTGCTATAAGATGACAAATAGGTGAAGTTGCTCTCAGGCAACTTAGGGGTCGAAAGGGTTAAGAAGCCTTACATTGTGATGACAATGTGTGAGTGGGCATAGCTCACTGCCATAGCTCTCAGTCCATTCGGACCATTGTGAAAACTTAGAAAGAGGCAAAGGCTTTGCATTGTTTACCGCAAATAACTGCGACACTGTGAATAAATTAGATGGAAATTTGTGAAAGTATGTCTTTTTCATTAGGGTTCTACCGAATCAGCTTTTTGGCTTTTTCTCGACCTACACACGAACTACACAATGCACTCTTTTGGCTGGCGATCTTATCTGCCAGCGATATCGCGCTCGCACCGCCACGCAACGCACAGCCAGCAAAGTGATAAAACGGCCAAGTGCCAAACTCGTTTCGTGGATTCGTTCGACACCTCCAGTGTAAAACTTTTAATGCAGACATTTTCACACAAAAAGCAGTACTTAAAAATAACGGATCATTAAGATTGAATCGTTGAAAATCAATTAAAGCCCAAATCAAAATAAAACTAAAACAACACGTGCACAGAGTCCGCTCCCGCCGCCACTGCCACCGGCACCGGCACCGCATACACCGGGAAGCGCCCCAGGTGAATGTGCACATGTAGAATGCGCCATCAGGCGCAGAAACCTTTAGATATGATGGAAGATTAACACAAAATGAAATGAAATGCGAAAAAGCTGAAATTACCGAATTCAGTTTAAGTAAATAGCCTGCAGTCGCCAACAAACCCAAACACAGAGCGAGCGGAAAAAGTGGCTACGCAAATGGGCAGATTTGCGCAAGCACGAAAGTTCCACATGTATGTGGGTACACCACGTATGTGTGTAAGCGAAGCGTTTAAGTGGGATACTCGAAGACGCAGCGACTTGAAAATTGGTGGCATGAAAGTGGCATGAAGCATAATCAAATCAAAGAATCATCATCGACTGCGCACATTCGCGGCGTCAACACAGTCGACCGTCAACAGTGAACGGCCGTCGACAGTCGAGAGCCACTGCAGATCGCTTAGAAGCTGGAAGCGAAGCAGCGCACTTTGGCCGAACAATGCGAATTTCTGCGCTTAATGAGAATTCAATTGGCAGCGAAACTGTGCCAACTGGACACAAGTGCTGCGCTGCGCTGTGCGGGAAATCATTCAAATTCGATCGGCCACCAAGAGCAGCAAAATCAATTTACGCATGTATGGGTGCTGGCAGAATGTGTGCACGCACACTCGCTCAAAGGTGAGGCTAGAAATTCGGATTTGGGTCAGTGGAGAATAAAAAGTGAAATTGCCGCAGTTTACGAGCGGAACTAGCAATTTCACCCAAGTTTGCAGATGTGTAGTCAATTGGACACTCTGTCAGGCGCTCGAACTGCAGAGGAATCGTTTGTAATTGCAAAAGACAATTTCGTCTGAGCTGCGAGCCAGTAGTTCAACAGCGTCCAAGGCGCTTCTGACTCGCTGCCAATATTGGTATTTAAATTCAATATTTAACCAACAACACTAGTCGACACGAAAAATGCTCCTAAAAATAAAAGTATTTTTTACACTAATCTTCGGCTGCTGAATACGAAAGTGAAAATCAAAAACTTTTCTTAAGAAGCGTTTTCGAAAAATCTTCGAAAAATACTTTTTTTCCTCCTATTTCAGTTATGAGCACATATCTCGTAAACCAACCATCCGACTAACACAAGACAATTTTCCTCTTTAATTTGATGCCCATGTCTTGATCATTGCACAACCGCAAATATTTAAAAAAATATTTGAAATGTGTATATCCTTAAAATTTTAAAGTCCTTAAAGAAGGTTTTTGGGTCAGAAAATGAAAAACTGACTATGCCAGGATACTATAAATGACCTCTAGTTTCACGTCTATATCAACATTTGGATGGGTCTCGGAAAAATAAAAAAATTGGTTCGCACGGTGTAATAAATGAAAAGTTGGCGTTTTCACTCCGTGCTTTATAACTTTGTCATTTTTCGATTCAATTGATGTTAGGCTTAATATTTGCACAAATAATATATCTTTCATCTAAAATTTTAAAACCTGAGGAGATAATTTATTTTATCTATAAAAAAACTATTCGAAAATGTAAAATTTTTGAAAATAGTCAAAAATTTCAATTTTTTTTCATTTTCACCGTAACTTCTCATCTGATTTGGACAATCTATATATTGTTGGAAAGGTTAGTTAATTACCTTCTGACCTTCGGAACCACTTGTGTTAGTCGGATGGTTGGTTTACGAGATATGTGCTCATAACTGAAATAAGAGGAAAAAAACGTGTTTTTCGAAGATTTTTCGAAAACGCTTCTTAAGAAAATGTTTTGATTTTCAGTTTCGTGTTCAGCAGCCGAAGATTAGTCAAAAAAATACTTTTGTTTTTAGGAGCACGCGATGAACCCATTTTTTGTCGAGTAGTGCAATTCACGCCAATTTGAAATAAGGTAACAAATGCTTCTGCGAATTTTCATGAGGGAGTAATGGCAAAAGCCAAAACTTCAATATTTTATGCTGTCCATGAAATTAGCAAAATGATGTAGTCGCTTCAAAAGCGCCCGAAACTATTGTTATGGCCAGAACCAGATTTCTGCAAAATATTTGTGTTGAGTGAGTTCAATTCAAATTGTATGTGATTATTTATTAAGTACAATTAAAAATTACAAGATTATAGCAGCTGAGCAGCGTGCTCAGAGAAAGAAGATGTGTACAAAGTGAGTGTGTTGTTGCCACAGCGGTTCGAAAACAATTTTAATTCGATAACAAAGGTTCGATAGATTTTCAACATTACAAATATGTGTGGTGTTGCCACAATGTTTCGGCAACAACTTATTTCGTTAGATTTTCAACATTCTCCCCAGCCATGATCTGTTCAGGTAGATCATAAAGTCCCTCTGGAAGCGGCGCCAACATGGTGTCGCGTTGCATGGCTATGGCTGATGAGTGATATGGCTGGAAGGAAAGTTTACAGAGCAAGGCAAATTGATGCTATAGTGGCTGGTTGCGATTGTCATCATGCCAATTGTCAGAAATAGGCAACGGACACACCTTTGTAATGGGTCGCTTGACTATGCCGCTTTGTGTCTTTATGGAGACGACTCGAACTTTCTGATCGAGGCCGGTATGAGTCTCAACAATCCTACCTAGTGGCCAGCGATTGCACGGGAACCGTTCATCTTTTATTAAAACAATGTCGTTAATTTGTAAATTAGGTCGAGAGGACAACCATTTTGGTCGCCTTTGAAGGCGTGATAGATATTCGCCGCTCCACCTGTGCCAAAACTGCTGCACGATGAATTGACAATTTCGCCACCGATCCAGTATATGAAATCGGTCCACGTCCGGGGTTGGGGGGGCTAGGAGTGCATCGCCGGTTAAAAAATGGCCCGGTGTAAGAACCAGCAGGTCCTCAGGATCATTTGTCAGCGGGCATAACGGCCGGGAGTTAAGGCAGGCTTCTATTTGCGCTAGTACGGTCGCTAATTCTTCGAAGGTCAATACTCGATCACCAATAACTCGTTTCAAATGATATTTCATCGATTTTACTCCCGCTTCCCACAATCCTCCGAAATGTGGTGCGGAGGGCGGGATAAAATGCCATTGAATCTGTTGTATGGTCAGCCAAGGCAGGATAGTGGATTCGATGTAGGCGCGATAAGCTGTTCGATCAGCTTGTAATTTTTTTATTTGCACCAAAACAAATGGGTCCCGCAATCGCTAAATATATCATTACACATACCTCTGCGGACGATGAATCGTTTTAGTGCACCAATGAACGCGTCGGCTGAGAGATCTCCAACAGGCTCTAGATGTACGGCTTTAGACACCAAGCATATGAATACAGCAACATATCCTTTCATTGAAGTGCGGCCCCGACCTTTCGAAGGTGTAATGTTCAACGGACCTGCATAGTCCACTTCCCACGGAGGAAAACACCTTAGCTGGGCGCACGCGTTGCGGCGGTAGACTGCCCATGAGTTGTTCTTGTGGTCGTGGCTTGCATCGGTAGCACACAATACAGCGGTTGATGACAGCCCTCACAGTGTTTCGTCCATTTATGATCCAAAAACGTTTTCTGGTGTAATTTAAGGTCACCGCTGCACCACCATGGAGCGTATGCCTATGGCTATAATTGATTAATAGTGCAGTAAAATGATGTTTCGCTGGTAAAATATACGGATATTTCTCGTCGTGTGAAAGTAGAACATCACGGAGTCGTCCTCCCAATCGTATAACACGTTCGGAATGATCAAAGAAAGGATTCAATGGAGAAAGAGTGCTTGTTTCCGGAATGTTGCGGGCCGATGACAGTGCTTTCCATTCGGATGTGAATGCCTCGAATTGGACAATGGAGATCATATCTGTCAGACTACGGTTTAGCTCTTCTACCCTCAAACCCCCATTGTGTGTGCCCTGAGGATGACGACAATTAAAATGAATCTATGGCAATAAGCGATGACCCGAATCAAATGGGTATATGACGACACTCCACCGATGAATGTTGAAAGATGTTGTCTCTCTGTGTTGATTAAATTTACGTTGATACTGTCATTGGACATTTCCCCTTCCATGCCCGCTAGTGAATTGGAGTTGATTGTAGCATCTGGCCAATATTTGGGATGTTGTTGCAGCCGTGGGCCGCTCGCTGTTAACGTGCTAGACAAACGGCGAGTTAGTTTTTTTTTTTTGTTGTGTTCATGGATGTTTATCAAAGTTTTGCGTAGTGATAGTGAGACGAAATAGGATAGGGTACGATACGATGCGATGCGATACGATACGATACGATACGATACGGTACGATACGATGCGATGCCATGCGATGCGATGGGATACGATACGATTCGATATGATACGATACGATACAATGCGATGCGATGGGATACGATACGATTCGATATGATACGATGCGATGCAATGCGATGCGATGGGATACGATACGATTCGATATGATACGATGCGATGCAATGCGATGGGATACGATACGATACGATGCGATGGATTTGCTCAGGGGTGTCGACACATTGCATTTGCCCGAGCTGTAGATATTCGTCGATAGTAGATTGATAGATGTCTTTGAGTGAAGGACTCTGTGCCAGACGGTGCTCCAGGTGAATCAACCTTTTGAGGGCCACATGTTTCGATGTGCCGATGACGCTGGAAGAGTCGATCTTCGATAAAAATGGTAATCTAACTGTATATTTTCCGGTCTTCATGCGGGTAGTTGTACTTTGATAAAAATGCTCACACCATTGGTCTAATTGCGATAGGGGCTGTTCCTCCAGGCACTCCTCTAACTCCCAAAAACGTTCCAGTAACTGCTCCAGTTCACTGTCGACTTGTACATGTAAAGATGATAAAGCAGGAGACGACGATAGCTGCGCATTAACCTTTCCAGATAAAATATACCAAATGATGTATGCTGTCCTATCGGCTCTCCTATGTGTCCTCGGCGTATATCTTTGCGGATGATGTCATCATAAACATTATTTCCCAACAGGAGATCAATGCCTCGCGGTTCGAAATATCTCGGATCCGCCAGCGGCAATCCACTCAAATGAGGCCACGACTCTGGTATTATGCGCTTTGATGGCATAGTGTGACTAATCTTTGGTAATACGTACGCTAATACCTTATACTTAACGTCCATGTCATAACGTGAGCCCACATTCAAGATGACATATGAACGACTGTCTGCTACTTTCACCTCACTCAACCCCGTGATATTAATAAACGTCTTATGGCGAGGTACTTGTAATAGTTGAACTGCGCGCTCAGATACAAACGACGCTTGAGATCCTTGATCGAGGAAAGCTCGGAAAGGAAGCGGATGACCATCCACGTTTTCGAGTGTAATAATTGCTGTAGGTAACAACACGTTCACTGTGGTGGAGTGCAACCCTGTATCAGCTGCTGCGGCAACATGCATGGATGTTTTCTCCGGTTGAGCATCGTGGATGAGTGTATGATGTCGTTTACCGCAGGTAAAACAATTTCTCGTACTACTGCATTTCGTTGACCGATGGTTGTGGCCTAAACAGTTGAAACAAAGTTTATGTTTTTCTACTGCTAACTTCCTATCAGCTACGCTTAAACTGAGAAAGACAGTGCAGTCGCGCACCGGATGGTTCGCCTTGTTACAAATTGGACACTCGATACTCTTAGCTGCGATATGATACACCCTGGTTAGGTCCCCTTTTCGTCGAGTCTCGTGAGATGGTGGTTTCAATAACCCCGCTGACGAATTGGAGGTTATCAACATTTGGTGATGCTGATCCAAAAAATCGCAAAGATCTGAAAATATCGGAATGTTAGTGTGGGTTCGTTGAGATTTGTCCCACTCGTTGCGTATCGTCGTCGGTAATTTTTTGAGCATGTAGTGAACGAAGATTTGGTTTTGCTCCTCGATATTCACACCGAGTTTTTTGATGGAATTCACGCAGGATCGACAGGTTTGGGTAAAACGTTTTATGTTGGTTGCATTGTCCCGACTGACTATCGAGGTTTGATCAAACACGTCCATATAGTGGAAAAATAGCAATCTTTTGTTGTCGTATGTTTTGATGAGCATACCCCACGCAGCTTCATAATTGCTACCTACAAAACTTAGATGTTCAATATCTTGTGCGGCCTCGGCAGACAACGCGCCCTTCAGGTAGTGAAATCTCTGATAATCAGTGAGTTGATTGTTATGGTGCACTCTGGCCTCAAATATCTCCTTGAATGTAGGCCATTCGATATAATTTCCACTGAACGTTGGCAGTTTCACTGTAGGTAGAGGCACATCGTTGTTTTCGACAGTAGGAGCCGCGTTCACTGCCTGAAGTGGCGGTGCTGCTTGCGCCGGTGGGAATGCTAGATTGTATCCTTCGCGGATTAATGCCACCGCAGAAATGAAGGCTTCCTCAAACACATCGGGCGTATCCAACGCAATGTATTTCTTTTCAACTTCTTGATTGGGAATGAGACGCAACAATTGGCGGTGATTTGTGCGGAATTCCGCATGGAGTGAATTCAACGACTCTAGGCGAGCCTTATAGTAAGATTCCGTTTTCCGCGTGGCTGGATCCTTTTTGAAATTCGTGACGGCCTTTTGCACTGCGACCAGCAGCGAATTTTGTTCGTTGATCAACTCGCCCGGTGCGCACGCGTCCTCAGTAGCCATCATAACACAACCAAACCACTACAGAAATCAATTCACACTTACTTGCACCCTCCTGATACGACTCCAGAAATCCTCTTGTATCCTGTCAATCCTCGCGCTCCTGGATCCCTCGTCCTCGTCACACTCCTCACAGGAGGCACCAAAATATGTTGAGTGAGTTCAATTCAAATTGTATGTGATTATTTATTAAGTACAATTAAAAATTACAAGATTATAGCAGCTGAGCAGCGTGCTCAGAGAAAGAAGATGTGTACAAAGTGAGTGTGTTGTTGCCACAGCGGTTCGAAAACAATTTTAATTCGATAACAAAGGTTCGATAGATTTTCAACATTACAAATATGTGTGGTGTTGCCACAATGTTTCGGCAACAACTTATTTCGTTAGATTTTCAACAATTTGTGTGTTTTCCTCATAAATCACTGCGGCTTTCAGCACTGCTTCGTAATTAGCTGCTACTATTAATACCTATTAATACCCTTTTCCACCACCACCGACCAATGAATATGTAATTAAATTATGGCGAAGATAGCAAAAACGCTTTCAATGAGAAAAGATTGCGAAGAAAACGCACACAAGACATTTTTTAAAATTTGTTTTCTTTATTTTTTTATAGAACACCGGTCGAAGACGGACAACAAGGATGGCGCGCAGATGCGGCGACTGGCGAGAAATGTTTCTTTATTCGAATTCCTGCTAATCGTTTCGTTTAGCGGCGAACGGCCAAAAAACCCTGAACCCAACCGAAGCAAAGCAACACCGCACATCACACCAGACCGCAACGCCTCACGATCGGTGCTGTGCGCTGGCAGATTTTGAATATTTAAATGTTTTATTTTTCACTCGCTGACAATTATTATTACTTTTTAATCAATTCTTTTGTCTTTTGTAATGTTATTAACTTCTTCGGTATTAATTAAACGCCAATAAACACACAGACACACACATACACACACAGACACCCATATGAACCTAAATTATCAATTACATCATTTGATTATTTTCAGAATCTGCTGCCATCTAAATTCACTTATCAAAGTCGTTGCGCTGGCATTTTTGAATACTCTTGCGACTACGAACATTATAATTTTTAAATTCTACAAATAAGCGTCCATTAGTTTGGTGATTCTTTAATTCAGCGCTTTTGTTTCGATGCAGACTTTTGTTAATTGAATGTGCTGCAGCCGATTAGAGAGAAGAAGAATACAAAATCGAAACAAATACAACATGTCAGATTATTTTATGAAATATCTATTATAAAAGTGTGTCAAATTTGAATAACCCCCCCCCCCCCCTCCCCCTTGGCGCTAAGACTCACAATATCGCGTATTGCAATTATCGATGTGTACTTGAATCTCCAATGGGCCTTTCAAGCCCGTTGTGGCGCTTCGTAAATTAACATTCCCCCACAGCTCAATAACTACGCTGTCGTCAGTTGACGACCTGTTGTTGATTAGTTGCCACTGCTGTGGTTGTTGCTGGTGCTGGGACGTGATTCATTGAAAGTCGTGTTAGCGGAGGCCTTCCTGCTATCGCTGCTGCTGGGTTTTGTTGTTACGTGTCGTTAGTACAGCACCACAACCTTAGAACTCACTCAAGTCTGAATTTTGTGTGAGTTGCCAATAAGTTTACATCCATTTACATACAATTACATACTTTGTACATACTCTGCTGATACTTTATTGTACTGGATCTTCCATTCATGTAACAAACAAAACTCGTTTGGAAGCCAAATGAATGAACTCCAAAAACAAAATATGTAGAAATGCGCTGCAAACGTTTGTAGGGCTTTTTCACATTTCTCAAAAAAAAATCCCAGCATTAATACAACTCGCAAAATTGTGTCAAGTTGTGGCTCGCAGTTATGTCAAATAAGACTTATTGGAGCCTTCAGCCAAACAACACGCACTATCGATCAGTGCGTAGAAATAAAAATTCATGATATTCAGCAGAAATTCAAATCGCGCTTTACTTTGCTTTATTAGTCGTGCCAAAAGCTTTGTATTTCAATCACAACACACAAATTCATAAAGATTACATTTTATTTGTTTATAATAAACGTCAATGTTGGCTAATTTTGATTGTTGATCGGTGACTGTTGTTGGCTCTTGCTGTTTTTAGTTGTTGCTGTCGTTACTCCTGTTGCTGTTGTCGGTTGATTGTTGCTGTTGTTCTTGCTGCGCTAGTACATTACGAGTAGATTATCGAAATTGTTTGAATCATCACGGATGAATGAACATGGCTGGAAAAAATTATTATTAGACGGAAATAATTTGTAAAAAAAAAAGCGGCAGCAACGCTGTATTCTTCAATACAGCAAAAGAATACAACAGCCAAGCAAAAAGCAGCTAAAGTAATAATTATAATAATAAAATAGTAAAAATAATTGTGAGGTCATATGCATAGTAATTCCCGCACCGCATTCGCCGACCTGCCTGGCTGCGCTCGTTTGGCTGCGCGCAGCTGGAGCGCCGCGTCTCGCTGACTCCTAGGCGCACTGCAGCAGCCGATCGACTGTCCATAGTTGTGATGAAGTGCTTTACGCCAAAGCGCGCAACGACCATTCCGATTCGCCGATAATGTCGCCAACAATAATGAAGTTGTTGCTGTGTATAATGATGTAGCGCTGGAGAATTTCGGCGTATTGCTCTGTCGCCGCTACCTCTTCCTACCGCTCAACCTATGCGCTACACACCTCTGCCCATATAATAATAATTAAACACAAAGAATGCGAAATACTACACGGTAAACAATTTCATAAATTAATCAAATTGACGTAATGAACATGAAAATGACAACACCATCACCAACATCAACAACAGCAAAAACAACCACAAAAGCATTAACCAGCACTGGCATACGAGTCGCATCAGTATGCTGCGTATGCTGGACGCGTTCGTCACTGGCTGCTTGGCGCGTGTTATGCCGCAGCCGCCGCCGCTGCCGCTGCCGCCGCTGCCATCCAGCGCATGCAGTTAAAATAACAAATGAGCCGCGTGTTATGCACTTCTTAATTAATAAATAATAAAATTGTGTTTTTCGTTGATGCTGCCTCTTCCTCTTCGGCCAGCTTTAGCTTCTCCAATGAATTTTTATTGATGTTTAATTTTTGCTGAAATTTATTATAATTTTGTTCATCAATTTAAGCGAGTATATCTATTTTTAAAATAAATACTTGAACTGGCTGAATTAAGTACGTTGTTTTGTTTTTTTGTTTTGTTTTTTGTGCTGCTTTGTTCGTTAAATTTTGGGGTGTAAGTTATAGAGGTCTACACCCATAATGCACACTTTGGCCGATGTGTTTGTAGATACTTTGACAAGGTGAAAACTATATTTTCCGCATGCAGCAATCATTTGTCATAGTTCGATGGCGCAAAAGTTGTAAAAACACATTGACGGCTCAAAAATACATGGTTTTAAATCGTTCAAGTTCAAGCAAGTCGCCATGAGATGCAACATTCACGGAATAGTTATGAGACATTTTGTTTATTATTTATTGGTCTAAGCGCGGTTAGGCCTCATAGACTATAAGTAGCAATTAAACAAATATTCGCAACGTTTTTTCGGAACAAATGTAGTACAGCGAACCCTCATGAAAAAAACGGAAAATTGGACCCAGAGTCAAGTTAGATAAAATTTCAAAAATATATTCAGAAAAAACAAAAGTATAGAGTAAGTTCGGGTAATGTGATATACCTGTTTGTTTTACGGCGATTCCCGACACACTTTGCCTTAAAAGACACTTTTTTTGGTCTCAAACTGTTCACTGACACATTATTGCCCCATAGGCATTTCACGTCAAGCGGACATCCCAAAAAAATGAATTTTGTTTATATTCTGGTCAGTTATACTTCTAGTAGACGTGGATGTGTACACCCAATTTTTTTCGTATGATGTTTTTTTGCTGAGTTATGAGCTTCTAAAAATTGACTAAACATAAAGTCATGAATTTTTGGATGCTTATTATCTGTATCAATTAATTTGTAAAAAAAAACTAAAAGTATTGTTTCTGATAGTAAAAAAGGTGTTGTTTTTTTGTTTTTGTCGAATTCTAAATTTTAATTTTTTTTACGTATAGTAAACCGGAAGTGAAAATTTTAAATCGATATTTGAGTAACTTTGACACTTTTTTTTTAAATTATTTTAACGTAAATTAAAGCTTCAAATGTACTCATTCTCCACAAAAAAAATTAAAACGTGATCTCTAACCGTTTAAGACTTAGAGCACATACAGTACATACACATAGCTGAAAATAATGGATTTTTACACTAAAATGTGCTCTAAGTCTTAAACGGTTGGAGATCACGTTTTAATTTTTTTTGTGGAGAATGAGTACATTTGAAGCTTTAATTTACGTTAAAATAATTTAAAAAAAAATGTGTCGAAGTTACTCAAACATCGATGTGAAATTTTCACTTCCGGTTTACTATAAGTAAAAAAAATTAAAATTTAGAATTCGACAAAACCAAAAAAACAACAACTTTTTTACTATCAGAAACAATACTTTTTAGTTTTTTTTACAAATTAATTTATGTAATTTTGTGTAATTTTTGTGTGTTTAATATATATTATATATACATATCGCCATACTCTAACGAGGTTAAGTATTTTTTATATTTTTTTATTTTGTATCCCCTTCAAAATTTTGAAGTCCTTTTAAAAGGACAAAGGATGTAGAAATGAAAAACTGAGTCTGCAGTATTACTGTATTTGGTCTCTAGTTTCACGCACATATGGATTTTTCCCGGTGTGAAAAATGCTGTCGCACGGTGTTATCGTAGACATTTTTAATGGTCAGGATCCCATACATCTTTTTCCTACTCGTGAGGTCCTGCCGATTCAGAATTCCACATCTGAGTTCAAAGGACGGCATGGATGAGTACAGACGTCAAACTTAGTGAAAAGCCTTTGGATTCATTCCAGTCTTTTGGAGTGAGCTTCAAAATTGGGGTCTCATATACAGTGCAAGCTCGGTATTCGCGACTACCCATTATCGCGACGGCCCGGTTATCGCGACGGCTTAATTTTTAACATTGCACGTTCTATAATCGCGGCAGTTTACGAAAAACGAGGTTCTATTTTCGCGACTTTTATCTGTTTTTTTTTTTATTTTATTACAATGTCTATAACCAAAAAAGGGAAATCATCGCCTTTTGGTATATTAACCTTTTTGGATTTTTAAGCCGACAACAGCACTATATGAACTACGTGATTCAGCTGTTATTTTAAAAAATTATTTGTCAAAAAAGCAACTCAAAATCTCCAACTTCTTTAAAAATGTTTAAAATGTAAATATATCAGTTAAAACAATTGTAATTTTAAAAATTACATACAATTTTTCAACAAAATGTTGGGTTCTGTTATCGCGAAAATTCGGTTTTCGCGACATGTCTGGTTCTTAATTAGTCGCGAAAATCGAGCTTGCACTGTACATGTTTTTATGTTTCTGGAACTGTTGAAATTTGCCACAAATGTTTTTAGTGAATTGTTTTTAGTGAATTTCAACCCAGTTGTCGATAAAATTAAATTCAAGCAATCTGTAAGATTCAAATTGCAAAACCTTTATTTGGCTTAAGACAGAAGACCTTACTCGGCCAATCATGGTGAACGCACGGCTTACTAACCGCATAGAACTTTTCAATTACCTGGCTCCACTATCGCTTATCTCAGTACTAGTTTTTCTTAAGAATCTCATAATAATAACATCCGCGCTTGTCTGTCTTGCCTACCAATAAACATACATACATACATACATACATGTTTTATTAAACGCGCACCACATTCAAGGCACATAATGCATTCATTTTCCCACCAGCCCAACGCCGAACCAGTGCTTCAACTGTTCTAACTTATTGTTGTTAAAAAGAATCGGACATGTTGCTTCCATGGAATATGTATTTAATCCTCATTATCATTGATTTCCTTACGAGCGTTTCTCAGTCATAATTCAAACTTAAGCATGGACACCGTCGCGACTTGCAAGTGCCGGCCGCCGATTCAGCGCAGCGCACACCAACCTGGGCACTGGAACGGCCGCACACAGCGCGAGATGATTATCGGGCGTTTTTACTGCGGTGACTGTGGGGCAGCTGCTGTTGTGCCTGCTGCTGGCGCAGAAGGTGTTAAATTGCAATAAAAACCAAATCAAATAGGCTCGACAAAGCACGGCGGCTCGAAAATAGTAAATGCATTCGCGCCTGCAGCCATGGGCGATTTTCGGAATAGATTACCCATCTGTGGCTGGCATACAGCGGTGGTGGCCAATCGGCAGCAGTCGCTGGCAGTGAGCGCAACTTAAAGGGCGGCTTGTTAGGCGCGCACAAAGGCTGCGCACGTGCACGCGCTTAAAGCACAAATGTTTAGTTGATTATTCAAGTGGACCAGCATAAATATAAATTATACGCACTGCTGGTTTAATTAAAATGCACTTTTGTTTTTGCTTTTATGTTTTTGTTCACAAAAATGCAACATTGCACAAACATTAAGAACAGTTTTCAATTCACTTAAATTAAACCGATAGTTTGTTTGATAGCTCAAAGACATTTAGACATTTAGGCTTAGCTGCTAATCGCACCAAGCGCACACAAAAATCAAAATAAATAAATAGAAAGCAGCTTTGTCGGCACTTAGAGCAATCTGGTCAAGTTGAAGAAGCAGGTGGCATCGTTCTCAAACAGATCGCTGATTCGGAACACGTTCAAGTACGTGGACAATATGGTGGCCAGCGCGCCAAACGTCAGCACCGCCATCGAAAGCGACAGATCGCACTGCATGCGATGCCAACAGCGCACCGTGTGCAGCCACGCCGTGCGCAGACTCGCGCACGCGCCCAACTGCGCCGGCCGTGGCTGCTGTGTGCCGCGCAACAGCAACTCCTCCATTTCCACGTCCATTGGCTCATAGTTCAGATCGAGCGGTATGCTGCCGTAAGCGGCCTCGGCCGCAGTCCGCTGGTGCAGGCGCTCCATGCGACTGATGCGACGGTACAGCAGCGGCGGCAGTATGAAGACGAGCGGCCCAATGATGGTGCCACCCACAATGTCCATAAGCGCATCGAAGCTGGGCACAAGCAGAGCAATGAAAACCTCAAGCGCGACCACAGCAGAGCGCAGAACGACACGTTTCCAAGAGAAAACTGCAAGGGAAGTTCGTGTGAGATTAAAGCAATGACTAAATATAACTGGTGAACCCATAAGTAATGCGGCATTTACAGTGGGTTTCAAAATAAAGTGTTGACCATTTTTTTTTAACTGTAGAAGTTTGCCATGGTTTTAATATCAGATTATCTTCTATATCAAAATACCGTTTTCGCATGTGTTTCTGTTTTCTTAGTTGGGTACAAGTTTTCGCGGAAATATCAAGAATTAAAAATGAGTGCATATATTTAAAAAACGTTACGAAGTAGTGTTTTTGGTAAACCATCCAAAGGGTCCAAAAATGAAACATCCACAAGTCACAAAATACACAAAAACATCAGTTTCATTTGTGAGGAAGTGGGTCAGTCGATTCAAAGAGTTCGGAAATGTTGGCGACGAGCCACGGAGAGGCAGGAAGAGAACCACTCAGAACAAAGCGGATAAGACGTTTGATAACACAGATGTTTGATAACACTCCAACTCTTCGCCTGAAGCAAACGACAGAAAGATTGTCGCAGAAGAGAGTCGAAGTATCAACGGCCACTATCCGACGCAGGCTTCTGAAATCGGACATTCTTCATAGAAGTACCATGTCGAAATCGCTATTGGGTAAAAACATGTGGAAAATCGTCTAAAATGGGCTAGAGAAAATTTGGTGTGGATACACTAAATTGGCCATCTCAAAGTCCAGATGCAAACCTAATTGAAAATGTTTGGTCCTTAATGAAGCAAAAGCTTAGAGGAAAAATAATAGCAACAACAAAACAGCTCATTTTGACATTAAAACGGATTTCGAGAGGGTTTGCTTTGGAGTACGCTAAAAAATTAAGCCAAAATTGTAACAAAGATGCCAAGCTATTATTGACACCAACGGAGACTGGACCAAGAATTGATAATAATGCGAAAAAGATATTTGCACAGCCTTTCAGAAAATATATATAATTCATGACTATATCTTCTTTTGTGAGTTTTATTAGCAACACTTTATTTTGAAACGCACTGTACTTATTGGTAGAAAGCAATAATATTCCATTTTAGTGACACATGTATCAATACAAGCTGTGATACATTACTCAACAGTGAAAAGAATCAAATGTTTTAGCATACGAAAAAATGAAGCAGAAGCTGTGATGAGAAAATTATGCAATTAAAGTGGCAAAAATCTAAGAAATATTCTACAGATTTGGCATGTGTTTCAAAAAATTGTAGAACCATCATAATAGCATTAAATTCGGACACAACTTTGACCACATCTTTAATTTTTTCGTAATAAAATTTAGTGATAAAAGCTCAATAATTACTGCCAAATAATCACTACTTGATTTAACTTCTCCTTTAGTTAGCTTCATCTATAAAAATCCGCATTACTTAAATGATGACTGTGCATACCTTCTGAGATTTTCAAATAGTTTTCGATTTGCATAAACATGGCCGAGCTGCCAACGGTTGCGGAGAAACACAACTGTAGAGCCATCAGTATGAGCAGAAAATAGAGGGGCACACTCTTCGGTAGTGTTTCGAGCAGATTTTCAGCTATCATGGAACCAAACTTGTACGCCGCTATTACAGAGCCGAAAATCGCTATTGTGCAGGTGACTGTAGTTAATGAAAAAATATAATTAACTTTAATCAAAAACCAATCAAAAATCCATGAGGCACTACAATGTGGCTAGCGGGATTCAAAAGTCAGAAATCATTCTGTGATATGTGGCAAAATGTTACATTAAGTTTGAGTAGCGATTCAATGTGTTTCCTGTCGAATACAACTTTAGGAACTCACTTATAATGCCACCGAAGGCAGCCCAGTAAACTTGCGATTTCTGTTGCATATCGATTTGTAGCGTCAGCAACATGGGATGAATGTCAAACTGAAAAGCCAATATGCTATAGCCATTCAAGACGGTCATAAAAGGTGGAAGATCTAAAAAAAAAATCAAAAGTGAAATTAATGTGCATTTGGATTTTGAGCATTTTTAATTCAGTCACTGGATGGTTTTTAACATTTGAGCTCAGTTGTATCAAACGGGTAACATATCTGACTGGACTGATATAACTCAAATAACAACAAGTATTCTTGAAATAAATGCTTACCCACACTGACACCCTCAAATGGTTCGCCCAGAGGCGCCGCAGCGAAGAGACAAAACCAGAGCAGGATAACGATTATGATTAGCACAAACATCGAGAAGATAGCGAGACCACTACAAAGTACATTTTATTTTTGATTTCAGTTATACACAACCATGACTACTCACTCACCGCATGTGCTTGGGACTGCCCATCCACATCAGCGGACCAATAAACAATCCGATGATGATGACCCAATAGCAAAACGAGAAGGAAAACTTGTCGTCGCTGATGCGCTGACCGACCAGTTCCAGATTTTGTGAGGCCACCAACACGTTGGGAATGGCCGTAGCGAATATGCTCAGATTGAGTAGAATTCTAACGAAGAGGCTGACATACGGCCCGTACGCCAAATCGGCTATAGCGGCATAAGCATATCTGCACAAACAAAGATTATGTACTAAACACTTATTCCACTATTTTACAGCAAATTAAAACTCCAGAAATAAAGTCCAGAAAGCAAAAATCAAACAAGACTCAAATATTTGAGATATTGGACTAGTTCTGATTGAAGAAAATACCTCACAGACATGTCGAAGTACTGAACAAAGTTACTTTACTTTCGAATATTTAGTTTGTTTACATGTTTGCTTTCGGAACCTTATTTGATGGGGTCCAATTTGTTGGGGCCCAGCATTGCCACTGTCCTGACCTGCTCTTCTGCGCAATGCAAGGCTCAAAGGACTCGGCCATCATCCAGCACTGACTCAGCAAAAATGAAGTGTAGATTTGCAGCACAATAACCGAAATCACCAGCGGTATGCCGAAGAAGCCCAGCTGCGCCAGCAATCCCGGAAGCGTGACAAACGGAAAAACACCAAACAAATCCACCACATACAGAATGGCAATGAAGAGCGTCAGATTTTCCTGCTCGTCGTCGATGACGCGAAATTGCGGCAGCGCACTGAAACGCGGTCGCGACAAGAACGGCAGCTGATCGTTGTGGTGCGGCTGATGTAGCAGCGCCTTGGAGGGGCGCATCGGCGAGCGACGTTTCAGAAACATTGTCTTCAAAATCGATGCGACGGTTTGCAGTGGATGAATGCAACTTGGCTGTTGCATGTGTGGGGCACGACTGAAGCCATTTGGCGAGCTGTAACTGGAGTGACGCCAGCATATTCTGCACGGCTCGGCCTGCAGTGTTGCCCACAGGCGGCTGGAATGCGCGTGCACACTTGCGGCGTTCGCTTCTAACTCGTATTCTAATGCCAACTAGTCAGTGGGGGAACGTACGCACCGTGAACGTGCGCCGAACACCTTGAAGCATCTCGCGACTTTGTGATAACGCTGACACGTACACTGAGCATAAAAACCATGTTTTCTTTATAAAAGTCGTTGCGCATTTAAATCAACGTACAAGTATAACAAAGATTCGCCTTTCAAATGAAAATCCGGTGAAGCATAAATTAATGCATTGAACAGTTATCAAATTAAATTTCTCAAGCAAACAAGTTGATGAATTTTCAAATCGTATTTTAATATGTAAATACATAATCCAGTGTGCATACATAGAGTCTTCTGTTATTGTCTTAATAATACCTAATAATAATAAATAGTAATATTTCTTTTTAGAGTGTAAAAATGGTTATCAACGATGATCTCATCAAGTTATAATCTCAAAGGCTGACAAGACTTGAATTATATTTTTTACTCAGCTGTTAAAAATTGTGTTAGTTGAGGGGAATTAAGATTGCCATCGTGCCAGGCAAAAAAAAGTAGAAAACATCAATCACGCTGATCTTACTATAATAGTATGTAAGCTGATAAACGGAAACTTTGACATGACCAAATTGTTTTGGAAAAAATTTCTTATATTCATCCCGTTGGCATTACCAAAACGCCTTCCGCACCTGTTAGTACACTGACATTTAAAAAAGTGAGCGTTAGTACAATAGTAGTAGTAGTAGTAGTAGTAGTAGTTAGTAGTTCCATTTATTTTCTTTACCTTATTTAAAATTGTTTCAAAAATGTTCTTACATGAATACGAAAATACGGTATACGACTATAATCCATAATTACATTTTAATTATAATTAAATTCTCAAATAAGGAGCTTCCTATACTCGATTGTAATTCTTACATAATTTCCAAATTTCTACTTACATAATTTCTCTACTTCTTCTAATATACACTTTCCAAAATAATGTTTTCTAAACTCCCTGAAAACCAGGCACGTTCCTAAAAAGTGTCGAATATTTTCTATAGATTTTTGATTGCACAGCGAACACATTTTAATAGCATTTTGAAAACCATTACCATTTAATTTAATCAAATTGCTACGATCCTTACAAAAATCACATTATTATTGGTCTTTTTCTAACAATTACAATCACATTCTTCGTACTTTTGCTAAATTCGATCTCATATCGCTTATCTTAATCCTTTCAGCATCAGTAGGACACTTGTGTTTCAGTATGTTTCATATGTGGTACTGTTTTGGTCCCATATGGAACCATATCTAAATTTTTGCAACAGTTAAAAAATCATACGGGACACAAACGTCAAATGTGTTACTTTTTACACAAGACGGGCCTTACAACCTGCGCCTTGATTTTCATATAAAAAATTTAATACAGAATAACCACTTTTTGTTAAATTTAAACTCAGCCAAAGTACGTGTTGCTCTAACGATTTCCTTACCAAATTTAGAGAACATTTCACTGTAAAAAGTTTTTCAAACTAAACGAAAATCCAGACCATCTACGTCCTGATTTAATGTTTTCTGTGACTGTGATAAATTTAAAATTACTAATAATTACTATTACTAATAATGGTAAATAGTTTAAATATTTAAAACGTGTGTGTGTTCTCAGTGTTTCTAACCATTTTCATTTATTGCATCTTTATGTTGTTCTTAGCTTCACCACACACAAAGCCGGCACACACACATCGCTTGCACTGCAGCAGTTTTGTTCGAATTGTGGTCAAGTTGGAGCAGCAAAAAGTCTCGGTAATGCAAATGAATGAAATATGATACTCCGCTTTACACGCTCCACTCCATGCCACTAGCATATACGCCCGGCCAAAGAAGCCCTTGAGTCGCAATCGGCAATGTCATTGTACTTCAACAATTGTCAGTTACCACGCAGCTCACGCAACTATTACCAGAAACATCGGCCGCTTGGTAATACAACGAAACTGAGCAATAAAGTAAAGCAAATAGTTCGTTGCCTCCACGAAGCAACTTTGATAAAAATCGAAACCGCCTGCCACCTCTGCGAGTAGAAAGTCGCCAAAAAAAATATATGCAATAGTTGATTTGACCTTCAGCACATAATTGGAAGCATCGAAAAGTAGCAATTTAAAGTAACTGCTTTTGTTTGTTTAATGTTGTTGATGTTTAATCTTCGCTCACATTCATTGAAAGACTTCTATTTGCTACACTTTCAACGACGCAATGTTCTGGTTCTAGATGCTAGACGGTCGACGACATGCGTGCAAAAGAGGAGCAGAAAATCGATTTGATACTATCACAAAATTTTGCAACTCAAAAAGCGCTCGTCAAAAGCGTGCAGCAACAAAGCGCAGACAGGCGATATTGTTAAAAAGCAATTAATGCTCAATTGTATGCATTCGCCGCACTGCGCACAGCATTTGCGCCCCGCAATTTAAGAAAAAATCGCAGAACTGGTGTAAGTACCGAAGCAAGACAGAAGCTAAACAATTTGGCTATTATGGCCGCTGTTGCGGCTGCTCTGTATGGTATTTTAAAGCGTTTATTGTTCTTTAGACTGCTGTGTTTATGTTTATTCGACTTACATTTCAATAATTTTTTGGAATTCAGCTACAGTGTACATTTTTCTTTTCATTTTTAACACAGTATGTCTTTATGCAAGAGTATCACATGGAAAGATTTGGACTTACAGAACACCACAATGAAATATTGAGTGCTCTATATAAATATAGTACAATTGTTAGTGCTGTTCTAAGTTACTAATTTATGCAAATTATTTTAGGCACGTACAACGAAATTTCGAATTTCCCATTTACAGCTAAGCATCACAAATTGTATAATTCAAGTTATGTTTACAGCCCTGTTTTTCCAACATCAATTGCGCAGGAATTTTGCAATTTATACATTTTGCACGGCACCTGTTTTCACCTTCTTTGCCCGCGACTGTAAAACAGAGGAAAAACAATCAATTTGTTGTAGTAAAGAATATGTGTGCAATTATTACTTCAACATGCTCGGCCGCCCGCTCAACGATCGACATGCCCTTCTCGCTAGTTATGACCTGCACCGCCTGTCCGGGTCCAGCGCGATTCCTCAGCAGCTTTGTGGTGGCCGTTGTGGTTTCACTCTCGCCACAGCAGAAGACATTCGGCTTTCTGTTGTCTAAATTAATGCTAGTCAATATATTTTTAATGGAATAATCTGTCTCGTCCATGTGCTCCTCATCGGCCACAACATCCTCAGCATCGGCATCACCATCATCATCGGATGGTGTGTTGATGTTGGACGATGTGCCGCTTATGTTCACTTCGTTAATATACTCGAAATTGTATATGTTGCGCTCAATTGCTTTGGTTAAATACTTACTGCAGTCCACAAACAAAAATCGAGCGGAATGCATTTTTAATTTGAGAAATAGCAGAGTGAAAGATGGACAACATTTAAAAGCGATATTTGCTGCGAGTTTTTTAATTCAATTTATATTCACACTAAACCAACATTAGCTCACTTTCTAAGTTACAACTAAATATTTTAACTAAAGTCAGTCGGCACAACCAAAAATTAATCACTACATTTGCTTACTGCCAGTTTGATACGTACACTGAAAATCAATCAGTATCAATTCGTCATAATGGTTACATAACAAAAAAAGTTGTAATTTAAAATTGTCAAACAAAAACTGAAGGTTGGCATGCACTTCATCTTCTATGATTTTCAGAAGTTATATTTTTTCTTTTGTTATATGTTTCTTTGTGAGTATTTATAAACAACAAATAATAAAACATTATGAGAAAACACCACTCACACTCCATGAACAATTTCCATTCTATTTGGATTTGTTGCGGTTGTTGCGATTGTGGTGGCTGCTCGTGTTGTTGTTGTTCTAATTGCATACGACTGTGATTCTGTACGGAAAGGGTGCTACGTCATCTGAAACTCACAACAAACAAAACCAAAACGCAAACCAAGAAAGTGAAATTAAAATGTGCAGTTAAAAAAATCGAACATTTATAAGCCAAGACTACAGGTGGGTGCACAGTGGTTGCTGCTGTCAATTTATTTACTTTTTGTCTGTTTGACATGATGAAGAGCAAGCAACTGCCACCATGCTTTTTTCGCATAAGTGAACTGAAAGGAATGAATGTTCCATGGAAACGAAATTTGGTCTTAACCAGTTAAGGTATTTTAAGGCGTTTAACATTGGGGATGGAGAATAGTTGTACAACTCGACCACTGAGCGTCGGTGCGAAGCTCTGTTCTACATTCTGATCTAAATTCAAATTTCTGCCTTTAAGTCTTGCTAAAGAAAATGCATATGTCCGCCTAAGTGTTCCAGTGTACGTATCATTTATACAGCTTGAATTGCATTACGAAATTCTTCTCAATAATCCCTCAATAATTGAAAGCAGCGAGCGAAAGCGTGTGGGAGCGAAGGGCAGCAGCTTTTCACTTTTAACAAAAAGCAGTCGATTTACTTACGTTTTACAGTTGAAAAGCCCATTCAGTGTAACGTACTCGATGACCTTGTCGTCGAGCAAATACTTCACCGACTGGCCGCGTGCCAACAGGCGCCGTATCATTGTGGAGCTAATCTCGTTCGGCACCCAGTTAGTAACCAGAGTAATGTTACGCTGTTTAAAAACAAACAAGTTTACTACGTCTCATATTAATAGGCAGCTGCTGCAGTTTTTCACCTGGTATTTGGTGAGTATATCAGACTCGAAGATAAAACGCTCCGGATTGGCGCCACTTCGTGAGATTACCACCAGTCCGTGATTGCCCACAATGTCCTCAATCTGTGAATTTTCAAACAACACAATTTAGCAATCTACATATTTTTGCCTACAGTGCCTACATCCGCATCACTCCAGAGGCCTGGCACAGCAAAGGACTCCAGCAGATCGGCACCACACAGCAGCTTCAATTGCACGCAATCCCGCCGCTCGCGCAGCCCTGATGGCAGCCAGCCCGGCAAACAATCGTGCATGTCATCGGACTTTGGCGAATTTATGAAGTTGTTTATGTAGTTCTGATGATATTGTAGCACCTGCAAGGTGCGTGACCATTGTGGCTGTTGCGATTCCCAATCGGACACCTAAATTACATTTTGAAATTGTCATCACACAATTTAACCATAAATAACCAATTAAGATATTTTAAAGCATTTTTACTGACCCGAATCCAGGGTGAGGACTGCAACGCTATCTTCACCATGGCACACCGATGCTTACCCGCTACCAGTCCCTTCTTCTGATAGGAGTCATGTGTTGGCGAGATTATACCGCCAACTACCTCATGCGTAGCATGCAACTCAAAATGGTCCCGTGCAATCTCTGCAGCGAAAACAATATACGTGAATTCATTGAATCCATATATGTAATACTATAGTATTCTTCAAGTATTACATATATGATTGAATCATATTCCTATTTGCGCGTCCAATAACTCACCGAACATGCGAAAATGCATCGGCGTAGGTGGGCTGAAGGAACCGCAGGCTATCAGCGCAAGACGGGGCAATTGTCTGTTGTTCATTTGTTTTTCTTCAATTAATGCTGTCATCTTATATAATTCACTTTACGTTCAATACTTTTTCCCAAATATAAACAACAACCAAGTGTTTCCGTAAATCAAAGTTGCAGGCCTTTTCTTATGAAATTTGTCAACAAAAAAGCTGTTCAGCATAGTGCTGCCAAGCAACCAATAAAATGCCGGGGTACCAAAATACAATAAGAAAATGTATGTGCAAATCTTTTACATTGCTGTCGTTTAGTTGTTTTTGTGTTTGTTATTGCTGATACACAGTGCTGCCAGTCTTAACAGCAATCACGCAGCAGTGCTGCCAGTTCGCAAGGACTTTTAGCGGCAACTCCATTTTCAATCGTTTGCTATACAACGTAATAAAATTTTAATTTAAGCATTACACTTTACATTAAATAATACAAAATTAAGATTCATACAACTTTTTAATACTCGTATTATTCACTAATATGTTTTAAAAACAAAAGACAGTTCTTTGGTTTTATATATTTTAAATGTAATGTTTGTATTCTAAAAGTCAGTTAAGTAAATGCAAACAGCGGCAGCGCAGTTGATTTGCCCAATCAGGCATTTAACAATATATATTAAAAATATTTCCCCACTTTCTGAATCCTTTCAGCTGCACTAACAATATGTATTTAGTTTTAATATTTTTATAACAATGTAGCAAGTCTAGATCTCAAACGAAAGACTTTATTATACTAGGTACGGACTGGATTTCCAGAGGTTTAGGTAATATACTAAAATTCCTCTCGGATACTGGACTTACAGACGAACTGTAGCTCCATGAAGGAAGCACAATAGATCTATTAGGTCGCAGTGCACTATTCCCCGTCAATAATAATAATAATAAATAATTATAAGGTTAGATCTCACATCTGATCAGACCAATTTAATAGTTACTGAACGCTGTTAAATATTTGTCCATGCATATTTGTTTAGGTTAAAATCCAGGCTGAAAAATAGTCAAACCAACTCAGCAATTTTAATGTTTTGAAATAAATTTTAAACAACTCACGCTTTGATGCATTTTCTTTTTTAGAACCTATCTTATTTATATATCATCATATATCGATATATTAATCGCACTTCAAGTGTTTACCGTTCATCCGTCCATTACATTCATTTATTTCGTATCTTTTGGAATAGTTTACCACTGTGCACCAAAAGGCCTGCAAAATATTCATCTGGCAGCACCAACAAAGTGACAGTTGTCAAATATTTTTTTTTGTTATTTGGTGTAGACCATCATTCTTGCGTTTTTCGTGGATTTTGCAAAAAAAATAGTGCTTCAAAAGTGTGTAAAAATGAATTTATGAAAAGTTTCACTGTGAAAGGGCGCAACAAACACAGAGGGGGCATGGCATTGGTGACCCTGCAGCGTTCACCAAGTGTTGCTGGTTCGCCGCCACAATGTGGCTCGGTGAGTTGCTCTCTGATTGACTGGCGACTCCGCTGCACGGACGGCCAATCTTTGTGCAGAAAAGCAAAACTTAAAAAAAAACGCCAGCGGAAGTGATTTTTCTCCCAAAGTGCAATTAAGTGGCATAACGCTAAGACTGGAACGGGCATAAGCGCGTTCTACAGTGAGGGGTGGCATGTGCGATCCACATGCAAATTGGAAGCAGTTAGAAGCGGATTACGAAAGTTCTTGCTTGTTCGCTTCTCTTCCTGGTGCTGCTGAAGCAAAATTCAACTAAACAAAAGTCTCGCTTTCCGCCTACCAATCGAATACAGTTTTTGTGCGACATTTTTCACTATGCGCCTCTCCTGCCTGCCTGCCTTCTCTTTGTCGCCATCGCGGTCATGGTAGTCAAAATGTGCAAAAAAGGAAAAGTGCGCGTTGTGCAAAATACCATATTACTCATTTCACTTACGGCCGCAGCCGCAATCGTTGCTGTCAGTGTCTTTGCTGCGCCTCTCCTTTGTGTGTTGCTTTAGTTTCGGTTTGTTTTGCTTTTTCTCCTGCGTTGGCAATGTTAAGGGCCACACAAGCTGCCGCCTATGAGGATGATGCTGCAACCGACTGGCAGCTCCATAACCGTTTGAAAGGTCAACAAGCAGCGGGACCGCGATTCACGGAACGTCCATGTGATCGGTGGCCACTTCCGGTTGTTGGCCTATTCCCAAGCAGCAGCTGCTCCCACCAGCGGCGGTCAACTGCAGCCACACATGTTCGTTCGCCACAGCCAAATACTGCAATCATTGTGCTTCTGTTGTTGTAATTGAAAATTGCCTTGACCATCATTGGTTATTTTTAATCTATAAAATTCTCGCTGAAATTCACATAAAAGTTTCGTTGAAACTTGTGCTGTAATAATTTCTAAAATTATCAACGACAACTACGCACACACATAGATGGCGATGGTTGGAACACAACGCATTGCCGCTCCCCCGGCCCCTTCTGTGACGGGCCACACTCTCTTGTAATATGTGGCAGCGTTGGTTGATTGTCGTAAAACGATTTTCTTTCTTAAGGTTTTTGTGTATTTGGCTTGTCATATTTTAAAAATATTCGCTCTTCGCGTTTTCCTGACCTTGCTCCATGCACCAATACAGCCTAAAACAGACGAACGCACACGCGCGCACACACATTGACATGTTTACAAATTGTGGCCAATTTTCCGCGCCCCACTGCCAGCCCCAGCCGATTCGGTCCGTTCAGCGGTTGTTAGTTTTTGATTTCCCATGAATAGATTCTTTGTTTAGCTTGTGCGGTGGGGTGTTGAGTGTCTATCAGTGTGCGCGGCCCGTGCTGCTGATAAGATACTTTTCGCCTAGTACCTGCACCTCGCTTCACTGCGGCGCTATATCTCAGCTGTTGTCCAGCGCCAACGTATTGCATTTTTGTTAAGTTGTGCTTAGTGTTTACGTTGTGATTCACTTGTCGCCACGCTGGGCAATTTTCTTACGCATACCTGACAACTTGTGAGAGCGTGCATGTGTAGGCGTGTGTGTAATGGGCCCGATAAAGCATAGTTTGCACTTCCGGCTCCGTTTTATCTACTGTATTCATTTGCAAAGCGCAATCAATCAGAGATTATTAGGGGAATTCATGGGTAAGGTTGCGACCAAGAAACCATGACTGCAAATAGTCAGTTCCATTTTCAGAAATGAACGCCCAAATTCTTACAGTACAAAATCAAGCAGTACCTATACAGAGAGTTGTTGGTTGTCGATAGTAGGCAATGGTTACTGCCGCTTACTAATAATAAAAAACTATGTCGAGGCAATTTCTTCTGAAGCTACAAAGTTTACAGCGAGTGTAAGGAAAATATATTTGCAGGGCGGGCTGCTGGGCTGCCATTCGAACTCACAACCCTACAATATGTAGTCCACTGGACCTATTTTCCTCACAGCGGTTTTTTCGACTGTTTATATATTCCACTCACAACCATAACTTGTTTTTCTAATGATTACCTATTTAACTTTTCAGGAAGGGGAAACAGAAGATGATGAAGGCAGTAAAAATGAAAAGAGGTGAGTCACAATTGTTGCTAAACAAATGCTTCGGAGGAGAGTGATAACTGGAACACTACAGAGCAATCATCCAAAGCAAGGAAGATTTAAAATTGTCTACGTTTTTACAATATAACTATTCGCCACAACGAACCTTTTTATTCAATTGTGTGTGTGTTTTTTTTTTGTTTGTTGATTATTCTATGCCTTCGACATTATTTTATTAATGAATTTTTTAAGCAACATTTTTTTAGACTACTCTAAAATGCATTTAACAAAATAGTTGAGCCACAGAATGTTAGCCAAACAAACTTGCACTTATAATACTAACTTTGTCCATTTTCTTTTTAAGCGAATGCTTCTTTGCTGGCAAAAGCACCGCATTGGTATTAACGCCAAAGGATATTCAAATGCAGCATGCCGAACGTCGGCTAAGCACAGACTCGACGAAATCCACGAACAGCACACAAAGTAATAATTCCGATATACAGCAACACTTGCAGTCTATGATCGATTTGCTTAGATCAGAGGAGACATTAAAGATGGTAAGTTTGCTTTGTCACAGTACTCAATAATCGTGTCGCTAACTGAAACCTTTCTCCCGGCTAATCTTGGACGCAAATAGGCTGTAAAATTGGAGTCGCAACGAGACAATCGCACAAGGTATCTTGTGATTGCATCGCGTTGTTGTTATCGCACTTCGACCACCGATCGAAAGATTAAAATCACACGAAATAATTCAGCAAAGACGCAATCATCCACTGCGGCGGCAGCTGTGGCGACGGCAACCACTGCAACTAGCACAAGTGCCACGCGTCAGCTGCCAGTCGATAGCAGTAGCAGCTATGGGGGTGGCAATGGTAACGGCAACAGCAACAGCAGCAATAATAGCAATAAAACTCAGCAACAGTCACAAATGACCAGTCAGCCGGAGTGTGTTGAAATGCGTGAGAAGCGTCTGTCTGCGTCGTCCATGTCGGCCAGCTCGAATCGTCAAAGCGTTAAATGTGATGTAGATAAACACAGCGCGTCCGGGGACGTCAAGCCGCTCGGCGACGGTGTCGAAGAGTCTTGTCTTCTCGGCATCGACTGCAATGATCGCACCACCATTGGTCTAGTTGTGCCCATACTTGCCGACACCACGATACACTTGGACGGTGACGGGTGAGTATATCCATATTGCTGCACTCTCTGTATTCACGCTCAGACACTAAAATGTACGTGCGTAATTTGCAGCGGGTTCAGCGTATCCGTGTACGGGCGAACACACATTTTCAAGCCAGTATCCGTGCAAGCAATGTGGTATGTATGCTGCTTTTTGTAGTGCACATTTTCTCTATACATTTACCATTTCCCAGGTCTGCATTGCAAACGCTACACAAAGTATCTCATAAAGCTCGTGAGAATAATTTCTATCCTGGCGGGCCTTCCCATGACTGGCTGTCCTTCTATGAAAACCGCATTGAGTCGGACCAATCGTGCTTGAACGAATGGAATGCCATGGACTCGCTGGAGAGCCGACGACCTCCGTCACCAGATGCCATAAGAAATAAGTAGGATGATTGAATTTGTAACTTTAGAACTGTTATCCCTGACGACACTGTTTATTGCTGCAGACCAACTGCTAAGGAGGAAACAGAGAGTGTCATTAAAATGAAGCTTAAGGAAATCATGATGTCTGTGGACTTGGACGAAGTCACCTCGAAATACATACGCGGACGCCTAGAAGAGCTGCTTGACATGGACTTGGGCGAATACAAGTCGTTCATCGACGAGGAGATGTTAATCATATTGGGCCAAATGGACGCGCCAACCGAGATTTTTGAACATGTATACTTGGGTTCCGAGTGGAACGCCAGCAATCTAGAGGAATTACAAAAGAATGGGTAGGTCGATGTGATATATTGAGCTTGTGTAGTGAAGCAAGAAGAAGCCTTAAGTAATACTTATGCAATAAATGTTGCGTCTTGCTTACACAGGGTTCGCCACATTTTGAACGTGACTCGCGAGATCGACAACTTTTTTCCGGGCATGTTTGACTACTTTAATGTACGTGTGTATGACGACGAGAAAACCAACTTGCTAAAACATTGGGACAACACCTACCGCTATATCACACGCGCCAAGTCGGAAGGCTCCAAAGTGCTGGTTCACTGCAAAATGGGCGTCAGCCGATCGGCGTCGGTGGTTATTGCATACGCCATGAAAGCCTACAACTGGGAGTTCAAGCATGCGCTGCAGCACGTAAAGGATCGCCGCAACTGCATCAAGCCGAACAAGAACTTCCTGAACCAGCTGGAAACGTACCGCGGCATGCTGGACGCCATGAAAAACAAAGAGAAGCTGCAGCGCAGCAAGAGCGAGACGAACCTGAAGAGCACAAAGGATGCCCGTCTTTTGCCGGGCAGCGAGCCAACGCCATTAATACAAGCGCTCAATCAGTCCAAGTCGAAGTCGGCCGGGCATGGCGTTAGCGGCGACGGCGTACGAGGCACGGTTGAGGTTAGCGGTGGCATGGTTAGTGTGAGCAGCATCAGTAGCGCCAACGACCATAAGCAACGACGTATTGTGCGACGCAGCAGCAGTACTTCACCGAAAAGCATTCAGGGACACACTGCTATCGTGATGAAGCAGCAAAGCCACTCTCTGGAGAACCTCACACCGGAGCGCAGTGTCGCTGACGAGCCGAAGAACATGCGCTTTCCCGGCAGCAACGGCGAAAACTACAGTGTCACACAAAACCAAGTGCGGCACATACAGAAGAACACGCCCCCACCGCCGCCGCCGCCACCTCCACCGCCACCTTCATCCGCTTCGGCTGTGCTGGCAACAGTGCAGATGGTGGCAACGTTGGCCCCGCAGCCACCGACTTCTGTGCGCACAATCGTGCACGACCTGGAATCGTACAAGGACACGCGCAAGACGGCCGACGATAGGAAATCGTTGAATTTGCCATTCGGTCGTTCAATGTCGCACGACACAAGCGCCCGCGCTGTTGTTGGCACCGATGTTCTCGGCGACGACGACGCTGCTGCCAGTGGCTGTGCGGTCAAAAGCAGCGGTCTGGGCAGCCCCGTGTGGACTTCATCGGCTAAACTGATAACGCAAACATCAAATTTGCTGATGCAGCGTAGCGTTGGCGAACCGTTAGACACAACAGTGACTGGAGCAGCGACAGTAGCAGTGGTTGCGCCACTGTGCAGCCCCCAGCGGATGCGTCGTAACACCGCCGGCAGCAGCAGCAGCAATTATGACTCGGGTGATATGTTCTCGTCACAGGTGGATAGCGTATTTGCCAGGGAGGAGGAGCAAAAGCGCCACAGCCGCAAGACTCGCTCGTGGGCGGCGACCAGCGGCGAAGTTGGCGGTGGCATCATATTGGATGCCCATCCCAACAGCAAGCTGGGCTCGAACAGCAGTATTGATTCAGCCTCGTCGAGTGCCGCGTCGGCGGTGTACGAGGGCTGCGTACGCACGCGACCGCGACAGCGGGAGCTGCCGTCGAGACACGCCTCCTGGGGCTCTGGCGACAATCGCTGCTCCGTGCCCATGCGCAACAGTTCCTGGGGTTCGTACGATACCAACCGCAACACCTTTCAGTACGGCGTGGGAATGGTCACCGGCGCCATCTTCGAGGGCCAAATTCACGAACTGAATAAGAGTAATAAGACTGCCATCGCCACCGTCACCCCGCCGCACCCGCACAGCCAGCGCGCCGCGACTGTTGGCGGAAGTGCGCCTCTTCATTACCACCATGTGGGCACTGTAAAGCGCACCAAGCTGAAGCTTGAGGAATGTGGCACTGCTGCCACACTCAAGAAACTATGCCAGGAAAACGGAGACGATACCGCCAGCGACACTAGCGGCGCCGGTAAGTCTGCGCTGCCGCCCACGGCCAACAGCCCACAGAAGAGCAGAAGCGCGAGTTTGTTCCGCAGCGCATCGGCAGCTGGTTCAACCCGGTCGCAGTACCCTTATCGCTGCAACAGCGAAGAAATCATGCCCTCTGCCGTAAGCGGCGTGGTGCCACGTGTTGCAATAGTGATGCGTCGCAGCGACGGCAGCAGGCCGCTTCAGGACGAGCTATTCTCCGCGTCGGCGCCGGAGTCGTACACCATGTCGGACATCGAAAACAAAAACACGATGCCAGCACAGGATGCCGCCGACGACGAGACTGCAGCTGAGGAGACAGTGATAATGCGGCATGCACCGCCAGCAGGCACCGCAGCCATGAGCACTGAGGAACAGCGAATATCGGGCACTGTGCAAATACTCAAGAAGAGCTTCGAGGCCAAGGCGGGTGTGACAACAGTGGCAGGCGGCACTGGCGCCGGAAGCGCGCTGCAATTGCAAGTGAACGCTGCGAAGAAAGGACACCAATCGCTGCCCTCCTCACCAGTGGCGCAGCATGTCGATCACAGTGCCAATGTTTCAGCTGCAGACACAGCCGCCTCTGTTACCAACTTGCCATCCTCCACCACGGCAAGTGCGCCCAGCAGCTTCAATCAACCGACGGCCGCAGCAGCAGTGACCGCAGTGATTACTTCTTCAAGCAACCCGACTTCCGCGTCCACCTCGACTTCAAACTTCTCTTCGTCGTCATCTTCCTCGTCCAGCGTATTTGAACCCTGCGATCGCAACGTGAAAGATTTGGTGCACAAATACCAGACCACCACTACCACCGCCGCCACCAGCACTAGCACCAGTGCATCTGTCACACCAGCTGCCGTCACGGCCACGGCCGCCGCCAGCAGTGCTTCACTGGCAATAAACGCCAGCAACTTCAAGCCACGTCCACGCTCTTGCTACGACAATGCACACACCCAACGCTCGCTAATGGGCAAGCCTCACGAATTCAGCGACAGCAGACCGCCCCCAGCACCGGCAAAAATGACGTTTCCCACTGCTGCTACAACAACTGCTCCCCCTGTACAGGTGCACGGTAATACCACCAGCTCCACAGCACCCACGCCCATGACAGAAAGCATTTTAATGCAACAGCCGCAGCTGCAGCCACAGCGCCGCCTGCAGCAACACGGCAAAACTCATCCACTCACTAGGCTAAGTTTATCAAAGCAAAGCTTCAATGCCGCCGCTTACAATACTATGTAAACCGTTTTTAATTAGTGTTTATATAGCCGTTATTGTTCCATTCACTACTCACACACTCACACAAACATACGCGCGCACTCACACAATGACCCACCTCCTTCACGAATTATACACGTGCTACTTTTATTACACCCACTTTCTTGCCCACTATCCAATACTAATCATTAGTTCGCTTACAAACCTGCTGCGCATGCGTCTTCAAGAACCCAACAACCCAAAGCCGAATATATTCTACATAATCTTGTGGGACTGTAGGACAAAGGAGAGCTCTTGTGACAAAATGCGTGCTTTTTTCGTTTCATAAAAAACTGAAGTCCGTCTATGTTGATATAAAAGCATTTTCTGGGCCTGATACTATTATCAACAATATAAAATCAAAGAAAAGTTATATAAGATTGCATTTGTTGACCCAACTTCATAAATTTGTTTGGTGCAAAAATTTGCAGCAAATAATGTGTGAAAGGAACAACTTGGAATTCCAGAAATTCAAGCAAATTTAACTAAAGAGCATAAATCAGGCCCACAATTGCATTACTAGATCAAAACAATATTTGCGAGCAATTTTAAGTTTAAATTCAGTGCTAAGCCACTCGAATTTGAGCCAAATATCAACTGGAGCGTGTTATACTGTGTCATATTGAAATTATTTATTGAGATTTTATTAGACAAATTAGGCAAATGTCCAAAAATGTCACTTGTTGCTTTTAATTAGATATCCACAGGCCTAAACCATATACTTATAAGACAGTTTAGTGATCGCTGTCTCAAGTTAGAAAACATTCAGAACTTCAAAAACAATGAGTAAACGATGTGTTCTTGTTCATCTTCTAAGAGATTTTCTTCAAAGCACCTTTGCCAGCTGTAAGCGAACGAAGCCGACAATTTGCATTGTTTTCATGTCATGTTTCAGACGTATTGAGCTACGTCAATGGAAAGCCAGCCTAAAAGTATACCACACCCGCAATTACTTGTAAAGCATATCGTAGCATTGGTGCCCTAGCACAGTCCTCCATTTTACGCATGCATTTCTCACGCCAGAAGCCTTAAATTACACAAGCCGCAAAAAGTTGCCAACTGCTGGTACTTTCACCTTTTTTTTGCTGTGAGCACTTGGCATACAAGTTTGACATTCGGGTCAATCATAAATTGTGCATTTGAGCGCTCGACCGCTATCTGGCTTTGCGCAATAGTCGTTCAAAATTGGCACAATTGAAAAGCCATGCATTTCGTTTCAATTTGTGGTATTCGCATCCAATTTGAATTGCGCCGTCGCCGTGTGCTCTTTGCTTTTGGTCTGCGCCGTTCTCGCTTTCTGCCGCCTATACCTGCCACTTAAGAATTTTAATATTCGTCTTATTCATGGCGACGTGCATTCAAATGAAGAATGTGCGAATACATATATTTTCCTCTGCCGTCAGCGTGCCCACGTTCCCTACTGCGAGTTTATTTGTCGCCGAGCAGCAGCTGTTATGATTCAGCTCAGCGAAAATTTGCGCGCGCTTATCAACGTCACTATCCGATTCCCCCACCCGCGCTATGCCTGGTTCAAGCTTTTTGTGTTTCGCCCTAAGTGTTCTATGAAAATTGAAGATTGTAAACAATTTCGCCCCTCGCCTTCATACGCTGTCACCCACACTCACACACGCACACATTGTTACGCTTTCGTATGCTAACCCCACAGGCGTACACGAGTATCGACGAGTCTGCACAATGCCGCCAAATTGGTTTTAATTTATTCGTTGATTTTAGTGTTTAATACGAGTGTTTTGATTTTCGCCACAGCCACTACCTGCCCTCAGAAAACTTAAATAATAAATAACTGCTTTTAGGGCCAATTGGCGAATGTGCAGCGCCACCTTGTCTGCCGTTCTCATCTAATTATATTCAAGTTTATATACCAATGCAATTTATTATTTCACCTGTGCGCGTCCCTCACGCCTCACTGCGCCGATCCTCTGCCTACTCATACACACACACACACACACACCCTCACATAATATCATTGCTTCTTTTTATTAATTGTAATTTAATAATTAAATCGTAATTATTTATGAACGAACGCATTAAACATAAGGAACGTATTATACGTAGCGCTTTTTACCATCGTATTTGTATTTTAATTGTAAGGCATTTTGAAAATGAAACCACACAACAGCCAACAGCCGCAAACACCACCACATCATCCGCAAAATACTTGAGGAGCAGCAGAAGATGAAAGCAAGAGCAAAAACAGAAACAAAATAGCAACGCGTATAAGAAACAACATTAAATTAGCAAGAAAATATTTTGTAAATATTGTAAGATTTTTTCTATTTTTATGTTTGTATGAAACCAATGGTTTTTAAAAATATTAAAGCTGATATTGATACGAATACAATTGCTTCACTTTGGTGCGTTTGGTTGCTAATCAAATGGCCAATGACAATGACTAAATGAATTCGGCGTTCAGTCACGGAGGTGGACTGATAAACTGCCTCCGTTGCTACCTCATTCGGTGCAATAACTCATGCAGTTCAATTGCTAATTCTCTTGCGGGGACGTCAACTGATAGGCGTGCGGCAACCAATGGGCATTCGCATGTTTACAGTGTCGTGAGTTAGTCAGTTTTGTAAGCACATTTACTAGCCGAACACATAAGGCCCATTACTTTTATGATTAACCAACGGCAGCTGATAAATCCATCGGCTTAAGCCAAATCGCTTTTATTGCGATAAGCCGTCCGACTCCACTAGGAACAAGTGGAAAGGGAAATGGTTGCACACTAAGATAACGGTAATTACATATTATAAACTGCAAGTGAAAATAACGATTAGTATTCAGCGTGCCGGCAATACAATACACAGTGCCATCTCAGCGAAATGGCAAAAGTTGTGAGGAAGTATTTGGAGGGTAACTGGAAAACACGCAAAGGTATTTACACATATCATATTGTTATCAGTCCCTTAACTCTTTGTTAATGAGTCTATCCGGCTGTGTAACAATTGCAATTGAAAATATTACAAAACGATAATATTTTAGACAGCTTCCGAACTAGTAGAAACTGTATTCAAATGTGCCTAGGAATTACTTTGCATAAAAGCTACAAATGTACAGAATTTGCATTAATTTTATCCTCGTATTTTGGGAACTTTACTTTCTTTATACTAAAAAATGTCCAACTAAATCGACATTGCTGCTAAAATTTCACACATTACGCGACGCATTTGATACGGTATATTGATACGCCTTGAGTCATCCGCTTGCTTTAATATCCCATTTGAATTAGTGATCAAATAATTTCTGAAAACTATCCACCATACCGAGTATTTCCCTAGTATCGTTGTATCGCACAGATTGTTGGCAATACCGTTAACTTACATGGGTCGACGTCATGCCCCTAACGATGACTCGCAGCACTCGGCAATCGATTGACGGTTACACGACCCGTGTATAATGCTCCTCATAACAATAACTTCATGCTACAACCTCCCGACTGATTGCGTGCTTTGATTTTAATTGATTGTAGATAAATTGATTGTAGATATGTAAATTTTTAACCAGCACACTACCGTCCACTTTGCTTTCCTTTTTTGCATTTCGGCTGATGCATGTAATCGAGTACCCGCTCTTCAGGCAATCGTCTTCGCGCTGGCAATCGAAGTTCGCTCGCGCATCGCTAAGTGTGTCAAAAATCATATTCTCTTCCTCTGGCGAGATTTTTTCGCTTTTTGTATCGAAAAGTTACAAATTTGTGCAAATTACAACAGGAACGCGGTAGCGCATAGTTCGCTTGCAATAAATGAGCGTGTGAATTAGCGACGGGAACGGGGTAAAATTGTGATGAAAAAAGAATATTGTACGTGGCGTTCAATGCTGTGCTAATTTTTCTCATTTTTCTACTTTTCCTCTTGATTTCTTATTTCGCAAACTGTGTGTACATTTCGTGTTTGACACATTTTGCTTCGTTTGTGGTTTCGTCGATTGAGTGCGGTTTGTAGAAGGAAAAGCAAAGTGCGAGGCGAAACGCAATAAGCAGAGCAGACGGACAGCAATGATGGACGCTTTGGCGTGCAAGGCAACCCCGGAGCGAAATAGCGGCGGTGGTGGTGGCGGCGGTGGGCCCAGCAAAGACCCCGAAATGAAGGGCTGGCTGCTGAAGTGGACCAACTACATCAAGGGCTACCAGCGGCGCTGGTTCGTGCTATCGAAAGGTGTCCTCAGCTACTACCGCAACCAAGCCGAGATGAACCATACGTGTCGCGGCACAATCTCGTTGCACGGTGCACTCATTCACACCGTAGACGCATGCACTTTCGTGATATCGAACGGCGGCACGCAGACCTTCCACATCAAGGCAGGCCATGAAGTGGAGCGGCAGTCATGGGTAACGGCACTGGAGCTGGCTAAGGCACGCGCCATACGCACTATGGAAACTGAGGAAGAGGAAGAGGTAGAGACGGCACACGTGGTACCCAGCCAAGAGATCACCACAGTGGTGCGCGAGCTGACCGAGCGTCTAGAAAACCTGCGCACCTGCTACGATCTGATAACAAAGCATGGCATGGCGCTGCAGCGAGCCCTCGCCGATCTCGAGTCGAATGACGAAGAGACACTGGCCGTTCGCACAAAGATGATGACCGAGCGTGCGACATTGTTCCGCATAACGTCGAACGCAATGATCAACGCGTGCACCGACTATCTGCGCTGTGCCGAGACGCAGGGTCACAAGTGGTCGAAGATGGTCGAGCACGAACGCGAGCAACGACAGCGATTAGAGGAAATCGTCGAGATGCTGGCCAAACAGCACACACGCCTGGAGCAGGCAGCGCACACAGTCGTGCAGCACAACAAGGCGGCGGGGCAGCCTCTACTGAATGCAGTGCTGGCAAACGAGTCGACTGCTGGGCCGTTGACTGTCACTTCCGACGACGAGAACGAATTTTACGACGCTGAGGAGAATAATGGCGTCTTCGAAGAGGACTCGCCGCAGAACGAAGACGGCGGCTTCATCATGAAGCTGCAGAAGCGGCGCAAAGGGTCAGAAGAGCAGGTGCAATCCAGCAGTTCCTCAGAGAACGAGGAAAGAAAGCCCTCTCAGCCGCAGCAGGTGATGGTGATTAGCAATCCTAATCCAAATCCCAATCCGAATCCTAATCCCAAACCCAATCCGAATCCAAATCCAAATCCGAATCCGGACACTGTGGACCGTGTTACGCCGACGGCGAAATTTAATAGTGATGCTGTACGAAACCCAACTAACAAAATTCCGCTGCGGCAACGACGCACACGCGTGCCCGACAAACCCAATTATCCGCTGAACCTGTGGTCCATTATGAAGAACTGCATTGGTAAGGAGCTGTCAAAAATTCCCATGCCTGTAAACTTCAACGAGCCGCTTTCGATGCTGCAGCGGCTCACCGAGGACTACGAGTACTCTGAGCTACTAGACGCAGCGGCGCGCTGCACCGATGAGTGCGAACAGCTGGCCTACGTAGCGGCCTTCACTATATCCAGCTACGCCACGACGGCGAATCGCTCCAGCAAACCGTTCAATCCATTGCTGGGCGAGACATACGAGTGCGATCGCATGGACGATTTAGGTTGGCGAGTGATTGCCGAACAGGTGTCCCATCATCCGCCGATGGCTGCCATACATTGCGAGGGCAGGAAGTGGTCCTGCTGGCAGGAGTTCACCATGACTAGCAAATTTCGGGGAAAGTACTTGCAGGTGAGTTGAGATACATATAAAGAACAAGTATAGACTCTGGAACAAGCAAAAGCTGTCGACCGACTAGAAATGTTTTTGGCTTCTGGTAGAGTGTAAGCTAAAGGCGATTGGGTTCCTTTTGTTTTTTTTGTTTTGTTTAGTTGTGTCTTTTGTTATGTCATACAGATGACGCGGCACAAGTTGCACACAAAGTCGATAAGCATTCATGAAACATTTTTTATTAATTGCTGGTCAAAATTTAATTGCGGCAGTTTTCAAATTTTGAAAACGATTTACATTTGGTGCGAAGGTTTTTACCATCTTTACTTTTTGAGACCTCAGCAATTAGCTATGACATTTTTTAAACACATTTTTTTTATGGCATTACATTTGTCGATTGGTTTTTACAAACATTCACTCACTCATAACAAGGGCAACATTTCCCTATATATATACATATGTATGTACATAATTGCAACAAAGCAAGCAATTTCGTCTGGGTTAACGAATTATAGAATTTGGCAAACAACGGCGCAGTGCAGGCGCCATTGCAGATTGTGTGTTGCGCCAATTGCCACTCCGTGCCCCATTCGGTTCTTTTCGCCCGTCGAGGGCCACAACATGGTCACATAAGAAAATTAATTTTGCTAAATCTGGTGTCATTTTCATCACGCAATGCGCGGCGGTTCAGGGCCTTATGTTGTTGTTTTGCATTCTGCCAATAATGTTAAAATGGCGTGTCGCGAAAATGCAGCCGAGTCGAAAGCGAAAAGTCAAATTCGAAACAGACACGAACACGAGCTACAAGCAGCGAGCGGTGCGCGATGGACGCGCTATTTACACGTATTTGTTGTAACTATTCGTCACTCATTCTCCTCTTCTCTTCCGCTCACCGCCGATTTGTAGGTTATACCGCTGGGCAGCGCCTACGTGAATTTCGATGCTACCGGCCACAAGTACACCTGGCGCAAGGTCACCACTACCGTCAACAACATCATCGTCGGCAAGCTGTGGGTCGACCAGCACGGCGACATGGAGATCAAGGGGCTGAACGCGGCCTCGGGCCTCACGTGCCACCTCAAGTACATCGCCTACTCGTACTTTTCACGCGAGCAGCAGCGCCGCGTAAAGGGCGTGATCATGAACCGTAACAACGAGGTGAAGTGGGTGCTGCGCGGCACCTGGGACTCGTCCATTGAGATTGCGCCGGTGCTATCTACATCGGGCAGCGCAGACAGTCCCGTTTACAAAACGAACGGCTACAAGACGATTTGGTCACGACGCATGCCGCCGTCCGACAGCGACAAGTACTACAACTTTACTCTGCTGGCGGCGCAGCTGAACGAGCCGGAGGACGGCGTGGCGCCGACCGACTCGCGTCTGCGTCCCGACCAGCGCTTAATGGAGGAGGGCAACTGGGACGAAAGCAACCGCGAGAAGTTGCGCCTGGAGGAGAAGCAACGTCAGAAGCGGCGCGAGCGCGAGGCCGAAGCGGAGGCGGCCGCAAACCAAGGCCGTCCATATCCGCCGTATCAGCCGATCTGGTTCAAGCGCGAGAAGGAGGACGGCACCGACAGCGTGGTGCATGTGTACAACGGCACGTACTGGGATCACAAGAGTTCTCAGGACTGGTCACTGTGCCCCGACTTATTCTAAATCCATTTCGATTGCATGTTGTATTGAGTAGCCAGGCAGATAAATACTATTTACCACATAGGGCTAATAGAAAAACACGCATACGTGAGCCAGCAATTTTACGAATCACGAAAGTAAGGAAAACAAAATCACTCACCACGACACCACTCACCAGAGGAAACGCATACACCACACAAAGGAAGTGAGTCGCATGCACACACACAACCTCACACTTTTACATTTTCTAGAAAAAGGAGAAGAATAAGGGAGCGTAATAAAAGTATATTATTATTATAAATGTGCTAGCATCTTAATTGAGAAAAATTTTAAATGAGCAGATATTTAAAACTAAACGAATCACATAAGCAAGTAAGAACGTATGTATGTATGGGTAATTAGCTAAATGCGAATAGAATTAAAACAAAAAATGAAAACAATCCGCTAATGTACTACCTATCTATAATTAACTATCCATTGTTTACGTTGATAATCGAGTACATATGCAATGCAAATGTGTCGCCACGGAAACAGCCCGATATGTCGGCTGGTTATTTCTTTAATTGCAATTATTATACTATTTCATAATTTGTACAATTTCGTTTTCTTCCTTTTGTAATGTAAATAAACAAACAAATGAAGGCAGAATATGTTAAATGTTATAACGAAAATATAATTATTATTATTATAGTATTATTGAAATAAAGAAACAAAACAACAATTAAATGGTTAAAAATATATAATATTATAAATCAAAACAGCTGTGAGTTTTCTCAATATTTAAAATACGTTCAGCTGCAATGAGACCACTGCACAGTGGTCCATACTAAATTACACTGTGATTTAAGCAATGTTTTTTCGTGAAGAGTTTTTCCCCTAATTGCTTCGAATTTACCCATACTTTTTACGTACATACATACATGTATGCAATACTCAACCTTTTTATCATAACTAAAGTGCATTTTGAATGCAAAACATACTACTGTGCACCGTGGATTCAGCTGCGTGCTAACGTCGTATAGTCACTTTTCACATTGTGTCGCTTCAGAGCACAAGTGTTTCTAAAGTATATCAGCGGCATGATGTCATTTGCCTGCTACTTTATACTTTGTCCCCGAGGAGCGTCGTGGCCGATAACGAAAAACAAACCAAATGCCGTCGATTACCAGCCAACCCAATCAAATACAGATATCGCATTTTTTGTTTATAATATAATTTAATTTCATTTATACACAATACAAAGTATGTAACGTATGTATATCAGCAGGTAGTATTACTCATCGCTAGAGACATGGTGCGCCCCTTCTCCGGTCATGTTCGTTCGCTTTATCAACAAAGCCAACGAGATTGTGCGCGCTAAAGCTAACATCGACACGTGTCCAGATAAGTGCGGTGAAAATTTAAAACAAACTACAAACAAAATTAATTACGGCGCGGTCAACGAGGCTTCTACAGATCACCCGTTGTTTGTGTTTGGTTTAGTATGTTTAGCGACTTGAGCAGCGCTTCCACGGAGGGATCACGGCCGCGGAAACGACGGAACACTTCCGCTGTCGGCACCGAGCCGCCCAGCGCCAGAAATGTATCTTTGAAGCGTTTGCCCATTGCCACCGAATCGGCTTCACTGTTTGCGAAAGCTGCGCTTATATCGGCTGCAAGCACCTTCGAGTATAGCTGGCTGAACTGCGCGGCGGCCCAGTCACCCGAGAAAATGTCAGTCATCGAGCAGGGATGCGCGTCCTTCTTATCCAGCGGCATACAGCGATAGACGGGCCATAGTTTCTTCACGACGTCAAGCCAGAAGTCGTTGCTCTGATGTAGCTCTATGTCCAGATCGGCGAGATACAGTTCATTGCAAAGATTATAACCTGCCAGATTGGTCTTTAGCAGACCCACACTGCTAGCAAGCGTATCAGGAATCGGCTCATTGCTCGTATAGTGGCTGGATATGTTTTTGAGCGTATTTGCGTCATCGAGGAAATTACTCAGTACGTAGCCCGACACCTGCGAGGCGTCCCACTCGATGTTGGAGAGACCCGCTAGATCAGTATATGAGGCCTTTGTCAGCAGGTGTTGCAGGGCCGAGCCGAACGTTTTAAAGACCATGCGCAGATCGTCGATATTCAGCAGATAAGGTGTTTCGTGTGCTGGTGCAGTGAAGTTAAAAATAAGCGCACAGAGCGGCGTGAGGTTTGCCGATTGATTGCGATTACGAATGCTGACCATCCAGCCGTTGTTCCTGCCGAACTTATTTTCCTTTGAGTAGCAGTCAATGTAAAAGCCGCCCAGTGGCATGGCCGCATCGCCAGCATCACAGTCGAATACGTCGTAGTACTTTACAGCTGGCTGCCACACCTCTGCGCCTTTGCGCTCCACTATTTTTATGTTAAATCGTTGCTCGCTCAGTGCAAAGAGCCCGCTTAAGACACGTGGCAGTGGAAAGTATTCGCGTAACGCTTCTTCATTAAGCTGGTGCTGACTAAGCAGATACTTTCGCTGCCAGTAGGACACGTCATACAGGTCCAACTTCTGCTCGAAGCCGCTGTCCCGGGCAAAACTCTGCAGCTGCTCGATTTCCACAAACTGCGCTGGGCCAGCAAACTGCAGCAGCTTTGCAAATATCTGCTTCAAATTATCTACGCTCTGCACCATTTTTGTCTGCATCGACATAGCTGCGAAATTGGGGTAGCCTGCAATTTAAATATACAAAATTAAACAACAATATTCATTTTAAATTCACTCACTCCAGATACACCAATGCTTCACGCACCTAACAAATTCGCCTGCCGCTTACGTAACGCTCTGATCTTTTCCAAGTGCGTGCTGTTCTCTAAACTCTTCTCCAGCTGCCCGGATGCCTTGCGCACATTGGCCTGCCACACATTCCACCGCTGCGTGCGATCAGGACAGTGTTTCAAAAAGCCCTCAACTACCTGCGGCTGCAGTGTTATCTTCCACGGACCTTCTGCCGGCTTGGTAGGGTTCTTGGCAATGGCCTCCAGCAGAGTGATGGGGAAATCTCGTACTAACTGAAAGTCATTAAGAGGATGGCTAAACGAATGCACCGCCATATTGGCCTTATTCTTGAAGATAGCGCGCTCCTTGCCCAACTGCACCAGTATCTCTTTGAGACCATCCCGCTTGTCTTGTGTCTGTGTCAAGCCGTTCAGTTTACCCTCGAGCAGATAGCGCTGCAGCAGACGACCCTCATCGCCCTGCAGTTCGTCCTTTTTCTCCGCCAACGCATTGTGTAGCACTTTGCTGTTATATTTCGAAGCGCGTGCAATGCGCGCACGCTCGTGTATATTCATGTATGACTTGGAAGGAATCAAGGTGCTGTTGCCCAGATATAATGCCTTGGCAATGCCCCATGTCGTGTCCAGTGGCCCAGTGACTGCGTCCAGCTCCTGAAAAACCTGCGCTGTGTTCTTTAGATGCCCCAACTGTTTCGTGATCTCGCCTTCAATGCGCTTCACGGTTTTCTCCACCATGCCCGCCTGCTGACCAATGGCTCCCAAACAGTTTTCAATGGTAATGTCAGTAAATGCCGGCAAGCCGTCGGGTTTCACAATCCCATCAGCCGCGTGTACATCCTCGCCAATTTCCGGCACCCTTGTGAAATTCCAAATCACACACAAACATAATTAGCAACTGCGCGCAGCCAATTGGCCATCTCTTCTCGCAACTTACAGCACAATGTAGCCCACGTTTCGATGCGCCGCATACTGGCAAAGTCTGGTCGGACTCACCAGATGGCTCTGTCGCAGGACTGTGTACATTTCAATCTACTTTTAATTGTAAAAAAGAACTTTTCACAACTCAATGCAGGCCGGAAAATATAGCAAATTTTTACACAACAGCGTACGGCACAATGCCAAACTGACAGTCTTCAGGGTGACAGCTGACGGGCTTTAACAGTGCCTCCCAAACCAACAAAACATTCCAAATGGAACCATGATGAAATGGAACAACATATACTGAACGCGGAGTTACACAAGGCTAACCCATGCATTTCAAATAGAGAATTGTAATCTCACAATAGTTATTGTTAATCGGTGATAAAGTGTAGAGTCGCGTGACAAAAAGGCCAAGTTTGAGTATTGCCGATTGAAATTCCTAAGAAAGCATTTGGTGGCCACTGGCTTGAACCACGAGCCAGCAACAGCTGACCGCACAGCTGATGCCTGACGGTCGGCCGCCTCAACATGCTTCGAAAACGTCAAACACAAAAGGAATGGGGTTTTTAGCCGGATTAACCAGGAGCACCTACAATCGCCGGTTAGGCACACAACTCCATCGCACTGTCGTCACTGCTGCACATCCGTCGCGACGTCGTGTTGTTGTCACCGGTGTCGGTGCTATATCGCCTCTGGCAAATAATGCACCGGCAGCATGGCGTCGACTGTTAGCTGGCGAAGCAGCTATCACTCGCCTGGATGAAAAATTCAAAGGATTGCCGTGTCAGGTGGCAGCGCAGGTGCAACGAGATAATCTGCCGTTGGACCAGCATCTGAGCAAAAGTGACCTGAAGCTGATGAGCCCGGCCACTCAATTGGCGGTGTTGGCAGCGGAGGAGGCACTCTGCGCGGCTAAACTGGAGCCGTGTGCACTGACACCAGAGCAGCGCGAGCGTTTCGGCGTCTGTGTTGGCATGGGAATGTTCGACTTGACAGAGGTGTACGGCGCATGGCAACAGCTGCAGCGCGGTTACAACCGCGTGAGCCCATACTTTGTGCCACGCCTATTGCCCAACATGGCGTGTGGCCACATAAGCATGCGACACGGGTTGCGCGGCCCAAACCACTCTATTTCGACGGCGTGTGCTACGGGAGCACATGCCATCGGTGATGCAATGCGTTTCATACGCAATGGCGATGCGGACGCAATGCTGGCAGGAAGTGGCGAATCTTGCATCGACCCACTGTCGATCGCCGGCTTCTGTAGGCTGCGCGCACTCAGTACCTCGTACAACGATACCCCGGAGAAAGCATCACGACCATTTGACGTAAAGCGCGATGGCTTTGTGATGGGCGAAGGCGCGGCCATACTTGTGCTGGAAGAGTTGGAACACGCACGTCAGCGCCAAGCACCCATACTAGCAGAAGTGTTTGGATACGGTCTGTCTGGCGACGCCTATCACATCACGTCGCCCAGCGAAGATGGAACCGGCGCCATGCTCGCCATGACGCGAGCAATTGAAGATGCACAGGTTCCACTGGAGGACATCAGCTACGTAAATGCACATGCTACCTCCACACCTACAGGCGATCGCATTGAAGCGCGCGCCATTAACCGCGTCTTTGGCACACACGCGGCACAAGTGCGAGTGTCTTCTACCAAAGGCGCTCACGGACATTTGCTTGGCTCATCGGGCAACCTGGAAGCGGCTTTCGTAGTGCAGGCCTGCATCGAGAACATGTTGCCGCCATCGATCAACATCGACAAGCTGGATGAGGCGATAGATGTGAATGTGGTACGGGAGGCACAGACCTGGTGCAGCGATCCGAAAGCACGCCGCATTGCGCTGAAAAACTCATTCGGATTTGGAGGTACCAACGCTTCGCTCTGCATCGGCGATTATAGAGAATGAGCGAGCGGCAATTGCATTTTATATTTGATTTATTATAGCTGGCTACCTCGTCGAAGTTTTTTTTATTTTATCATATAAAAACATGTACATACATACCTACATATGAACAAAATACGAGAAATACTTCTCGGACATACCTATGTTAAAAGTTAAATTTTTATTAAATATAGACTTAAGAAACGAAAAGCGAAAACTGGTGCAAGAATTATACTTTTTGGGTGCGCTGGGCCACTGGTTGGATTCAACCGACACGACACGCAGACACAGCAATTGGAAGTCATTGACCTACTTCAATGCATTATGGCCTTAAATTCGAATTGTTCACAATTATGAAATTGTTTCCAAGATTATTTGTAAGTTTCTTGTTTGCTGTTATCCAGCATGCCGCATTTACACCCTTTGCCCTTTGTTTCAAAAATAATGCGTCTCTTGATATTTTAGGAAAATTTTTTAGTTCTTAAATTTTATTTGGAAAACTTCTGTAAAAATGTGTACATGTACGTGAATTAAATTAGTTAATTAAATTTGCATTTATCTTATACGCTTTGCCCTTGCACACGCCTATGCCTTGTTGTTGCTGCATTTTTGGGTTATTCACTTTATTTAATGCTCGATTTCTGGCTTCAACACTTTGCTTTGCTACGCTACGCTGTAGTTTCGATTTCATTTCCTATTTGCTGTTTTTCAAACAATTGAAAATGGTTAAAATTACGCTCGCTCTACTTGTTGTTGTTGCCATTTACCAATTATTACGATTATTTTTTATGGGAAATTTTAATATATTGTTCATGCAGTTTGCTGTGTACATAACCATACCGGACGTATGTATGTACATGTTTGCTTACTCTTGTCAATGCGTTTGCAATTGTGATCCTGTGTGTGTTTGCATTTTAAATGTTTGTTGTTTATATATTTTTATTACTACCGAATATATGTATTTTGCATTTATTGTTGCCGCCGCGAGGGCTATCGTATCTCTTGCTTCTCGTCAATCGCTTCGCGCAAACAAACCAAATGACTTGTGTGTGTGTGTGTGCACGCAAAGAAGTGTGTTACTGTCTCACACCTGTTGCATGTTGGCAGAAATCACAAAACCACTGATCACAAATACCGCAGGGGAAAGGCCGAAACTCATCAAAATCAAACTATGTGAGAAGAGGGACGTCTATGCGTATGTAGGAGTAGCGGGTTGGGTGAGCGAATATTTCCAGCTTCCTTACACTCTTCATTGCTGCTACTATTTCGCTGTGGTTGCTGTTTTTCACTGCGCAGCTCTTTTGTGTTTTTACATGCTTAATAGTAGATAGATTTTAATTAAAAAAGAAAAATGCTTACACTTAGAAATATTTTATTTTATGTTAAAACTACACTAAAATTAACTTTCTTTACTTTTGCATTTGTGTGTAAAGTAAATTTTAATAGTAAAATATATATATATATATTTATATATATATATGTATGTATATATAGCAATGTACGCTACGTTACAAATACAGCTAGATAAATATGTATATCTTTATTTTAATTGTATTATATGTAATTTGTTTTATATAAAACACTAACTGAAATCATCCATTACATCTTTTTACTCATTTTTTAATTCGCTTCCGCCCACCTGCTCACGCGAGCTAAGCATCTTCAACTATGCCTGCTGGCTGTCCTATCCACGCGCGCATGCTGCCTGTCTGTCGTCCTGCCTCTTCGGTTATACATAGAATGTGCAAATCAACAGTTATTCGAATCGTTTTGGCTTTCTATTAACTATACAATGTGTTGCTGTAGGCTTTGAGTGTGTGTGAAGACTTTAAAAAGTATGGTATTGCATTTTGATAAATTTCCCACTCGTGTTTCCTTCCCAACATCCATTGCCATTTTCAAATTCATTTCATTTCCAATAATTTGTAACAATTTTGAGGTTTAAGGCATTCAACCGACTTCGAATCGGCAGCAATTAAAATAGGTTAAATTGCCTTAAAGTACGTATTTGCGGTAGGTGTACGTGGGTTGCTGCTACTGACTGTGCATGGCACTCACAGCCCGACTTCGAAATGACCTCCCGGCATACAATTCTGGAGTGAAGGTTTTTGCACTCAATTCACTATAGATTCAGATTTCGAATGCCTATAATCTACACATTAATCACATTTAACGACAGGAAGTTCGATTTAATTCAAATAGTGCATAATTTTTTTTTATATTCCGCATGCATGGCCGAAATTCAACGGAACTAGCACTGGTGTAAGCGGCCGCCAACACACGAACGCGCCATTCTGGGTCTGGGCAAGTACAAAAATACTAATTCAAATTGCTGTGCTGTTCGAATGGGATATTGGATCACTTCGTTTCATTGGCATTAGTCAATAAATGGCAAACGTATCGCACAGTGTGAGGGACGTTGTATAATTGACAACTTGACTTTCGGTGTGCACCGGTAGCGACTCCAGTTGGCGACTCATTAGCGTTTTGAGGACGAGGTGGCGTGGCGTAAATAAATCAACGAACGCAATTGCGCATTTAGCATGGTGTTTGTGGTTGTGTTTATTTTCTTTGACGACTACGTCGAGAACATATTGCAAAATATTTCACATGAAACTAACACTAACATAAGGTCATAATAGACAGAGATAAAAATAGAGAGAGGCTCGAGTTAAACGCTAAGATGAATGTGAGAGTGAGCGTGCGATAGTGACGTTGCGCTTGTTTAAAGAATGGTTGCCGAATAATAATTTAAACTTGTTGCTAAACTAGGAGAAGTACAAACTAATTTCATTCCATCATCATTGCCGTGACTTAGCACTTAAAACCGTTTACACCACACCAAAATGCTGGGGGCCCTAAAAAGCTGTGGGCGGCATAGTAACCCGAAACCGAATTTCACTTCAAGTATCCGAAGATCAAGACAACTCGTCTTCGGCTTCTGCTGACTTCGGATTTGAATTTCCGTACGTTCTGGCAAATTGCGTGGTCGCTTTGAGATTATGCCGTATTTAAAAATATATTGTTATGCTTCACATTAGAGGGTATTCCTTGCAGTTTTCTGTTATACAATATTTGAACGTTTATTACACACTAATAAAGTTGTTGTAAATACGTAGTTGCATCGTTGTCCTATTTTCTGCTGCTGTTAGCCACTCACATAATCGAACAACTATGTACATGTGCCAGCCCTACGCCAGTGTCAGCACGCAAGCGCGCGGCCATCCCAACCCACGCAGCACGCACTCGACTGGCAGGCGAACTTAGTTAAGCAGTGCGTCCATGGTATATGGAAACGGTGGTTGTTGTTTGATTTGCTGTTGCTGTTGTTGTTTCTGCAAATGCTGGTGGTGTTGCTGCTGTTGCTCAACCGACGTTGACGCTGTTGCTGCTGACGTTGCCGCCGACGACGGTCAGTCTAGTATCACAACCTGTGACTCAATTGGCCTGCTCGCCACCAGCGGTTTCACGGACAGATTTCGCCAGGGCTTACGCGCTGCACGACGTAAGTCGATCGGCGATAGCATTTTCCGTGCTTTTCTAAATGGGCGAAAATTCGATATAACAATGAGATGGCAATGGTTACTTTCTGGCCACTCACTTGCTCGCCTCCGTTGCTCTGAAGTAGACATCGTCTGGTGCGTCCATCCAGCTAATGACCTGCTTACGCCCGTTGCCAGTGCGTGCCATTTGTGCGATTTTCGGTTTGCCGTTCAACTGCATAAAAAAAGTACTTTTAGAGATTGTGATCAACACAAATTTGATTTGTGGTCTTACATGATGTCGCGCCAAGGGCTGGCCCGACGCGGCCATCATGGCGGCAAATTGTTCAGGACTTGGGCAATGTGACGGCATGGGATCCTTGTTCGGCCGCTTGGCAGGTGGACCGGTCGGTACGATAGTTACTGCAAAGAGAATTTTCAGTTTGAGACAGTTACCGGATGTAACTAACTAAACTGTACCTTCGGTGCCGTTCAGCTGTTGCTCTTCGTGTGCACGTTTACGCAACGCTGATGGTGCTGGCGCCGGGATTATGGTCAGATCCTTCTCCAGCTCAATTATCTTGTTGGGTATGCGATCGTACAGCAGACTGCCATCCGGCGCCTTTGGCGGCTTGGGGAATGAAACCACATCGGGCTTGGGCATTTTGTCCTTCGGTGTCAGCACCAGCCACTCATGTGGCCCAATGCCAGGCGAGCCCAGGCGATTTGCAATTTTCGTTACGCTTCCGCGATCTTTCTTCTTAAGCAACAGCATTGCTTTGATTTCGACAGGACTTTTGCCATTCACGCGATTTGCAACTGTAAAAGTAACATACGAGATACATTAATGCTTATTTAAAAAACGAAAGCACAACAAAACAAATGCCTACATTCTTGTTTCACCAACTGCGTGTTTATTGCGAATGACGTCTGACGTGCCGCTTTCTTCGGCTTGATACAGTTTCGACAGATAATACGTGCCAGCCGCGTCATTGGATTTGTATGCAGATAAAACGCGGTGCGAGTCTTCATGATGGGACGCGGCGAACCAGAACTGATAGCGATTCCGTGCGCTTGCGCATAGTGACGCGCCAGGTGCGTTTTTAACTTGAAATCTTTGCCGCAATTGACGATTGAACATCTAAAAGTACAATGTAAGCCGTTGGCAAAAACCTGCATGAATTGTTAACTCACTTGTGCATCTGCCGATTCGATAAATCGCTAACTTTTTCCTCTTCAACCACTTCCACGACTTTCTTTTTCGTTTCATGTTCCGCTTCGTGCTTGATTGCGTTCTTAAGACCGCCGTACTTCTTCCAGTAGTCCCAACACGTCTGACAGAGGCGAGTTGCCACATGGCCACTGGTCCAAGGGTACCACTGCAACGAAAAACACTCATTAAACATTTCGTCAAACCATTAATTCTGCATCGATGTTTGAGCGAAGCACCACTACCTGCGATGATTTGACAGTTGAGCAAGATTCACATGGTTTGCCGTTGTTAGACAAGTCGGTGCCACCGTTTGTGGTGCCATTATAAATGCTGGCTCCACCTTTGATGGATACACCGCCACCCTTGCTGGCATTATACTGCGGTATGTAGACTTGCTTTAGCTTTAGCTCCGCCTCCACGGCCTTGACGCGCTTCTGCTGCACATAACGATCGGTCGTTTTCCACATGTAGTAGTATTCGATGATCTGTTTCAGTGTCTTCCACGGAAGCTGTACCAAATCAGTCAACTAAATCAGTTTTACGTCAAATTCACACGCAAACCACATACAAAATCCTGTCGAATGTCGTTGAAGTCTTTGCCGTACTTGTCCAGCGCCTCCTCGAACAGATTCGCCTCAGATGCGCTCCAATCTTCGATTTCGTCGCGGCAGAGTACAGGTCCTGTCGAAGGAACTAGCGAACACATTGCTTCCTCAACGGAATAGTTATGCTTGTGCAGAATGTCCATGGCATGAAACTGCAAGAGATGAATATAAATCAATAATGTAGTGCATTTGCATTCGCCTTAGCGAGAGGCACTTACCAGCGTTATGTCGCGACTGGCCGCCGCCGCTGACATATGCAGCGAGGGCTGCTTCACGGAACTGCTGCAGTCCAGGGCACGCGCGAATGTGCCTATCGAGCGCGACACAACCAGGAATTGATCGATTTTCCGATCGGTCAGACTGTGCTGCGGCGTCCAGACGAGCGTCTCCAGCTCCTCCAGCTTGCGCTCATCGGTGGCGACGTCTTTGAGCTTGGCGGGTATCTCACTCTGGTAGCGGCTGCCCACACGTATCTCGCCCTTGTCGGCAAGCAGAGTTTTTTGATTTGGATCGAAGACTAAGCAGTAGAAAAATGTGTCCTATCGCAAATGCAACAACAACAACAACAAAAAACAACGAGCACAAGGAAGCAATATTAATTTTTAAATGAAATGGGTTTTTGGAAAAAGCATTTTTCAAAAGTTCGGTACGACAGAGACAGACAAGAAGGTGGGGCTCAAAGCGCATAAAACTACAAAGCCGCTAAGTAGAGTTTGGTGGGAAATTTACGACTCACGTCTTTATTCAGATAGCTTTGCAGTGATTCGGTCTCGTTCAGCAGTGTGACGGAACATTTGCCGCGGATCTGTGTGGCGGGCAGTGCCTCGACTTGGCGCGACAGGAACAGCTCGCGGTGCTTGATCTGATAGCGTTGCTTGGCCGTCAGCGGTTCACCTTTCTCCATGGGGGCGCCGCCGACGCCTGCGCCATGCACCGGACTGCTGCGGCCCTCATCCAACGCGGCTGTAATATCAAACAACACATTGCAAGTCAGACTCAGCGTGCGCCGGTGTCAAATTGCGACTTAAACTAAATTGTACCATATAGCTAAGTGTTCAACCAATAAGCAAATATGTATGCCCTCAAATACGATTCTAGTATGTCAAAGGTGCCAATTTGCGATTTCCACTACAGTACTACAACAACAAAAAATCAATCAATCATACAACTACGAAATCAAAAATATTCAAGTTGGTGTACAATTTTCTTTTGCTTGACAAAATTTTGTTTGCGTTTTTTATTTGTTTTGTTTTTAGTTTGCTATACGCTACGCTAGTTGCAATTTTACGATATGCTACTGTGAAGTTGATTGAGTTTGTGGTACCTATCGAAGGGTCTAATACTGCTTGTGCGGCTTGCTCTTCGCCTACTGGTGTTCTAAGCCAGGTTTTCTTCAGCTTCGTTGCCAGTGGGGAATCTTCAGCGGTCGCCACTACGTACGAGTAAGTGAAAATTTCAATCGTTTTCATTAGCATTTCAAGAATTATAAATATTTGGGTTCAAATCAATACAATTGTGTTTTTGTTTTTGTTTTTAATTTCTATATAACTTTTTTCATTCTTAATAAAAATTCAGAGGCCAAAGATTGAGAGAAAGCGACAATTAACGACAACTAAATACTACAATTTTGTTCGTTTTAATGGAAAAATAAAAGTTACGAAACGCCAATCTTTAGTCTTTACCACTCGTTCAATTGATAATTTTAGCCGCGATTATGAATGTCCTCTGGGTCAGCAAGTAGCACATGTTCGATTTGGATATTTGCGTGGCAGAAAATTGCACAGTCACAAAACATAGTTTGTAGGTTTTCGCAGAAGTCAGTCAAACTTTAGCAACAGCTAACGTCTTTCATACGATTTTACCGCAAGGGAGTTGCAAAACTATGTACTACTGTGTCCAAAAAATAAGGTGACATTTGAATTTAATTTTATCGTGGTGTTGTGCATTATGAATTCCTTCCGCCGGGCCAAACAGTCAACAAGGAATATTATTTGAACGTTATGCGTCGTTTGCGTAACGCTATCCGCCTAAAAAGGCCGGAATTGTGGAAAGACAATTCTTGGTTTTCACACCACGATAATGCACCATCCCACACTGCACTCGTAATTCGTGATCATTTCGCCAAAAACTCAACCCATATCGTTCCGCAACCACCGTATTCACCTGATCTGGCGCCGTGCGACTTCTGGCTGTTCAGCAAGCTCAAAAGACCGCTTCGGGGACACCGTTTTGATACGATAGAGGAGATTCAAGCCGCAGCGAAGACGGAACTGAAGGCCATCCCGGAAAGTGACTACAATCAGTGTTTCGAAGATTGGAAAATCTGTTGGCATAAGTGCATTGCATCGGGAGGGGATTACTTTGAAGGGGATGAAATTTATTTGGAAGAATAAATAAAGAATTTTCAAAATAAATACAATGTCACCTTGTTTTTTGGACACAGTAGTATAACAATTATTTGCATTCCTTTCACAACTAGTGATCAATGTGTTTGTTTGCAAAATGTTTTAATACACGTTGTGCTGTTTCAGATGTCAGAAAAGTTGCTTGAATACCAGGAATACTTCTCACCTTCTTTACAAAACCTACAGTCAAGTAAATTCTCAAGCCCCATCATGAATCATATTCGTACAAGAAACGAAAATAAAATCAATATTGGTATAAAGTTCGCCACTTGAAAAAACACAAGCAAAGGTACCTTCTATCTTAAAGAAAATAACATACGTTTTCGGGAAAAACTCTTTTTAAAACCATAATTGCATTGTCACTTGTGGTTTTGTCTTAGAAGTTGGGCATGTTAGGATGTAATATTTATGCATGTGATAAATATGTGAAGAAATTTTAGAAAAATTCTCTGCAGTAACATGCAGTGGTCCCCCAAATACTTTGAGTGGTTAACTGATGGCTTTAACTCAACAGGGAGGCATAACATGGCAACCGCCATAGCTGTTTCAGTGCGTTGAACCGCGAGACTGAAGCAGTTTGAGCTCCGATATATCCAACACTAATAATAAATAGAAAAGCAATTTTTCTCTCGGCGCAGACTTTACGTTTCCAAAATTTTGGCAAAACCTACAAACACCTACATACCTAAGCACTTGTGTGTACATGTGTAGATGTACATAGCTCTAAATATTAATAAAATCTAGACAGCCATTGCGGCCCACGACACTGATAAAAAGGAAATTGCTTCCGATGGAAAAAATGCCTTTGGTGTGAAAGACTAAAAACATTGAAAATTCATTACTTAAACAAACAAATAAAGAGGAGTGCAAACGTTGTGCGACGGATGAACACTATGTTTTCATACGCAAAATGAGAGGGTGGCAACAGGACGTACTCGTAATGGAGCAAAAAAAAAAGACTGTGGTGCAGCTGCCAAGTGAGAAAGAAGAGGCGACGTCGGCGCAACTGCAGGAGGCGCGTTCGGCATGGTGTAAGCAGGGGGGCAACGTGGGCGCGTCTGCTGGCTACCAAAAGGATGTGCCGCTTATTATTAATATTGTTTTTTGCGTGGGCATGAAAGCTGCATACACAGGAAAATGGCGAAAATGAAAGCAAGCTTTCGGGTTTGAACTGAATCCACAAGGTACAAGTATATCGGTACAGGAGCATATTAGCGTGGCCTAATGATGAGGCGGAGTGCATGTTGCCGCAAATTTTGACCGTCAAGTATGTATGTTAAAGTTTTAAGCCCCACAGTTCCAATTGGGATTTATTTTACCTCCTCATGTTTGAATACGCGCGCGTACTCCTTTTTTTTAGAGGAAAGCGGGGGCAGACGGCTTCTATTAAATAAGCACAACGAGCCACGTCAAACTTGCACAAGTGGGACACGAAGCGGGTGTCGCATGGACATCATGTTGGTTGCGGGCGTGGGTTGGGTGCACCGGCCGCCCATGATAAGCAGGCGAAAAGCGCTACAGGAAGAAATATTTTCGCTTAAACGTGGGGTGGTATGGGCTGGCGGGAGGGGCATATTCGTCGTTCCCCGAATGTAGGTACACACACACACACACGCACATTTTGCGGACTGCTACGGATGTAAGTGTGTACAAATGCGTCTGTTTGTCAACTTGCAGCTTTCATGGGCTTCGTGCGGGCACACACACACAAACTCAAACATTTTCGCGCACTCTTACAAACGCACAAACGCACACTATCACCTATGAACGCCCATGCGGCCCAATGCCACCCATCCCCACACCAGGCCCAGGCATCGACAACCGCTACTGCCTGCCGCCGCGACCATAAGCGGGTAGCTATGCAGATACTTGTAACTCTGCCTGATGTTGTTGCTCTAACGAGTGTAGCAACTGCTCTCGTTGTTGTAAATTTTGCTGATTGCTGCCGCTGTTGTTGTTGTTCTCGTTGGTGTTTTGTATTAGATGTTGCTACGGATGCGGATACGAAATTCTGCGCGTAGTTGCTGTTGCTGCCACCGCTTTTCTAGTTGCTGCTATTGCTCGGCTTGTTTTTGTTGTTGTAATTGTTGCCGGTGATGCCGTTGATGGGCAGAGCAATATTCTGGGTAGCTGAGACCGCATTCTGCACTGCGCGCTCCTCACTGCAAGTGTGCAGTGGGCTGCGAGCAGACGACAGCCAGGCAGGCGGGACAGACTAAGATGTGGGTGCGCAGGGCAGTACAGCGTTGTGTAGGCAACTTTCGGCTAAGCAAACTGGTAGGAGGTTTTATGAAAAAAGAGCAAAACATAAAAAAGAACGCGACAAATGACGCAACGCAGCGCAGCCCATCTGTGTCCTTCTAACAGGCGCAAATCGATACTTTTCTTATTTTCTGTTTCATTTTCAAAAATGCAAGACTCTTAATTGCCGCCGAAATGTCATCAACATTTTGATTAGCTTAAACAATTCCCCAAAGCGTTATCAACGGGCCGAAAACGATGCCGAAGGCTAATGCAATAGAAACGCAATCACATAAAACTCGAAAGACAATTAAAAGCTGTTTCGATAGCTTAGCCGAGGAAATGTTGGCATAACAACATTGGTGGATGGCGTGCAAATGTTGCTTGGTTGAAGCTGCGCATAAATAACGAAATGTACGAGCGATGTGTGGTCCAACACACATAACACCATCCAGTTTGGTGCCCCAAATTTGAATATCGGTGAACGAGTGCAGAGTGTGGTTCATAAGTGATATAAATTGTTTCTAAAATTTGCACATCACTGTTTGTCTCAAACCTGTTCAGATTTGAATTAATCCTTCAACGAATATTTGATTCGCATAGAGAGGAGTAACGCGGATGAGGTGACTCAAATCTTAGATCGAAAGTGGGAATACAATGCGTTCACGAGTAACAACCAGCATGCCCTCTTTCGATGCAAGTAAGAAAAACTCCCTTGTCCGTAATTATTCATATAGCTCAGCTCTGGAAAAAGTATAAAGCTGACATTGAGAGGAGGAGTGGGAGCAGTAATGAGCTACTAAATAAATGAATAAATACTTTTTTCAACTGAATTCCGTGAAAATGGTTGCTATGTACACGCTTTGTTTGAGATCCAGTATTCACAACAGCCACAATTTCGTTGCTAGAATTAATTTACTGCAATACACATGGCGTACGTAAAGTACACTTGGTGAACTTAAATAAGTAAGGAACTAATACCCGATCAATTAAAACGAGTAGTGGTCTCATGGAAATTGCATTTCACAATAGCAAAAACACTTGAAGTTATTATCGTAAAAGTCATACACCTGCACGAGTTACCTTCCATCATAATAAGCCATATTACTAAATACAGTTATAAGTAGGTATCGGATTTATATGCAAAAACTATGCAAAAAATGCAAAAATATGCAAAATATGCAAACATATGCAAATATGCCGTGCATATGTTAGCTCATTCTTAATATTTTTCAATAAAAATAGATTCTGTCTTGGTCCCGTTCAAATCGGAAGCTCCAAAAAATATGCACTTGCATATAATTCCGATCCCTAGTTATAAGTTAAGTAAAATGTGTTCGTAGTGATTCATGCAATGACCCCCAGTGAGATGATATGCCACGGCTCTTCAAGTAAAATAACTATAACCGAGTCACGACGGCTCGCAGGCTACTCTGAAGCACTCGATTTGATTTGATGAAGTATTACCATTGCGATCTAGCCGAAATCTTTCCAAGACTATTATGTTACACAATACCTTGAACTGGGTTGCACCCAACATTAAAAGAAGCATCTTATAGCTTAAGGTACACGACGCTGTACAGTGTTTAGCACCGCATTGCGCGCTACTCGGGTAAATGATGAATGTAGTGCTCGTTATTTTAAATGAAAATATGAGTGGAAATGATTAGTGCAGGAATAGGAGCAGCGAAAGCGACTAAATACGCACGCTAGACGGCATACGAGATGTTTTACTTACGTTGATGCTTGTCTGCGAGCTGCACTAACGGATTCGGCAGATCACGTCGCCGATAGAAGCACATCACTTTCGCCTCGACATTGCCCGATTGGTTCTTGTTTAGCTCCTCTATGCGACGTATGAGATAAGGACTATTCGAGCTCGTCTCCACGTAGACGTAATCTGAAAGGTGAAAGAAGCAAATGCGGACAGTGAGATGCTGTTGGTAATTCGTGCAAGTTGAAATGGGTAGCGATGAAAATTGGGGTAGAACACTTCACTACTCTTTTATTTATTTATTTATTTAGTTAAAGTAATCCAGAAGTTTAATACAGTTCGTACAGATTACTACGAGATGTACATAAGTGAAATATATATATAAATATCCTAGCTAATTAATTCATTCAACAAAAATTTGAAATGAGTTTCGGAATAGGAAAAATCTAAAACAAAAGAATTTGAGAGCAAATTGATTTCTTTTAAAGCTCTACAAATTGGGGCAAAAAATTGTATAGGGTAGGTAAGGTAAGAAATCTGCAGCAGACCCATAACAGACTAATAGAAGAAAACGATTTTTAGAAATCAAACAAATGGGGTTAATTACTTCCACCCAGTCGAGAGGAGGAGAGCGAAACGCAGTTATTGAAGCAGAGCTAGAGATTCAAACGCACAATTCGGCCGGTCAGCGTGTCTGCGTAACCATGCAACGTAACAGTCGCAACGAATGGCGCAACGACACAACAACAACAACAGCGCCACATATCACAAGCGAAGGGGGAGATAAGCAACGGAAGGTAGAGAGCGGCGGCAGCAGCTACAGCCACGAACCTGTCGCACACGTCGCACATTTGCTGACACTGGTTTGTTGGTTGTTTAGTTAGTTGCAGTCGCAACGACTGAAAGCCAAACACCAAAATCATACAAAAAAAAAATACATACAATATGAATAGAAAATACACAAAATGAAAACGGACAAGTGATCGAACCAGCAACACAACAGACGAAAGCGACTAAAAAATGAATTAATCTTGGCTGTGTTAACACACACACACACACACCCAAACACATGTACACGTAGGCACCAGTGCACGGCACAAGCAGTCCACAAACCAATTGACCACCAGCCAGCGACGAGCCGGGCGCAGTATACACGAAAAAACGGAAGACGCCTTTCCAAGTGTTGAAATGAAATGTGCGAAACCCCGTTTAAAGCGAAAGATTTATCTGTCACTTTTTGCCTATATTTTCCCCGCAACGAAGGCGAAATGGATAAAGGGAAATTGTCTGGCTTGAGGACAAATTAGGGCATAGCACTCTAAAGTAGCTATGCGTAAGGCCATAGCTTCCGTATCGAGACTTAAGTACATCAAAGGAATGCAGATACAGACAATTCAATGAGTTAAAAGTTATGCTTAACTTATTGTTAAATGCTATGTTATACTGTGTAAGAGTCAAGGACGCCGTACAGGTGAAAGAAAATGTGTTGTTTGCAGGCGGACTGTGAAAGATGCAAAATAAAGCAAAGTGGGAGGGAGTAAGATTTAAATGGCGGCAACACAATGGGCTGAATATCAGAATCTAAATATTTGTAACATTTCGATAGTTTGCTCCATATAAGTTTTCTATTTTTGTTTTCATGAACTTGAAAAATCACCTTTTAACTTATCACTTATCGTTTTTTATATCTCGAAAACTCAAAAAACTTGTTATTATTGTTTTAAATAATGTTTAGGGCAAACTTTCATTGAGTGCATACATTAAAATTGCAATTTAGAGAAAACCGTTCGACATATCGAATAATTTATATTAATACATATGTAGTACGTGCCTATGTATATACATATATTTTAGTTAGGTATAGTTTACAAAAAAATTATTAAATTGTGTCGACAAGGAAATGTGCTATTGTCGCTTTTACGCGGCTTCACATAAACTTTTAAGATAAAAAAATGATTCAAATTGTTTAGATTCAGTTAGTCGGATCACTAGACATAGTAACATTGATAAGAAGGTAATCTTTCACAATGCAATATCCCTTCCACCATCTTGAATTTGGCAACTTTACGATGACGTATCCAACGTTGGCACTGGCCTCGCCAGCAACGTGTGCACTGGACAGGAGTGCACATTGCGTGGCTACACAATGCACTTGCTGCCCCTGAAACCAAAGTCAAAATTCCAATAAGATCGTGTGGCTGTTGCCGTGTTTTATTTTTGGCAGCGTTGGTGAAATGTACTTTTCTCTTCCCCATTTTTGAGCAGCAGCAGCGCTGACCGCTGCCGCGAAGCTGCTCGCACTATTTTCTTACTTCGCCAATAGGCGCAGCAAGCGCCGGTAGCGCCACCAATATGCACTACTTCCACTAACTCCACTGGCAACAGCAGCAAAGCTGCCGATAGACACATTTTAGTACCGCCGACATGCCGGCGCAGTTTTCACATTGTCCCAGCGGCACTTGTGCAGCAACCACTTTTTAATTCGCTGACTTTTCAACAGTTTTCCGCAATCACCACAAGCTAATTTTCATGTGGCGAGCAGCGCCGCTGCCAGCAGCGAACCGCCAGCGCGACACCACAGCACCATGCACTTTTGGCCGCAGACAACGGCGCGGCCGCGACGGCTACGCAGACAACCGTGGCCGCTGCGGCAACGGCAACGGAACAGCAACGACGCCGACGGCGGCGCCAGCGGTGAAACGAAAGACACGAACCAGATGCAGAAAGCAGAAGTGAAAATGGAAAATTTTTCTCACCTCCAACTCGATACATATTTGTGGCCATTTTCACACGTTTCACGCGCACAATTTCACACGCAAAGTATACAGCACTTGTTCAATAACAATTTTCCACAGTTTTCATGCAATTCACTTGACATTTAATCGCGTTAATTTTAATTTGTTGTGATTGCATTCACAAAAGACGCGTTTTTTTCGTCGCCATCTTAGAAAATACAAAACGTCAAATGTCAAAAGACAAATTCACGATTGCACCGCGAAATTCAACTCGTGGTCAATATTATTTCGACATGCCCAATCCGTTGCAGCGACAGCTGGCGGATCCCGCGCACGCCACCTGTGCGTCAGAACTGTGTTGGCCAACTTTTACCAATAAAATTGCCAGATTGGCAGCACTTGCAAGTGACGTGGACGTGAATTGAAAATTGTGGAGCTGTGAATTTTGTGCCCAATCAATTTTTCGTAAAAAAACGCAGGGATTAGGCCATTGCCACGCCTAAACGTGATGACGACCTACGAGGAATTCATACAGCAAAACGAGGATCGTGATGGTGTGAGGCTGACGTGGAATGTGTGGCCGTCGAGCCGCATTGACGCCGGCAGGCTAGTGGTACCGCTGGCCTGTCTATACCAGCCCCTGAAGGAGCGCCCCGACCTTCCGCCCATACAGTACGAGCCGGTGCTGTGCACGCGCAGCAATTGCCGTGCCATCCTCAATCCACTCTGCCAGGTGGACTATCGCGCCAAACTGTGGGTGTGCAATTTTTGCTTCCAGCGAAATCCGGTAAGTTGGCACGATTGCTCATACTATGAATTGAAACCATAGCTGATTGGACAATTGTGAGTATGTCTAGTTTCCGCCACAATATGCGGCCATCTCGGAGCAACACCAGCCAGCCGAGCTGATCCCAGGCTTCAGCACCATTGAGTATACCATCAGCCGCGCGCCGTGCATGCCGCCGGTGTTCATTTTCCTGGTGGATACGTGCATGGATGATGAAGAGCTGGATGCGCTGAAGGACTCGTTGCAAATGTCACTTAGTCTGTTGCCGCCTAACGCATTGGTTGGTCTTATCACCTTCGGCAAGATGATCCAAGTGCACGAGCTGGGTGCCGAGGGCTGCTCCAAGAGTTACGTGTTCCGTGGCACCAAGGATCTAACCGCCAAGCAGGTGCAGGATATGCTTGGCATTGGTCGCAGCACCGGTGCACCGGTGGGTGGTCCTGGCCAGGCGCCGGGCCAGCCAATGCCAGGCCCCGGCCAACAGCGAATGCCCGGCGGTGCCGGCATTAATCCCAATGCCGCGGTGCCACCGGCGAATCGTTTCCTTCAGCCCATCGCCAATTGCGACATTGCGCTCGGCGACCTGCTGAGTGAGCTGCAGCGTGACCCCTGGCCGGTTCAGCAGGGCAAGCGCTACCTGCGCTCCACCGGCGCCGCGATGGCCATCGCCGTCGGTCTGCTCGAGTGCACCTACCCGAACACGGGAGCGCGCATAATGGCGTTCGTCGGTGGCCCTTGCTCCCAGGGTCCCGGCCAGGTGGTCGACGACGAGCTGAAGCACCCGATTCGCTCGCATCACGATATCCACAAGGACAACGCCAAGTACATGAAGAAGGCCATCAAGCACTACGACGCACTAGCTCTACGCGCCGCCACCAATGGCCACTGCATCGATATTTACTCGTGCGCATTGGATCAGGTGGGACTGTTGGAGATGAAGCAGTGCTGCAACTCCACGGGCGGCCATATGGTTCTGGGCGACTCGTTCAATTCATCGCTGTTCAAGCAGACGTTCCAGCGGGTGTTCGCGCGCGACGCACGTGGCGATCTTAAGATGGCCTTCAACAGCACGCTGGAGATGAAGTGTTCCCGCGAGCTGAAGATATCAGGCGGAATTGGGTCGTGTGTGTCGCTGAACGTGAAGAGCCCCTCCGTGTCGGACGTGGAGATTGGAATGGGGCACACGGTGCAGTGGAAACTGTGCACGCTCAACCCCAGCTCGACGATGGCGTTCTTCCTGGAGGTGGTGAACCAGCACGCGGCGCCCATGCCGCAGGGCGGGCGTGGCTGCATACAGTTCATTACGCAGTACCAACACGCAAACGGGCAGAGGCGCATACGTGTCACTACGCTAGCCAGAAAGTAGGTGCAGCCTCTTTGTCTTTGAAGACTCGATCTGAATTTGTTTTCGTCTTTGCAGCTGGGCAGACGCCACCACCAACATACACCACATAAGCGCCGGCTACGACCAGGAGGCGGCGGCTGTGATCATGTCGCGCATGGTGGTCTATCGCGCTGAGACGGACGAGGGACCGGACATCTTGCGCTGGGTTGACCGGCAACTCATTCGACTGGTACGAAATTCTACCATATTTAATTGGACTGTTCAATTAATACTTTATTTCATTTACTTTTCGCTTGACAGTGCCAAAAGTTCGGCGAGTATACGAAGGATGATCCGAACAGCTTTCGGCTGGCGCAGAACTTCAGCCTGTTCCCGCAGTTCATGTACCATCTGCGGCGGTCGCAGTTCCTGCAAGTGTTCAATAACTCACCGGATGAGACTACCTTTTACCGGCACATGCTGATGCGCGAAGACCTCACGCAGTCGCTTATCATGATCCAGCCCATTCTCTACAGCTACTCGTTCAACGGGCCGCCTGAGCCGGTGCTACTCGACACATCGTCCATACAGCCGGACCGCATTCTGCTGATGGACACCTTCTTCCAGATATTGATCTACCATGGCGAGACGATCGCACAGTGGCGCGCACTCAAGTACCAGGACATGCCTGAGTACGAGAACTTTAAGCAGTTATTGCAGGCACCCGTTGACGACGCGCAGGAAATACTGCAGACGCGCTTCCCCATGCCGCGCTACATCGATACGGAACACGGTGGCTCACAAGCGCGTTTCCTTCTCTCGAAGGTCAACCCGTCGCAGACGCACAACAATATGTACGCCTACGGCCAGGTGAGTACCAAGAGCGGCAAGCGAGAGGCACATGGTGGGTGAGCGATGCAAAAAATTGAATGAGATGTGGAAATCGAATATGGATTTTGTAAAACGCGACTGCTTTGAGAAAAAATTCAAGATTGAATTTTATACTTGAATAATTATCTTGGTGGAGCGGGGTAAAAGAATACACGGGTTGTTTTCGGTTTGCGTGAGGTGTTTATTTGTAGACGTACGAATGACGAGTAACAGATAGTACCAGAAACATTAAACGATACAAACGGCCGAAGCCGGGGAGCAGCAAATAAGGGGCACATTAGTACAAAAGGAGAAGGAAAGATTGGGATTAGTGATGGGATCGACGGATCACTAAATACAGCACAGTACTTTTCACCGTTAAGGAAAATTGTCACATGAAATCATCTTTAGTAGGCATGGTCATGTCAGTCTATCTGACTAATTAGATCAGATCCTAGTGAAATCAGAACGGATCAGATAAAGTCAGAAATGAGAATAAAGCATTGAATCTCCAATTTCAAGGTGCAGAGTTCACAAATTTTGGAGCAAATCAGCTTTTGAATCGAATCCCATCGTTTATTATTAAATGTAATTAATGGAAAGTTAGCCGTGCCAAGCTATTTTATCTAATGAGGAAATGGAATTTATTTTGAAATATTAATTATTTGACTGCCTCGAGCCCACTGTGTGCCATCGGTAGCTTGCAATCTACGATCATAATTCTGATTTTTTTTATTACTCATTTTCTACTAATTTTGATTTTACTTATTTTTGCGTGTGCTCGTACGTGTCCATATTTGTTTGTGTGTATGACCTTGGGGTCGTTCAATTTGCTGTTTTGTCCACAACGACAATCGACAACGAATTGAACGCCACGCAAATCCAGCCGGCAATTGGCCAGACAACGGTATTTATGATTTTTCACTTTATGCCAAAATATATGATGACAATGCTAAATATGATATGATATGGATCCCCTTCACGGGGTGACATACATACATACATGTAGTATATTTCGGGGCTGCTTTTTTTGGTGCTGGTTGCGGTTTTTTGGTGTACAGTGTCATTATCATTTTTTCACTTGTAAATAAAACACATTCGCCACTTTGTTGATTTTATGAAGCCGTGCTGTAAATTAACAAAAACGCTAATTCGTCTTTTTAAATAAATTACGTGTTATTGCAAATGCTCAGGACGGTGGCGCACCTGTGTTGACCGATGACGTGTCGCTGCAGCTATTCATGGAGCACTTAAAAAAACTGGCCGTCTCCTCGACCACGTGAATCGGCCTGTGGCACCGACTGAGGGCCAGCTGCCGCCGTTTGATCGGCTACCTAAAGCAGTCAATAAGGAGTTGTGCGTTCTGGTGTCGGTGCGCGTCGGCGAGGCGCAAGTGAATGCAATTTCCATAAAGTACGAGTACTACTACACATTATCAATAGCCTATTTTAAAAGCAGAACTCTGTTACTCTATGTTTTAGTTCTACCATTAAATGATTAAATAAAATATGTATATGCGCGTTTGCGAAAAATTAGTTTGTACAATAAAATCTTTTATTTAAGTATTTATGCGTTAGCACATTTCCACTTTTCGCGCCACAACGCCCATTTCAACTGCACTTACAACTACAATATGCAAAACAAGAAACAAAAAAGTGTACTAGAAGAAAAATGCCACCGGCTGCGCTCTACAAACGGAATGAAATTTGCTAGTCTACCCACATTTTCTGCTTGAGCTACGTTGCCTGCGCCCGCCCAGCGTTAATACTTTAACTATAGCTTGAAATATGCGTTCATTTGTGTTTTTGGGTTCTTTGCGTGTAATTTGGAAATCGCCTATCCTTGCGCTCCTTCGCACACAGCGGATCAACGTTTAGTTGAGGAAGCGTATGGACATCTTCTGCTCGACGTCGGTGCGCTCCAATGCCTTGCAGAAGTCCTCGAACGAGATTTTGCCCTGGCAGCACAGATCCGCTTCCAGTATGGTGCGCTCCGCGATGCTGATCAGCTGATCCTGACTGATGTTGGCGCCGACCATCATGTGCAAGATGCTCAGCAGCTCGTCGCGGCTGATGACACCATCATCGTCCAGGTCGTACATCTTGAAGGCAACTAAAGCAAAAAGTTTAATTAAAATTCAAGTCTGGCCCCCAAGTTAGCCGTCTTACATTTTAACTTCTCCTCGCGACTGTTCAGTTTGTTCTCCTTTTTGGGGTTGATGGGTCGGAAGTGGGCCAACACGTTCATGAATTGCCGGAAATTGACGCGATCGTCGGTGCTGTCCTCGAAGAAGGAGTGCACAATGCGCTCGCACAGCGGATTGATGGCCAACTCCGGAATGCGCAAGAAGTCATCGCGTGAGATAGTACCGCAGTCACCACGATCCAGCGAGGTGAAACGTGAGTACAGGCGTTCAATTTGATTCGACGTAACTGAAAAATTTAACGCACAAAGGCCAGTCGTACGAATTATGTAACAAAACAATGCTGAATGTGTTAAATTTCGTTTTCAAATAATTGGTTCACAACAAGTTTTGATACCTCGATAATAAAACAGCAAAATCTGTTAACTGACACATTATAATCTAATCGAGCCAGAGCCACTTCGCTTGTTAAACGTTAGTGCATTCAACATGCCATATAAAATCTCCAAAATTATCTGCGTATATTTAGCACAATTATCTCTTTGCTTAATAAGCAAAACTTGATAAAAAGCTGTCCCACGCACATTGCGCCTATCTTATCAAGTCAAGTTTATGGTATATTTCAAATGGAGCCGGTCAGTAGACTGAGGCCGTAGCCGACGGTTATCAATTGAGCGTAACATTAGATAAAACGATACGTACAATTTAAATTTATCGCACATAATTGCTGAGTGCAATTCATCCTTATCGAAAGAACGTCTCACCAAAAGATTGTCGTAGTTAAAAGTATCACATTAGGTTATCCCAAAGTATTAGTTATTTACAATTTGTATATCTTCACTCATGACGTCAAGCCGTCACTTTTTTCAGTGGCCTTTCGTACGGAAAATTTTTGAAGGCATTCGGCCGTTTCAGTACAAGGTGAGTGCGGCCAAGTGCAACGCCAGTATTCCGCTGCCTAATGTCTGCTGTTTGCATAACTACCGCCCGCCGTTACCCTTTTATCCAGCACTGGCACATTGTCGGAAAAAGGTGCAAAATCTTCCATTGGCAAGTGCGAACTGCGAATTCTCACCCAGCAATACTCTGCCTAAACATTTATATTTTTTCGCCTCGCCAATCAGTTGTGTAAACAATGTATTGCTTTTTTTATGCTTTGTATTAGCCTTGCGCCCCGACCTGCTGCATCAGCACTTTTGTTGTCTCCCCTCCAAGCCCTGTACTTACACTCCGTCTCCTCTTGTATTTGGGCAATCTCCTCCGGCCGCAGCAGCAACGATGACTTGTTGCCCATACTTGTGGCGTTTGCTTTGGAATTGAGAAGCGTGTAAAACTTGCGGAAAATGTGGAAAAAATTGTTGGAATCGCGCAGCAACTTCTGCCGTAACCACCTAACAGCGATGACAAATAAACACGGCTTTGCCGGACCACAGAATTGTGAACGGCAGTCAGCTGATTTCGAATTTCGGAGTACAGTTCAAGTTGGGGTTGTGTGGTGCCAACAATGAAAAACCTAAATTTGGTTTAGAAGAGAAATATAATAGTAGTGTAAATTACTTGAACAGTCTTTGCAAGAGTGTATTATAATATATTTTTTTAATAATAAAATATTCCTGAAATAAATTGAAACTACGTGAGCGTATGAGTCGCATTAACTCAAAAATGATTTCATATATACAGACTTCTACACTATGTTTGCCTAAACGGTGAGGATCGTATATTTACTTTAAACATTTGTCAGTTTTGCAAGAATTTAGAAACCTTGAAGAATGATAGATAGCTTTGATAGAAAAGCATTGAATTAATCCCTTAAAAATATTTGATATCTGTTTGAACTAATAATTGGTGATAGTTTTCCCAATCACTCCTTCAACTCACCTATACATCTAATGTGTCAAACAAGTAAACTTTTGAATAAAATCAGCAAATATATAATTGTGAATGGTTATTTCCACCTTTTGGTTCTAAGTTACTTTCTTCTCTGTATTGCTACAATATTCGTAGCAATATTCTTCAATATAAAATAATTGTCCGCATGTACTTTTTTGTGTCCGGCAACACTACTCCGCTGACAGTGCACTCAGTAAAGTGCACAGCCGCAAATTTGCGTAAACTTTTTCAGGTTTCTGTTTGGTATTGTTTATTTGGGAAACGAATCGGAAAAGCGCAATGGAGCGATTAAATTCCACCTTAAACGCGGTTAAGTCGTTACGTTCCAATGTGCGGCAATGTTTCGAGCACTTGGCGGATGGCACCAACGGCGAGCTGGCAGAAGACAGCCGCACAAAGTTCCTGCTCAAATTTCAGGAGAACTTCAACAGCATCAACACTCAGCTAAAGTTAGTTGCGCACTGCATTTCCTTGAAGTAGCAAAACTTGTAATCTTATTCTTACATAGGGAAGTGGAGGGACTCATTAATGGGCTACAGGTGCCACAGGCATCTTTTTGTCTGGGCAATACCACGTTTCTGGCGCAGGAGACCACGCAGGAGCGGCAAGCCTTGTACTCACAGCTAGTTAACAGCTACAAGTGGATTGACAAGGTAAATAGTCGCTGTACAGTGTCTTACAACATTTTTATTATTGCTGTTTCACTGACAGGTTCACGACCACAGTTTCCTGGCTTTTAACAACTTGAATCAGAATAACCTGCGACGTTCGTACACGTACTGCTCGCAGAAACGCGGCCGCATACCGTTCTCCTCGTGCAACAACACAGATCCGGAGTGAGTGTTTCCAAATGAAATATTGAATAGCGTATAAACCCATATTTGTTTTTGTATAGCCACACAGACAAATTGCTGAGCGAAATCAATCATCTGCACACCACCTACAAGGTGTGCCGTCCATTTGGTTCCAATGCTGTTGTTATTGTAAGTCAACAATTAGCCATTTTATGCTCGATCGTAAACTTTCGAGCTCGACATGGCTGCCTTGATAAAATTCCCCAAATTACATTCTGCATGTTTTCCGTGCCGGCAGGTCACAATTAGTCGCGTTTTAAAGGCGGCCATCGTGTGCAAGGGCGTGCTCATTGAGTGGGTGACGGTAAAAGGATTCGACGAGCCGTTGGACCATGACGACCTGTGGGCCGAGTCACGGTACGAGGTCTTCCGCAAGGTGCAAGAGCACACACACATTGCAATGTTGCACTTTTTCTCGCCAACACTGCCCGATCTGGCCATCAAAAGCTACATGGTAAACATCTATTTATATGCTCATTTCCTTCAGTAACAACTAAGCACTTTTCCCAGACTTGGCTGCATAGCTACAGCAAGCTTTTCCTGGAGGCGTGTAAACGTTGCGGCAAATTCGTATCGAATGGTTTGCCGCCCACGTGGCGCGATCTGCGCACGCTTGAACCTTTCCACGAGGAATGCCGAAACTGTTGAAACAGCCCTGTTGGCTACTATAGGAATTAAGTTTAAGCAATTAGCATGCGTAGTTTTTAAATAATTTCATTGTATATTTTGCAGAAACAATAATAAATCATCAAATTAATCTTGAATACAACACTATGCAATTAAAAGGACTGCTCTGCAGCAATCAGACTGCTTTATTCTTTATGCGATTCGGCAATTGCGTCTACGCTGCACTTCACAAATGAATGCGCATGTGTGTCTTACAATTGCGTCGTCACCTTATTTACAATTGGCGGTGAACAGCAGACCCTTTTGCATGCACAAACGATTGAAATTTTGTCTCAATGTTTGGCGCAGCTGCAGACGTTGCTGCTGCACCCACTCACGTTGGCATTGATACTCCAACACCACCTCCTGCGGAATGTATGCGTCGTCCTCATCGTTGTCGTCAGAATCGTCCTGCAAACATAAATTAAATGCTGAAGTAGCTTTTGCTCCTCTGTCTGGTCTCTCTTGCTCCACTTACCAACATTTGCTGCAGGCTCAACCAGTTGCTACCGTATGTTCGGCACAAGTCCGTCTCAGCCCACAATTCATGCTGACTAAGTTGATCGTCCTCCACCAGGTCGTGTCCGTCACCTGCACCGTCACCACCATGCTCGTGATTGCAGAAGCCGTCCGAGCACGATACCTCCGAACCCTCGGGCGACGAGGCGGCACTCGACGTGCGCGAATTCTCCGGCGAGTTCGACTCGCTGCCGTAGCCTGAATCCTTCACGTCGTTCTCGCACGGGCATTCATGCGGCGGCTCTAAGCATACGCCGCACTTGTCGGCATCGCAACTGCACACACTGCCTTGTGTGGGCTGTGCAGGCACACGCTCTCGTTCCCGCTCCTCCCGCTGTAGCAGATGCTGCGGCTGCATAGAGGTGCGCTTCTTGCTACTCTTTTTTTGCACCTGTTTGTGCTTTTGTTTTTGTTTCTGCTTTCGTTTCTTCTGCGACTGCTTTGTCTCCAGCTGCCCATCTACCTTCAGAGCACCGTCTCTGCCCACACTTGTGACCACGACAGTCTCTTGTGACAGTAAATTCTGTTCCAACAGTCCGTCCGCCTCGTCGCTGTCGTCACCCAAATCAACTGCCTCGTCTAGCTCTTCTTCCTCCTCATCTTCGTCAGCTTCTACGGTGTCAGAGTCGCCGTCATTCTCCGATTTTCCCGATTTGCGGCTGCTGTTCTTCTTCTCGATCTTCTTTAACTTCTTTTTCAGCTTCTTCTGCTCCCGCCTGTATTCTTTAGCCTTCTCGGCGCGACTGATTTCCTGGTACAACAGCTCGAGGTTGCTGATGCCCTGCTTCTTTTCCACCGCCATGTCGAAGCTGCGACATAGCGCGTGCACGCCCACTGCCGCAAGCACTTGACAGGCGCGCTCTTCCTCGCGTAAGCTCACGTATATGCGTCGTAAGCGTTCATACATGATCATGCCAACACAGGTGAGCACTTCCTCCTGCGCAATTTCCAGTGTTTTGGCATGGCGTTCGCGTTGCTTCGAATAGCTGCCACAACAAAAATAAAGGGAAAGATGATAGTAAAGTGTTTCGCTTTCAGCGCACTGGCGCATAGTTACCTTCCGTTGACTTCGGGCTCGGCGCGCCGTATAAGAGCGTCGAGGAAGTCAACTTTCTTCGTGATGATTTGAATGTGCTTGTCCGAGTGGGACTTTCTTATGTTTGCGTACAGCGCTGCGACAAACCCCTCTTTGGAGGTGGTCTCGGTCACGAGTATTTGGTATGCCTTTTCGATCTGCAAAAGATACAAACACAATTTCGATTATGTCCGACACTGGCTGGGCGGCAGCCGTTGCGGATTTTACCTTGGTGCGGCAGCCCTGACAGAACTTGTGCTTCTTCAGATAGTTCTCCAGCACCTCGTGCAGTTCTTTCGTCTCTATTATGGCCAATTCGTCGCGGCAGTTGTGTTTCATGGAGAACCACACCTCTCGCCACGTCTCCGAGAACGGACGCGAACGAAACGCATCCAGCGAGTGCAGCACGCACCGCGTCTTGTTGCGCAACTTGCTTTCTAGCAAATTGTTGAGCACTTCATGGTGTCTGTAGAGCAGCGTACCCAGAGCCTGCGGCGTTGCCATCCGCTCGTCCCGCACCGTGAGCACGCAGTTGCTCTTCAGCACCAGAGGATCAAGCGTCGGATGGCCGGAGAGTGTTAGCTGGTAAAACAGGCGCTCCACGCGCCGACGACAGCCCACACATGGCACGCACTGATTCAGCAGGGCAACCAGTGTCGAACTATCAATTTCCAGCGACTGCCGGAGCTCCTCTGCACCTAACAGCTTAAACTTTCGTGCAAACTCTTCCAGCTCACGGCCACGTATTTGTGGACTATCGATGCACAGACCCTTACTATTTAGATCCATCAGCATCTGCAATTGAAACGATTAAGTAGCTTAAGCTATCGCCGATTCATACCAAAGTAATTTAGAGCTGTTGGCAGTAAACCTAACTCAATGAGGCCTCTTGCTGCAAAACAAATTTTTGGACTGTGAGAATGCCGAAATGCGGAATGTTCAAAAGAAGCCGTCATCGACAGGCAAGGCCTGTTTTCTCTTGTTGCTTTGAGCCTTAACTAAACCAGTGCTTAGGCTGATAAAGATCCATAAATGGTATCGAAATCTTAACGACGACTGCACGCTGCCCGAAAGTTAGAATGAAATCGTTAGGAATTTCTTCAGCAATTAAGAATTTCTGCAGGAACACAGAAGTCACGAATGGCGCACTGGTTAAGCATAAAAGTTGTTTTGTACTCGTATCATGCTAACGCCGCAGTGAACACGAGTTTGATTGTTTGATGTTACATTACAGCAAAGTAATTATGTTTCTGCTTTAATGAGGAATAGAGAAGTGATTCAACAAACTGCTAATTTCGTTGCTTTATGATGATAATGATAGTTAATTAGACTTGGGGCTTAAAACTGCTTTAACGCGATTCCTCATTAAAAAAAGTGCCCAAACGTATCATTAACAATTTCAAATATTGCCAGGAACAGTAAAATTAATCATAACATTAACCAAAAATTTAACAAAAATGAAGGGTTAATATAAAACAAAACAACAACAACAAGGACGTATGTACGAGTATTCGATTAAATAGCAAACCGTTGTACAAAGTTGGATGAGGGAAGCTGAGAAATTTGGCGCATGCAATTAACTGAGTTTCATAACCACTATAACAACAAGAATAACTAAATAACAAAAACAACATAAGTTGTGCGGCGGCAAAAACAAAAGCAATGTGTTAAAACAAAGCGACTTGTCATAATTTCAATGAAATGTGACACACAAACTGCACAAAGTGCGCACCGCGCAGCGAATCTGTGGCCGCTTAGCCAGTGAAAACAAAACCACACGCACTTCGTCGGGAGCTCACTGAAATGTGCAACAGGTTATGAAAATTATTGCCAAATGTCGGGCCGCGTTCGAGGCGTAAACAACGAAACCTTAACACATGCGCGAAATCTTCAGCAAGTTGTCTTCTTATCGGCCAGCGAGTGATGCGCGTGTTATGCGCAAAATAAACAAATAAATAAGAGGCAGAAATACTCATTCCAGAAACTTGACGAATGCAACGCTACACATGCAAATGCGGCGTTTCCAAACAATTTGGAGCGAGAGCGTGCAGCGCGGCGAGGCAGTGCAGCTATTTCGGCGATGCTTGTCGGGCAGTGTTACGAAGCGCGGGGCAGTGGTAAAAAGTTGTTTGAATGCATTTCGCCGAACCTGTTTCTGCAGTTGGACCATTAAAAGAACAAAAATCGCCTACTGAATCGTCGACGGAGGCAGCACTAATGCTGCGACACTGCGGCTCCAATTAAGCCCAGCTACAACTTTTTGTGATCGCGGTGAAATGCACTCGCCGCTGGACTCTTCGTTGCCGTTGTTGTTGTCATTGGGTGGAGCAGAGGAGTGAAATTTACCACTAATTGTATGCTCATATGATTTCTATTTGTGCGTCGCTGTTGCTCGCACAATGGAAAGTTTTCGACGTCCCAAACACCCATCCACTTGTTCGCTGGTTTAACTTAGTAGCGCATTTCTAATATGATTCCCGCAAGCTTTGGTGGTTGGAGAAAAAGCAGTTGCTGGCCACATCTTTGCCAGCTCCACTAGCAACTGCGCTGCGACCAGCGACGCGTGTAACGTCGATGTTCAAGGTTTCCCGCATACCAATGTTTTCAAGTTTAATAAACTTCTGATTGACGTAAAGGTGTAGCTCCCGCCCCCGCCCACATACACGCCACAGGTCACATTTACTACTCGCATCGCGCACTACTTGGATGTCAGCTCCCCAGCCAACTTACCATTAGAGAAGAGTCATCGCCAGCGCCCGCAACCACAGGTATCTGTCTGTGGCCGATGCTGACCACGTCCTCCGCTCGATAGACATCCGTCAGTTTTGCCATTCCAGCCGCAAATTACTTTGATATCGTAGAATTACCAAACGCTCAACTACAAACGGCACACGCGCAACAATTGTTATTTGCGAACAACAACAAATGGACAGATTTCTATGGCTTTTAATTTTTCGTAGCGACGAGAAATTGTGAGAAATTGTCAAACACGTAGTTCACTCGAGAAGATCTTCCAGCACTGTTGCACAACTTGGTAGCTTTATGGCGCACGAATGTCAATTTTCGGCACAATGGCACGTTTGGCAGCACCCCGGCCGGTCGTGGGAGTTGTTTACTGAGTGCGCACTGGCAGCAGCAACGTTAATGCGTTTTAGCACAGAAATGACAATTTGTGGCCGCTGCACTTGTTTTCGGGATTTTCACGGTACCGTTTTTGACAAACGTAACTGTTAGTAGATTTGTGCACCTTGTAGCAGTCATATGTTTTCGAAGTGACACGTTATGCTGCAACACTGAGTTGTGTTCACAACTCACTAAACATGGTTGCTTGTTTGGCAGCGCCGGCCAGACGGTAATCCCTGATCTGCAACGGACCAGGTGTTGCTTTAATGATAAAAAATTCCAAAACCACTCTTCTTATCTGCACCTTCAAAATAAACTACTTTTACGACAGAAGGCTCATGCAGGTCTGTAGGTAAGCAGCGAAAACGCAGAGCTTTTGACGTGACTATTTAACTACTATTGCTGTTCACGTTAATTTCAGTTGCTATGAATACCATAGGAATTTCTATCGGTTAATGGTTGGTGTTGTAAAGTATTGTATAAATACAATAGTTATGTTTCGAATATTTGCTAATAAATAAACTTCGATAGCCTTATTCATAAAATACAAAATTTTAATAATAACATCTTTCGAAAAGAACTCAAAAATAAATACATATATATAAAGTGCTTCGTTTTTCTAAGGCTCTATCAAACATTTCATACTTATCAGTATTAGTTGAGACCAATTCTGTTAACATCTGTACTATTATAAGTATGTATATACGGCGTGAAGAAATAAAATTATAAATGTTGTTGTATGACTACAGGATAAAGTATAAAATTATTTAATAGTATGACTATTTACAACAGGGGCGAAAATCTTTCAAACTACAGTGGACGTCCAGTATAACGAACTTTCCATTTAACGAATTTTCAATTTAACGTACGGCCAAATTTTTTCCATTGATGGTTCTATATTACGAACGAAAGTGAAATTTGCTATTCGATGTAACGAATATTTATGTTGTTTTTCACCCTTCGAAATGTTTTTATTTGAGTATTCACATTCTTTACAATAACAATGAATGTTTGGTTGCGTCAAGTGAATGGTACTTCAGTGAAGTGAACGGTACCTTTTGTTTTTGTTACGTTAAAACTTTCAAATTTATGTCAAGTTACCGACATTTTCAAATTCTGTTTGTATGCATTGCTGATAATTTTCACAGGATTTGTTTTGCGTTCGGTCGGCTTTTTTCTTTTAAAAATTAAAATTTTAATAATAAATCAAGAGAAATTGCCATACAGAAAAGTTTACTTGCGGTAAAGAGGCAATCGCGCATCGAAAACTTTTTCACTGTACACACATAGCCATATTTGTATTTCCAAATGCTGGAATAAAACAAGATATTTGTTTAAAAACTGAATATGTGAGACTTATTTCTTTAAGAAGGATGGTTTAAAACAAACAAAAAATTTCGATCGATTTAACGAGTTTTTCGATTTAACCAATTGGGGGTACAACATAAGATTCGTTATATTGGACGTCCACTGTAATTGAATTTTTTTGCAGATCTGAGAGAAGAAACCATTGATGATCATTTTATTATTTCTGTAACTGACCGTTTATTATTATTGTTTGGCGCTGAGCTTTGTTAGAATTGTTCAGGCAGTTTTTGTCATTCGTTCCAATTGTGATATTATGCAGGTGATATTCAGAAAATTGGAATCTGCAACAATATTCTTTAGGGTATTAAGGTATCTATTGTGAATGGTTCTTCATAACGGCGACATTAGACTAGCAAATCGTTAAGAAGAGGAAGAGGTGGCCAAGAACAAGAACGAAAGCGAGCACGAAGAGGCGAAAAAATTTTAGCAGTTTGGTCAGGGATTAAATTATTTTTTACTTGCCGAGACATTGACGCTAAAGAATCGAAAACGGATTTTTCCAACATTTAACTGACCATAAAAATGTCACATCATTACGTGGTCACAGCGCAAAAGCCGACAGCGGTTGTAAGCTGCGTAACCGGTAAGTGGGTTGGAAGTCATGAGGCTGCTGCGGGTAGAAATGCGAGCAAACTTCACGTTTTGATTGAATTGTGCGAAAAATATACTGCAATTGCTGTGCCTAAGTTGACGCCAGGAGTGTGTCTGTAAGACCTAAGCATCCGGCGTTGAACAAAAGCTCATGTCGGCAGTAGTGTTTGTCGGCGTGGGAGAGTGGCGCGCAAAGCCGGCCGACATGTTTTCATGTGTCGCGAGAATTTGTGTCGTTGTAAAATCAGCAGTCGCTTCCTTTTAGCTCACTTCTAATGTGTTTTCTGCTTTGTTGTAATCAATTGGCAGGCAACTTTACATCGCCCACTGATTTGAATCTGATAATCGCTCGTAACAGTCAGTTGGAAATCGATTTGGTTACGCCGGAGGGACTGCGGCCGCTCAAGGAAGTCAACATTAATGGACAGATATCGGTGATGCGTCACTTTCGTCCACAGGTTTGTGCTGTCGCAACGATATTCCGTGGATTGTTCACAATTGTATTTCTACTTTGCAGGATAGCAAGAAGGATTTGCTGTTCATTCTCACGCTCCGCTATAATGTCATGATATTGGAGTGTCGCATGATCGGCGACACTATCAGCGTCATAACCAAAGCGCATGGCAATGTGTCGGATCAGGTGAGCATTCCCACTGAGGGTGGCGTCATTGCTGTCATTGATCCGAAGGCGCGTGTCATCGGCATGTGCTTGTATACGGGTCTATTTACCATCATTCCGTTGGACAAGGAGACCAGCGAGCTGAAGGCAACAAATATGCGGTGCGTCTTGGCGTTTAGCCTTTAGTTTGCTTTGTTGTTTATGCTCATAAATGATGCTCTTGCAGTATGGATGAGCTTAACGTTTACGATGTGGAATTCCTGTACGGCTGCATAAATCCGACCATAATTGTTATTCACAAGGACAATGATGGCCGACATGTGAAGACACATGAGATAAATTTGCGCGACAAAGAGTTTATGAAAATCGCCTGGAAGCAGGACAATGTTGAAACTGAGGCGACAATGCTAATACCAGTGCCCACACCATTGGGTTAGTATGCTGTTGCAGTTATAATGTTTGATTGATTAAAATTTGTTAGTAACAATATTTTGTTTTCAGGTGGCGCTATTGTAATTGGCCGCGAGTCCATTGTATACCATGATGGTAATAGCTATCACGCTGTGGCGCCATCTACTTTCAAGGTAAGCTCGCTTTGAGTCTAGATATTATTTTAATAATTTGAAATTATATTGTCATTGTAGCAAAGCACTATAAATTGTTATGCACGCGTGGACAGCAAAGGACAGCGATATCTGCTAGGCAACATGTGCGGCCAATTGTTTATGCTCTTTTTGGAGACGGCGGACAATGGCAAAGGGGGTGCTACGGTCAAGGAAATCAAAGTTGAGTTGCTAGGTAAGCGAGCGTTAAGGTTGAATGTCGTTTGTTCCTAATACAAAATCATAAACTTGTAGGCGAAATTTCTACACCGGAGTGCATCACATATTTGGACAATGGCTTTCTTTTCATTGGATCAAAGCACGGTGACTCGCAGCTGGTGCGTTTAAGTACTACGCCGAATGACACTGGCTCATACGTGATCCCAATGGAGAATTTCACCAGTTTGGCACCGATACTAGATTTGGGTGTTGTTGATTTGGATCGGCAGGGCCAGGGACAGATAATTACCTGCTCGGGCAGCTTCAAAGATGGATCGCTTCGAATTATTAGGTATTGAGAGAATGGGATTGGCCTTTCAGAGTAGAGTGCTTGCTGGTGCTTAGTTGTTTGGTTTCACCCCTTACTATTTTACTATTACTTAGAATTGGCATTGGCATACAGGAGCACGCCTGCATCGACTTGCCTGGCATTAAGGGTATGTGGTCGCTGAAGGTCGGCATCGATGACAGCGTCTTTGAAAACACATTGGTGCTGGCTTTTGTCGGCCACACACGTATTCTAACACTAACCGGCGAGGAGGTCGAGGAAACAGAGATTCCGGGCTTTCTCAGTGATCAGCAGACTTTCCACTGCGCCAACGTGGATTATGATCAGGTAGGTCTTTGGTACACTTACTATTACTGGATGAATCATATAACCGTTTACTGATAGATAATTCAAGTTACTCCTCAAACTGTGCGACTGGTGAAGAGCAGCAGCAAAAGTCTTGTGGGCGAATGGCAACCACCTGACGGCCGGCGTATTGGCGTCGTATCATGCAACGCATCGCAGATAGTGGTGGCCTCCGCTTGCGATGTTTACTATATCGAAATTGAGGATTGCTGGCTATCAGAAAAGTGTCATAAGGCGTTGGAGTATGAAGTGGCTTGTCTGGACATTACACCATTGGACGATGGCAAAAACAAATCAGAGTTAGTAGCTGTTGGTCTATGGACGGACATTTCGGCAGTTGTCTTGTCGCTGCCGAAGTTGCAGACAATGTATACCGAGAAATTGGGAGGCGGTAAATATACAATACAATAGCAACTAATTTAGATGTAATGTTTATTTTTTCAATTATTGTAATAGAAATAATTCCACGATCAATTTTGATGACCACTTTCGAAGGAATACATTATCTACTATGCGCCCTGGGTGACGGCTCCATGTTTTATTTTATTTTAAACAAAGAGAACGGCCGGTTAACTGAGAAAAAGAAAGTAACGTTGGGCACTCAGCCCACCACGCTGCGTACCTTCAAGTCGTTTGCAACTACAAATGTGTTTGCCTGCTCGGATCGACCCACAGTCATCTATTCCTCCAATCATAAGCTGGTGTTTTCGAACGTGAATCTGAAAGAGGTCAATCACATGTGCTCACTGAATGCTCAGGCGTATCCGGACAGCTTAGCTTTGGCCACCAAAAATTCTGTTATTCTGGGTACCATCGACGAGATACAAAAACTGCACATACGTACCGTGCCGCTGGGCGAAGGACCGCGTCGAATTGCTTACCAGGAGAGTTCACAAACTTTCGGAGTGTCCACGATGCGTATCGATGTACAGGGGCGCGGCGGACCCAAGCCGACCCGGCCTAGTGCATCCACTCAGGCGCAAAATATCACATACGCCTCGAATATTGTTCCAAAGCCCGGAGGTGGCAACACGTCGACCACAAATGCCGAAATCGGACAGGAGCTGGATATCTACAACTTGTTGGTTATTGATCAGAACACTTTTGAGGTGCTGCACGCGCATCAGTTCATGCCATCGGAAAGCATAATTTCACTGATGTCAGCCAAGTTGGGTGACGACCCGAACACATATTATGTGGTGTCGACTGCGCTGATCTATGCCGACGAGCCGGAGCCGAAGGTGGGCCGCATCATAATTTTCCACTACAACGAGAATAAGCTGACGCAGGTCGCCGAGACGAAGATTGATGGCTCGTGCCATTCGCTAGTGGAGTTCAATGGCAAAGTGCTTGCGGGCATCAACAGTTTTGTGCGGCTGTACGAGTGGACCAATGAGAAGGAGCTGCGCATGGAATGCAATATACAGAGCAACATTTCCGTCTTGTACTTGAAGGCCAAAGGTGAGTGAGCGATGTGAGTGACAAGTGGGTTGGTAATTGTGTGAATGTGGCTGCGCTTTCAGGCGACTTCATTTTGGTGGGAGACTTGATGCGTTCGATGACGCTATTGCAGCACAAGCAGATGGAGGGCATATTTGTTGAGATTTCGCGCGATTGCGACCCGAAATGGATGCGTGCTGTTGAGATACTGGATGACGACACTTTCTTGGGATCTGAGACAAATGGTAATTTGTTTGTCTGCCAGAAGGACAGGTAAAGTACTTGCTTTCAGATCGATAGTAGTTTGAAGATCAACCGTGGCGTTTTTGTAGTGCTGCTACCACGGACGAGGAGCGGCAGCTGCTGCCCGAGGTGGCGCGTTTTCACTTGGGCGACATTGTGAATGTGTTCCGCCATGGCTCGTTGGTGATGCAGAATGTCGGCGAACGCACCACGCCCAACCATGGCTGCGTGCTGTACGGCACAGTAAATGGCGCCATTGGCATTGTCACCCAAATACCGCAGGACTTTTACGATTTTTTGCATAGCTTGGAGGAGCGTCTGACCAACACGATCAAATCTGTAGGCAAAGTGGATCACTCCTATTATCGTAGTTTCCAAACCACGCAGAAGATGGAACCGTGCGAGGGTTTCATTGATGGTGATTTAATTGAAAGTTTTCTGGACTTGAGTCGTGATAAAATGAAGGAGACCGTGCTGGGCTTGGAAGTAAGTTGCAAAAAATTGAATTCGACCACTTGGCCCTTTTTTGACTGTATTGAATTCGTTTTTCAATATGCAGCTAACAATAAATGGCGAAAAGAAGGATGCCGATGTTGACGATGTCATCAAAATAGTGGAGGACCTAACGAGAATGCATTAAATGAATTTTTGGCACTGCCTTCGCTACTTCAATTCAATTTCCTTCGAATACATGTTTGGAATTTGATTTCTGATTGTTTGTTCAGTTAAACAAAAAACAAAGAAAATTGAAATACCTACCTGCTCGTTATCTATGATTCCGAAAAATCGTTGATGTTTTCTATTTATTTTCGCTCAATTAAGATTCATTCAATTAACAATATGTGTAGTGTTTAACGCAGTATTTTCAATACAAAAGCGAAAAATATTTTACATACTTGGTGATAATTAGATGGGATAGAGATTAGTGTAGACGCAGTTTCAGCTTGCTGCGAGGTTGTCTACGAATGGTTAAGCTGGTTCTAGGGACTCGAGTAAGAATCAGACTGTCACTATTGCAGTTGGAGAAATCGGTTAGTCATCTGTCAATAAAACATCTCAGTTCAGTTCAGTTAATTGTTACAATTATGTTTTCCTTTTTCGAGATTTGTTTTCATTTCGGGATTCTTGGCTGATCACTCGATTGCACAAATGATGGCCAGCCATTATTGCAGCCGCCATCTTTGTCATAGAATGTATTTTTAGTTGGTTGTGCCTATTCTAGAAATACGGCAGCCAGATACACGCCTGCATTGCCGCTATGCCACGCTATGGTGATAAATCGTATTTGAATTTGAAATGAACGCGATACATCGGTTGTCCAACCAAAATCAACCAGCAACGGCGCAAACTCGGCAATCGTTGAACGGAACCGCTTGATGGAAACTGGAGCTGGAAGCGAAATATGTAAATAAAAAGGAACAATAACAACATGCTCTGGAAATGGGAATTAGTTTTACATGCATGTGTAGATGTATATGTAAATATTATACACTTGAATGGGCATGCAGGCATGTGTGTGTGTGTGTGTATGTGTGCGCGCATAAGAGGAGTCGACGATGGCGCACGCCAACTGCAGCGACGCAGCGCATTTGCTGCGGCTGCACGTGATGCACCAACAGGGTGGCGATTCACAGCAGCGACGACACTAGCGGCAGCAATCTAGTGACTGCTAAAACTGCAGGAGCTGCAGCGCCGCTACGCGAACGTGATCGGCGGGCATTGGGGGTTCGCTTTGTTGATGTTTTGTCTGCAGGCGTGCTGACATGTGTGTGCGTGCGTGTGTGTACGTTGTGTGGAGTGTGCCACCACCACCAGCACCAGCGGTTGCCACTCATCGTTGCCGTCTGGATACTCTCATTCAGATTGTGTGTTTTGTGGGCCGCGGTCGACTCCCGTTACCATCGTTGTCGTCGTCGTCGTTGCCGCCATTGTAATTCGCTACTGCACCCGTACCACTTCCAACACCAGCAACCCAGCTTTCAACGGCACACGCTGCCACCAGTGTGTCGCTGCCGCTGCTGCTGCTGCCGCGACTGCTGTGCTCGCTTCGGCTCAGGCCGCGGTCCGTGCTGCCGGTTCGGCTCGCTTCCGCTGGATGTGGTCCATTTGTTAAGTTCAGTTTCATTTCAGTTCCAGCATCCAGTTGTGCTTCTTCACTCGCAGCCGTGCTTTCGTGCTTCTCGGGCGAATTCTTTTCCACTTCGACATATCGGATAAATCGGTTGAAAGCGAGCAACGAACAGCCAAGCGCACCTGAGTAGCGCGCTTCTGGCGGTTTTGTGTGAATGAGCGGCGCTGCCGGCGACCACTTGGCAAACAACAATTGCAATTAATAACAAATAAAAAGCCATTCAAGCAAATCGAGCGCCTGTAAAAAGTCGCGAAAAAAAATTAACACCTCCGCCGCACAAAAAACATAGAATGCATGCGACCGCGCTCGTCGGCGTCTGCTTTGTGTGCGAGTGCGTTTGGTTTTGCAAATTCGAAACAAGAAACACGAGCAATAATGAGAAAATATTTAACGTCAATAATTAATGTGAATTTAAGCGATTTACCTGCTGCAACGCCGATTTGTTGGCGGACGTGCATTGAGTAAATCGTGCACGACATTGCTGAATGATTGAGATTGTTACGGATTATTAGCAGCAGCAGAAGACTGCAAAAATACCAGCGGCAAAACGGATACTTGACGAAGGTAAGTCGGACTGAGATAAGTGCTTAATGCACCACGATATCTGTAGTTTTCGGGTCAAGAAGAAGAAGTATTTTAACACGTTAAAGACCGCATACCCACCGGTGGGTCACTCCGTTTACGAGAGTAAATTTAAATGTTGGGACCGGGTGATCATCCGTGGGCACTTTAATTGAAATAAATCTAAGGGTTAAATAATGTCTACCTCAAATTATTGTACACTAAAAACATATTTAAAAAATAATATACGTAATTAACAATAAAAAAAATGCCGGTCCCTATGTGAGAAATAAGATTTGTCAATGCGGTCTTCAACGTGTTAAAGCAGTTTTAAAAAAATAAAATTCTCAGCAATTTAATGAGATAAAAGGCTAAAATACACACATACATACTTTGTGATGAATTTTGGGCAGTTGTTCCATTTTAAAAATGATGAGATATACGGAGTGTTGTGTTTTTACAAACATTAAGTTTTTGGTTGATCATTCAAATTAAAAACAGTGCTGCAGAAATTTTAAATTCATGCATTTAACAATATTTGGAAATTCTAAAAATGGTATTAAGAAAACTTAGCACGAAGCTAAAGAATGCTCATATTTAGAAGGTGATTTGCGCTTTTGATAGTTGGATTAGGAACATTTTGTAGATTTTGTTATAGATTGTTTTGCTCACAGAGATTTGTCTTGTCTGCTAAGGGTAAAGCCGTCGGGATAAACATTTTCTTAAGATGGTGTTGATTGAGTTCTAATTCAGTTTTACTATTCAGACTTGTATAGATTTCAAATATAACATGAATCAATTATTATTTTTTTTTTACTTGAGGCTGTACAATTCCAGTGCTCGTAGGAATAAATCGTGTTCAAAGTTTACCCTAAATTTGTCGAGACATAGAAATTGCTAAAGGACAGCAAGTACGGTTGTTGTATTTGCACAAAAAACGAGACATGTAAAATTCCTTCCAGATTTGTAGCATAACTAGGTTAGGTTAGATGGCCAGTTGGTTATGGCTGCCAGTAAGGCCACGCATAGACTCTAATGGGTCCTTAGCGATGCCAGTCGGAGTTCCGAAGCATTATTAAGTTTTGGCATTTTTATATGCACATAAAAAGTTAATTTCTTAGGAAATAGCAATTAAATTATTAAAATTGTAATCAAACGTTTCATAAAGACAATTGTTTAAAAAAATTAAAAAGAAAGTTATTAACCATCAAGTATGTTAAATACTCAATTTGAAAGTATTAGTTGTTCATATGTTGTTCTAAATGCTTGTCAAACACAGACACACACAACAAAGTCATCAAATCTGATTAATCGTTAACAAAGTCGTTTTAAACATCTTTTTATCATTTGTTAAAACAAAAAAAAAAATTTTAAAATTGTTTAAAAAAATTAAAAAGAAAATGATTAACCATATGTTAAATACTCAATTTGAAAGTATTAGTTCTTCATATGTTGTTGTAAATGCTTGCCAAACACAGTGTTTGTTTGATTAATCGTTAACAAAGTCATCAAAACTGATTAATCGTTAACAAAGTCGTTTTGAACATCTTTTTATCATTTGTTAAAATTTTTTTTTTTAATTGTTAAAAAAAATTAAAAAGAGAATTATTAACCATCAAGTATGTTAAATACTCAATTTGAAAGTATTAGTTGTTCATATGTTGTTCTAAATGCTTGTTAAACACAGTGTTTGTCTGATTAATCGTTAACAAACTAGTTTTAAACAACTTTTCAACATTTTTTAGTTATCGAAATGCTCGTTTGCTAGAAGATAGCACTCAGATTGTACTAAATTTTAACAGAAACCTGTAACATTTACGAATAAATCAGGTCCTAGCTGTGGCTAGCAAGTTTCTGTTATAAGGTTTGATGTTTTCTTAATTAAGTTTTAATTGTATCTTCTTAATAGAAGTAATCAAAGTTGGCTAACAAAAGGTACATACAGTCGTGTCTGGATATAGTGAACTAATGATTGCAAGGCCTGTTCACAGTATTGAGGTTGTTCACTATATCAAGGTTAACATTTTTGTTCAAAAACTCGTTTTATTTGCTCAAAATACACTTTTTGTTTTTTGCTTGAAATTGCTTTCAAAATTTTGTTCAATATTTAGAGGCTCCAGTCAAAATTTGGGTGTTCACTATATCGAGGTGTTCACTATATAGGGTGTTCACTATACCCAGACACGACTGTATTTATAATGCTCGTAATATACGTCGAAAAAATTTAAATTCTTGCATTAACAATGCTGTAAATTTAACACAAAAGTGAAAAATCGTATCTAATCCTATCTTAATCTTTTATTTACATTGCTGCATATTTTATAAATAACAGTTTTCCCATACCAGTCTCAGACATTTGTTATTAGAACACACGACAAGCGCTCTTTTGCAAACTTTTCATATTCGATCTACAAGTGCATGGATCATAAATATTTTCCCATGCTCGGACAATTTTTATCGCATTTTCATCAACAATGAAAACTTTCTACACAGCCCGACGCGTCTGTGCTGTTGACATTATTAGTAAATCTAACCCCTTTGATTCTTTTTAGACTACGAAAATCAGAAATATTGTCTCGAAAAATTATGTACAAAGTAATAATAAGAATGAAGACTCAAACTTAAGACGCGCATGCGGGTTGCGCGATATTCGATACCGGGACAGCATAGCACTCGCTACAGGGTAGGCCGATAATTTGTATATGATGTGATTCTTCTTTTATTGGCATAGCATTGTCTGGTTAAGGAAAAATAAAAGGAATCTTATCTAAATCATGTGTGAGATGCGGTGTTGTTGTCCGGAAGAAAACCGAAGCAATGCACACAGGACGAGGAGTTGTGGCGTGTCTGTGCTTTTTGATCGAACACATTCGATACTGTAGATGGACGTGATCAGGACAAAAGATATTTGTTTTGTTGTTTATTTGCGGTGTGTGGCAGGACATGCAGCGCACCAGGCAGGACAGGGCTGATGGAAATTGAAAACAATTTCAAAACGGCCACATCAACAGTGGAGAAATCGAAATGGAAACTGTGAGGAAGCACGTCCTTGCTTATTGAATACGCCTGGATTTCGTATCGTCGACCGCGCGCAGATACGAATTTTGTAGATAGTCGATATTTCATGTGTTTTGGTTTGCTTTTACAATAGTATTTTTGTCGAAGCGGCTGTCGCGTTGGTTTGTTGATGAGCTGGCGAGTGTAAAAAATGCATTTGATGTTGTGTACGCGTTGGCGCATAAATTAAGCGCGTTGCGCTGGCAAGAAGCGAGCCGTGTGCATTTGTGTAAACGAGTGCGTGTGTGTGTATGTGTGAGAGTGCGCTTGGATGTGGAATAAGGTGCCACAAAAGTGGCAAAAGTGGAAGTCCTCAAAATGAGTTGTCATTTTCATAGGCAGCAACGACTCACACACGCCCACAAAACAACAGTAAAAACTAAAAATAGTTCGCCGATGTTGAGTGTTGCGAGCGATTTTCGGCGACACGGCCGACATGGCTTTTCATGTAGTATTTACTTATGGCGTTTTTATGAGCTGCAACTATCGACTACTGCGCACGCTCCACTGGCAGCGCGTTACGCTCGCTTGGATTACACGGAAGTTCTACGGCTGGTGCAACTGTGCATCGAGTCAGCGGTTCGAACTATCAGAAAATTGGGAAATCACAGTGAACGCTTCTTGCCCCGCTTCATTAGCACCGCCTGCGCCTTGGCCGTTGCAGCGGGTGTGCGACTCAATTACGCTTCAGATTGAGCGTGAAATTGTGATGCAAGAACTCACGTGACACATTCACAACATCTACCGCGCCGTCACACATGCGCACAGCGACAACAACAGCATCCTGACAATAATATGTGTGTTTTGTTGTTGCACCCTGCATCAAAATGTGCGGCTATATGCATTTTGGTCACTCAGCTTGACAAAATTGAAGGCTTATTGTAATTCCGATTTTACAATATCCATTCATGGAATTATCTATTCGCAAAACAGAAGAAATGTTGAATGTTATATAATGTTTTGCCCAAAACTTTAACCCTTTCCGTTCAATTTCCACATTTCTTGAGATAACAATTTTTTCTTCAAAATATTGACTCTTATTGAACATTTTAGCAATAAAATACAAAACAATTTCAAATAAATTACAAAACAGCTTCATCAATTTTGTACGATATATCGTACAATGGTCCGCAAAGGAGTAAAAATTCATGAATTTTTGGTTTCGGTTTTTTAAGTTTTATGAACAATTCATGGATTTTTTTGATAGAAAACATAAATTATAACAACACAAATCAAAACGTGATTTCATTTTGATCGAAACTTTTATAAATTATATATTATATAAACAATTGATTCACATTTATTCGGCCTTATATAACCGTTGTTGTTGTTGTAAAGCCCTTTTCCTCTCAATAAAACACAGAATCAATTCAAATTCGTACAGTTTTACAGAACGATACTGAATATAGCCGATTCTTTTTATCGTAGTGGGAGTGGCAAGTATGCATGTCTAACCTTACATAACCCGTGTGTGCCCAGTAAAACACAAAATCGTCTAGTAATTCTTATCTTTAATCGAAAATTGCCGAATAGTCGAGTTTTATTAGCCACGTGGTTTACAGATCGGCGTGGCAGGCATACAAACGCAAAAAATCTGTTACCAAACCTATAACTTTAAAAAATGCAAACATAACTTGCAACCTTTGCTTTCCATTTGTACGATATATCGTACAAAGCTTTGCAACCCATGTGGTCATTTGTACGATAAATCGTACAATTTTTTTAAAGACTCGAGAAAAATATTTAGACGCAAAAAATTTTAATTTTAGTAAGTTCTATAAATCAACTTTGAAATTGTTTCGCTTTTTGGTACCAAAAAGTATTACATATTTAAAAATTCTAGCAAATTACGGTACTTCTGTCATTTGCTGGTTTTTCAAATTCTTGCAAAAAGCTGCAAAACGCATTCATACTGTGTAGCCACGGCTATTATGATTTATATTTTTAAACAGAATGATACAACACAGCCTACTTAATGAAAATTAAAAAGCTGTTGCATAAAAAGTGCGTTCGCTGTGAAATAAAAAATCGTCGACAAAATTGTACGATATATCGTACAAATTTCCGGAAAGGGTTAAGTTGGTTAAAACTAATTGCAAACTGACCGACTGACTTAATGCTGTAAGCTTGAGAAGCGGCGTTTTTGCGTATTTAAGTTGGCGGAAAAGTAAAGGAGGATAACTGGGACAACCTAGGTTGACAACCGAGATCTCAGTAAAGATTCGTTCATTTCGCCTTCTTCTGGTTTTGTTTAGCACATCAGGTCATAAGTTATGGGAATCACACTGGGTATCACTGGCGCACACATGATTTCAGTTTTGGCAGGTAGTGGCGGATTCAGAAAAATATTTTGGGGGGTTTCAAAAAGTAATTCTTTAATATTTTTTAAAAACCGTTCAAAAAAAACAAAAATTCCTTTTAATTTGTATGTAGGTTTAAAGTCGACCCTAATATTTCGGGGGGTTTCAACCCCCAACCCCCTCACCCCCGAATCCGCCACTGTTGACAGGCAATGGTTTGCGTACAACTTTTGAGCCTAATACCCTTCGAAACCATACTTTGTACCAGCAATTTTTGCGTTGGGGATTTTGAACCCCCTGCGTGCTCCACTGCTGGATATTAATAGTCTTTCAATGCACTTTGAAAGTCCATTTGCTTATTATCATGGACTTCTCATCATCAGCTCCTCAGCTCTAGAACGATGTTTCTTGGATAATTCAATGTCAGATTTTGTTACATTTGCATTAAGTTTCTTCCTCCTTCGATCGCTTTCGGCGCAGGGTACGCATAAGTCACTTAAGACCGACTGTCACTCATTCATTTTCTTCCTTCGCGGCATTGCGTGTTGCATATTGCAGCTTCTCCTTGGAAGCCGTGTCATTGTTTTTTTTTGTACTTTGCCCAGTGTGTCCAGTTGTTGTCGCTGGTATCGCGCAACCAATTCGTATTTGATTTGCAGCTGTTGTCGTTGTTGTTTTTGTTGTCCAATTAGTTTCACATGCTAATTTTGCGCTAGTTTTCAGGCTGGTGGGTGCATGCGCGGGGACATTGTCGACTGGTCGACGGGCCGTCTGTTGGGGACACCTTGAGCTGACTTGGCGGCTCTGGGCGGCCTGCATGAAAAATTCGCCTTTTCATTTTAAATGTGCGTAAATTGTCATAAGCTTTTAAATGTTTTTGTTTTCGGTTTAAGTGCGCATTTGATGCGTTTCTTTCCGGCTGGTTGCTGTCGCTGTCGCTGTGGTTGTGGTTGTACGGCAAATTTTGCTTGGTTTTTGGTGTGGCAGTGCGCTGGTGTCGGCCGCAATGGGTTAACTTGGTTGGGTCATATAGCGCGCGCCGCTTTCCTGGAAGCATAATAGTAAATTGTTTCTTGTGCGCCCCTCCACGCCGCTTCGTTCGGCTTCTCGCTGCTCTGCAGCATCATTTCACGAAATATTATTAACATTTTTATTCTTATTCATAAAGTTGAAAAATGCAAATTAGTTACGCGCAATTTGCATTTTTAAAACTCCACTCGTAATTATTCAAACTTATGTGACACACACAGATGCACACACTCGTTTGTGTGTATGTGCATTAGGGTGGGTCGATTCCGGACTTTTTTTGATTCGAGATTTCTAATAGTGCGGAAAAGTTGCCTTAGTACTTCCTAATTCCAATGCAATTTTTTGTTTTGAGATCGGACTGCATCTTCAACCCCAACTCCGGCCTTGAAATTTCGGAAATTTGCCTAAAATCGTGAAATTGCCTACCTAGCGCCTGAAATTCGCCTCTCATGGCAAAATGTATAAAAGAAAAGTTGTTTGTCGCATCATTAGCTACCGAAATGGTATTATGATCATGGCCGTAGGACGAACCGTTCCCGAGATACGAGCGAAAAGGCGGCGCGCCGCAGCGCAAGGTGAAAATTGTTGCAGCTCTCAGCTAACCTGTGTTGGTTACCCAGAACCCACCACGTGGAGGTGGCTGCACTTCGGGTTCCTCCCAAGCCCAACCCAACCAACCAACCATATGTCAGGCTTGTTTTAGTCTGAATCTGTATCAAATTTATTGATAAAATCAGATTTTGTACTAAACTTTGGCAGTTGTTGCCTAGATTTCAGTGTAGAGCGTATAAAACGATCACGAGACTGGGGGCCAATAACTTTAGAAGATGCCTCTGTCACCAGTTTGACGGTTCTCTCGACTGCCACGGTGTGAGAGGGGAATTCACTAAATTTCCATATCTCTGCAGTGTCTCCCGACAACCCTTTTATGAGCTCTTCGTTAGAAACTGAACGAAGAACTGGTGGAACAGTCAAGGTAATAGTCTTCCAGTTAATCATATCGTAATAATTATTAGCTTTGAAATTCAGCTTTGGCACTTTATTACATCTAACCCATCCATTTACAGTGTCAGTCTCTGCTTCTCTGGCTGCCAGAAGACGGTCAAGGGCCAACTTTCTGACTGTGGTGAGCATTTGTAGAACTCTGGTGTGTGAGACTATCGGAATAGATGACTTTTTGAAAATATTTTCAACCATTTTTGCAACTATTTCTGAAACCTCTTTACTCCTAGGTTCATAGTTGTCACGTCGGAGTCGCCCTATACGAAATCTTTCAAACTGATAATACAAAAGAACATCCTGGTAACTGGGTAGCTGGGACTCAGTGAGATCGTACGGATATATGCCAAACACAGGACATTTCTGTCTAAATTTAAATTTAGATACAGACATGTTGAGTTTTGTGTTCTGTTCAGAAAATGTAAGTGATAGCACTCGGCGAAATCAACGACAAGAGTGAAGGAACTCGATGAAAGAATCTTTGTGTGGGGACCTGTCCGAACGTGTCGTATGGCGCAGGGGAATACACGACGGAGCAAGCTGGTGGCGCCCGGCGCGCAGCGGGAGTCTAGTCTAGTGTCTGGCGGGGAGGGGAGAGAGATGGGGGAAGAGCGAGACGGGACGGGGGGAGCGGCCCGGCCGGTCCGACCCGACGCGTGAAGCACAGAACATATCTCCGCAGCGCCGGCGTCATTGTGGGCGCATTCAGGGAGAAGTGTGGCCGCAAGCCGATTTTTACCTTGCGCTGCGGCGCGCCGCCTTTTCGCTCGTATCTCGGGAACGGTTCGTCCTACGGCCATGATCATAATACCATTTCGGTAGCTAATGATGCGACAAACAACTTTTCTTTTATACATTTTGCCATGAGAGGCGTATTTCAGGCGCTAGGTAGGCAATTTCACGATTTTAGGCAAATTTCCGAAATTTCAAGGCCGGAGTTGGGGTTGAAGATGCAGTCCGATCTCAAAACAAAAAATTGCATTGGAATCACGAAGTACTAAGGCAACTTTTCCGCACTATTAGAAATCTCGAATCGAAAAAAGTCCGGAATCGACCCACCCTAATGTGCATGTCTATGTGTTGCCGCATTCAATGTGCCTCATTCGATTCCTCTGCCAGTCGTTGAGGCTCAGAGCAATCGAAGTTACATGCAGACGATGCTTGTTGTTGTTGTTGTTCTTTGTTGGAAATTTTTACTGCACTATTTGCAGTTTACTTATGAAGTTCGAATTTCACTTTTCATCTCGTTGTTGCTTAGATTCGTGATCCTTTTTTTTGGGCTAAATTGTCTGTGCTGCTATTGAACATTGTTGGTGTTTGTCGCCTACAACTTGACGCATTGAATTTCATGCTTCCCTCACCACAGCGATTGTTGTGACACAATAATGCTGTGTTTTTTTGTTTGAGAATCATTTCATAAAATTTATGTTGTGCACAGCCATACGAATTACAATTTTATGTAACTACGCATTTATTTTTTACATTTAACAAAAACTGGTTTCTTGAATTGTATGGTTTTTTAAAGTTCGTATTCTAACTCACAACTAGAAAGGCCTGAAAAGTTTGGAGCCAATTCGCCAATAATTTTCGTCCACTTCGATCTACTTCGATCACTACTTAACCCTTTCGCTACAGGTTTTTACTGGGGAAAGTTAAAATTTTAAATTTTACGTCTTAGGCTTCTATGTGGTAATATTAGCAACATTTCATAAGAATTTTTTTAATTTTTATACTCGGACCCTGTATTTTAGAGTGATTTTCTATGAGAGCAACCACATCGTTGTGGCTGTAATAATTACTTAACATAAAACTTTTTACGCATAACGAAAATTTGAATATTTCTTCATTTACTTCAACCAAAATTTAAAAAAGTGTCTAAATTGAAAGAAAACGTCAAATTAGAAAGTTCTCTAATTTTGTCTGCTTCTGCTTCCTTACTATGTAAAGATATACCATTAAGAAACGTGTATACTTCTCTTCTTTAAACTTAAATACTCACTTTACTAATTTCGTATTTTTCCTAAAACTTCAAACTATTCTAAAGACCAACAAAAAAAATGTATTCTTGCAACCATAGAGGATGCAGACGTCCACAAAGTAGCATGTTGCCATATGGCAACAAAATAGCGAAAGGACTTAAATTCGAAAGTATTTCAATGACTCAATTTAAACGTAGTTATACTAAACTTTTTTCAGTTGCACAATTGTCTTTTATGTCTTTGAATTAAATTTTTAAAATTTTGGTCAACTAGGGTTTCCTGTTTTAAATCTCTACTTCAATTTATAATCGCATTGAGCATTGAGAAGCAGTGTAGAGTCTGTTTTGTTGCCATTTAAACAAGAAAAAAAATCAAATTCTTTAGAGACCTTTCTTGACCCAAGTTTCATGAGCAACAAAAGTCGTACTTTCACCAATTCACTTCACTCGATTGAATCTTTGAAGTCCTCTTGAATAAAGTAGTTTTCATGTTGAGTTTTATGTACATCTGAGCATTTTTTTAATAATATTTACCTGCATAGCATTGATCCACTTCCTTATCAGCATTGTTTGCACAAAAATCAACACATATTTTCTGAACAAACGTTTTGAGGTTATTTACGTATTTGGTCAAGGTGTGAAAATCTGTTTGATCTGTAATGAAAATCACCATTTATTGCACTTTATTTACGCAACCAGAGATTATGCGCTCATCGTTGCAGATACGATTTGATAATAACAACTCTAGTTATCAATGCAGCAAACATCGGTTGGAGCTGTAAATCAGTAAGTTCAAAGGTCAGCATCAGATAAAGCCAAGAATATAAAATAATAATAATAATAATAACAACACTGACAACATATTGCTGACAAATGCTAGGAATCCGTTAAGCATTTCGTTCGCCCACCAATCACAAAGCGAACAGCAGAAATCAATGAAATGAACAATCAAAACAAAGACAAAACGCAGTTCGGTGCTGACACAATCGAAATATGATTTGCTGCTGACGATCGCCAACATCAACATCAACATCATCAACAACATCGTCATCACTGCGCGGCATTGTCAACATGGACACGTGCTGCGAAAATCGAAATTGCCGCAACGCCATGAAATTCGTGTGATCGGCCATAAGTCGATCAATGGGCAACGAGGCGCGGGCGCGCGTCTGGCTCACGGCCACAGCGCGAAGCCATCGTTTGTGCCGACAAAACGTTCCGACTCGCCTTTCAACGCGTCATCATGTTCACGGCGAACGAAAGCGAATTTACTACGAACTCCAGCTTACTGCGCGCGCAGCCAGTGAAATTGAAGCATTGGCCCCGAAATGCCCAGCAACAACACTACGCAATTTCGGACTGCGAACTATGGGCACTACGAAGAAGCCCACCTGTCAGGCCACCCCTGCTCAGAACGATTGGTCAGCAGAAATGGCGTTGTTCACGGAGAAAGTTGACATTTGTACTTGACGAACAATGAAAACGAAAGCAGTGCATTTATTAAAATATCAGCAACTGCAGCTCAGACAACAATAACAGCGGTAATGTTGCGGTATAAACGGAAACCAACAACAATAATAACAATAACAATAATGACAACTTATTTATGAAAGCGAAGAAAAGCGAGCGAGTGCGCTCCCTCATATGACCCAATAGTAGTAATAGTTGTTGTTGTTGTTGTCGTCGTGAAAAAAGTACTCAAGTGAAATTTTATACGAAATGCAATTTTTGCAAAGTCGACATAAGTCACGGACTGCACCGTTGTTTATTTTGATTTAGTGACATTGTCCGAGTTGAAGGCGACATTGGAATCTGAGGCGAACTCCAAGCAGTCGCCGAGACCGAGAAAGCGCAGCAAGTAGCTGCGTGCGTGTGCGGCTGAGCGGCGATGCGCTGGGCTCCGAGTGCGCTTTGGCAGCGCTTGAGCGTTTAGTTGCGCTGCGCCCATCGCCAGTGAAATTGCATTGTTTATTCTTTCGTTACTACTCGAGTACGCGCGAGCCACCTTAGACCGAGTATCGAGCGCTCAGTCCGCATCCGAGGCGTTTCCGTTTCGTTCCGTAATCCGTGCGCTTGTTGTTGTAATCGTTGTAATTGTAATATGTGTTAATGCCAATCGTTTAACTTGGCCACTGGGCCTGACTTTGCCAGCGCCCCCGCGTCTGCGATCCGTACGAACGCGCCTGTGTCTGCATCGCCTTCGCGCAAGCGCATTCGCGGCCATCAGTCGCCGCTCTTGAAGGCGCGCATTTTTTATGATCCATAATTTACGATTTCTCGGTGCGACCGCGCTGCGTTCGTTCGCCCTGGTGTCTGGCTACTTCTGCGCCATTTCGCTGCTGAGTTTTCTGAACTGCTATTTGGGCGTCGTGGTGTTTCTTTTCTGTGTTCTACATTGCTGCAACTGAACGGATTTCGTCAACCGGCTCGGATGCTCATATTTGCTCGCCGCCGCGGTGGCCGCACTGGCCGTGCTGGAGCCTGCTTTCGCCCCACAAGCTATGCCGGACAACGGGTGCGCTGAGCCACACCACTCCACACCATCGCCATGGATCCGAAAAGTAATAATCACGAACGTTTGTTTTCGACTGTTTTTCGGTGCGCAATATTCGTACTACAATATTTGCCTTTCGACTTTCGATTGTTTTATTTTGTGACTTGAATTTTCTTGTGCTTGGCAGCGCGTTTTGGGCGCTTTGCGTTCGAGCATTCGGTAGCGACAGCGAAAACGATTTGTTTTGTCTGGCCATGTGGCTGTGTGGCGTGGCGGCAATGTCCATGCGGACGGTGCAAAGTGCAGTGCCGTTGACATCGCCTGCAGCCGGACAGCCGGGCAGCCGAGCAGCTGAGCGTATCATGTTTCGCTTGTGTTATTGCAAATGGCAATAAGAACTTTTCGTTCGCTTGAAATTGCCATGTAGTGACATTTTTCGTACACTTGTTGTGGTTATTACAGTGCAGCACTGAAAGTCCGACGCAGAATGGGTTCAGTGGCGTTTTCTGTACCGTGTCGCGACTCACTGCAGCAGCTGTAAAGTGTTTTTCGTTTAATGACTTCTTTATCCATACGACGAAAGAGGGATTACGAGGTGGACGAGGAGGCAGGCGAAGAGCATTGCCGGCATTTCAGTTGAAGTGGCTGAGTTTACCGGAACGATTTCTAAAGAAAGATGAAACTTTAGTTTTGTGATTTAGTGACAGCAGTTGCGAAGAATTTTTTACCATAACTATTGAGTACCATAATTTTTGGTCAATAATCAGTTAAAGCCATGGAAAAGAATTGGATACTTTTACAATTCGCACCAGGGCATTTTTTAAGGATTTTTCACTAGGTGGCCAAAATCCCCCTGGAGGTGTGACCCCCTCCAAATATACATACAAAGAAAATTATTATTTCAATAGGAATCAAAGATTCACTTAACAGGTATTAATTAAAAAAAAAATTAATAGGAATTCTTGTATTTCTTGCAATATACTTACAAGTCTATATCAGACAAATTTATTCTCTTTTACTTTTAGACAAATTCGAAAACAAATTAGGAAACAGTGTTTTTTCAGCAATTTTATGCATTTGATGCTGAAAAATTATTCTTGTCGTTCTTCTATAGCACAGGTCAACATTTAGTATGAAAAAAAACATGCATGTATGAATTTTTCAGATTTTTTAAACACCATTTCTTAGTTTGACCTTCAAATGACCTTCAAAATGATGTGATAGAGCTTAGCCGACCCTTGCATCGGAATCAGCGACCCCAAAAACCCCTGGGTACCTACGTAAAGTCTGATGATTTTTTCCATATTAAATGTTGACCTGTGTAATCATTGAAAAAACCGCGAACTAAGAATAACAGTTTTTTAAAACTGGCGATTTATTGCCCTAGGCCAGCTGTAGCAGAGTTTCTTCACAAGAAAGAAAGAAGTTACCGTGAGCCCGATTTCACTTTGTACTCGGAAAGAGTTTTATCCAAAAAGTTTTTCGAAAAGATTCTGGTTTGTAATTTCATTCCATCATTCGTTATATGTATATGTCGTTCGTAATCTGTAACTAATTTGTACCAGATCATCTTAATGTTGGCAATAAAAAATTGAACTCAAAAAATAGTACTCATCGATTCTCTGTACTTGGTAATTGCCCTATGAATTCTGGATTGTATGCTATTGACAAATTCCATACGTCGCCCTCGTTTTTATTTTATTCAAAAGCGCATTATCCTTTTCAACAAACATTTTTATTGTGGCCAAATTGTTGTAACTACGTGGCCACTTCGAACATTTGGCCACATCTATCCTATTTAAAAAATGCCTGGTTCACACTGCTTATATACTTTTTTTATATTACAATTACAAATTACTTAAAAGATTTAAGGGGGAACACCACTCTAGTGGCCGAGACAGAATTTCTAATTTGCTAATTTCTGAAACTTATTTCACGTCTATGAAAAAAGTAAGAGGATTTCTTTTAACAGAGTTTAGTTACCACATATTGAAATATGAAAATCAAAATTTGTATTTTCGCGGCGGCAGCTTCTATCTGTGAAATTGCATTTTTTTTAACTCTCAAAAGAGTGGACGGATTTCAACCGAACAACAAAAAACCAAAACATTTGAAAATCTATATTTTATTACCAATGCTGATTCGAAAGGGTTTTCTCTAAATCAAATTTTGTAGGAATGGTGCACTTTAGAAAAAAATGTATTGCTGTTTGACCCAAAAAATGAGCGGTGAATTATGCATTTAAGTAGAACAAAAACACTACGTAAAAACACACACATCAAAAAACGACTACGTATTACTAAAAAGAATATAAAGTAAGTTTGAAGCTACTGTTTGCGTAAACCCAGGTATCGAGAAAAATGCGCTCACAACTTTACGAGCTTTTAATTTAAATTTAAATTCTAACAATTTGTTTAACTATTTCACCGATTAAAAATTGTTTTAATGACCCTAAGGGATTGTTTACGTCAAAACCAAATATCGATTTTTGCAAAATCTTAGAGTAGTGTTACCCCTTAACTTTTATTTGGGGTTTTCATATGTACCGAATTCGTTTCACGACTTTTATTATTTACGTTGAGCCTGATTTTGATGCATTAATTTTAAATGGTCTGCATTCGAATAGGAACCTGTGGACAGTGGCGCACACAGGATTTCATTTTGGGGGGTTCGCGTACAACTTTTGAGCCGAAAACCATTCGAAACCATATTTTGTACCAGCAATTTTTGTGTGTGCGCCGCTGTTTGAGGATATTTAATATGAAAAAGGGCTTATTTAAATTTAATGTAGATTTTGTTTTGATCTGCTTAGTTTCTATATACAGTGAAATTCCTCATAACCGGACACTCACCGTCGCAGTGTTTTTGTCCGGTTATGGAAGATGTCCGCTTATGGGAAGGAGAGTACAAAAAATTTATTTAAATTGTAGCCGAATGTTTCTGTCGTTTATTTATTTAATATTTTGTTCCAATTTATGAATATTGAATATTTATTAAAAATTTTTACTAATCCGTACATACATTGTACAAGTCTTTAAATTTAAATACTACTTTGGTTGAAACAATTTTGTATGGTCGATTGCCTAAACACTGATTGTATTAATTTAAAATGTTCATTTTCAAATAAGAGTGAGATTTACATATATTATAGAGTAGTACAGATTTTTAAAAACTGGTTTGGCATTTTTTGAATTTTGTCCGTTTATGAGAGATTTTTGAACCAAAATGGTTTGAAATATAGTGTCCGCGTCCGGTTATTAGAGCGTCCGGTTATTGGAATGATATTCGTATGGAAAACTTAATAAAATTGCTGTGTCTGCGAAATTTGTCCGGCTATTGAAGCTGTCCGGTTATAAAGACTGTCCGTAATGAGGAATTTCACTGTATTTGGTTTATTATATTTGTTTGTAAATACAGTCATGTCTGGATATAGTGAACTAATTATTGCAAGGCCTGTTCACAGTATTGAGGTTGTTCACTTTATCAAGCTTAACATTTTTGTTCAAAAACCTCGTTTTATTTGCTCAAAATACCCTTTGGGTATATAAATTCAAGATATCATTAAAATAAATTAGTAGGATAACATAAATGTATGCTTACTGAAAGAATTGGCGAATAGACGTTTGCTTCTTGCGTTCACAAAGTGACTTTTGAACCGCTTTTTCGCGTAGACTACACAATCGGTTTGCCTTCGACAAAAAACATAACCACTTAGGTCAAGAAACAGCTGATTTTGTAACAATCAACAGCAAAAATACAAATTAGGGGAATATCCTCTTTCATTTTTGATTCCTTCCTGGGTTTTTGTTGCTTTTTGCTTGAAATTGCTTTCAAAATTGTGTTCACTATTTAGAGGTTTTCGATTGTTCACTATTTAGAGTACTCCATGTAAAAATTTGGGTGTTCACTATACCCAGACACGACTGTAACTTCAAAATTGCTCTGCTCAATAGGAGCTTTAATGTATTTTTGTCTTTTATCATTGTGATTCGAAATATGTAATGATAAATGACTTAATTGAAACCTCCAGTTTGAACTGGCACTAAACTGTAGAAAGATGCCAAATTAAAATGGGCGAGTACCAATTTTCAATTCTTTGTAATAACGATTACTTGGAAATTGTTGTTAGAGGAAGGACCTTTGGTGAAGGGTCCTGGATGTTGTCTCTACGGTCCAGTAAGAAAATATGTTATATTCAATTGGGAGGCAATGATTGTCCATTTGCGACAATTCCATTGGAACTGCATACACAACTTTGGTCCTTCACAGCGCTCGGGCATTGCCACAATTGTACTTTGAGTGATAGTCGCCATTTTCGAAGCGACTTAAGTTGCTTGCACCGTTAAAGACGGCGTATTAATTGCAGCAATGCAAAAGGGCTTTCATTAAAAATATATACATATGTGTGTACTAATGCTCGATAAGCACCAACATATATTTATAAGCATAAAAATGTTTAATATGCAAAAAAAATGGCAGGGCAGCGCGCCTTAATGTGCCGACAACAGTTATTTAAAAGCGTTATGTGTGTGCGTGCATGAGACCGCGTTTGTACATAATCGGACAGAATTGACATTGAATTTTGACAAGCGCACTTACTGTAGTCAGTGACTTGGAATTGAAGTTGGAATCAAATGACAGCCAGCGCGCAACAGCAACACAACGAGCGGCGCATGCCACATGCCAGAGGCCGCCGGCCGCAGCAGGGATGAAAGAGAAAGCTGAATTGAATGGCTGAAGTCGCAGCAAACATCGCCGCACTAATGGAGGGTGAAAGACACACGCACGCACACAAACCAATGCACACGCAGCCACACAGTGGAATGCACGCATAAACTCAACAACAACAACTGTCGCTGTCGGGGGAAACGTATACAAACGGAATTCAAATAACAATTACAAAGGCGTTGCCTGACGTGCACACGCTGACAAGGCGGCGGGCGTTGACAAGCCAACAACAGCGAGCGCAAACACAACCAAACGCACACGAACGCCAGGCGAAACGAAACGACGCCGACACGAAACAAAACATTCCATTCCAGTGAGCTCTTCCAGCTGGCAGTGGTGCGCGGTGCGGCTGTGTGCCGAGTGTTGGTGTGTGAGTGTTGGTGTTGGTGCTGCCGAAGCAGCCAATGAGATGGTGTTTGATGCGATGGTGTGCGTGCGTATCTGTGCGCTGGCCGTTGTGTGCACGCGTACTCATCGCTTGTCGTTGGTGGGGTGCGGGACCTGGCGGTGGCCAGCCGAATTGTTGCTGGTGTGAGACAAACCAGTTTCATCCATAAGTGGCCGGTGAATGAACCGTACGCAAAACAACAGCAACCGGCCTACTCGGAGAGGCGACCGGCAGCCGCTCTGTCTAATGTGCTTCTAATTTCTCATGACTACCTGGTTGAGACACCATTTTCGGAAATGTCGCCCCTCCGCCGCACCGCAGCCAGGTACGATAATGACGCTCGCAGCGGCGATGATTAATGATGCGCTTTAGGAAATCCCCCAAACGCAATAACTTTGCCGGTTGTTTTATGCACGCAATGTGGCATTTGGTCGTTTGGCATATGAATGCTGCTCTGGCTGAAATTAATGGACCAGCCAATGCTACAGCAATGCCAATAAATTTGAAATACCTCAAATCATATTTGATGTTGAAAAATACTCGTGTTAAATATTTAATTTGCTATGATTTGACTTTGACTTTTTGAAATTCTCTGCATTGATTGACTCATTTTTTATGTTATTTAATAGCGTTTTTCAATAATATTAACACCTTAACTGTTTATGTCGAGTTTGCTCGTCATAAAGATAAACAAGATTATAATAGATTCAGTGGCGCACGCTCGATTTTATTTCGGGGAGGGTTTTGTGAAAATTTTTTGAGAACTTTTAAATTGAATACAATTTAGATGTAGGCAATTTTTCTCTTTCATTTGATACCCATATCTTCATCATTGCACAACAGTAAATATTTAAAAAAATATTTGAATGTGTATGTAAATTTTAAAGTCATTTAAAAAGGACTTTGGGTGAGAAAATGAAAAACTGACTATGTCAGGTTTTCCATGAATGAACTCTAGTTTAGGCCTATATCAACATTTAGATGGGTCTCGACAAAAATTTTGTTTTTTGTCGCACAGTGTAATAAATGAAAAGTTGGTGTTTTCACTCCGTGCATCATAACTTTGTCATTTTTCTTTCGATTCTATTCATGTTAGGCTTAATATTTGCACAAATAATATATCTTTTATCTTAGATTTTAAAACCAAAGGAGATAATTTATTTTATCTAACAAAAAACATTAGAAAATTTATGATTTTTGAAAAATTCACTTTTTTACAACTTTCACCGTCAGTAATTTCTCCAAATCTCATCTGATTTGGACAATCAGTATCTCTGGAAAGGCTAAGGTATTGTCTTCTGATCGACGGACAATTTGTGTTAGTCGGATGATTCGTTTACGAGATATGTGCTCATAACTGAAACAACATGGAAAAAACTGGTTTTTCGAAAATTTTCCGAAAACGCTTCTTACAAAATTTTTTTGATCTTGAGTTTCGTGTTCAGCGGCCCAAAGTTAGTCTAGAAAACACTTTTTTAAAGTGCATTTTTTGTGTCGAGTAGTGTTATTGATGATTGAATATGAATATATATGCCACGGTTATAAATTAAATTTCTGTACTATTCTAAAAATATTTCGGGGGGTTCAAACCCCAAAAACCCTCCCCTGTGTGCGCCACTGAATAGATTCGTATGATTTTTTGAAGAATCAACTTTAATTTTTTTCCTACAGAAGAGCAAATATCTTTTAAAAATTAACGTTTTAGAATATTCGGTAGTCTGTTTATTTACCTATACTATTATATAAAAACCAATGTGGCCTTGTTTTTTAAGCCACAATCAGGCAAACACCCCTTAATCGATTTAGATAAAATAGACATAAATGTATGTATGCCTTTTAATTTGTATGTGGTTTTAAAGTCGACCCTAATATTTCGGGGGGTTTCAATTCCCAAAACCACCCCCTAAATCCGCCACTGTTGGCAGGGAATTGTTTGCGTACAACTTTTGAGCCTAATACCATTCCCATAGTAACAGAAATCAGATATGGTATACTTTGTTAGACGATATGGCGCTTAACTTTCGTCATAATTGCTTTATTTTACAGGCAGAAACATTTTATTTTGTTTATGTCGTCTCCGACCTCGTCTTCTCTGAAAAATAATTAAACAGTTAAGAGGTTAATGACTCTATTTTTCCTATGTAAAAATTTTCCATTCAGAAGTTTATCAGTGCTTGTGGTAGTCTTGAAAACTAATATCAAAATATTAATGTTGAATGTGAGTTGGAATCTGCAAATTATAAAAATTAAATGCGCAAAGTACACAAGGTTTGTGTTTTTAAGTTCAATTAAAAAGTGTTTACTTCTGTCATACAAGATATAAAACTCAAAAGCGTGTACCGAAAATCTTTTTCTATGAGAATGCAGTTAGAAACCCATGAACCTTTGCTCCTCTACTGACCGCTTATAAAGCGTTGAAAATTGTTCTCCTGTGCATTCCCCCTTGGTGGTCGTTCTGAAAATACCCTTTCGACCCCAAAGTTGCCTGAAAGCAACTTCACCTATTTGTCATTTTATATCAAAAGCTACGATTGATTTATGGGTTTCATTTAAGTAGGCACCAAACAAATTAATATTATTGGAAGTGAATTCAAAGCAAATTAAAAAAATTGCACTGTTATCCCCTGTAATTTCTAATAATTTGCAGCGATATCAGTGAAAGTTTGTGTTCTAATTGAAGTCTACGAATTGGGCGCGTTTGATCAAAACCCTGTTTCTTTAATAATAGTTAAATAAAATCAGAAAGTGATAATTTTGTATTTTTCCATAAATGTTAAATAAGTTTTCTGTAATTAAAAAATATTGATACAAAATTTAGTTAGCCCGTTTTAAGCTAAAATTGTTCAAAAGTAAACTAGCTCTAGAACTGTAACAAAGAGGCGCGGCGACTTCAAATGTCGTGTGCACACTTCTTAGGAAAGTGTTTCATGATTTCAATACCAAAAGGTAATATCAAGACACAGGGTAAAATTCGGGGTCGAAAGGGTTAATACTCAGTTTATTAATTCTGGTAGAAAAATAGCGCGATCTGGCACTACACAACCTACCTAAGATTTTATGCCAAACTCAGTCAAATTTTATTCAATCAAATCAAAGAAATGTTTTATTTTAGCAGTTACGCTCTTTGGTAAATCATCTAACTCTGTCTTTTGAAATTAGGTCCTAATTAGGTCTTGGAATTTAGGTCCTAAAGGTTGTGTCAACTATATATAACTATACAGGGGCGTAACCAGAACTTGTTCATGCCGGTCATGGCGGTTAGGTTTAAAATTTGTTTGCCAATTTATTAAAATTTAATACAAAAATGTCCATCTAAAAAATGACCAATATTGATTGGTTTCCCTTTTGGAAATTTGTTTAAAAGTTTTCCATAGTCGCAAAATAAATCGTTTAAGTTAGGACTTTTTTGAAAAGCGCACTTTTACCAGAGGAATTTACTAAATCATCGTCGACTGTTTCGCTTTCGATTCACTTTAGTCGTTTACCTCTACTTCCATATCATCTTCGTCAAACAATGATTGTTTATCATCATATTCGGAATTAGCGCCAATTAAGGGACAAAACTCTGGCGACCGGAAAAAGGACTAATTTTAAGAATTTATTTTGCAACTATTAAAAATATTAGATTTCTTTCCAGAAGGTTTATTGAGCACATACTCGTACTAAGGTATGGAAAACAAATTTTTTTGGAATGAGTTTTATTCAATATGTCGGCGTAATCGCCTGGGGTCACCCGGCAGGGTGACTTATACAAAAATCTTTGGTAAGGCGAAGGTTAAGCATCTCAATAACATCAATTTATCGCATTTTAAGTGAACATTTGGCTATCGAAAGGTGTGTCTAACTTTTTGTGTGTGATTTTTTTTACTAAAAGTCGATAAAAAAGCGTTTGAGGACATAAAAGCAATTTAAGGCCAGCGCCTGGTTTAGAAATTTGAAATTTTTGAAATTTTTTTTTCCCCAGAATATGATAGTTTAATATATTTAGAATTATGTCCTAAAATATTTTGTCTCTACTCGAACTCCTTCACGTTCAAATTCAGGAACAGCACCGCGCTCCGCCTACATGCGGCTTTAAACCGAAACTTTAAACTCGTTTCCTGAAAAGTTAGTGTTTTTCCATCGGTTCCCATCATTACTCGTAAACTTATGAATCGAATTTAATAAAAATTGGCACACACACTCTTCAGATGGGTTCGCGTAAACTGGACTTTCAGGCACATCGTTAAACAAACAAAAAAAAGTACGCTCATTGTGAGCGTACCCAAAAAGTACCATTTTCCGACTTATGCCACCATTTCCGGAATTTTCATTACTTTTCACTCAATTTTCACTCAAATTAGTTCTTAACAGAATGCCATTAGATTTTTTCAGATCTGACGAGATTTGCGAACTGCACGCTGGGAACCATGCAAAATGAACCCCAACTTCACGCCGCGATACGGCGGCCATTTTGTAACACAGCGGATAAAAAAAATTTTTTTTACATGTTCAAACAATAAAACATTTATACCAAAAGAGTTTTTGACAACCAATCTACTCCTTCCTTGAAAAAAAATAAACAAAAACACACTGTCTAAACCAGGCGCTGGCCTTAAAAGACTTGTATCGACATCCTCATGGACATCCCGGCCGACGATCTAAACCACTCATTAGACATGCTTAGATTATGTAAATCGTTGTATTGAGCCTGAAGGGAACAATTAAAAGAAATCAGTTTTCCCAAAAAATGTGCTGACATTATTTTCTTAACTGTTTAAAGGTTAAAAAATCGTTTTGCTAATGTGGCAACGTACATACCATGCATAAAGGTTAAAAATTTGGAATAATTACAGGCAATGGAAGGGTTCTGACACCAAACCCCGCCTTGGCTATGCCCCTGCAACTATATATCCCCTTGAAATCATCTCTTTCCCATCAGAAGAAAATGTAAATTTCATTTATGACCATCTTGTTTCTCTAAATTTTCATAAAGATATTTCACTAGAATCTTGTTAATCTTTACATTTTAAACACATCAGCACATAGCACTGGTAGCTTCAGTGGCGCACACAGGGTAGGAGGGAGGGGGCCTGGAGGCTCAAACCCCCAAATATCATACAACAAATTCTGGTGAAAAATATGGTTTCCAATTGTGTTGGGCTCAAAAGTTGTATGCCACCCCGCCCTCGCCTTCACTAAATGAAATCCTGTGTGCGCCACTGGGTAGTTGTTACTTTTGTATTTTTAAAATGGTTTTAAACCATTCGCATGTTCGTAGTTTCATGTACCGAATTCGTAACATGAAGAGAATTTTTGGATTTGGATGTAAAAACCTGTTCTCTGGGACATCTCATAAAACCGTCAATAATGCGACCGATTTCAATACAGCGTTTTGATACAAAGTGCAACGCATAAAGGTGCAGCCGAGTTGAATTCGAGTTTCCACATGGCTCGAATACTTAGTTGTATCTGTGAAACGTGATGTTTCGTAAAACGTGACTTTGTATTGATTTTTTTCTTTCGGCTGCCTACGGTGCAGCGGTACGCGATACGACTTTGTTGCTAGTGGGACTAGAAAACATACACACATGTATATATATCTACGTACTATGTACGTATGTATATATGTACTCGTAGGTGGGTATACTGTCGAATGTCGAATAGGTGTGCGGTGCTCGGTGTACGCTGCGCCCGCTCGCATTAAAATAATGGAGTAGGTTAACAATTCGCTGTTTGCCGTTCGCCGTTCGACGCTGCCACTGGTGTTTGCCGTAGTGCATGGTTGTTGTTGTTTTCTCATTGCTGTTTTTGCTGCTGCTACGTTCTAGTCGTAATATCGTCTATTGTGTTTTTATTTGTTGTTCTTGCTGCTGTTGCTGCTGCTATTACTATTTATTTCAATTTTGTTGTTGTTGTTGCTGGCTGTACAAATTCAAAATCAAATTCAAATTCATAGCGAAGATCACGTACAAATCACAGCAGCAACAATAACAACGGCAACGCCAATGGCAGCAACAATGCAGGCCGTGTGATAATGGAGATGTTTAGCGTTTCCAAGGTGTAGCGCGTCGGTTGGCGGTTGGCGTCGGTGTTGGTGTCGGTGTGTCGTTTTAGGCGTTACGTTGCGTTGCGCTTAGGTGCGGCGGCTGTCTTTATTGTTACCATCATAGCAGCAGCAGCAGCAACAGTAAATACGCACTTTGCGTCAACACGCTGAAAACTGGCTGCAGCTTAGATTCAACAATGGCCGCCCCACTCGGCACTCACACAAGCACATCGCGCCTACACACACCCACACATTCCATATCGTATAATGATAATCGATTTGACCCTTGGTCTGGTATGTGAAGCTGAAATGTGCACTGGCGTATGAATGCGTGTGCGTGTGTGTGTGTTGCCGACATTTGATTTGTTGCTGCTACTGTTGTTATTGCTGCCGCTATTGCTGTTGCAGCCGTTACCGTTGCCGTTGTACAGTATTTGAATTGGGGAAGCGAGTTTTTGTTGCTGATCGATTTTACGTGATATTTTCGAGATTTTCAGTATTTATTGAGCATATTTGTTGTTGCTCTTATATTACGTTGAAAGTTTGCTTTGGCATTGTTGAATTGTTAGTAGAAGTTCACAAACAGTAGTCGGTATTTATTTGACAAACACAAATACTACATGCATAATTATTTTGGAAAATAGAATTACTACCTACCTACGAATTGCGTCAAAGGATTGCACAGCGTCGGTGATGGCGTTGTCGATGTGGAAAAACGACAAAAATGCTATTTGGACAAATTCCTGTTGCTGTTTGTTGATTTTTGGAGTTGCTTTTCTTATTGAATTGAAATTGTTGGGAAAACTTTTTATGTGTCGAATACAGCAAATGTCAACACATTCAACATGCATAAATACCATTTCAGAAAACTGTTTACAATTGAAGCTCAATGTGGCAATGTGACTTTTCGATAAATCATATTCCAAATTTTCAAAATTTTAAATTAAAATGTTTAACAAAGCTTTTCAGTAATTTTGACAATACTTGGTTGATATCCATAACTTTTAGTTTACTTGTTTTCAATTTATTGTTTTTGGTACAACAAATTATAGACACTTTTAGGTTAGGTGGCGGGTTAGGTGGCAACTTAGGGCGCTTACATAGGAGAGATTTGGCCCATTGTATTAAAACAGAAAGAGGGCAATATCCTCAAACTGAACATCTCCTTTTCGGATGAAAGAGCGCAGCCAATCAAACTGTCTTTATTTAACCCTTTCGGGACGGAGTTTAGTTTTGAAAACCAAAACACTTTTGGTATAAATGTTTCCATGTTGAAATGTTTAATGACCATGAAATGTTTAATGTCCGTGGTCCAGGTCCATCAGAAAAGAGACCACAAAGTGACGAAATCTCCTGCGGGCAAATTGACACATTAGAAGCGAAACCTCCTTTGCACTGCTGCAGCTGCGGCAGTGCTTGTTGAAAGGTAGACCCAGTCGCTGGGCGTGCTTATCCACGGTCCAATGTCGAGTTAGAAAAGACAATTACATCACAACCCAGTCCTAGAAGCTGTTTAGTTCTCCAATGATTTCGATTTGGTCAGATCTTTCTGGAAATCATTAATGAGGGATTACGCCTGCTTGAATTAATTTTGAATTTATTTTTATTACAAGTCCACGAGGATTCCTAATGTCTTACACCGATTACCACTGGCCAGTTTGAGAATTTAGAAATTAAGTTACAGTGGACGTCCAGTATAACGAACTTTCCATTTAACGAATTTTCGATTTAACGTACGGCCAAATTTTGTCCATTGATGGTTCTATATTTCGAACGAAAATCAAATTTGGTATTCGATATAACGAATATTTTTGTTGTTTTTCACTCTCGTCAAAAAACCTTCAAATTGTTTTTGAGGGTTCACATTCTTTACAATAACAATGACTGTTTGGTTTCGGCAAGTGAACGGTGCCTCAATTATCTTTGTTTTTGCTACGTTAAAACTTTCAAATTAACGTCAAGTTATCAATATTTTCAAACTCTGTTTGTATGCATTGCTGATCATTTTCACAGGATTTGTTTTGGAATAAAAAAAGATATTTATTAAACTCTGAATATGTGAAACTTATTAAGAGGGATGGTTTAAAACAAATAAAAATTTCGATCGATTTAACGAATTTTTCGATTTAACAAACTGGGGGTACAACATAAGATTCGTTATATTGGACGTCCACTGTACTAAATTCATTCATTTGAAAATATCTGTCGCTGACATTGCTTATTGTATACCATTTATGTATTATTATTGATTGAGGCTCATATTATTATTATTGACTGGAGCAGGGGCGTAGCCAAGGGAGGGGTTTAGGGTGTCAGAACCCCCCCCATAGCCTATAATTTGTCAACATTTTCAATCACTATGCATCGTATGTACGTTCCCACATGAGCAAAAAGGTCTTTTCATCTTTAAATATTTAAAAGAAATTAACAAAAATTAACAAAACCCTTTTTTTTCCGAAACTAATTTGTTTTTTTAATAGTCACGTTTAGGCTTAATGCAGCGATTTGCATGTTCTAAAAACATGTCTAAAGAGTAGTTTAGTTCGTCGACCGGAATGTCCTTCAGGATGTCGGTACAAGCCTTTTGGATGGTTTATACGTTCTCAAAACGCTTTTTTCATCGGCAAATGCATTCTTTGAAAAGGTGAAATTCGCACGGTGCCACATCATGTGAAAAATTTATCGTGAGTTTTAATCAAAATGGTAGCGAAAGCGCCTGGGATCACCCAGGTACATTTGTATAAAAAATGACAAAATTCAAGTTTAAACATGAACAAAATTTAAGAAAAATATTTTTTCATGTTATAGAAAATTACCTTCAAATTTGTGCAGATATTAAACATGAATATTAAAAAGATCACCCGGGTGGGTATAAGTTAAGCGATGGTTAAATCCAATTTCAATAACTTCAATGAAGATTTTGGCTTATCTTTTATGAATTACCGCCCAGTGTTGATCTACGGTGATCGCGGATTCAGTTGGCTAACACTTTGGTCATCATTTATGTTCTGACAATCGTTTTTAAATCGCTTTTACCACTTATAAACTCCACCACGGTATAAACAAAAATCACCATAAACTTGGTTCATCAATTTAAATGCTTCGGTTAAAGTTTAAACATTTTTAAAACAATAGGTAATATTGGATCTTTGTTCGGTGCACATTTTTGAACGATGACACAAAAATACTTCCACTTCAGATGCAATAACTTCGCTTTCAGTCCACCAAATTTCATGAAATTTTTACTAAAAATCAGGGAAAAAATTTAATTTTTAATGCATTAAGTCACATAAGCCACAACAAAATGCCCTATTTGGAAAGTGCACTTTACTTTAAAAAACATGTAATACTAAACTGGCAAACAATTTTTTTTTAAAACCCCCCCCATGCCCAAGTTCTGGCTACGCCCCTGGACTGGAGTTCAAACAAGAGTTTTCTATTAATTTTCTTTATTTTATTTTATTTTGTTTTAGTTTGTTTTATTTTATTTTATTTTTTACAATTTATGAAAAGAAGTCTTGCATTGATTAAGTGCTTTATAAAGCACTATATTCCTATAGGAATATCTTTTTCGGTTGTTTGACAACAAGATATATAAGACTATTGCTCGGATATAGGTACTTAATATTATATAATTTAAATTATATTTTTTATTTTATTTTATTTTATTTTATTTTATTTTATTTTATTTTGTTTTGTTTTATTTTATTTCATTTTATTTTAATTTAATTTATTTTATTTTATTTTATTTTATTTTATTTTATTTTATTTTATTTTATTTTATTTTATTTTATTTTATTTTATTTTATTTTATTTCATTTTATTTTATTTTATTTTATTTTATTTTATTTTATTTTATTTTAGTTTTTACAATTTATGAAAAGAAGTCTTCTTGTATTGATTGAGTAATTTACAAAGCACAATATTCCTGTAGGAATATTTGTTTCTTTAGGAATATTTTTCCTTTAGCACATAAATCCATGCTCGTATTGTTCCAATTGATTCAAACCGGAAAATGAATTATCATAAGAGTTTTTTTTTAGAAATATGTATATATTCCTTCCTTCCATTCAATACTTCAAAACACTTTACAATCATCATTGAGGTTAAGATGATTTGATTCATTATAAAACCAAAACTCTACTCCAATTACGAGTAGAAATTTAAAAACAGAGATTCCGAAGGAAATCCATAATCTGGGCATGGCCTAGATTTTCAAAAGTAAATAAAAACAAAAACAAAACAGGGAAAAAGTCAGCGGTGATTACGCATGCGCAGAGTAGAGTGAATGGAAACGGACGCTGTGAACCAACAAAAATTAGAATAAGCATAGATATGGCGACAACGGCAGCGATGCTCGAACATGTCGCACAGGTAATGCGGAAATTCTTGCTTTGAGTGAAACGGAGTGTGGGAAAATGTTCCCACGCAAAGCGCGTTGCGAACCTGTGACTGGACACAACGCTGCGCATGGCCGTGAAATTTGCCAGCGGCCAGCTCCGGAAGGTGACCATAAAATATGTACTTGTCAGCCAGTTGGAAAGCACATATTAAAGTCATTAATAGATAACAATTGTTTGGACAGCGGTGGCGGAGTTGTTTGAGCGCTCAAGTTTGAGGCGTTTTATGCGCAGTGCGCAGTCGTTAGGCGCTTTGTCGCGCGCTGCATGTGTGTCGGGCATGTGCGCTGTTCCAGGTACAGGACGCAGTCGAGAATCACTGCTGCCTTCGACCAGCTACTAACTAGTGTAGCGGCGAAAAATGTTCTCACGGGAAAGTAGAGGACGGTCGCCTAGTTGGTCGGGATTTTCCGATTTTCGTGCATTTCACATGTCGTTGAGAAATGTTCACTTGGCAATTTTCTACTTGGAAATTCTGAACGCCGAGATGGAACACGTTAGAGCGTAAACAGTCGTACAGGTAACTGCAATCTTCGACTAAAGTTCCCACGCTCGGCTCAGCGCAGGAACTGTGACCAGCATGTCCTGGCTGTTGTGCAGGATTTTGAGGAATTTCAGCCGGCAGTAAGCCGTGCAAAGCGAGCAGACGCGTTAAATGTGCGGAACATATGACGCGAAATTTCCCGAGTTGCAGGCGATAACGTTCGATGGCGCGCAATATGTGTGCCGTCCACCACTGACGCACCCGCACGAAGTGCTCGGCAGCCACTGGTCCACTGCTACGCCCCCCTCATTTTCATGCCATCGCAGAGGGACGCTTATCTCGAACGGAACAGTGCGCTGCTGTTTTGGGGGTTGTGGTCGTGTTCACTCCACTGTGGCTTTAATTCTTAACGCGCTTAATTTGCGGATTAAAGCCCGAAAGTAAACAGAAATTGGTCGGAAGACTGAGCGAGAGTGAGTGGCGTAATGGTGCTGTGTGCAATTGGTTGGAGTATAAACGCGCAGCCAATACGCTTTTTGATTTGTTTATTCAGCTCTAAAACACTATCAAACTGAACTTTATTCGTTATGATTTAATTGCGCACATAAACGAAATTGGCAGCTGTAGGAGTAATGGCAACAATTGATGGCATGGCTAACAATTTGGCTCATTCAGTGAGACATGAAAGTTGTTGACGATCGAAAGTTTTAATATTATTATGAGACAGAGTTGGTGATAAGTACTTGGAATTATTTTGATGCTGCATGTTATATTGAAGGCATTGGCACAAGTTTTGATTAAGTGAAATAACAATTATTGTAATTATGGCTTATGTAATGTAAGCAACTATTTTTTTGCCATACGAAGCGGCAACTTTGCCACTAATGTCGAGTTGTGAGTAGTTTAACACATCTCGGCGATATTTTGTGGCTTTAATAAACTTTTTGTTTGGTAATGAATACCACTAACTAATTGCCTCGTAATGAAAATAAAATAAAATATATAAATTATTTGTAGTTCATATGTGGAGTGACAGTTTTTGTTTTAATAGATGACGCAATTTTTTGAAGCTAGCATTATTAGAAAAATTTGAGAGTTCTTATGCCAAATGTTATTTTCACACTTTGGGTGTTTTTTGCGACATCTGTAACCTTTAGAAAAAATTTATAAAAATTAATTTAAAAATTCGTTGAAGGAAACTGTAGTAGTTGCCGACTTTAATTGGCAAGAATCGAAAACTTTCCACGCGAATTAGTAGGGGAATTCTTTGTAATGTGCCACTCCAAGCAAAAAAATTCCTACCGTAATTTAAGGTATACTACTGTGTCCAAAAAATAAGGTGACATTTGAATTTAAACTGCGCGCGTCGAAGGATTTGGAGAATTATTTTTTTTGTTTTAGTCAACAGTCAACAAGGAATATTATTTGAACGTTATGCGTCGTTTGCGTAACGCTATCCGCCTAAAAAGGCCGGAATTGTGGAAAGACAATTCTTGGTTTTATAATGCACCATCCCATAGTGCACTCGTAATTCGTGATCATTTCGCCAAAAACTCAACCCATATCGTTCCGCAACCACCGTATTCACCTGATCTGGCGCCGTGCGACTTCTGGCTGCTCAGCAAGCTCAAAAGACCGCTTCGGGGACACCGTTTCGATACGATAGAGGAGATTCAAGCCGCAGCGAAGACGGAACTGAAGGCCATCCCGGAAAGTGACTACAATCAGTGTTTCGAAGATTGGAAAATCCGTTGGCATAAGTGCATTGCATCGGGAGGGGATTACTTTGAAGGGGATGAAATTGATTTGGAAGAATAAATAAAGAATTTTCAAAATAAATACAATGTCACCTTATTTTTTGGACACAGTAGTATATGACAACATCAATTTTAATGTGGTTTTTGAGGGAACAGACGCAATACACAGTCTGGGTAAAACCATAGTCAAATAATAAAGTCATCCCGATAGGTGACGTCTATTTGTTTACGTACTCTTATTTTGATAGCTGCCATTTATGTCCTCTCTACATTCTCACATGAATGAAATTTGTCTGTCAAATTTTAACCTTTTTATTCATAATATAAAATATTCAAAAAAATATTTGGTTGTTTAAAGGAAGCAATTCATAAAAGATTTAAATATTTAAAAACTTTAACTTTAACTGAAGTGCAGTGCAGTACAAATAAAAAATGCCAGCAACGTGCTGCATTTGTAAAACAACATGGGACCAAAAAGTTTCAATGTTTTGTGTACCCAGTGAAAGGGATGAACGCTGCAAATGGGAAGCAGCGGTTGGAAAATCTCTGAGTGCCACCTCTAGAGTGTGTGCCAAGCACTTCTCAGAGGAGCACATAAAAGAAACAAGAAACTCAGAGAAAAGAAAGTGCACTACAATTTGACTAAAAATAAAAAACTTTTTAAAACTGTTTCGTAAAACCCATTCGCATTATTTAAATATCCATATCCATGTTTATGTGTTTTCTGTATATACATACAGTACACAAAATATACAATCCATTGCTTGTAGCTATTTGTATACACATTTGAAAAAAGGTTAAAAGCAAAATAAATGTCGAATGAGTTGAATTCAAAATACTTTGAGAGAACAGTTGTCAAAATAAGAGTACTTGACATAAAAATGTCACTATCGGGATGACTTTATTATTTGACTATGGGTAAAACAAAATGTCAAATTTGGTTAAGAAAAAACTTAAAAATAAAAACTAAAGGTTTTTCTTGCGGTGAAAAATAAATCAAATACGTGTAAAAAACTAAGGTAAATATCAGTGTTGGACTTAATTTTTAATGCTTTTTCATAATCCGAAATGATATCCGAGCATATCGTAAAAGGAGAAAATTTATTCAATGATTTCCAAAATGGCATGAAAATGTAAAGTGCCACCTTTTTTTCTTTGTAAAGTGCCACCCCTCTTTTTTCATTGTTTTGTGGTTCTATTCGGTAAAATGACTTTTTATTGCTCGGAATCGTCATTAAAATTAATTTAAAGTGTTCTTAGACAATTTTTCTCTAATCCTATCATGAGAAATAAATTAGTTCAGTTTTGTTTATTAACTTCCATATAATTACCGTTTTATTCGTTACCATTCAATTTGCATTTTGCTTTCGGTCATTTTCTATTCAATTCAAATAAAATTCAATAATCTTTCATAAATCATGCATTTGTAATTGAGATTTCTACGTTTTTAGCCATTCTTTTAGGGGTTGGCACTTAACATTAAAAAATTTTAGGGTGTCGGTTTTTAACACTTTGGGAAATTGGCTGTAGAATTCGTATTTACGAAAAATTCAAATGAGGTGTTTCCTTGGATCATAGCTCTTTAAACCCTCTTTTCAACTGTATACTAACATTGGCGATAAGTTAATTTTATAACGAGTTATAAGAAAAAAAACAAAGAGGTGGCACATTACAAAGAATTCCCCTAAATATTTTAAGGAATTTCTGGGTAGAACCTTGTAGGCACATCAATCTGCACTCAATGCACTGACTTATGAATCGTTTCTTTTGATCCTCCGTAAAGCTGTCGGAAATCTGTTCGGGGACTCTAAAAGTTTTACCAGGAGTGCCGATGGCAAGTTTGCTGAACAGTTTTTTGTGTTTTTGACCACTTTGCATGGTTACTTTGACTTGTCTTTTCATTGCTTAGGTTCAGCGTATTGGAAGGTCAACATTTAACATTTAAGGAGGTGAACATTTAATAAGAATCTTGTTGGTAGTACAATGGATTCTTAATGATCAGAGTGCGACCTGATGGCATTTATTTTCTCACAAAAAACAAAAAAAATAATTAAAATTAAAATTAAGTGATGACATTCTAACATTCAAAATTCTTAGAATCCTAATTAGGTTGTAGTGGCTGCCTCTGTATGAGACACACACAGGCCTCTATATGGCCATTGTGATACCACAAATTCCACCCGTTCTATCCACTGATTTTTCAACATGTGTTACAACACACATTTCAAACGGATGGGAAAAGGGGGAGGGGACCCACAGTTTTACGCCGAATCCGAACGGCGTTTTGTTTTTTTTTTAGCAATTTCCTTGCACATTTGGAGGTTTTTTAATTACCTGCCAAGAGCCCACTTGTGCGATTCTTGCAATTCTCTGCTGATTCTACTGCTTTAGGTGGATAGCGATAGAAGTAGACGAGTGTTTCAACAGCCCGAGCTAGGAATCGAACCTAGTGCCTCTGGTATGAGAAGCCAGTGCGCAACTCGCTGGACTATCGAGACCGGCTGGAACCCCAATTAAAGTGGAAAACAATTTATGAACACGAATTCAAATCTTGCACAATGACAAGAAGAAACACTTTAAAAGCCCCTCAAACATTTTTCAATTATTAACACATAAATTAGGAAATAGTTTTATTTATATTCAGCTTATAATTATGTATATACGACTGTTGTATTTACTGAATGCGCAAGAAGTCGCAACTTCCGCTACTCGACAAAATGCTCGTAAAACCTTTTGCCGCAATGTCGCGATAGCGCGGTACCGCCGGTAAGTCTGCGCAACCAAGCCGCATGGCAAATTCTGTCTGTATGTGCAAACGGCGGAATGAATGATGGTGAATGATGCTGGCGGCATGGGCGGCGGCGGCTGTCCGACACGGCACTTCAGCCGTGCATGTTGGCACATTTAAACGGCGGATTAGTTGCGACGCTCTTTAGGATTAAAACCATTGAGGAAATCTGTTGCTCCAGATATGCCGACAAAATGTTTTGTACTCTTTTTGGTTTTGCTGGCCGTGTGCTGTGTGCTGTGTGTGTGTGTGTGTGTGTGTTGGTCGTAAATGGTAGTGTAACTTTTGCCAACTGGCCTATTTCGGGCGCATACAGATAAGCATGATCTTTGTTGTTGTGCCGCATTGTTGTTGCCATTGTTTTATTTTTATTCGATTTTTGGTGGCAATTGCCAGTGTGGGCAGTTGCAATTTATTTAACGTACTTATTGCAGATTGCTGCATGGAGGGAGCAAACGATAAATGTAACAAATTGCTACATATTTTTGTTGGGTCTTAAATTGCGAATTTTCTGGTTTTTTGATTTGCACGAATACTGCGATAATATTTCAACGAATTAATGCGCTATTTTATTGCATGTTGTAAGCCATTTAGTAATTGATAAAATAACATATTGGCGGCTTTAAATTCAATTCCTTTAGGTATGAGGTGTAAGGAATTTTTAAAAATTGAATGAGGAAAATGACAAATGCTGAATTGAGTGCCAAAATTTAATATGTTTAATTTTTGTTTTAAAGAATATTGCGATTTGTATTTAAAAGATTTCTTAAAGAAATTTTTAAATATTAAATTTCGTCTTCCTGTGACTCAATTCAAGTTACTGAAATTGTTCCGCCAACTTGAATTACATTTTTCGCAACTTGAAAGAATTGCAGTCGAATTCAGTGTGGGCATTTATCGTCTGCTCAATTTCTAGTAGAATGCGCGGCCATAGTTGAAAGGCAAAATGCTGCACATTTGAGGAAAAATATATACAATAACTTTGCGAATTCCACTAAAATCACGTACGTGCCCTCACTATTTCATCAATGAAGTAAAAGCAAAAGCAAAAATTCCGAGAAAATCAATATTCACAATATGGGTCCATGGCAGTAGCGGCAAACGGCATATGGCTAAAGTTAGGTTATGTACAATGCCGATATGTATGTGTGGGTGTGATGCAAATTGTGTATAAATAAGCCAAACAAAAAGAGTCAATTATTCCCAAAATGAAACTATTCGCTCCTTCCTGTCCTTGCGGATGTTTGTACGTGTGCAGCAGAGAATGTCACAGGAGGATAATCGCCCCTGCGGTTAGAGCGACCGCCGGACAACCTGTTGTACGTGTGCGGCGCTAATAAAAGATTTCCGCAGACAACAAGACGCCCACCGTAAGCACTGCACGGCGCGCATGGCGAAAGATGAATCGGAGTTTTATGAATGAATTCACGCAGATCGAATTGCGCTCACGCGTGACTGTGTGTGAGTGTGGGTGTCGATTTATATTCTATACGTTGAAAGTAATGGTCGAAGAATGAATTGTGCGGCCATTGTGCTCTAAAGTCAATTGGCTTGACTCTGGCTCGGCTCGTTCGGCGGCAGGTAAGACTGCCTAATCCAATGTGGATACTTTCTGGCGGCACAGGTAGCCGCCGACTGGCCAATGAGAGCCACTTGTTTGAGGTGAAATTCTGGAATTTCGCACTCGGCGTCGGCGCAGCAAGTGTGCGCGGGGAATTTTTTAAAAGCAATCCGAACAGTTGCTGGTTGCAACAGTTTTGAATGGCTTATCCTAGAGTTAAGATCAGTGCAGTGCAGTGGACAGTTGGAAAATAAGCAAAAAAATATCCAGTGAACTCGCGTTGAAGCAGCAGCAAATTGGCCAAGATGATTTTTCAGCGAAAGGTGTTGACGGAACGCAGCCGGAACAGTCTGTCAAGTGCGTATTGGCGTGATGGATTCAGTGTTTATGAAAATTGTGGTAACAAAAATTTGATTGGAAATCGGCGCTGAATGTTAAGGAACTGAGGTTTTTAGCAAAATTTAATTCGAAGAGGAACTTGTGGGAGAGTAGGAAATTTATAGAAAAGCAGAAGATTAACGCAGAAGAACTTGTCTTGCGCTGACAGCTTTATGTCTGACGGCAGCATTGGCACACACAGGAACCCCTAAACCCACCAAACACAAATATTGCTGGTACAAAATATGGTTTCGAATGGAATTTGGCTCAAAATTTGACGCAAAACCCCCCCAAAATGAAATCCTGTTTGCGCCACTGGACGGCAACTACTATAATCGTAGAAGTTTATTAGTTCTGAATTCGAATATGGCAGATAAGCAGCATGGACAATAGAGTGGGAGGTCAGGGCATTTTTAAGCCCGGGTTTTTGGAGAGCTCGTTGCGTACAAGTTTTTATACTTTATAGGAGGAGGTCTTAAGAAAAAGGACGGTGCGTCTCGGTCACCACGACCCCAGATTTTCAAAATGCCGAATTGTGAAAATTTAAAATACATGTACGAGTTCTCAAACGATTTCGATCACCCAAATTCAAAGACTGGGACTGCAATCCAACGACTTCTGTCGAGGTTGCGGCTCCAAGGAGGACGAGGAGACTGCTCACCAACTGTTGTGTCAATGCTCCTCAATTAGCCAGAAGAAGCTTCTAAGCTTCTCGGATCAGCTTTTTTCATTAGTCTAACCGAACTATCGCTTTTGAATATCAGGGATAAAGCCAGATATATAATGCAATTCTCTTGGTTCTCAGTGCTGTAAGGGGGAGTCGCGCCATCCGCTGCGGTATCACAATGAGCCATAATTTGTGCTTAACACTAGAAAGACCATTGTGGTCATTTTGACGGTTTTTAATTTTTAAATATCTGCATTTTCTTTAGTATATCTATCAACTTTTGCTTTGATGACTTTTATTTTAATATCGGGTTCTACAATTACTTAGTTCTAAAAGAAGGGTTCTACAACTTCAATTAGCCAAATCCGATGTGTACTTTTCGAGATATCAGCAGATATAGGGGAATTCTTTGTAATGTGCCACCCCATGGCTTTTTTTTCGTATAACTCGTTAGAAAATTAACTTATCGGCAATGTTAATATTCCGTTGGAAAGGGGGTTTAAAGAGCTATGAGGAAACACCTCATTTTAATTTTTTGTAAATAGTAATTTTACAGCCAATTTTCCAAAGTGTTAAAAATCGACACCCTAAAATTTTTTAATGTAAAGTGCCACCCCCTAAAAAATCGCGAAAAACGTAGAAATCTCAAGTACAAATGCATGATTTAGAAAGTTTATGAAAGATTATTGAATTTAATTTGAATTGAATAGAAAATGGCCGAAAGCAAAATGCAAATTGAATGGTAACAAACAAAACGGTAATTATGTGGAAATTTATAAACAAAACTGAACTAATTTATTCCTCATGATAGGATTAGAGAAAAATTTACTAAGAACACTTTAAATTAATTTCAATGACGATTCCGAGCAATAAAAAGGCATTTTACCGATATAGGATCACAAAACAATGAAAAAAGAGTGGTGGCACTTTACAAAGAAAAAAAGGTGGCACTTTACATTTTCATGCCATTTTGGGAATCATTGAAAAAATTTTCCCATTTTACAATATGCTCGGATATAATTTCGAATTATGAAAAAGCATTAAAAATTAGGTCCAACGCTGATATTTACCTTAGTTCCTTACACGTATTTGATGTCTTTTTCACCGCAAGAAAAACATTCAGTTTTTATTTTTAAGTTTTTTCTCAACCAAATTTGAAATTTTTTTTTACCCAGACTGTGTTATTGCATCTGTTCCCTCAAAAACCACATTAAAATTGATGATGTCATATATACCTTAAATGACGGTAGGAATTTTGTTTCTTGGATTGCTGGAACGTCAAAATCGAGCAGGGGTGACAAATTACAAAGAGTGGCACCTTACAAAGAATTCCCCTAATATATAATCTTTGTAGGTATGGAAAACTTGCGGTCTTTCCAGTGTTAAGTGAACTTTTCATGTAGAAGGCTGCCACTCCAACCTAACCTAACCTAACCTCAAAGTCTCTCCAGCATATATTTCCATCACCTAAAGTAAATTAAACTTGAAAATTATATAATAAAAATTTTCATATGCAAAAGTCTAGTAATTTCTTGAACAACTTTTCCTGGTTCTTGGCACAGCAAGACTAAATATGTGAATCTTTTGAAAATGTTCTCTTAAAGCAGGAATAACTTTTCAAATGGGCTTAGCTGCTTTCATGGCCGAATCTCTGACCTATAAATTGTTCACTTGAACACTTCATTTCACCCAAATAACGATGTTAATATCTTTCTTATTTTTTATTGTTACAGATTTAGCGAAAACTTGTGCCATGAAGGAGAAAAGCAAAAATGCCGCCCGCACTAGACGTGAAAAAGAGAATGCGGAATTCTTCGAATTGGCCAAATTATTACCACTACCAAGTGCAATTACATCACAGCTGGACAAAGCGTCCATCATAAGATTAACGACGTCATATCTCAAAATGCGCCAAGTCTTTCCCGATGGTGAGTCCGACCGCTGAACATTCGCTGGCTGGCCATGGTTATGGTTGGGCGCTCTGAAGCGCGTTTTAGCGCAACGTCTGACAACACAACAACACAATAGTATTATGGTTGTTATTGTTTTTTGGGAAGTAATTCGCGCGGCATATGGCTTGTTGTTGTCGTTAGTATAATTGGAACAATCAGCATGGCTTTGTGTGCAAATTGAGCGTGCGCTGGTGTCAGCGGCTTTTACCTTGCGCCGAACAGGCCGGCTGACGCTGAGGGGCGGCTGACAGCGGCACGCGGCCGGACCGTAGGTGGTGCACAGAAGTCATGCGCACATAACGCGGCATATTTGGGCATTGTTGTTCGGCGGCGAATTCCTGCGCGCGCGAAGTGTACGCTTGCTGCGTGCGCTGCCACGTGGTTATTTTGCCGTGACAGCAGGACGTCGTTTTTGAAGTGGCGGGCTGTGCGAATTTTTCCCATAATGAATGCCACAAGTTCCTTAGGGCTTAGTTGGGTCGATTAAAGTAAAGTTATGAGCTAAAAAATTCTCACATAAACACACATACATGTATGTGTTATATGTAAGTGTGTAGACGCACATGAATGTATGTATGTAGCATGCATTTTGCTGCGCTGTCTGCCCGTAAGGACAATGACGTTGACAATATGTCCTCAATGTTGCTGCACTTAAGTGCACACACACACACACACACACGTTTGACTAGTGCGCTCGCTTTTGTGGGTGGAAAATCACTGAGATAGCGCAGCATTGCCACGCAGCCCTGTGCTGTAGGCCCTGAAGGCGTGGTGGCAGCCCCCACAAAAAAGGGCACAAATTCTTTGTAGCCTTTTGTGCCTTTTTTGTTGAAATAATTATTCCGAAAAAAAAACGCTGGCGGAAAAATGTGTGAAAAAAATGAAAGAAAGCAAATCAAGGAGAAAAAGAGTGATACCAACGATAACAACAATAAACCTGAGCACACACACATCCTTCATGTCACGCATTGTTTTATATCCCGTTTTTCTTTTCTACTCGTATTTGCCTTTCATTGCTTGGCGCGCATGTGTGTTGTTGTGTAATCGTTGTTGTTTGCGGGGTTGTGTCTGAGCGTTTGCCGTCGATATCCCACTGTGCCGATGACTTTAATTGGGAATAATATTTATACGTCATCATGTTGTTAGCCCGCTGAGCGACCCTCCTCCTTTTTCTTCTGCCTCTAACGGGAGCGCCCAACCATACGCTTTGCCTCAGTACGATTTTCCAACTCATTAATATTGACTTTTTTGCGCCGTTTCCAACCCCGGCAACTTTCGCACGCAGGTCTGGGCGAGGCGTGGGGCTCTTCACCTGCCATGCAGCGCGGCGCTGCCATCAAGGAGCTGGGCTCTCATTTGCTGCAGACGTTGGATGGTTTCATATTCGTGGTGGCGCCGGATGGCAAAATTATGTACATCTCGGAGACGGCGTCGGTGCATCTGGGTTTGAGTCAGGTGAGTGCTTTGTGCGGCTGGCGGGCGGCTGTTGTGTGGGAGCAGCGTCGACACTGGAAAGCGAAGCATGTTGTTGTTTGTGGATGCGTGGAATGCTTGGAAAGCCAGCCAGTGTAACGCGCAGCGACGCATTTCCAAGTGAATTATTTATGTGCATAAATTGTTGGCCAAAAAAGCGGGCAACGGCAAATATTGCTGATTATTTTCAAAGTTGCTCCTTTTGTGTGGAATTTGCATTTTCCGCTTCTCAAAACGAGTAGCCGCACTTGGCATTTCATTATAAACCGCACAATGGCGCCCGTTGGCGTTGTATGTAGTGTGCCAATAATTTTGAGTTATGTCGTCGACGTATTTGCTCAAGTTTTTCATTTGCAATAACTTTGAAAGTTTGTGACTAATTTGGTTGATGTGGTTGCGCAGGTTGAACTGACGGGCAACTCCATATTCGAGTACATACACACGCACGATCAGGACGAGATGAATGCCATACTGTCGCTGCATCCGTACGTGTACCAAAACCCGGTAAGTGGCGTCGAACTGCGCCGTGTGGCTTAAAAAAGTAGCTCATACGTTTGACTTTGTCTTGTGCGTCTCTTTGGACATTCGTAGGATGCATTTATAAACTCTCTGCACTTAACACAGACCAACACACCCACCGGTAATGCCACCGCCACCGCGATCGGCAGCCCCAACGGCTCATATGGCCCGGATCGCGGCTCGCATACGACCGAAATTCAGAAATCATTCTTCCTGCGCATGAAGTGTGTGCTGGCGAAACGAAACGCCGGCCTAACCACCTCTGGATACAAGGTGAGAATTGCTTTAGACTCTTGAAGACGCATTCGAAAAAAACGAGGAATTGTTGGTGGCACTGAAACTTGCTGCAAAACATACCAATAGTTTTTAACAAAAAAGTTCTTTGCTTTCGAAAAGGATCTGAAGAGAATACATTGTAAAGAGAATTTCACAGGCTACAATATGGTAGCAAACTTATTGTACCTTAGTAATGGATTTTTTCGAGAAAAAAATCCGTTAACAAAAAATTTTAATAAAAAAATGTTTTTTTCGCTTAAAACTTCTTATTAGTACATCTTACGTATCTAATGTTGCACATAAAAAAAAAAGGTATGAAAAATACTTTTCGTTTGATACCCATATCGTGTAAATCAGTTGGAGATTAATTGAGTTTTTTTGATAAAAACTTTGAACTTTGACGCCGAGCCACGCCTTTTATGGGCGTTTTCCAGGCAACATTTTTAGTTTGTTAGATTCAGGAGCCAACCCTATATATAAAAGCATACTCATTTATTTTTTTCACGAGGGTTCGCTATACTGTTTTTATGCCTCGACGAAAGTGGGGTTTTTGGGACATTTTTGTCGAAACACACAGTTTGAATGTATTTTTTATAGATTGGTGTCTTAAGCAAATTTGTTGGTCGTTAAAATATCTACAAACTTGCCGAAGACAGTAAAGCGATCTTCGGAACGATTTAGGACCTATTAGCATTAAAACGTTCGAAGACTTAAGCGACGAACTCGACTAAAATGAGCAAACTTCAAAGTCGGATTTCTCTTAAACTAGAGCCAATCCAGCCAAACGGCTGGTGGATCTCAACTCAGTATACCTATAGATAAGTCCTTTGAAGGTCCCCCCATGTCTGAATTTTCGACTTGCACAGTGTTATTGCAAGGCCTGTTTACAGTATTGAGGTTGTTCACTATATCCAGGTTAACCTTTTTGTTCAAAAACTCGTTTCATTTGCTCAAAATACACTTTTTCCTTTTTGCTTCAAATTGCTTTCAAAATTGTGTTCAATATTTAGAGGCTCCATGTCAAAATTTGGGTGTTGACTATATCGAGGTGTTCACTATAGACCCAGACACGACTTTAAATGCAATATAATTCAAACATTCCATTAGAGGATTACATAAAATAATTGAATCGAAAATCTTTTTGATTTATCACCATTTGAAATCTTTAGTAAGACTGTGAGGCTCACTTCTGGGAATTAGGGTTAACAGTTTTTTTTTTTAAATTCATATTAAAACTTCTCTTGAATATGAACTTAAAAGCATTATAGTTCTTTTTAAATCTGGGTCAATATTTCATGAATCAATTCAAGACAGTTTTTTTTATTCTTATTGTTATTCAAATTTTATGTTCTTATCTTGTTGTTTGCTTAGTCTGTAAGTTCAATTACTGTAGACTTGAAATAAATGAAATTAAATATACAATCATAGATACAAGTTGAATATTTCGTTAATTTTTTTTCAGGTTATTCACTGTTCGGGCTACTTGAAGGCGCGAATATTTCCCGACTATGGCGACGGACATGGCGGCTGTATACAGAATTTAGGCTTAGTTGCTGTTGGACACTCGCTGCCTTCATCCGCCATTACGGAAATCAAACTGCACCAAAATATGTTCATGTTTCGCGCGTGCATGGACCTCAAATTGATCTTTCTGGATGCGAGGTAAGCGCGCGCACAAAATGTTTCCTTCAAAAGAAAAGTGTAGCATTTTCTACTACATTTTTTTCGAAATTGGCTGCCCAAAGAGCGATATTTTCTTTACATTAGCGACATAAAAGAAACGGAAAATGCGCTTCGGATTCAGTGCTGGAAATTCTACACCGAACAAATATTTAATCGCGACACTTCTGACACGAGCATATGCCAGTGGCTGGTAGCGCGGCGGCTGCTGCTTCCCATTGTATCCACCCACTTTAGCTGGGCAAACAAGAAAGCAAAACAAACCATTTCCCTCTTGAGCGCGACACAATGCTGATTTTGATTTTTCGCCCTCCCCGCGGCCGAGCGTTGCGCAACCGTGGTCGGGGGAGCAGTAGAACTCAGTGTGTGTGTGTGTGTATGTACTACTTATGTGCGCTGATGGGGCAAAAGGGGGTGGGGCACATGCTCTTGTCTGGCATTACTGGCACTCAATTACCCTCATGATGATGTTCCATGCATTGTCAGTCAAAAATAACAATGACACACCACTCCGACCGTTAGCCGCATACAGCTTCCTCGGCGATTCGTCGCTGCGTCGCACGCACTTTACTGCGTTCGCTGCTTTCCACTTTTCATGTTTGGTTTTTGCTCTTTATGCATAATTGAATTTTAGTTGAATGCGCTGCAGCCATAACCCACAACAACAATGACAACCACAACGCCAGTCACGCGAACAGAACCAGAGAGCAGCACTGAAATGCGCAGCAGCCCATTCGTTTATTGTTGAAATGAAATGCAATAACAAACATTCATGTTTTCCATAAAAAGAAACAACGTCAACATTGGCAGCAACAGCAACAGCAACAACAGTGCCGATTACAAACAGCAACACTTTGTCTATTTGCAGAGTATCACAGCTGACGGGCTACGAACCGCAGGACCTCATCGAGAAAACCCTGTATCAGTACATCCATGTCGCGGACATCGCACCAATGAGCTGCTCCCACAACATACGTAAGTGTGCCGGTGCTGCTGTGCGCCCAGTGAAAACAAACGCCAACTATGTACAATTACAAAAATAACACCGACAGCTCACGCTTAATCCTTTGCAAATTATAACGAAATCCTTTTCCACTTTTCGCTTATTTCTATTTTCTTTTTTACTTTGCTCTTTTTGTTTTGCCGCTGTCGCTGTCGTTGTCGTTGTTGCTGCAACTGCAGTGATATACAAAGGACAAGTCACCACCAAATACTATCGCTTCCTGACGAAGGGCGGCGGCTGGGTCTGGGTGCAGTCGTACGCGACTGTGGTGCACAACACGCGCTCCTCGCGCACCCATTGCATCGTCAGCGTGAATTACGTCCTTAGGTGAGTAAATAACAATAACAATAAACGACGGCGTCGGCATCGGCATCGGCATTCGTGTGGTGCTGGTGTTGGTCTTGTTGTTGGGCCGCAAAGTGTGCGAAAGCAAAATGAAGCGTTGACGTTACACAAACAGTGGACTTAAAGCGATTTGCTGCGCGATTTAAGGTTATGTATGTATGTGGACTTCGCTCCTCGACGGGGCCGTGTGCAGCAGATCGCGCTTTATTAGTTTAAAAGCATACGCACAGTATTGTTACAATAAATTGTTTTCGTTTACAAAAAATTTTTTCGTTGAAACAATAAGGAAAATTATGTTTGCAAATAAAGCACAGGTCGCAGACAAAATGGCGGTCATTATTGGGAAGTCTAATACTACGTTTATACTACGTTTACATTGAGCCCAAATGCGTGATTTGGGCAAAAATTCTCAAATGCGAAGCCAAATCACGCATTTCCCCATACAAATTCAAATCTACGAAATGACTCATTTCATCAAAACGACGAAGCAAATGCGATAAAACATGACCAATTTTATCGAACGCATCACAAAATGAAAGCGCTTTCAAAAGCTCCAAAAGCTTTTGTTCTTTTTGACAGTTCAAAATCAAAACAAACGAAAATTAAAAAATGTAAATCTAAACGTAGTATTACCTTGAACCCAAATGCGTAGTTTCAAATGAGTCATTTCAAAGTGTTTACATTGCCTCATTTGCATTGCATTTCATTTTGTTTGCCAGCTAATGTCAAATGCTCAAAGCTCATGTCCTCTTGCCGCAGCTCATAGATCAGCTCTTTTCCGGCTTCTGACTAAATCATTTGTTTCTTTTTTGCTGCCTCTATGTTCTACACATTGTGATATTTGAATACATGTATATTACACATTTTACATGCTTAGAATATTCTACATATTTAAAGCAGACGAAAATTTCAATTTAAAATTTTCCATTTTTTAATTTTCGTTTGTTTTTATTTTGAACTGTCAAAAAGAAGCAAAAACTTTTGAAGCTTTTGAAAGAGCTTTTATTTTGTGATGCGTTCGATAAAATTGGTCATGTTGAGAATGCATTTGAGAATTTTTGCCCAAATCACGCATTTGGGCTCAATGTAAACGTAGTATAATGCTTTAGTGTTCATATTTTCAAAATAGAAAAATGAGATAATGGAACGAGTTGAGTGGGGAAAAGAATCGAGAAGTACAATGGGGAAAAAGTGTGGGAGGGGGAGTAAGCAGTAATTTATGTTATTCTGTAAACCAATCGATTCATCTAGATTTCAGTTTAGTTTTTGCCTCATGTAAATCAGTTGATTTAATTTTTTTTAGTGTCCGGCCGAATATTCGGTTTCAGTTTCGGCCCAAATAAGTGGTTTCGGTTTCAATTTCGGCCAAAAATGACCGAACGGCCGAAACCGAAACTTTCTTGTATATTTTTTTAAATTTTATTATGTAGCAGATATATAGTGAAAGGAGGAGTAATTTAGTTGCCACCAATGTAAATAAACTTTTTTTTAGCATATAATATCAAATTATTTAATTTTGAATATCAGCGAGTAAGGTACGAAAGGGTGATTTTTTCATGTTTACGTTTTTAAAAAATCATAAATTGTTTTATTAATAAGTATTTATTTATGTTATGTTTGTTCTTTATTTACTTAACCCATTTTCGGCCGCTACCAGAAATATCCAATATTTTTTTAATTCCTTTCAAGGACTTACATTTAGAACCTTAATCAAGAATATTTTTGGATTTTTTTTGTTTTTTTTTACATAATTTTTTATAAATAAATAAAAATTGAATTTAAAATAAAAACAAATATATATGTACATAGTTTTAGTCAAATAATAATCAAGCATGAAAACAAACAATTGTTGGCTTACATATGTATATATAGGGTGTTTTTTTTAGAGGTATAGAACTTCGAATTGAAATAAAACACAAGAAAATCGTTTTAATGTCCATCAATTTGGCTTTATTGGAAGGATAATTTTATGCCATTAATGTTTAAATATGATTTCGGGCATGTGGCCGCCGCGGCTGGCTCGAATAAAGCCAATTCTACAGGTCCAATTTTCAACCACTTTTTCGAGCATTTGGGGCTGTATGTCGGCAATAACGCCACGATGTTGGCTTCCAAGTCCCCTAACGTTTCTGGTTTGTTGGCGTAGACGAGCGACTTCACATATCCCCAAAGAAAATAATCCAATGGTGTCAAATCATACGATCTTGGTGGCCAATTGACAGGTCCATTCCGCGAAATTATGCGCTCATCGAATGTTTCCTTCAATAAATCGATTGTGACGTGCGCTGTGTGGCATGTAGCGCCGTCTTATTGGAACCACAACTCATCCACATTCATGTTGCGCAAAATCTTCCATAAAGTTGATGGACAAAGCTCCAATTACTGTGCACGGTGGCGAATCGATTCATTCGGGTCCTCTTCAACATTTTGCTCTACAGCGGCAATTGTTTCTTCGGTGCGCACTGTTCGACGTCTCTGCGGATGCGTATTATCACATAGAGTAAACGTAGTGCGAAAACGACCCATGGTTAACCGAATTAATTGCTCTGATGGACGATTATGTCGACCATAAAATGGACGGAGCTTGCGGTAAACTTCGCGAACTGAACCATTATTTTCGAAATAAATTTGCACGATTTGCAAGCGTTGTTCTTTTGTCAACCTGTTCATGATGAAATGGCAAACCAAACTGAACATAAATGACATTAGAGTTGCCAGATTTGACCACAAAATGCCAGTTTTATCTCTATTCGAAAAACAAACCTCTAAAAAAAACACCCTATACATGACGACTTCTGGCCAATGGTCGATTTTTCGACCACTGAAAAGTACGCGGTGCTGAGAGGTAAAACTATTTTCATAATCTTATGGATATCAATTGATTGTGGTAATTTGGTCTTTAGGCTTCGTAAATAATCAATAATAAATCAATAATTTGAAAAAGTTATATATTTTTCAGAATATTAAAAATATGACTAAAAAAAATGCTTTTTTCGTGCCTTCGCCAACATCTCTAAATTTATCTTTTTAAAAAAAAATTATTATTTCGAGGGGTTACCAAAAGACCAAAGCTATTTTATGCATCAAAAGTTCAAAGATATAATGTCTAAGTGCAGAGCTACTCTCCTTCAAAGTGGCCGAAAATGGGTTAATGTAAAATTCGTTTGTTGAACAAAATGCTTGATATGGTGATTTTTATTTCAACTAGAATGTTTCGGTTTCGGCCGAATATTAAAAAAAAACCGAAATTCGGTTTCGGCCCAAAAAAGATGTTTCGGTCGGACACTAATTTTTTTTTAAGCGACCAATTCAAATGTTATCGCTTTTCAGAGAAATTTCCTTACAAATTCAACATTAAGTCAATTTGATTGTTTTGTTTTGTTGTTCGTTACAGTGAAAAAGAGGCCAAAGACTTGATTCTCAATGAAATCCAAACGGGTGTGGTAAAGAGCGAACCAATCGCAACGCCCGCCAGCCTGACACCATCGCTACATGCGGCGCACTCGACAGTCACACATCCGGCTGCGCTCAGCAACGGCGGCCTTGGCACGGCCAGCGTGGCGAGTGCGCTCAGCGTGAGTCCAAAACTGGATCCGTGCTACGAGAGTGTGCGACTCGCGCCGAATGGCCTTGCGCCAGTGTTGGGCGGCAGCAACGGCAACAACAACAACGCCTACATGACACCGCACAGCCAGCACCACATGCACCAGCATCACCACCACCATCATCACCACCACGCCCACCACACGCACGAAGTGCCACCGCCACACGAAGGCCTCAGCTACACGCCGCTCTTCCCGCCGGTCAACGATCTGGTGGTGAGCTCGTCGAGCGGCCCGCTCGGCCACGAGATACAGTACCCCGACACCACCACCAGCGGCTACTACAGCGGCGGCGGCGGCAGCAACAGCAGCAACAACAACAACACGCATTACTACTACGACGGCTCGGTGGACGTGGCGGTGGCGACGGGCGCTATCAGTCGCCCGTTTTCGGCCAACTCGAACAGCTGCTCCAGCAGCTCGGAAAGCGATCGCCAGATGTCGACCGGCAACGCGTCCATCGTGACGGGCACTTCGCCGCAGACGACGTACAGCGAACTGAGCCACACCTTCGAGCTGCACTACCTGTCGGACAGCAGCTCGCACCAGCAGGCCAGTCTGGTGGTGTCGCCACCAACGGCAGCGCCACCACATCAACAGCAGCAGCAGCATCACTTGCAGCAAATGGATCAGCAGCAGCAGCACGTGCATCACCAACAGTTGCAGCAGGCGCTGGTGGCCAATCACGGGCCACCGCTGCAGCAACAGCAACAACAACATCACCATCAAATGGATCATCAACAGTTACACCATCAGCAACAATTGCTGATACATCACCAGCAGCAGCAGCAACAGCATCAGCAACCGTTGTCGGAGCAGCAGCCACATCTGGCAAACAGCTTCGTGGCGGAGAAGAGCGTGAACGCGCCGCCGCAATACACGAGCGTCATTGTCGAGCCCCATCACCACTACATACCCAACGATTTCGTGCATTAACGGCAGCCGCGGCGTGCGCCTGCCCGACCCTCCCACTTGTGCAGTCAAAGTGCTTCGAGCAATCGAGTTGTTGTTGCAATTTTAGCGTTTACCCTTCGGCAGCGGAATGCGGCTGAGCCACATTCAAAGCTGACTTTTATGTAATCTTAATTAATTTATTTTCAATGTTCTGCGTTTTTCTAGTTCTGCTTCATTTGATTGTTGCATTTTGTTTTCGAATCGTTCACTTACACTTTTCTTTGTGCGTTCTGCAGGCGCGTTGCGAACGGATGGGCGCGCTTTATTGTTGGCATATAAAAATTGTAAAGAGCGTTATACAAAAACAAAGCATTAGCAGCAAAAGAGAGATAACTAAGAGATATCTACACTAGTTATAAGTTGAATTGTTTATAAAATAAAAGTAACTATTAACCAATGAATTAATTACGAGAAGCGCTATAGATGATTCGAAATAGGCATTTGTAAATACGGATGGCGGGCGTGCGTGCAGTTGGCAGTGTTTAAAGGCGGGAATTTAGATGGCACAGAAAACGTGGGAGCGAAAATTGCCTGAAATGTTTGAAATCCTTCTTTACGACTTCCACTACGCGGAACGCACGCCCACACCCACAAATTGATCTTCACCACACATAGGTACTTATAATTAATTGTAATTTTTCTAAAATTAATATTAATGCTAATTAAATATAATAAAATAAAGTGATAATTATTTATAATAAATTGTTGTTGTCTTATATGTGCCAAAAACGCAAAAGATTAGTATTAATTACTCATTCTGAGGGTTTTGACAAAACAATTTCATAATATCTTTAAAATAAGAGGTTATAAGTACATATTTGGAATTCATTCAATTTATGTGCGCACATGATTGCCTTAAGCGGGTCTTCTAGTCTAGGAATTCGAAAAATCGATTTTTTAAATTTCATATTTTCAAAGTTTATACTTTTAAGAATAAGCGTCTAAGAGGATTTACGGAAATTCAAATTATTTTCGGAGTTATAGTTAAATTTGTGACGCGCCACTCAGACTGCCCGAAATGAGATTGTAAACTTTAAACTCGTTTTTCTCGAAACTACTTTCTTCGATACGGTTGACATGATATCTCAAGTTCCAATGCGCCGATTTACTTCAAATTTGTAACAGACTTTCTTAATACTATCAAAATTGTCTCGACGTAGGGGTTTTTGTAATTTTTTTTTTGTTTTTACTATTTTTAAAAAATTACCAAAAATTGAAAAAAGGAGGCAAAAAATTACCTTTATTTTCAGAAATGCAAAAATATTTTGTTTCAAATCGGCTACGTCCAGATAATTTTACATCCTTGTTTAATAAGAATTAACCTTATTTTTCAGGGACCGTGCCGGTTATGGTTTTTATCAAAAAAGTCAGATTTTAACTGTTATCTTTTAACTTTTATTTTTACCGACAAAAATAAAAGTTATTTTGTGCCTTTTATCATATCAGGCAAAAATAACTGTTACTTTTGACTTTTATTTTATCGGTCAAAAAATAATAGTTATTTTGTGACTTTTATTTTTTCGGTCAAATATATCAGGCAATTTGAATTTTTTCAAAGGCCGTTTGACCGACTAAAAAACTATTGATATCATTTTTTTCGTCGCACAAGTCTTATAGCTCAGAATGTGCGGTATGCTGCATATTTGACCGAAAAAATAAAAGTCACAAAATAACTGTTATTTTTTACCGATAAAATAAAAGTCAAAAGTAACAGTTATTTTTGCCTGATATGATAAAAGGCACAAAATAACAATTAATTTTAACGTTTATAGTAAAAGTAAAAAATTTAAAAGGCTTTTAATATTCGTGAAGCTGAGGCCATTACGATCATAATGGAATATTTGAAAAAGTCCACTGACAATTTTTTCGTTATGCCTTTTTGATTTGAAAATTGTAAAATAACAGTTATTTGCGGTCCTGTTATTTTTACGTTCCAAATAACCAGGAGGATTCAAATCACGTCAACCAGGAGACACCTTTTTGTTTTTGAGTCCCCACTTTGGTAGCCTCTACCGACTTCAATTTAGATTTTTTTTTAACTATTATAAATTTTTATACTTTTCAAGTATCAATAAAAAACTGATAAAACATGGATACTAAAAATGATTACTGTTTTGTTTTTATTACGTCCGTAAAATAATCTCAAAATCGAGCCTCTAGACTAGAATACCCCCTTAAATTTTTACTTGGCGTACAAATCAGGTCATATTTTGCTTGTTGGTACATATTTTTTGATACGTAAAATTTGAGAATGGCGCCATACTTTAAAAAGTTTCCTTATTTTCATTCATAAACACTAAAGAGTAAAATATTTCTGTGTGGAAATGTGGCATGGAATCAATAATAGCGAAGTGGAAATGTGGTCAACTGAAACCAGCGTTCAGCGAATAAGTCGATAATTAGAAGAGGTGCTGTATGTATCATCACTAAGTGAGCAGTCCATCCAGGGTTGCAAATGGCCCAACCAACTGTCTGGAGCGATCCAAAATTTACTGGAGTTTCTTAATCTTTTTCTTTTTTATTTGTATATGTTTTAATTTTCTTTTTTAAATCCACGTGATTCTGTGTATTTATTGCAATCATAAGATGTGATTCTCTGCTGTCAGCGCATTTGGCACTCTCGAATGCGACATTGTATGACAGCTGTCATTTGACAGCGCCACCCTGTCTCTTGATACAATTGTATCATACACCCTGTGCTACTCAATTCGAAGACTTGGTTTCGAAATTCGGCCATCTTTCTTTTTCGCAAGTCCTCATGCAAGTGTGAAGGTGAGAATTTTAATTTTTATAAATTTTATGAGAATTTCGTAAAATTATTGCTTGAATTCGGTATGGAATTGTACAGGAACGAGTGCACTTTCCGCGGTTGCCAAAGTGCCGATCGTTGCAGCAGAATTTTTGTGCGAAATTGTGCTTTCAGACTTGTCACACGTGTTTCGTAGCGTGAATGACAATTCGATGAAATTTCAGTACGACAGCAAAGTGATACAATTTCAATTGTTTTTCAGGAAAACACATCAAAATGCAGTTGTTCGTACGCGGTTTGGAAAATGTTGAACCCTTCGAGGTGCAGCCAAGTGCTACCATTGCCGAGGTTAAGGTAAGTGTGGAAGTGTGCTAGAAGTGTGAGCAGACTGCGCTGCTGGCACTGGTTGTCGTTGCTGTGTTGTGAGCGTCTTTAACCTCACTTTGATCTACACTGCGATCATGACTAAAATGGGTTTTTTGTTTTTCTAGGCTCAAATCGCCCAATTGTATGACCTGAAGACGGAGGAGATCACATTGAATTGCGAAGGCAATGCGTTGAGCAACGACGCCGCTGTGACGTCATTGGCCTCGTTTGAGCTGGACATCACTGTGCCAATGCTCGGCGGTAAGGTGCACGGTTCGCTGGCGCGTGCCGGTAAAGTCAAGGGCCAGACGCCCAAGGTGGAGAAGCAAGAGAAGAAGAAGAAGAAGACCGGTCGTGCAAAGAGGAGAATCCAATACAATCGCCGCTTCGTGAACATTGTGCAAGGCTTTGGTCGCCGTCGTGGACCCAACGCCAACTCGAACTAAGTTGCTCTATTCGCGTTGCATTCGTAACGTTTTGCTTTTTGTACATGTAAAATGAATAGCATTTTCCGAAATTAAATTACCCATAAACAAAGAAGTAATTGCGCAGTGTGAATTTTTCAAGTGGCCTATTGAAAGAGGAACGAGTGCCCCGTAGGTGAAGAAATTAGTTTGAATTGCATATCAATGACACAATGTGCTTTATCTTTTTATTCAAGTAAAATGCAATAACTTTATTAGGTATAATAGAATTCGGTGCTGTTGTAGGTTTTAGTATGAGAATAAAGGCTTCCTCTTCTCCTTTTCCATCACGTACAAGCGATAGTACCAAAATTCGACAAAGCCCACAAAGGCCGCTATGATAAAACCTAAAAATCAAGAACATTTTACAATTGCAGCAGCTTTTATCTTGATTTGCCTGCATTACCGAAGAGCAGCACCATGAAGCAGCCCTGCATGTCGTCCAAATTGACTTTGTGATTGGTGATCTGGTGCAACATGCCGTTGCCGATGCACCTGTCCATCAAGGGCAGATTGATCTGGTGCCAGCGCTCGATGAAGCCCATCTGGAACAAGCGGGTTATCTGGTGGTTGATCAACTGCAGGTAGGGACTGCCTCTGGGCACCATGAGGCCGATTGGCTCGTCGACGAAATTCTCGCGGGCCAGCGCGAACTTGCACTCCTTGTCCTTCTCGAAGTGCTTCTGTATGACCAGTTGCAGATTGATGCGCCAGTCGACGTTGACGCGCTTGCCGCGCTGCACTGCGCTAATGTCCTCGCTCTGTATATTGTTGTAGATGATGGCGCGCTGCACATAATCGCGAAAGTCGTCGCGCGCTGATATCTGCAATGCCAACGAACATTCAATAGTGCCCTAAAATCGCAACTGCGTTGTGTAATCACCGCGGAATATTTCTCAAAGTAGGTGTTGTTGCGCAGGCCGAACTGCTCGATGTTGGACTGCTTGAATATCTGAAAGAAGTAGTCGACGCCCGGCTGGAACTGCGGGAAGGTGAGAAAAGCCACCAGATTGCCGCAGTAAGTGGTCACCAGCACAATCACAACGATCCACCAGACGCTGATCACCAAGCGGCCGCTATCGGCACGCGGCAGGTACATGCCACCTGCGAGCAGTTGGAATGGGAGTAATGCGATTGGTTGGAGCTATGCGTGGTGGCTGGGGCACCGATGTTACCTTGTTGCAGCAGCGCGCCGTAAATGTACCAAAAACAACTTTTCATGGTGCACAGGCCAGTGATGCGCAAGTGGTCCATGGGCGCCATGCGATTGATGACATAAAGCACCGGTGCCGTGATGATGATGATGCCGGCCAAGCACGCCCACGTCTAAGAAGAACGACGAGCATTTATTTGTTAGTGAACATGTAGGAAAGTATGTAGTACAGGGTCCGTTTTAAACATGAATTACTCTCAATAAATAAGGGTTTAAAATTTGGCAAATACACTTTTGTATTGGTACTCTGAAATTGAGTATTAAAGGTTCAGAAAGGAAAAGAAAAATATTCACAAAGCACCAATTCGATTTTGAAGGTAAACAATTATGAAAATATTTTTTATATTTTCTTTTCTTTACGCTGATTAGAAATTTGTTTACCTCTACTGTAAAGGGTGCTGTGAACAGATAAATGCGACTGACTTCGTCTGGTTTGCGAGAGATAAACGAATATTTCTGCACACTGATGGGCACTGTAAAGTTGAAGGACTTCTTGTCAGCGTCATCGATAGTAACTGCCACAGCGGCCATAAAGAACTTGCAAACAAAAAATAAGCAACGCTCTTAGAATTGAAATTGGGAAGCGCTACGGTTTTCAAATTTTACCCCGTGTCCTTGCAGCGACTCAACCAGTTGATAGGGTATGATGTGTGTCAGTGACCCCACGAGTTCGTCCTGTAATTGCATGCAAAAAGTCATAAATTGACATATGGAAAAGATGGTCGTTAATTTACGGTGCCATTGCCGCCCAGGTGCGTCTCCTCCTCAACATCTGTGCCACCTTTCATGTCATGCAGGTGGTAGGTGAAATTTAGCAAACGGCTGAGTTCCTTCAAAATTTCCATAGTAATGCCGCTGTGCTTGACGATCACACCGCGATTGTCCTTTTCCAGTATTTGCCAAGGTGGATTCTGCATGGGGAAAAATAAAAACAGGTTTTATGTTTCAGTTGAAAACGCTGTCTTTCGACGTCTCAGTCGACTTACATGAGTGGTGAGTATGTCCAGTGTTATGTTGCGAAAGTAGTGTTCGGTATGCGGGAAGGCAAATTCCTGCGTTACGAAGCCCAGCACCGGACTCCAGTAGCCGACCTCAACGAACTCAAAGTATTTATTGCGCGTCTCGCGCATTTCTGTTTGCAGGGTTCAAGTAAATCTGTATGTTCAGATATACATTTAAATTTGAGAGAAGTGCGAGTTCCACTCACCGCCGGCTCGATAGCGTCGATGCTCCTCACTTTTGCCCCACGTCAAGGCGGTGTCGATGCGCCAGCGCGCACAGCTTGAACATTTGCTATTCGCCTTAATGTAATCCTGCAAGATTATTGTAAAAAAACACAGTTTGCTATGCCATTACTCGACTAGTAATGAGTTTGAAATTTACCCTCACGTATCCCAGTATCTCATCTTGTTTCTCCTGCTTTGTGAAGCGTATGGACTCCCACTCCTCATCGGATATCTCGCCGTATATGGACTGTTCTTCCAAAATCATGCGCGACACGGACGTCACAAAGGCCATGGACACCTCAGCGATGGTGCAATTGATGGAGCTCTGCAAACACATTGCTTACTTTAGTCACTCTCTTCTGGGCACATTTTCCAAAGCATCTATGTAGGTTCTACTCATAGTGAAATATTTCACTATGGGTTCTACTATATTTTGCATGCGTACCGTGCAGTCTGACTGCGTGTCGTTCTGCAGGAACGCAATATTGGCGCCTTCGCCCAGATTCTGCGTTAAAATGTCCGCATTGAAATTGTAGCCCGGATTCTCCAGCACAACGAAGAGCCACTGGTTGAAGACGTGGAACATGTCCATGCTCTCGGCCATCTCGATAATGTCCTCGTAGAATCTGGAGAGCACTAGGAACTGGTGCGGCGACGGGGTGGTGTCGCTGAAGTTCTGCAGGATGGAGCGTAGGATGGTGCGCTTCTTCTGGCTGCTGCGCAGCGTGTCGTCGATCTTGTACAGCAGCAGCGAGATGGGGATGATGTGGTTTCTGCTGCTCTCGTGCATTACCGACTCGGCCAGCAGAGGGTTCTCGTTGACTGCAATCATGAGGCGGACACTGATGAGTTTGGTTGGTGCAACATGTTCAATGGCTTACTTATGGACTGATCGATCAGCATGATGGCCGTCTTCCATTTGAGAATATGCTGCACCTTGATGTCGAGTATGACTTGCGAGAATTCACGTCGGTCGTTGACAACTGGTATCTGTGGGCACGAAGGGTGTGCGGATTAGATTGGGTCGGTTGAGGTTTGGCGCGATTTGTGTACCATTAAGGCTCGATCGGGTGGCAGCCGCGGGCAGTTGGCATCCGTTATGGCTATCAGTAGTATGGATGATGCTTGGGTAGCCTCGAAGAATCTCCAGGTGCTCTGACAATCGGTGATCGTTATGGCTGCGAGGAAGTCTTTGCGAGGTGCGGAAAATTCGAAATTTATTTCGTTCGTATGAACATTTTTATAAGAATGGTTAAATTTGAAATAAAACAGAGGCGCCTGGCAAAAGTACATTTAAAAGGCCGAAACTCGTTAACTGTGAGTGTGAGTGAGTATTTGTTTTTAAAAACTCCTCCCACATGTCTCCATTAACAATTTGCTACTCACCTTTCTTGAGACGAACCGCATTCCATGAGAAATATTTCACATTAATGCCGCCATTCCTGAGATTCTCGCGTATGGTGTCGCTAAGAATCTTCTGAAAATTGGCCAAAATATTCTCGCCACGAGTCTGCATGTATGCATGATCCACCACAACGGCTGCGGCGTCAGCGATGTTAGAGTTAAAGTTATGAAGAAGAATATTAAAAAAAAATGAATTTGATTGAAATTACCCAAAGATGCATTTGCAGTGAGAAATGAAGAAAAATCATTATCTTTGGCCCGGCTGGCAGGAAAATGGCACAGAAGCCACAGAAAAAGCACAATCACAGCGGCCGACCTCATTGCGACGAGCTGCCCGGGTCGAAACTGAAAGGCGGACCGGGCGTGCGTTGCACTTTTAACCGGACTCGGATCGATTACGCGCAGCGCCAATGCGTTGCGAGCATAGCAGCATTTCCCGGCGGGTGGACAAAGCCAATTATTTCATGCGATGCGGCCAGAGAGCAAAAGCCACGATAGCTTTCTGAATAATTTACCACCTGGCCAAGCTGGCAAATGAAAACGAAAGTGTTCATGTTGGCCGCCGCGTCCGTCCGCGACTACGAGTGGCATTTTGCGGTTACGCGGTCGTGTTGGCCGTGTCGACGAAATGCCAAATTGGCTGCAGGTGTGCGCCGGCTCCGCTGTTGAGTGCCATTGACCGCCTTCGCTGTTTATAGCGGCCCATAAAGCCGCAGGACTCGTTCGTTCGCTTCGAGTTAATTGAAAACTAACTCGACGCGTGCTCGACAATTATAAAATTACTAATTAATACCAATCATGGTGCGCTGATTTGGAGAATGTTTATTTGCTCTTCAATCGATTTATTTTCCATTTATAATCTTTATTATTCCTTTTTTCCCATATTACAATCTGATCGCTTATACAATATGTAATGTTAGAGACTTGTGTCGACTTTAAGTTTTATTGAAGTATATAAATTTTTGTCTAATGCTAGAATTATGCAATAATTTGCTATATTTTTTCACCAAGTGGCCAAATTCTGTGGGTGTGTGTGTGTGGATTTTGTTAAGTTTCATACGACTAGTTAACTAAGAGTACGTTACAATTCCCAAATGGTTCATAAATGCAGCTGATCTTCCCATATATGTGTCTACGCATCTATGATTACGCAAGTGTGCTCGACTGTATTTATTGATTTGTTATTTTACGAGTATTGAAATATTGGAACAGTTATGGTGTATACAAGTTTGAATGGAATGATTTGTTAGTCTATGTACGGGCAGCGAGCTTCTAAGCTACTCTCCGAATTCGGCGCCAACTCAATGTGTTCTCAGCTTTACAATGACTTCAACTGACTGACAGTTGTGATTCTCATACTTGTGATGTGGTGAATTTTTAAATCAAAGTGAAATTCGTACCCTCACAAGTATCAGACTCACAACTTTTGTCAACACAGTTGAGCTGTAAGTTGATAAGTGCTGTTAATTCTGTGGTCAAAATCAATACCCCCCTAAGTCGAAAATTGCTGTTTCGAGCAATCTCGTTTTAAAGTTTTAGCGCGTAGTGTGTTCTTAAAACTTAAGCGAATAGGTTTTTATTAATAACTTTATTTATTTTAAAGTTACAAACTCCCCGATTTTACACAAACGTAGAGCACAGTCAAGGGAACATGGTGGCATCCATAACTCAATTTCTTCTTAAGTCGACTTAAGCGGTTATTGCTTTTGACCACAGATTTGTTTATTTTAGCGTTTGATCGTGGCGAGTTTCACTATCCTTAGTACAGAACCTGGAAAGCAAAACGAAATTTGAAACTTTTCGTCTTTAACACTTTAACACGAGTGCTTGGTTCCACTTCGATCTTGCGTCAACTTTTGGTTTCAAGTTTTAAATTGTTGTTTTTATTCTTTGCTCTCTTATTTTCTGCACCCTATAGCTATGTATTGTTTATGGTTCGATCGTTTTGGTTTGTCTTTTCCTACTTTATTCGACTGATTTCTTTCTTAAACCCATTCAGCCTGGGCTTATGACTTTTCTCATTCATGCAAAATCGCACTCAAGCGCTCCTCTACTGCGACCTTTCGCGACTTCCACACGAATTCGCACACCGCTATTACGCATGCCACGCCCATGCCGCCCATCAGCACCACAAACACACCGCCCACATTCGCCAAGCCCAGCTCGTTGGCCGCCGATGAGGATTTCGATGTTTCGACGCGACAACTGCCGCCGCCGCGCTTCTCCTTCCACCATTTTGTTTTCAGTATATGCAACTTGCCCTCCTCCTGCAGCTTAAGTATGACACCGTTGATGGCAGTGCGATACGGCGAGTCTGTCCATAAAATCAAAACAATAATTAGTATTGGTTGAAAAGGTGTGCAGCTCAATATTTATAGGTTATAACTGACTGGGTGGCGTAGCGATGCCGTAGCCTTTGGTGTCCAGCATGCCGCCCACTTGTGTCAGCTCGCAGTTGCGCTCGGTCACATACTCAATGGATGTGGACTCCATGAGGAAGGCGTAGGAGCCTGAAATGTACATTGAACCACATTCGAATTTGTGTGCTCGGACTCGTTTGCTTTGCATTACCTTTGCCTTTGGCGACGCGTTCAACGCCTTCACCGTTGCTGGCCGTAAACACAGAGGGTCGCGCGGATTCCATGAACGACCACATGCGCTGATATGTTGAGATTTTCGAATCCTTTTTCGACACAAAAACACCAGTCAACAATTTAAGGGTTCAGTTAATTTTCATAGTTTTCGCTTACTCTAAAAAAAGCTGCTGTGCTGCCGCCCTTCAAAGCGCCGTATTTGATGCGCGTTTGCTTGGCCAGGTCCTCGGCGCTTTCGATGGGCGAGTCCATGCGTTCGACTGTGAGGAAGGCCGCCAAATTGGCAGTGTATGAAGAAATCATAATCAGCGTGAAGAACCACCACATGCCGGCCACCATGCGCGTCGACAGCGCTCTACAAAAGCAATTATTAAGTAAAGAGTAGCGAATTTTTTAGTTAGTGTTCGTACTTGGGCAGAAAATCGCAGCCTTGCTGCATGAGCGAGCCGATGGCGAACCACATGCAGTTGAGCAGCGTAAACTGGCTCTCGACCTTCTCGCCGTGCGCGTCGGCATAGGCGGGCCACTCGTAGGGTGTGAATCTGCAGAGTATCACAATTTGTAATTGATCTATTAATTCCTAACAGCTTCTTCTACCTGGCCAGAATGAAAAGCAGCACCGACACGCCCAGGTAAGCGGTGGCCATGTAGATCCACACATCCAGCGATAGCGGCGAAAGGAACGAGAACAAGTTGGGCGGCTGCTTCACGGGTTTCCTATACAACACCGAGACGCCCAGATTCATGAATGGCATCGTGAAGTCGACGGCCTGCTCGCGCTCGAAGGTGATGGTCAGATCGGCAATGGCCAAGTCGGCGCGTTGCTCCAAAAGCTCGCGTATCATGCCGTTCCATTCGCTGGAAAGATTTAAGAAATAGATAATAGAAAATTATTAAATAGAATAATGCTAACTGGTGGCACTTTAAGCACTGATTAGTCAACTTTTTGGAGCATGTAATCAATTACACTGCACAACAAAATCAAAATTTTTTTTAAATAACAAGGTTCTGACAACGGATTCTGGTAGAGGGGGCCAAAAAAAAATATACGTGTATCGGCGTTTTGAAAGTTTACGTCTGAATTTTTTTTTAGGGGGGGTCAAAGTTTTCCCCTTTTTGCACATTCTTATGGTGAATCGGCATACGAAAACCATGTAACCTCACATTTTAGGTATATGATGTGTTCAGCAGTTTGATGTAAAATACTACGAAGAACATTTTTGTGGAGCATTTTAACCCTGTAGCTCCTATTTGTATGGGTCAATTCGACCCTTTTTTCTAAAATGCCAAAAATATCCTGTAAAACAGGATTTTTTAAGGACAAAATGTACCACGAAAATATTCGCCATCAAATTCTACTATAGGTCTCTGAATACATCAAAGCTCAGAAATTAACTTGAACGCCAGAATTAAGCCAAAACTGAAAATGTGTTTAAGTGTTTATTTCGTACTTATTCAAAATTGGTACTAAAATGTCCTACAAAACTTGATTTTTGAGGGTTAGTGTGTATGGGAAAAATGTTGAACGCAAAATTTCACTATAAGTCACCGTACAAAAGAAAGCTCTAGATGTAATATATATAAATAGAAAAATGAGAACAATACACGTATATTTACACATACATACACGTATATTTTTTTTTTGGCCTGCTCTACCCGAATCCATTGTCAGAACCTTGTTATTTTTTTTGTGTTGTGCAGTGTTATTAGTGCGGCACCTGTTGGCTTGTCAGTAGGTCTTGGTCTCATGATCGGTACATACCCAGTTTGTTTGTTTAAGCCGCCGTAACTGCCATCGGGCACCAGCTGAATTTTGTAATGAAAGCCCAACGCTTTGGATATCTCGTGTATGAGATCCACCGCATAGCCCTCGAACTGATCGTTGCCGCTGAGCGGCACCGCCGATTCTTTGCGCATGCAATACGGATTGCTCTGTGGTGTAGGGGAATTCAGATTCGGTAAGTGCATCTGTTACGCTCCCGAGCAGCCATTACTCACCAAAATCGTGGTTACAGTTAGTGTTTTGTTCTTCAGATTGGCCTCGATTTCGCGCTGCTTTTGGCTGTAGGTGCGCGTAAAGTTGATGCCCTCGGGCAGCGTCGAGTTCCAGGTGCCAATCTTGCGTATGCCTGCCGGTCCCAGTTCCACTATGTCCAGCACAAAGTCCGTGCGAAAGCCCTGGTGATCGAACTTGATGACATTGGTGAGGCCCTTCATTTCGACAATCTTCATGTAGTTAATTAGGCTGAAGCCGTGCTGCCAGGTGTTCTGGCCATCGCAGCTGATGGGATGTATGTCGATTTGCTGCGACGTGTCGAGATCGTGCAGCGCCTTGGCGAACAGGTGCACTGCGTCGTACATGAGCGCCGTCTCGGCCTTCACCGTCGACAAATTGGCCGAACGCTGCATGCCCTTGTCGTCGATGTTCCACTGGCGCACCACGTCGCCAACGAACTTCTCGTTGATGAGCCGAAAGCCGGTGATGTTCGTGCCGCCATAGCGGAACTCGTCCAGGTTGATGGTGTGCAGATCGAGCGAGGTGATCAGGTAGCTGTGGTAGTCGCTCATCATGCCGATTTGTTGCGCCTGCTTCAGCACCTCGTAGATCTTCTCGATGGAGCAGTCGAGCACAATGTGCGCCTCGGCCGAATTCTTGATTTGCTTGAGCAGCGGTCTGCGCGAATAGTTGTGGTTAGAAACGAGTATCTGCGAGTGTGCGGTAATCGGCGTCTACTTGCCTGTAATCGCCCGAATCGCTGAGCTGGCGCACTGTAATCGGATAAGGCGAAGTGCCGTGCGCCTTGAGCAGCTCTTGCAGGCGCACAATTCCATCGTTGTTCTCGTAGATGATGGTGAATGTCTTCCACTCCCAGTGCTTCACTATATCCACGTAAGCCTAGCACAAATAAAGCGGTTAACATGTGAACTCTGCGAAGCCGCACGGCACAAACCTTCGAGAGCGTGTTTGGATGCGGATAGAGATTCACCAGGCAACTTTCGCGTCGGAGACGGTAGTCCCAGCGGTTCTCCAAGTGCGGAATCTGCATGGGCGGAAAGGTAAGGATTCTTAGTTTCTGAAATGAGGCCAGTGTAAGCGTTTAATCCTACCTCCATGTTGTCGCAGATGCTCTGCACATGACTCGCCGTGTTCGAGGACTGTGGCCCGAATATGGCTGCCACGCCGATGTTCAGCAAGCCGCACACTGCAACGATACCATCAAAGCCGCAATATAGTAGCGCAAACAACAACAACCGCAATGAAAGTCGGAGAACAAACGATAATCGCAATAACAAATTTCGCACACAATCAGTGTATTTACATAAAACGTATTCGCATTATTTTTATCGTACTGCTGTGTGTCTCCGGCGCTGCTTTATGGGCTCCTGTCGTCCTGCGGTGCTGGCTGTTGTACTATTTCGCAGAAAATATCGCAGTCGTTAACATGAAAATGTGCTCCGTTTGCGGCGCACAATGCGGATTAACCGCTGCCAACTACTTTGCAGCTCTCTTCAATTTTGCTGGCGAATTTTTAGTACAGTACGAAATGGTCGACGGAGACAGACAGACAGGCAGCCAGTTCGGCGGTTGCAGGTGATTATCAGCGCAGACAGTGGGCGCTCTCGCGTGTACTTGTGCGCACTTATCGTGCTGGGAGGGGGAGGCTATGGGCTGAGGGGAGGTATTAACAGAACTTGATGTCTTTCGGTTTGTTTATCTCTTGAAAAAAGATACTCAAAAGTTATGCCTTACATTCGAGATTTATGCGCTCGCTCGGCAGGATATGAGGCTTTGACACAACAGGACAAATAGCTTTCGTGCGCTAAAGCAACGCATGATGAATGATGACAGCAACAGTATTTAATTTCGAATTTTTCACAGAGAGCGCGATGAAGTGAGACAGAGAACAGCCAATTAAATACTCTTAAAAGGGTCCATTAATTTAAAGCTTTTGTTAAGAATGCTGACCCTCATTCATCTTGGCTACAAGCTCGTAGCCGCAGACGTTGGCATTTTAATAATAAAATATGAAAAGAGTTTTTGGGTGGGGTTTGTTTTGTTTGGAATTTGTTCCTCAGTTAAGCCTTAAAAAGGTTCTGTTTCTAAGGGTACTTGGTGGCAAATACAAAATTTCTTTCTTAGTTGCATGCGTAGAATAGTAATCCAGTCTAAGGGTTTTTATTGCAGTCCAACAAGCCAAAAGTAGTAAAAAATACAATATTTTAAAACAAATATTTTGAGTAAAGAGTCATAGGATTATATTCCAGGCTAACTACCACAAAGCAGTAAAAAATATGTTTACTGGTATTTCAGGAAATTTGGAATACAAGAGAAATATTCTTTGGTATGTCATGTTATCTCTTTGTCTTTGTCTTTCTTTTTCTTATTACTTTAGAAGGACCTCTTTACTCAGTATTTTATTTATTAAAAAATAATTTTTTTTAATGTAGAATTTATTGAATTTTATTTATTAAGAAATAATTTTTTTTAATGTAGAATTTATTGAATTGAGATATTAACCCATGACATGCTGAGCTACAGCGGCGATGCATAATAACAAAATGTACGCAGAGCTTAGTTGAATCCTGTTGCTTTGTTTTGAAATCAATGCTTTGAAATGTCGAAAGACCTAAATATGTGATAGCAGAAAAGTGCCCTAAATAGTTTGTGACGTTCTCATAAACAGTTTACAGACAGTTCATATTGGATAGTTAAATTCTTTTGCGTATCTGTGCGTTGTAATTTTTTTAAATTTTCTATTGAAATACTTAGGGGTTTTGAAAATTTCTCGGTAAACGTCTATTAAGCAATTGCTGCTACACTATTTACTGCTGGGTAAGCTTTAACTTTTTCGGTACCACTGGGATAATATATCTCGCCAAGTTTAAAATCAAACCGTCAAAACACTTATGGAAGATTTTGAAGATGTCCCAGGGAAAATATTTTTGGGTATTATAGTTCTGCGTATAAAAGGACTATTGCAGAATTTGTTAATATGCGGAATGTAATTTTTTAGAATTTGCTGAGTACTTGCAAGATGGCGAAGAAGCAGTGATAAAAGCCTTAAATATAAATAAATAAATATAAAAAAGAAATAAATGATAATTAAATAAATAAATGAAAAAATAAATAAATAAATAGATAAAGAGATAATAAATAAATAAATAAATAGGTAAATAGATAATAAATAAATAAATAAAAAAATAAATAAATAAATAAATAAATAAATAAATAAATATATAAATATATAAATATATAAATATATAAATATATAAATATATAAATAAATCAATAAATAAATAAATAAATAAAGAAAGAAAGAAATAAATAAATAAATAAATTAATAAATGAATAAATAAATAAATAAATAAATAAAAAATAGATAAGTAGATAAATAAATAAATAAATAGATAAATATATAAATAAATAAATAAATCAATAAATCAATAAATCAATCAATCAATAAATAAATAAATAAATGAATAAATAAATAAATGAATAAATAAATAAATAAATAAATAAAAAAGGACTAACTAAATTAATAAATAAATAAATATATAAATAAATAAATAAATAAATATAAAAAATAAATAAATAATAATTAAATGATTAAATAAATAAAAAATTAAATAAATAAATAAATAAATGAATAAATAAATAAATATATAAATAAACAAATAAATAAAGGAATAAGTAAATAAATAAATAAATAAATAAATAAAGAAATAAATAAATAAATAAATAAATGAGTAAATAAATAAATATATAAATAAAGAAATAAATAAAGGAATAAGCAAATAAATAAATAAATAAATAACTAACTAACTAAATAAATAAATAAATTAAATAATAAATAAATAAATTAATTAATAAATAAATAAATAATTAATAAATTAATAAATAAATAAATAAATTAATAATTAAATAAATAAATAAATATAATTTGGTCTAAGTACGCTCTCGTTGGAGAGTCACCACATCTACCTACCTACCTACTTCCTTCATAATATGCCAACTTTCCAAGAATATTTCGGCTTTCAAAATTAAACTCAGTGCCGAAAGGGTCAAGTTTCTGGCTCATTGTTTTCAGATCATGAACAACACATTCAATCAATCAAGAGCACACAAATTTAAAACGCAGAAACTCGTAGCCTCTAAAATTACAATTCCGCAGTAAATGATGCTGTAATATTACACCGCTACTCTTCCCTTCGGCGCCTTCATGTGCTTTACAATTCCATCTTAATGCGTTTTTAATCAAATCACAACAACATTTTGCCCTTATTGACAGCATTTGTTGTGATAACCTCCCCAAACCTAAAGTTCTCTTTCTTACTCTTTCACTTTTTTAGCTGTCACATTCACACATTGGAGCAAGCAATTCAAAATTGTTTGTTCAAACTTTACTATCTTCTTATCGTCCGATTGCAAACACAAATACTAAATAGTGTTTATATTCATAAATCTAGAAATTCCAAGGAAACACTAATGGCACTGATGACTCTTCACCCAGTCGAATTAAGCAACAAGTACATAAGCAAGGCTGAAGAAAAACCAAAACAAACTACGCTATTTCCGCCAACGAAGCACGTTCAACATTAAAGTGAGTAGAACAGGTTCAAGTACAACACTCGCACATACATATGTAGGTATGTACCTGTGTAGGTATGAACATGGGCTATGTATGTATATGTATGTTTGTTGTTTACGATTTGCATACGTACCACGTTTGCCGGCATGGAAACTATCGTACGGCGAGATGCGCTCAATTTGCGCCACCAGCTTGGCGCGCGGCAGTATGGTGCGGTCGGCATTGATGTGCTCAACAGCCTGTCGAAACGCCAGTTCCTGATTGTCGTCGGACGGGTGGAAGAGGCCACCTGCGGCGAATGATGTCGATTGATTGCCGGAAATTGAAGAAGAAAGAGCCAAATAAAAACATTATCAGCACGCGGCATCGACTGTCAACCAACAGCAGAGAAAAACTTTTTAGTACTCTGAATGCGGCCAGGAGTCTGTGTGTGTGTGTGTATGCATGCGGGCGGCAAACACAAACACTTAATCAAATTTCACACACACACGCACACGCAGATGCACAGAACGCACACAGCCACACGCACTAATGGCCAAGCGAATGTGTAGCAAAAAATCAATACAGCAAAAACGGTCGCGCTCAACAATTTGCTTTCGATTGCGCTCCGCACAGCCGTTCACCATTTGCCAAGTCGCAATCATTCAAGTGCCAATCGCCATTAATTATCGGGCAAGTGTTGTTTTCCTCGTTCCTACCGATTTTGATGATGTCGGGCAGCGCTTGCACGCAGCACAGCGGCAGCCAGACGAGGCTGCACCAGAGCGCAAGCAATTTGAGCGGCGCGCGTTGCATCGTCGACGTGGGCAGCGCTTTTAGCGCGATTTCAGAATCTGCAATTGTTTCTAGCTGATAGCTGTGGTTTGCGTTGTTGCAACTGTTGTGATTCCTTCGTTCTTGTGTTTTGTTTTTCCAGCAGCTCAACACACGCACATCGCCTTCAGCGAACACTGAGGCAACTTGGAACGTTTGCAGACGTTGAAAGACGAGATTGTACTAAAAGTCTGTTGGCCGAGTTGCTGTTGCCGTTGCCGCTGCCTGCGAATTGGAAGCGAGCCGCATCTGCGTTTGACAGTTGTGGCAATTGCGCAAAGGATGCTGCAGTCAAATGAGCTTCGAAAGCGAGCGGAGCTTTCGGGCAAAAAGCTGCGTTCAAGATGTGGTTTGTGATAAGGCGACACTGCCTTATCCATCCCTTAGGGCAGCGGAATAGCTGCAAATGGTTGTGAGATGCTGTGACGAATTGGTGCAACTGTGGAGCATACATACGACTGAAATTATATTCAATATTTAACAGGGGTCGTCGAAAAAACGGAAACTAAAAGTCTTGCGGTGTTTTTAATTACTCCATCAGTGCTGAGTTGATAAGCTGAGAAACCTCTGTGAACAATGCAATTCTTGGACACTATGACTTAGAATAAAGAATACAAATCTTGAAGAAACTTAAAGAATACAAATAATTTTTTGAACTCAATTTTCAGGGCTTATAAAATATGTTTAGGTTTGTAAAATTCAAAAAATTCAGTGGTTAGAAAAAACCATAGGATTTAAATGGATACAACTATGGTACTACTTAAATTCAAATTTAGTTAAATAAAATTCAGTTAAAAAAAATTTAGTTACAAAGTGCGTTTTCAAAAGTTTTTAAATGGACTTTGCACTTGACTTTCCTAAAGGAATTGAATCAAGCTTTCAGACTTTCCTTACATTTGTGTATTATTAGTATTAGTATGTATTAGTAGAGCCCCGCAAACTTTTAGTCGAGGGCCCAATAAATCAAGTTTCTCTTAACCTTTTTGGTGATCCCGTGAAATTAAAAAAAAAATACTTGCCTAATTATATCATTTCAAGAAATTTTTAAGTTAATTCACCCATACAACTTTTTTCTTCATATAAACTTTTAACCCATCGTTGACCCTGTTAGATTTTCAAAAAATTAGAAATGCGTGACAATTAATTTTTGTTTCTTTAGTTTCTCTGAACCTTTTTGGTGATCCCGTGAAATTTAAAAAAAATACTTGCCTAATTATCTCATTTCAAGTAATTTTTAAGTTAATTGACCCATAAAACTTGTTTCTTCATATAAACTTTTAACCCATCGTTGACCCTGTTAGATTTTCAAAAAATTAGAAACGCGTGACAATTAATTTTTGTTTCTTTAGTTTCTCTTAACCTTTTTGGTGATCCCGTGAAATTAAAAAAAAAATACTTGCATAATTATCTCATTTGAAGTTATTTTTAAGTTAATTGACCCATAAAATCTTGTTTCTTCATACAAACTTTTAACCCATCGTTGACCCTGTTAGATTTTCAAAAAAAGAGAAACGCGTGACAATTTATTTTTGATTGTGGTTTCTCCAACTTTGAGGTCCATAGGCCCATCCGCTCATGATTTCTTCATAGTCTTCCCGTATACGCACCTTAACCCATTGTTGACCCAGTTAAATTTTGATTTTTGGAAAAATAAAAAATACGTGTGGCATTATTTTTAATTTGACTGTAATGCAAGCAATACAAATAGGTCTTTCAACATTAGACATAATTTAATTGTTTCATTATAATCTACAGGGCCTTTTTTCCTATTCGATACAAACATACAAATGGCTACACCAACTTTCACAGATACATATGCAATAAATATTTTATGTATTATTCAGATGTCCACTCAACGATCAGAAACCTGAAAGCGCAAAATCTTTAAAATTGGACGACATTCTCCTTGAAAGCTTTTAAGGATAACATTTGGCAGATGTCAGTGCTTTCGAAAGCTCAACGCTCAACGAAAGTGATTGCTTGCGAGCACAGCAACCGCCCCGTCATCAGCCACTTTCATTTACATACCAATTTACATGAATAAATTACGTGAAGTGCTTAAAAAGCTTCTGAAAGCTGCACTGGCAGCAATTTGCTTGGCGCTTCGGTTGGCAGGCATTGCTACATCTGATTAAAAAAAAGAAGAAAAATAGTCAGCAGTATTGGCGGCAACGGTCCTAACAGGAAGACAAAAGGAAGCGCAAAACCGCAACCCAGAGAAATGTGTGGTGTGCTCCAAACGGGAAGCAGCAATCAGTTTGAATGCGCCATTAAATTCCTGAAACAGTAAAACTTTAAAGTTCAACATGCAAGCAGAGCACAGACAAAAGCAGAAGCACTGGCAGCGCTCAAAATTACTTAAGGCTATAGATTTAGTATTTGTCGGAGTTGGTCTGCGAGTTTGGCCAATGAATGAGTGTAAAAGTACACGAACCGAGAAGGAAAAGCTTAGGAGGGGAAATGATTATTTGTTTTTAAATTAATGTAAAATAATTTAGTAATTTAATAATTTTAAAATAATTTAATTTAATAATGTAAATAATTAAATTTAGTTTTTAATTTTAAACATTTATGAATTATTGAATTTTAATTATTTTATTTTAATTATTTTTATAAATGTAATTATTAATGATTTATATTTAACTATTCATTACAAATTCTTTACGAATTATTTAGTTTTAATTATTCGCTATAAACTCGAAACTAAACTATTCCACGAAACAAATTGGTGTCTTTCTTATGCTGCAAGCATAAATTCTGCCATTATAAATGCCAGGTTTTGCCTGTTTTGTCATTTCTGGCACTAATTGAAAAGACAAAAACAACAACACGCTCAATGCGCAACTTAATTATGTGACAAAAGGAAAAAATACTGAAAACACAAACAACAAATCAGTGCAAAAAGATGAAGTCAACTGAAGCGAGTACGCGTTGGCAAATGTAAAATGGCAGAAAGCGCCACAAACACACACACACACACACACATGCAGTTGGGATAAGTCGACTTATGGACACATGTGCGCATGTAGATGTGTGTGTGTGTGTGTGCTTGGCATGAACTACTCGTTTAATATGCTGCACACATACATTAGCATTCGTGCTTGTTTTGCAGTTTTCAATTTGCACATCATCTCTCACACACACACACACACACATTCACCAGACCGCTTGCATAAAGAGGACTTATTATAATTTTCTGTTTTTACTGCGCGCTCACATGAAATTAGTGCCCTTGAACATAAAAAGTTGAATTGCTTTTGGCATTTTTTATAAGCCAATAAATTGTGTGCTTTCTTTCGCTTTGTTTATTATAATTTTTTTAATTTTTCAACACACATGAATTTCACTTGTTGTGCCATTGCAAGATACAAGATAAAACACAGCGCTTGTCCGCATGCAAACACAAGTACTATGCACATGCACATGCACATGCACATGCACATACATATATATGCTGCATACATATGTATGCTGCTGGCTGCTGGTGAGACAAGCGCAACTGGACTCGATGTCTTCGGCGCTAGGCGACAGTTTTGCTGGAACGGTTTCATGAGTTGACGCTCTGATTTTAGCAGAGCATGTAAACTTTTCCTTGATTTGAATTAAGTTGTTTATGAGAGACATTTCTCTGAATGCTACTTGCGATGTTACGTATAGGAGACTGTTTGAATAAAGTGAGTCTAACTAATTCCGAAATAGTTTTAATTTAGTTTGACGTTACTGACTCTGGACTCTACTCTGGTTAGAGGCGCTGAAAAATATTATTAATAACATTTTATAGAAAAGTTACTAGGCTCTAAAGTGTATAGAGGAATGTGAGCTTGATTTTTAAATCTAACAAAGACGTATCCTTTATCGTTTAACGTTTAACTTTTCCATTTTTGTTTTTAGAGACTTGATTCCGAGTATTTAAGTATAAAGTTTAACTTTTTATGCTTTAAAAAATTGTTGGTTTTCAATATGGTTTCAAAACGAAGGCTTAGGTCTTTCAAAGATATTTATATTCAGTTAGGTTAGGCTGAAATGGCATGGGACATTGCAGCAAGAAAAATAACATTTAGACTACAAATTGGCCCCATTGTGATATCACAAACAAAGGCAGTGATGTGTTATACTGCAAGTTAATCGATACCCAGATGAATCCTAGGAAATCTCTTATATATCTGCTGTTCTAAAGCTATGCAAGTAATCGAAGAATGGTTAGCCCAGAACTTTCCATCTCCGTCTAGAGTGAGACGAAGAGATCAGTGGTTGAGCAGGTGACTTATAGTCTTTTCTTCTAGTCTTCTCTTCTCTTATAGTCTTCTTCTTCGTCTAGAAGTCTTACCTATAGATATAAAAATTAATGTCCGTCTGTTTGTTTGTTTGTTTGTTGGTCACACGACACTAAAACTCAAAAACTAGATGGCCAATTGAGCTGAATCTTTCACAGAATGTTCGTCTTAGCTAAATCTCGATATACTATATAGTGCGATTATGCCCCCATAAGGGGGCGTGGCACCTCCCATTCGACCTAACTTTATAATATGGAAGATTTTCGGAATTATAAGTAGGACAGGTTGTTCGTTTCACTGGTTAAATGTTATAAGTGTTGGACAAGGGGCGTGGCACTTTTCATGCAACCCAAATGTTTTGCATAACTTTGAAACTACAGGTCAAACATCAAAGAAATTTGGCAGAAACTTACGATTTAGATGAGCCCTTCGATAGGGGGAATGGTGTGGTTATTGGAGGAGGGGGCATGGCACCGTCCATACAACGAAAATTAGTAACATGGAATAACTTCAGAATAATAAGTCGAATAGTATTGAAACTTTATATACCGTCGTCCCATAGATGTGTCATTTTACTGGTAAAATTTTATGGGCGTTGGATAAGGGGCGTGACAAATTTTTTGGGACTCAAATTTTTCGCATAACTTAAGAACTGTAAGTCGCACATCAATGAAACTGAAACATGAATCTTTAACAGTGGTTTCATGTTAGAAAGCGAAATTCGAAATTCCGCCTTAAAATGGGTCAACCAGGAGTCTATCGAGAACTTGGATATTTTAGGCCTCAGACTTAATAAAAGTACTTGATATTAGAAGTAATTCAAGTCAGATGATTCAGTTTTTCCAGAATCATCTACTGACGCGGTCATAAATGACTTAAGAGATTTAATGGGTCTTTTGACTTCAGACATAGTCAAAGTACTTCAAATCATATATTGAACTTAAATACAATTTTTTGTTTTGAAAATCAATCTCTCTGGATAAAAATGATGTAATGGGAGCTGTCGTACGTTCATGAGTGGTTTCTGTCTGGCTGTCTATCAGTCTGCCCCAAAAGCCTATACCACAAGTGTGGTCTATAACGAGAGGTGTTGACCTACTTATATTATAAATTTTTTCTTTTGTATTTCGAATGAGGTTTGTTAATCCATTGCTTCTTTAATCATTTACTAAATTCAATTTAATTAATAACTTTACAAATTTTAAATTATCCTAAAAGTATGTTCCGAAGAAATAATTGCATTGCTCAACCGAGTTACGAACTGTCACTAGCTCCGAGCATACTTTCGGGTGCAATTTTCATTTGGACTCTTCTCACAACAAATTTGCAAAGTATTTACGCTGCAAAGTATTTCTTGCTCAACTCGAAAGGTTTTAATGAAACTTTTAAAAGATTGAAGTCTGTTGCACGCATCCGAAAACTGATGTAAATATAATTTTGTACAAATTCAATTACGGGCCAACAAATGGGCGCACCGGGTTTGCTGGCGCTTTGCAACTTTTTTAATAAGACTCCAAATGACATTTTGCAGTTTGTTGCTTCCCGTTGTCGGCGCTTCGAGATGACATTCGCATTTTATGGAGGGCGACCGACTGCGCGCGTCGCGTATATCAATCAAATCGTAATGCCACCCAAAGGAGTTGTTGGCTGCGTCGTGGCTGCGGGCGCGGGCGCGGGCGGGTGTCTGTGCACAATGGCGAGACGACCATATGGGCTGCGAGTCGAAGGCACTTAAAGAAAGAAGAAGAATTTAAAAAAAAGCATGCAGATGTACGTACACACACAACGAAATTAGCAACGACTGCAGTTGGGGGCGCGACTGCCGAGTCGAAAAACGACATAAATCGCAGTCGCGGCGCTGGTGGAAGGTACGCAAAAATGTTATCTTAATTTCATTTCCACTCGTCATTAAGTGGAAACTCAATTTGCACAACTTTGACGTCTGTTTCTTGGCATAATTTTTGCTGCCACCGTCGTTGGCAGCGCCGCGTAACTTTATTTGTGCAAATTGGCCGTGGCGCCTGTCATTTGGCGTTCGTTGGCCGCCGCACTCGACGTCAACCTTTTCATTTCCATAATCAATAAATTTAGCATAAAGTTGGCATGAAATCGCGCAACTTCGATAAAGCATATTTTGAACTGGACTTGGGCGTTCGTTCGATTTTCCGCTGTCGCGCGGACACAACCAAATGGCAGAGAATCTGTCTTCAGGCGAATTTCAAACGCTGATGCTGAGGGCGTTGGCTGGCAGCGATTTGAATTTATTGCGCTCATTACGAAAGCGCACTCGAACTCTATCATTTCGCGCACCTCATTAGTCAACATTCGTAAAGTCGTAAAGGGATCGTGTTGGGCGGTGCGGCTTTAGTGGCGAATGCAAACACCAGCAATGTGGCTCGTCGAGTTCTCGGCTGCAAAGCCATCTCTCTGCCTTGAAACGCGTCAATTTTATAGCAAAAGAATTGGCAAAATTTATGTTCGTTTAATGCGTCAATAATGCAGGCACTTGAAAACCGTGGCAGCAGCAACCGCCGATTGTGTGAGCGCGCTTCAAATTTCACTTGTGTCGACTTTAAGAGTGATTCATGTATGTGCGCGTAGTTGTAGGCGCTGATATGTAACTCTTCAACGTTCCAGACTGACACGTTCAACATGTGACAAATTCAAACTTTCATTCGCTCAAACTTTTGCAGTGCCACTGCAAAACTCGCACTTTGACATGAATTTCCATTCAAGTCAGCTTGTAAGACGACAGCGCAGCACAGCACAAAGACATTGTTGTTGGCTGGCGGCTTGTTGTGTGTTGCGTCGAGTGTTTGCATGCTGCGTCGCCGCGGGTTTCGCGCAGAAATACGCAAGTATGAACGCAGACAGAGACTGAGACTGGAGCGGAGGTGGAGGTGGAGACACAGGCGCGGCGTCGTTGCTGTCGCTGTTGCAATATTTTTCATTAAAGTGGGCGCATGAATTAGTACCTTCATTACAGCTCGTAATGAAGTGATTTAGTGGCGAGCGACGAACAACGGACGACAAACGACGGGCCCACGCTCAACGCTTTTGGTTTTATTGCCTATCTTTGTGCGCGTCTGTGTGTGTGTGTGTTGCAGCCAAGGTGACTCGATGGCGGAAAGGCTGCTGCCCGCAACAGCATCTACTCGCATTTGTTGCAAAATTACACTAATTTATGCCGACAATGCACTTGACGATGATGTTAATGATAATAATGACGATAATGTTGGCGTTTTTGTTGGTGCCGTTAATGACAATCACGGGCGTAGTAACGTTTAAGTGTCCAATGAAATGCTGCCAGCGTGAAAATCTCGGTTTTCAAAATTAGCTTTTAAATAATTCAGGCATAAAATGTTTATAGAAAATGTGGTTTGATGTTTCCATGTTGAATGATAAGATGTGAAATTAGAAATTCAGTAAACATGGAAACTGTGTAGACGCAAGCACCGACATTTGATAACACCGTGCGACAAAAATCAAAAAATTTCGAAACACACGAAAAAATCTATATACTTGCAAAACTAGGGGCCAAATGTAGTAAAACTGCGTTTTTAGTTTTTCTCTCTGACGTCAGGATTTTTTTTTAAAGGACTTTGAAATTTCAAGGACATGTTTATTTAAAAAAATTATTTTAAAAATTGAGCGCATTATATAATAAATAAAATTATAGAACAAATAAAAGAGAAAATTCTTAGAATCTTAAAAAATTTAATGTTTTGGTGCAAAAGGACGAAGAGGTATTGAAAATGTCCTTTTACAACTTTATCCTTGAATATCCTTGCAAATTTTCAATAATTTTTTTTGAAAAAAATATATCTTAAGGACTAATATGTACGCTACTACATCCTTGAATTTCGTCCTTATAACTTTATTAGTTTAAGATATAAAAAATTTAATCGAGTAAATAGATTTTTTCGTGTGTAAAATTTGTTGTCGCACGGTGTAATATTGTTAAAGATTAATTAGTTGGGTCGATAACCTCGGATGCTAGTAGTGAAGTTTTTCTTTTAAATTTATAAATTAGTTAATTAAGTAATAAATAAAATATTAAATAATTTAATAAACTGATAGTAAAAAATCTTAAATACATTTGACTTACTTTTAGCGCTTTTCTTGTGTTGCCGCAAGTGCTAAAATATTTGCATAACAATTCACACTTCAACAAAGTTGTATTGCGTTCGTCACTGGGGAACACACATAGACAAAAATACAATTACTTACATGCATATATAGTATGTGTAGATATAAATATATACCATACATTAGTGTTATGTAGAAACTGCTGAGTGGGCCAGTCATCATCAAATGTACGCCGATTCGTACACGTGCAGTCTTAATTTTATTTGTCAGCAACTATTGCATATATATGTAAGTATTCAGTGGCGCACACAGAATTTCATTTGGGGGTGAAGGGGGTTTCGTAATCAACTTTTGAACTCAATACAACCAACCGACAATATTTGCAACCTAAAATGTTTTGCTGCAATTTGCATTTGGAAGGGGTTTGCACCCCACTTCAACCACTATTGCGTGCGCCACTGTGAGTGTCTCGAATTGGTATAAGAAAATTTATAGCATTTATATCCACTGGGTCTTAATTTTTCGTTTTATATTCAGCCAAGTTTGTATTTGAAAGTCATCCTAAAAGTATGCCAGGCATAAGTTCAATAATTTTCTATAAGAATACTGAAAGAATGAAAATGTTTATTTAATGCAAGAAATTTCAATTGACTCATCTTGAAGTTTTATTTAATAATGTTCAAGTTTTATTTGTTCATCTGCGACATGTGTCTAAAGGACAATGCGACAGCTTTTGGACGTTCCAGGCACATGTGTCAAGATTACTTAAATGTAGGATGACCTACTGGAACCCGAGTTGTGGAATATCCTTTGCTTTAAACAACTGAGGGACCGGCTAAATGAGATCCAGAGCCTTTGGGAAAGTTGATGTCAAGCGTTGTCTATTGAAGGCTGCGGAATCCCCCAGCGGTGGGGCTGGCCAATCTATTTGAAGTACTTGCAAGCCCGAGCACTTGTTAGTCAAAACGATAACTTTGGTACAGTGGACAGTAATGTCATTTTGTCCTCGAACACTGCCAATAATATGTATTAAAAATAATTATTACACTGGACAACAGCATTTCTGTTGCATGAAGTTTTTTACATGATTCTGAATAGTTTTTTCATGCTGATTTCAAAACCATATTCCGTTTTATGTAACAGCTCTAGTTTGCGCAAAAAATGGGCGTGTCACTTTTTCGAATTTTCCTCGACTTTTTTCACATTTTCGACTGTAATTTCCGAACCAATAATCCTATCGACATGACACGGTACCTGCATCTCAGTAACTAGAGCTGCTACAAAAAATCTGAAGGTAGATTCGAAATCAGCGCACCTAAGTTAGTAAAAATCAGTAGAAAAACTCCATGCAACAGAAAAAAAGTGCGATTTTGTTGTCCTGTGTTATTGACGAGGATAGTGCACTGCGACCTAGAAGATCTATTGTGGCCCCTTCATGGAGTTCCGGTATTTCTTCGATAGATTGAAGTAAGCACACCTTTCAATGGCATATATTTCCATCTGAAAGATAGTGCTGTGTTTGCCCGTAGGTACATCTTCGGCCTGTAAACACCAATCACGATACCTTCCTCCGTTAAAAAGCCATCCGTGTACCATTAAATCGTGTACTGGTCTATGAGATATATTTCGGATATATCTACCCAGTTCCTTTTGTTACTAAGTTCTGTTTTGAATCTTATGATACAACTGAACTTTGGGTGTTGGAATATCGGAATACTGGTTCGAAAGAATATCAATCTTCTGGCGACTCAGGAATCCCTTAGCCCGGATATTAACGTCAGTCATGCGCAGGATAGCCGGTTTGTATGTGTCAATAAAACGATGTAAGTTCAAGAAGAACCTCTATGGATGCTGTTGGACTCATTTTCATGCCAGTCTTTGGAGCTTACTGAGCGCCTTCATAGTGGTTAGTTGACTGGTTCTGTTTATCCAGACAGTTGATCCATACATTATCATCTGTCTCACTATTGCCATGTAGATCCATCTCAGTATTGCTGGTGTGCAATCCCAACATTTTCCTGCTATGGATGTACAAGTCATGAAGACCTTGGTGGCCTTTCTTATTGTTTTTTCAATGTATCTTTTCCAGAGTAATAAAAATAAATACACTTTATTTTGCGTTGAGAATAATTAAATGAAAATAAGTAAATGTTGGGTTAGTAAAATAAAGAAAGATTTATTCAAGCACGTACAGTTGTATTTCAAATGAATAGCCACTTAATTGTGAGTAAAATTTATCCATTTACAAGATTTGAATACAAATAAGAATAATAAAAGCATTGAGCAACTTTAGGCTTTAATGTACATACAAACATGTATGTATGTAAGTATGTATGTATGTATGTATGTAAGTAATTATACATGTATGAATGTTAATATTAAAGCAAAGCTATGCCTTTTCATTTGTAAATGATGCAATTCAACTGAAATGGTTTTAGGTTATGGTTTGTATTATTCTTTACTAAATTCAATGCGCCGTTGAGCTGAATATCAATTAGCCAATCTTGGCCAAAATTATTAAATTGTGCACAGCCACCTATTAAATTTAATTTTCATGATTGCATAGCATTACCAAAGCAGACGAGTAGAAAGAGCGCCTCATGATGCGACTACATTACAAAGTCTAATATCCATTAAACCGAAAACACAAAATTGTTTGTGCGTAACAATAATGGGCAATAGTGGCCATAAGCGGCAGAGCCGCAGCTTCAGCTAGAACAAAAATAAGAAGAAGAAGCAGACGAATTCAACCTTCATACTAGTGGCCCAATGTCAGTGAAAACAATTAAACATGCGGCTTCTGTTTCCCCTCTCGGCGCCGCAAATTCGCAGCTAGTGGCAAAGAATAGCTCCAGCTGTCGCCGCATCCCCCGCTATGACGACTCCCTCCGCCTACGGTGGCACTGGAGTCGTGACGCCGTCTTTGTTGGCTTATTTGCATTTGTTGTGTACACTCCGATTGAAAGGTAAAGCACCAATCATGGGGTTTGCGGTGTCGGGGCGGCGACCAGACGCCTTCGCGCTGTACACTCTGATGTACAATTTGGCTCGTCAAATATTGACGGGATGCGGTGAGTGTGCAGCGTTTCCTTTGTGGTATCTGTTTCTTTGTTGTTGGCACACTGTCGCTAAGCACTCTGGAATTGTTGGTATGCTTTACGTGCGCTTATTGCGTCGACAGCCGTGCTGCCACTGCGCCGTCCGTGTTGGTGCCAGATCAAATTTGCGAGCATCGCACGGCCGCTACTTCACTTTGCTTATGTGTGTGCAATGCATGTTTGCTGGGATGTGAGTGTGTGTGTGTCGCCTTTCAGCCAATTCCAGCGCGGCCATAGTTGCTCGCCGCATTGCCCGTATCGGTGGCACACGCGTGCACTCACTCACACTCTCACATCGGCGTTCGTGCTCGGGCCCAGCATCAGTGCGCCGATGTGCCGCTGATACTTTGGGGATTTCCATTTTCATTATGCGAAAATATTTTGCAGGCGACTGGTTGGGTTTCACTTCCGGCTCGTGGCGTTCTGTTGCCGGCTTCGGTTGGGTTGGGTTGGGGTTTGTTTTATTTTTATTCTCCGTTTAGTTTATTTTCTTTGAAAAATACTCTGAGGTTTCAGGCTCGGCCGGGCTGCAGCTGGGCGGCCTTCTTAAAAGCCTTTTCACTTGGTTCCCAGCGCTAATGGAAGTGGAATGGAAGTCGTTTTATTTAAATGCAACTAACGACGAACGCATCTTGAAATATTATATTTTAGCAAAGTTGAGGGGTGGTGTGAGTTTGCACGTTTCATATTATGGTTGGATTTAAATTTATTTATAGTTGTTGCGTTACTGAGAATTTCAAAGAATCTAAAACTTTTACAGCTTTGGTTTAAGAAGAAGCCGAAGACATTTTATGAAGTTTTAGGAAGTACAAACAAATAAGTTCAATTAAATTTGTTCAATTCCTAATTGATTTTTTATTAACTTTTTTAAATTTCTAATTGAATTTGGAATTAAAATTTTTAAAATAATAAGAAAATTAAAAGAAATATTTTAATGTAATGTTATAGCGAAATTTAAAGCAAAAAACTCAACAAAATAAACAGAAAATATAATCAAAAAAGAAAACAATTGAAATAAAACCAAAAAAGCAATGTAAAAGTCTTACATTAATAACATTAATTTGTAAAACAAAAATTTAAACAATAGAATTATTATGTAAAGTAAATTTAAAAATAAATTATAATCAAAATTCAAAGTTCAAATAATAATTTTAAAATTTAAACAAACAAGAAAATAAAAGATTAAAAAAAGCAAACATTAAAAACAAAATAATTTAAATAAAGCATAAAATAAATAAAACATTAAATAAATAACTAAATAACATAATAATAAATAAATAACATAATAAATAAATAACATTATAAAACGAAAAATTCAACGATAAAATTTAATACTTATATATGCGCTTTCTGATCTTTTCAGCTTTCTGAGACCAAAAAAAATATCTAGTAAAAACTATAAAATCTAATTTCAGTCTTCTATTTCCTTTGAACTCACAGGACTCGCTGTTTCGTGTTGAGTGCGATCGCTTTGGTCTTTGAAGGTCACTAATTTAATGTGCCACGTATAGCCAAATTATTATTTATGAAAAAAGAAAACAATTGAAATAAAACCAAAAAATAATGTAAAAGTCTTAAACTAATAACATAAAATTGTAAAACAAAAATTTAAACAATAGAATTATTATGTAAAGTATATTAAATTTAAAAATAAAATATAATCAAAATTCAAAGTTCAAATAAAAATTTTAAAATTCAAGCAAACACGAAATTAAAAATAAAAGATTAAAAACAAAAAAATCAAACATTAGAAAACAAAAGAATTTAAATAAAGCGTTAAAAACTAAGAAAAAAGAACCAAAAAATATATACAAATTTCAAATAAATAGCCTAATTTGAAAATGAAATATAATTAAATACGAATTTGAAATAGAAATAAAACTAAAAAATATATTAAAATCTAAAATTTAAATAAATTGATAACTTAAAAAGAATAATGTAGAAATTTCAAATAACTAACTTAAAATTTTAAAACAAAAGTTTAATCAATATAATTATAGAAAGTCTTCAATTTAAAAGCAAAAATTTGAAATATTTAATTTTTAAGTTGAACCAAAAAATTAAACAAACAATAAATTTAACCCTTTCGACCCCAAAGTTGCTTGAGAGCAACTTCACCTATTTGTCATCTTATAGCAAAAGCTACGATTGATGAACGAGTGAATTCAAAGCAAATTACAAAAATGTTACTGTTATCCCCAAAATAATTTCCAATAATTTGCAGCGATATCAGGGAAAGTTTGTGTTCTAATTGAAGTCTACGAATTGGGCGCGTTTGATCAAAACCCTGTTTCTTTAATAATGGTTAAATAAAATCAAAAAGTGATAATTTTGTATTTTTCCATAAATATTACATAATTTTTCTGTAATTAAAAAATATTGATAAAAAATTTATTTAACACGTTTTAAGCTAAAATTGTTCAAAAGTAAACTAGCCCTAGAACTCTAACAAAGAGGCGTGACGACTTCAAATGTCGTGTGCACACTTCTTAGGCAAGTGTTTCATGATTTAAATACCAAAAAGTAATATCGAGACACAGGGTAAAATTCTGGACCCCGAATTAGAAGGGTTAGAAGAAAAAATTTAAAAACTAAAAATAATGGAATTTAAGAAACTGAAACCAAAAAAAAATTATGTAAAACATTAAATAAATAACTAAACATTATAAAACGAAAGATTCAACAATAAAATTGATTTTTTATTTTTATTTTAAATTTAATACTTATCGCTTAATTACTTAGCGCTCTCTGATCAGCTTTCTGGTAAAAATTATTTCTATTTCTTTCTATTTCTTGAACTCACAGGACTCGCTGTTTTGTGTTGAGTGCGATCGCTTTGGTCTTTGAAGGCCACTAATTTAATGTGCCGCGTACAGCCAAATTTTTATTTATGTTGCACACTGAAATTCTTGCGATTTGTTGCTCAGCTAAACTCTAATTTTATCAAACATAATATTGACGTTTTTAATTAAAAAGGTTTCCCACTGCCAAACACTTTCCAACCGATGCCTAAAAAAACTTCCACGTACAGATTGTCAATTCCCACAAAGTGCAGAAATTTTCGGTGCCTAATTAAATTTCTATGAAAATAGTATGCACCGTGTTTTTTCTCATTTTTATTTTCCAGTTTCTTTCTCAACGCGCTACCTTCTGCTGGAGGCGCCTGGCCTTCGGTGCAAGCAGAGTGCAGAGGACAGGCCTTGCCAGCACTTACGACTTCTGCCACTGGGTCGCACACATGCACGTCAGCACTAAAGTAGTTAGTGCCGAAAAGGAAGGCGCCGAGGCAAACCTTCGAGAATAATTTTCTAAGTTTCTGTCTAGGTGGCGCGGCGCGCAGTCAAACGAGAGCCGAATAAATTTGCATCTCATTAAAGGATGCGACGTGATGTCGGCAAAGGAGTCAAATATCTCACCACCTGCATCTCACTAGCGCCACTGGCGCACACAAACACAAAAATTGCACATACAAAATATGGTTTCCAATGGTATTCGGTTCAAAAGTTGTTCGCAAAACCCCTCCAAAATGAGATCCTGTGTGCGCCCCTGACTGACGCCATTACCGAACCAGCGCCATTCGTGCAACTAGAGCCGCCAACGGCAGCACCACAACCAGCGGCACACAAACCTTTTGCAGCAAGGAAGCATGGAAAGGCGAAAGAGCGCACAATGAACGAGGAGAAGGTGAAAAAATTGAATTTGAATCTGTGAAAGAGCGTTTCAGCTGGGAAGAAGGCTGGCCCGACAGTTGAAAGTTGAGTGCGAAGCAAAGTGAAGTGCGGCCGGCAGGCGTTGTGCTGGCGGTTGGTCGGTTGGTGTGCAAAATTACACGTTGGCGTATTAAATATTAAACAGTATTTGAAGTGCGCCGACGACCATCGAGCGCGAAAATGCAAAACTACATACAAAAAGACGCGCACACCAGACAGCAAAATTATAAATAAAAATGGGAAATTGCAGGAAGAGATGTGCCGAAGCGGAAGAATGATGGCCGAAAAAGTGATGCTTATGGCAAAAAATATGCGCTGCAATAAATCTTATAAAAAGAAAGTTTTAATTTATTCATGTTGGCAGTACAAACCACCGCGTGCCCTTTTGGCTATTCTCCGTTTTTTTGATTTTTTGAGTGCCGTTCTGGCTGCTGCGCGTGCAGGACGAACGGATAGGGGCAAGTGGAATTTTTTCATTATTGCTGCATTAAAAATGCAATGGCTGCGCCTTCGGTTGGCTGCGTGCTGGGCGACTGTGTGTTGTTTGCGGCCGGCGCAACGACCATTTGCTTCAAAAGCAAATGGTCGAACGTGATTTTATGGGCCTTTGAAGGCAGTCTGCGCCTTTCCATTTCGTTGTGCTGCAAAGGTTTTTAACGTGATTAATAACGTTTCGCATTTCAATCTGCTTTTTTACATTGTCTGTTCGTGTAGTCAGACCGATTGCAAGTTTTTATGCTAATGGAAAATTCCACTTTTAATTCAGATTGTGCGCACAAAGCCCCAAAGTGTGTTGGGCTGCGACCTTCGGCAAGTTTGTTGCGTGCAATTCTTTTTTTGGGTTGAATGGAAATGTTGATGATGCATTATTCGAATTGAGTGCACTTGAGAGAAATTATTGTTGGCTTTGGTGCGTTGAATTTTGTGGAAAAAGTTTTGCTGAAAAAATTTCAACAAGAAGTCCTTAAAGTGTTAGTTTTAGTAAGCAGTGCCAGACTTTTGAAGAATTTTTGCTGTAAATAATTGTTGATTGCGCTCAATTGTATTTCATTGTAAATGGAATTTCACAGGCTACAATATGGTAACAAACTTTTTGCACCTTTATTATGGATTTTTTCGAGAAAAAATCAATTTTTAAAAAAATTTTATAAAAATTTTTTTTTTTGCTTAAAACTTTTAGTGCATTTTACGTATCTAATGTTGTACATTAATAGAAAGGTATGGAAAAGGCCTTTCGTTTGATACCCATATCGTATAAATCAGTTGGAGATTAATTGAGTTTTTTTGATAAAAACTTTGAACTTTGACCCCGAGCCACGCCTTTTGTGGGCGTTTCCCCGGAAAAATTTTTAGTTTGTTTGATTCACAAAAATACGGTCTATATGGCCCAATTTTCAGTTTTTTTTCATGAGGGTTCGCTATACTGCATTTGTTCCCTAATTTACTTTTGAGCAATTTTAGCTTAAAACGTGTTAATTAAATTTTGTATCAATAGTTTTTAATTACAAAAAAATTATTTAATATTTATGGAAAAACACAAAATTATCACTTTTTGATTTTATTTAACCATTATTTAAGAAACAGGGTTTTGATCAAACGCGCCCAACTCGTAGACTTCAATTAGAACACACACTTTCCCTGATATCGCTGCAAATTATTGGAAATTAATTTGGAGATAACAGTAAAATTTTTGTAATTTGCTTTGAATTCACTTCTAAAAATATTAATTTGTTGGTGCCTACTTAAATTAAACCCATAAATCAATCGTAGCTTTTGCTATAAGATGACAAATAGGTGAAGTTGCTCTCAGGTAACTTTGGGGTCGAAAGGGTTAAAGGGTTCTCATTTAATCGATCCAAAGACGAAGTCTTCTAACACTGCTCCTATTTTTTGAAAAGTTATTAAAGTCATTTCCCTCATTTTCCTGAATAGTGTCGCAACTTAAAAAAAATAAAAGTGGAGAAAAAGGCTTTTGAAGTTTTCAATTGAGTGAAATATGACGACGCAATAACAACACTTACTCTTTGCATGAGAAGAGTTTAAAAGATAATGTTATGATTTTGCAATACAAGACAAAGTATAAAAAGGTAAATATTTCTGTATACTTAACTAAAAAAAAATTTTTTTTGTTATGACACTATTTAGGAAAACGAGCAATTGGTACTCGCAGCATTGTGATTGTGCTTGCACGTGCAAAATCTAGGCAGCCGTCTGTCATTCATTCGTTTGCCCATTGATCTGCTTACTTATCGGTTTGTGCGTAGGCTGGCCAGTTCGCAGTTGTTTCAGCACAGTCAGTCCAATTGCCTTCACACACATTTACTCGAGCCGCCCATGCAGCTTTGTTCCATCCTTCGGACTAGTCGTTTGCTCTGCGCTAATTTTGCACATTCGCGTTAGGCGTTCATATTTTGAGCCTCAACAACCTGTCCTCACTGTTTTCTGTTTGTTTGTTGTACTTGCTTCTTTCTATGCTACGAAATTCTATAAATAAGTGTGCGTCCTTACTTGGTCTTAGCATGCCGCATTTATGCATTTCGTTTGCAAATGTTCAAGTAAGCATTCAATTGGGCCGTGAGATAAGAATTAAAGCGCAGTTTTTATGCAAATTTTATTACTAAAAACTTGCCCCAAGATAGAAAAACAGCAATAATATCAACAACAACAACAACTAACACTACTACAGCAATGCAATGAACAGTAATAGAAACAACACATCAACGATAAACGCTCCGCAACGCCAATTAACACTACACGCCATAAGGGAAGCATTAGCGAAATTATGCAGATCGTTAAATAAATTGCACAAAAGAACCACAGTAAAAACACTAACAAAAAGAAGAAGAATAAAGTCAGCGAAAAATGCCGAAAGTAGCGTAAAAGTAAAACTTTTGTCAGTTAGTGAGTGGAGCGTTAAATGAAGTGAAGAAAATCAGTTGGCAGACAAAGTTTTGAGTAAGTCGAAAGTGCAACTTATTTGCCGAATACTGGACACACAGCTGCTATCAATGACACTTGAATGAAACGCGCATGCTTGTTCAACATTTTTATATATTGGACTCACTTATGTCGCAGCGAAAATTGTTGAGAAATTAAGAAATTTGTAGGGAAGTGATTCGATATACAAAAAAATATAACCTTTATAAAAATTTTCTCTAAAAATAGTCATGAAGACTTCATTAAAAAATTTTATTTTTGAATTTCGAAAAAAATATTCGAGGGGATGCATTTTTGTGGAAGTTGTGAGAAAAGGTAGTAGAACTCAAAATATACCTGTGAGACATATGTTGGCGCCTGGCCTCCCTCTAAAGATTACGTCTATCTTACTTGGGAGCTGCTAGTGTCGATGGGCTATTATTTTTTTATTTATTTTTTTTAATATATACTAGCAGGGCCCTGAGGCCTTGCACACAAGTTTAAAGTCAATGGGGCCAATAAATCAAGTTTTTCTTAACCCTTCGTTGATCTCGTCAAATTTTTATTTTCGAAAAAATAAAAAATACGCGTCGATTAATTTTTTATTTGAAGTATTTTCACCAAATTTGAAAGCAATTGGCCCATTAATTCATGTTTTTTCACAGTTTTCACATATCAAGTTTTAACCCGTCGTTGACTCCGTCACGTATAAAAATATTTCTCACTTAGAGTGCTTTCACCAAGTTTAAAGTCAAGAGGTCCATTAATTCATGTTTTTTCAGTTTACTCTTTATTTACTCTTAACCCGTTGTTGACCACGTCAGATTGTGATATTCGAAAAATGAAAACCACGTATCGAATTATTTCACATTTGAAATACTTTCACCAAGTTTGAAGTCAAAAGGCGTAAAAAAATCATGTTTCTTCATACAAACTTTTAACCCTTGGTTCACCTGTTTAAGTTTTGATTTTCAAAAAAATGAGAAACACGTGTCAAATTATTTTTGATTTCAAGAGTTTCCACCAACTTTGAGGTCATCGGTTCACGGGTTTTTTGTAGTCTTCCCGTATACGCACTTTAACCCATTGTTGACTCCGTTAAATTTAGATTTTCGAAAAAATAAAATATACGTGTGGAATTATTTTTTATTTGAAGTGTTTTCAACAAATTTAAGGTATAATGGCACGTTAGAAAGGGGAATTTTTAATGATTTACAAAATTATTTATTTTTCAGCTCCTTTATTATCAATCTTTTTTACAATATATTAAAGGTTTAGGAACACAAAAAAAAACACATCCTCCATTGCGGACACTTAATCTCCGAATCGGCTGATCTGAAACAAAGAAACAAAAGAGATTCATAATTATTAAGCTTTCGGACACAGGAATTCACCAGAAAAATAAAAAAAACGCTAAAAATAAAAGGATAGGAGCTTTTTGAAAAAAAGTGTCAAAAATTGACTGCGTTTTTCACCTTTTTTACCAGAAAAAGTACTTTAAATTAAAAATTTTTCTTCAATATTGTGGTGGATTCTTGTAAAAAATAAGTTAATAAAAAGAAGTAAAAAAATGTTTTTAAAATCGGTCGAGCCAATCCGGAGATTAAGATTAAAAAATTTTTTTTTTGTGTTCCTTAAACCTTCAATATATTGTAAAAATTCAAAATATGAAAAAAGAAGGAAGAAAATATTTCAAAAAGATGATAATAAAGGAGCTGAAAAATGAATAATTTTGTAAATCATTAAAAATTCCCCTTTCTAACGTACAACCAGTACCTTAAATTACTGGGTCCATTAAATCGCGTTTCTTTCTACAACAGCTTAACCCATGTTTTGCCCTTTTAGACCCCGAAGTTAAAAAAATTCCGTCTTAGCGGAGGTTCATTTTTCAAGATGTACTCACAGTTTAAATTTTATGTTTGTAGTTTCAGCGGTTTGGGCTGGGCGATGATGAATCAGTCAGTCAGTCCATGGACAGAGGCTATTACCTCTAACCAACTATTGCCTCCCCTCCCATGTCTATTGCCTTGACACGCAACTACTTAAAGTAGACCTGGCCAGCCCCATCGTTTGATAACTTTGTGGCCTTCAATTTCTTTTAGTCGATTCGTCGATGGGCTTAAGGGCTTCTGGGCTTCGAAGCTGTTTGGTGTTTTATCCTAATGGACCCACTGTGGTTTCTGCATGATCTCTCACATGATCACAAGAGTAATCAGAGTCGGTAAAATCATATTTAATAATTTCATTTCATCATAAAGAGTGACACTAATCAGTAAAATTGTAGCCAGAGAATGTCTCATATACAAAAATAAACCATTTCGCATTACATTCTTTCATCCGCTCAATTTACTTGTTTTTTTATTAAATTAAAAACTCGTCAGCATTTGAGATATTTTATTCTATTTTGAAATTTGCTACTTTTACCAAAAAATTAAAAACAAATCCTTTAAGCTTTTAATCCTTAATTCGTTTTTCCGTACTGCTTGCCAACGCTGATTGCCAGCAGCTTTTGCTGATGTCTGCTTGCTACTTGAATTTATGAGCAGACATTAGCGAAACCTCAGAACTGGCATTTCAAGCAATTTCAGCCATCGGGGGCCCATTTAGCAGAAAGTCAACACACAAAACTGGCAATATGCTACGCCAAAACCATAATTAAGCGACTTTTAATTGCCCACACCCAGTGCGCAATATTTACAGCGTTTTGGCCTCATTTCACTAATGGCCAGCAAGCCATTACACCATAAACGGCTGTCGTAGACAATTTTTCAAGCTGTCAGCGAAATTTAATTTTTTTTACTAAATGATTTTGTAAACATTTTTTTACATTTTGGTAGATGCGAGTAAGCACGAGTGATCGATGTGGGCAAAACTGTGAGCCAAATGCCACTTTTATTGAGATGGTAGTCAGGTGAACGCAATTCATCGCCTTTATTTTTTGTAAGACTTTGATCTGGTTTGGGGTTTTGCTCATATGGCAACGTCACTTCACGGCTTATGGTCTTATTTTCATGTCATATTCATGCATCTACGCTTCATCATCCATAGTAATGAGCCGAATGACGTCATTGTCGTCATGGGTCATGGACAGCATGTCTTCAGTGACAGACATGTGCTGCTCTTTTCAGAATACAAAAAATGACTTATGGACACACGATGTGAAAAATTCAACATAAACCTAAACACATTTCTTCTACTCTCTTTACATACAAATTTGCTTGCTATTTATGATTTTTTTATTTGTTTTTTTGCTTGTTTGACTTTGTTCGCAGTAATGTCGCATGAAGTATTTTACTAAAC